>BPTQ01000008.1:237975127-238068129 GCA_019973895.1 Chrysanthemum seticuspe
CGCGCGAAAACGTACAAAAACGGACAAAAAAGCGCAAAAACGAACGAAAACGCGCAAAAACGGACGAAAACGTAAAAAAACAGATGAAAACGTAAAAAAAGGGACGAAAACGCGCAAAAACGGATGAAAACGTAAAAAATTTGACGAAAACGTAAAAAAACGGACGAAAACGTAAAAAACCGGATGAAAACGCGCAAAAACGGACGAAAACGTAAAAAAACGGACGGAAACGTAAGAAAAGGGACGAAAACGCGCAAAAACGGACAAAAACGTAAAAAAACGGACAAAAATGCGCAAAAACGGATGAAAACGTAAAAAAACGGACGAAAACGGAAAAAAAGGACGAAAACGCGCAAAAACCGACGAAAACGTAAAAAACGGCCGAAAACGTAAAAATACGGACGAAAACGCTCAAAAACGGATTAAAACGTTAAAAAACGGACGAAAACGTTAAAAACGACGAAAACGTAAAAAAATGACGAAAACGCGCAAAAACGGATGAAAATGTTGAAACTGACGAACAAAATATAAAAACGTATAAAAACATAAAAAACACGACATCTAATGATGGTTGAGTTATCATCTGACCCTTAAGTGACCCATTCGACCCATTTGTTGACCCATTCGACCCATTTGTTGATTCACATAAATCCATATGTTGACCCATTTGACCTGTTCTTTGCAAATGGGGTAACCCAATCCAACCCATAAGTTGTTATTTTTGACCCATAGCAACCCATTTTTCTCTAAATGGGTTGTGATTGCCACCTCTATTTTATACCATCTCATCATTACATGAATGCGAGCACATAGCTCCTCATAATACATATGTTCCATTGAAACAGAAATAACAAATAGGTACCACAAAACTAAAGGATCTATTAGCATTAGCATTATCACGGGTCGGGTAATGAGACAAAGAAACCTTGGGTTCGACTGACCTAAAATATTTTTTGTACGGAATTTAAAATTTTATAAATTTTATTGTGTGAATAATGGTTATAAAAATTATATTATATTTCAATAATGTATAGAACCTCAAAATGATTTAATATATATTTAACGACTTTTGAGGGTTTGACCTGTTATTTTAAAGTCATTTTTTTTACCTGTTTGAATAACATAACCCAAATCGGCTAACTCTCAAGATTTCAATATTTCATATATGTTTTAAAAATATAGATGTACACATAAAACTATCATGTTGTAGTGTAGAATCTAATAGTTGTTTTGTATGGCATTTCATGGTTCTTGCATGCTCAGACTCGCGTGTTTACCCATCACATGTGCTTGATTTCTAACCTGGTGAGGCATTTGTAGTCCGTAATGTCGCCAACATGCTCCCACCCTTTGACAAGGTTTGTTTAAATTTATTTTCGTAATTATTATTGCCATCCGATTAGTGTGTACATATTGTTAACAAAAATATTTCTTCATTTTTTTTGCAAAAATGGGTGGATTGGATAAAGGGTTTAAGTGGTAACTTTCATACGGGTCACAATGGGTAGAATTTATACACCAAGTGGGGTTCAGTGACCCGTTTACATTTTATTTTGACAATAATTGTAATAACGATCCATTTTATTTTATTTTTTATTTTTTTATTTAATATTTTATCATCATAACTATAAATGTTACATCACTTGATTATGCCATTGACCACTTTAAACCTACTTAATGAGGAAAAAAATGTGAGCCCAAACTCTTAAAGTCTCTTAATTTGGGGAAGCATTAAAACTTCTCTCTCCCAAATAAGAGGCTAATTAAGAGGTTTATATACAACCACTTAATTTGGTAAACACCCCCTTAACCTATATGCATTTTTGTTACTATATCAAGTTTTACCAGCTTCACACATTTAGGATCAAGTTAGACCTCAAATCAACCAATTTTCACATAAATGGGTGGAAATTTCCACTGATACATAAACACTCAAATCGCCAGTTCATATTCTTCGTCAAAATAGATATGTATGGTTTAAAAGTTAAACCACTGTATAAAGTTGGAGGTGGAGGGACGATGAAGTTGCGGCTCTTTCACGAGAGGATATGAAGGGTCTGGGCATATGCGATTTGAAGAAAGGCTTTAACTTGAAAGGAGGTGTCGTTGGCTCTATGTCGGGTTAGTTGTTTCCTTTTAAATTGATAAATAACAAGTATTTAAATCTTAGTTTCTACGTATATATCTACCTTCGCTATTAACCTTGTGGTTTTCTACCTAGAACTTAGATAAATCATCATATCCAAGTATAAGAATGAATATTTCTGAATTAAACTGAGTTGAGAAAAACTCCATAGTTGATGTCTTGATGATCTGCAATTTGAAGAATTTTTTATGGGAACCGCATTAACATGTCTTGATCGACTTTGTAAAAATAAACTTATAAGTCAAAATCTAACTGCCACGAAGACTAAATTACGCATAAAGAATCACAATATTCGCCACTAAAACACAATAACACCCACATAATTATGCACGAAGCACTACCATCATTCTGCACCAAACAGCCACAAATTCTGCACACTATTTTTCCCAGAAGCTGTTTGTACAGAAATGTTTAAATGTCAGTTAAGCTTATTGTTTTATTAGATTTGTTCGAGCAATATACCACTTTAAAATAAGGAATTCTATCTTAATGAGCTCTCATTATTATTAAGAGGTATTTTTTTTTAATGAACGTGTTATCAGGAAGATAATTTATTGATCAACAACTAGAAATCAAATAAAATTTAATGAGTTGTTTGATGAAAAATTAATGTTGACGATGAGTTGCTTGCTAAATTTACTAATCAAACAATGCTATTCAATATTGGAAAGACCAATATGCTTATTTCAAATTGAATGTTTAATTATGATTTATCTTCACTTTAGTTAATGTATAAAATTCAAAAAACTTAGTTGACCTAGAGTTTTTTATTCATCTATCATGGAATGTATTCTTTGATCATTTTCTAGAATGAAACTCTTCTCAAATCATCATGAAATCAAACTAGAAAACTATTCGAATTTTTTATACTCAAATTCAAGGAAGCAACTTTAAATGTACGTAAAGGAAGTTATGATTACGGGTTAACCTAACTTTCATTTATTAGTGACTAGCCAAAAATATCATGTTTCTAATTAGCGTTTCGTGTTTTACATATGATATTTGATCTAACTATAAAGAGTTAATAACTTACGATCCAGATAAGTCATCTGAGAATTCGAAGAGGAGTTTTGTAGCACTAATACAAGTATTAATCTCCTTCCTTTTAGACATTAAAAATAATAATATGTAAACTACTAATTTAACGTTAGAGAAGCGTAACCAAACACACTGAAAACAGAATGCACCAAGCTGTGACAACATAAATAACCATTGTTATGATATCCATCTTGAAAAAGTGTGCTATTTCATTGATCAAAACTCCAAATGGAACATTTGTACATGAACTATTATGAAACAATACGAAACACAAACATGACAATCTACGAAAGAAATAAGCATCCACACTTCAGATGCATGATCGATAACAAGTAAAAGAAACCTTTAATAGTCCATTGTAATATAGATTGTCAGCACCAGCAAAGCTTCCATTTAGTCTTTGTGAGAGTAGGAATCCATAGGAGGGAGGAACTTGGCATACCTTTCGGATTTGGCACCTGTTTTGTGATCGTAGTACTCAACAACTGCAGCTCCAGCTAGTGCAGCTAGTGTGAGAGCTTGTGCATGCAACCTGATCAAGAAAAACAGCCACGAGAAGTTGGTCAATATTGCACATCCAAAAAAGCATAAAACGCAGAAAATAAAAGCCACAATGTTAAGATATATCTAAGAGTGAACTTTCCCAAATAAGCTATCTGTAACTCAAATAGAGGTGGCAAGATAGTCAGGTGGGTAACAGCTCAAAACTGGGTTCCGCTCGAGACCCCCTGAGTTTTGAGTACAAGCCGAAAAAGATGGTTCAGGTGTTCATTTAAAATAATAATAGAGCATTAAAGTAATAGATTAGTAAACGATACTACATCATAATCTTTTGGATTTAGAAGGTTATATGCATTAAGAATAGACTTAAGTGGCTTTCAACGAGTTCAAATCATTCCCCTTTTAAGTCAAACTGTTTGACTTGAGCCATTAACCCGTTTGAAATATGACCCAACTCAAATCAACCCATATGTAAGTTAATGTCATCTTTTTAGCCTACTATTTCTGAGGGAACTGACCAAGAAAGAAACGATAGAAGATACCTGAAAACAAGTAAGCAATTGATTAATCCAAACAAGAGTGGTACGGCATTAAGTGTGATATAGTACTTAAGCCGACATTCTCTAGTTACGAATTACTTGTAATGTATACCACAAGGAGATGACTTTATAGGAAAGTAAAAGAATGTCGAGTTGTCAGTCCTTATGAAGATCTCTATAACAACACACATTTTATTTGAAAATTAAACACGAGGGCGACAGGGCCTCAGCGGAATGCCATACTTACGTTTTGCCATCTATACAAGATAAAATGACCCGCATTTTATCCAATCTTCACAATGAAATTTTCAACATGTAAAAAAATAACAAACCAAAACGCAGATAGAAACCAAAACTTAATTTGTATCCTCAAATATTCTTCTAGACTTCGGAAATATTACGTGAAATAAACCGCACTTTCCGAGTGCAGCATTTTATATGACAATCCCGAAACAATCCGCTAAATTTCTACCGACAATGTACTTAAGTCACAGGTGTGTTATAATGGAATCTTATAACCATATAAGCGTGAGACCGGACCGGACCGACAAGACCGAAGACCGAATAAAGGTAAAAACCGGGACCGAGACCGAATGTGGTCGGTCCGGTCTGTTCGGGTCGTTTGCTCACCCCTATAACCATATATCTTCGAATGTTAAACTAAGTTCTGTGTTCAACAATAAAACATATCACATGAAGATATATACTTCATTTTTGTTTTAGAACGGCACCACACTTGAAATCTGACCCCCGAGTTAGCCCATCCAAACAAACATGCCCCGGGACCCGAACCACTAGGAGAGACCCGCGAAGGTAAACCCCTAGAACTCACGGCTTCGCAATAAAAAGAAAATCCGGATTTTTCATTGTCTCTTGCGAGACTTGAACCCGCGTAAAACCCTTCCCCAAGCTCCGGCAACTGAGCTAAGTCAGTTGGTTTATATAATTCATTTAATGTCACCCGGGGAAGTACTAACACAAAATCATGTGTCATTTTAGCTTTCCAATCAAACTCTTTATGAATTGAAGGTATCGTAACCACTTAAGGGTGGCCTAGTGGTAAAAGGGCTTGTGACTATCACTCTAAAATGTGTGAAGCCTCAAGTTCAATTCCTGCTAGGTGCAAACAACTTTAAGGGGGTGTTTGGTAGGATGGAATGGAAAGGTGAGAGGGAATGAGAATCACTTCCATTGTTTGTTACATGCGAAGAATGGAAATGATGAGTTAGAATTCCATTCTCTATCCTTGATTTTGATTCCTTATAAAAAGTGAAGAAAGCAAAGAAACAATATTTTGCAAAGGCCTCATTCCCCGCTTCATTCTAGGTGTGAATCAATTGTTCCATGATAAAGTAAAAGGGTTATAAATGTGCACCACCATGTGAGTCGCACATGCTTCACAAAAGTTTTTTTAAACAACCACTGTGATTTTGACGATTACAGAACACGTAATAGCCACTGCTCTTCAAATATGTAAAGACGACTCCTTTTTCCTCCGATTAAACGTTTACAAATAAAGCAGATAGTTGCATCTTGTATGGACTTTGGTATATCCAATTTGTTTATTTTATTAACTGGGATTATGAAGTTCCGTGAATTGATGTTTAATTTGAGATAGGAGTTCTCCTTTATCCTTTTTTAAGTGATCAATATTTGTGCTTTGGGTTTCGTTAATTGGAATCTCAATATCATACTGTGTTATAATTTGTTTTGGCATTCTAACTGTTCGACAAAATAGCAAGACAATGGTTATAATTTAACAAATATGATCTTCACATATAATTAAAATATATAAAATGAAGGAACATACGTTATAAAAACATAGTTGTTGAGATGAATATATTTTAGTTAGAAATATACATTTGGAATTATTTGCATCAATATTTAGTTATTTACTAATTACTATAGTTTCATTATGTGTTCATAACAAACGGAAGAATCAATTTTGTAACACGTTTAAGCATTTCATTCCCTTCTCATACCAAACAATGGAATATCTTTTCTTTTTTCAGAGTCATTCTCTTTCTATGTCATTCCATTCTCTCATGTAATTCCATTCTCTGTGATTCAGTCGTACCAAACGTGCCCTAAGTGGCTACACCAACCTTCTGAAAAGGGAGGGTTTTACCTGGTTTGAGTCTGTGTGGCGGTGGTTCAAACCCCGTGAATTAGTCGGCCAAAAGGTCGGAAATCACTGTTACCCAAAAAAAAAGAATTGAAGGTATCGAACTTAACTTTGTGTGAAATGTAGGCTTTTTAAAAGGTTTTCTCATCTTTTCGTAAGATGTTATCAATCATTTTTGTGCTGAAAATGGTCAAATAATGTGGTCTATCATTCAAGTTGAGCATTTAAAACAGCTAAATTTTCCCATAAAACAAGGTTTTTGCATAAGTCAAATCTTTAAGTAGGTGTCCCTTTTTGATTGCCGAATTGAATAAAAAGTTCGGATCACAAATATCAAACAAATTATTTAATACAAATGCACGTCCGTTTTTGCAAGTTATGAATGCTGATGTCTGTTTATGCACGTTTTCGTGTGTTTTTGCATGTTTTCGTCGATTTTTACACGTTTTCGTCCGTTTTTACACGTTTTTGCACGTTTCCTCGTCTGTTTTTGCAAGTTTTCGTCTGTTTTTGCACGTTTTCGTCCGTTTTTGCAACTCATAAGGGTGTTCGGAGTCGGTTTAAGTTTTTGATTCTATGACATTGATGAAAGGGTCTTGTCACATGGTTGTTTGGATTTAGATTTAATTTTTGTTTTGTCATAGGGGTGTTTGGATTCAAATTTAATCTAGTGTCTTTCAAAAGGGTGTTTGAATTCAGTTTAAAATTCTAGGGTCTTTCGTAGGGGTGTTAGGATTTGAAAAATGACTAATGATATTTATTGCAATTTTTTCAAATAACTTGAACCATCATATATCCTTATTTAACTACACTTATGTGTAAATATTATTGATACAATTTGGGAGGATTTAGAGAAAATGAAATAGGGGTTTATGAAAGAAAAAAATCGTGAAATATGCTTTTGTTGTCCTTTTTTCTAATCAAAGACTACATATGCAAAATGACATGGGATAATTCCATATATACCCAATATAAACATCAAAATGCCATATATACCAAAATACATGTTTTAAATGCATGATGTACAATGTATTTAAAGCATGTTTTGGGTAAATATGTCATTATAGTGTTTTAGTTGTGTATATATGGAATTCACCCAAATGACTTTACATGTAAAATTGAACCTAGAACCCCGTTGGAGTATTGGTTGTTTTTTCAGATTGTTTAAACAAACATTGAGATATTGTGGTTGTTTAACTTGAAACTTTATTGGGTAATATTATTTTTTCTGTTAGCAAAAAAATAAGATCAATTCAAACATTCCATGTATAAATAAGAAATGCAAGGGTCATCCTCTAAAACTGAAATCAAGGTACTCCATTTATGTTGTGGGCAGACATTATAGTGTGTGTAATTGTTTAAGAAATCCTATTAGACTTATAGTTACAGTTTTCGTAATATGTTGAATTTACGACATACCTACTCTTATATTTTAAATTAAAAAAAAAAAAAAAAAAAAAAAAAATTGGCCATGACACAAAAATAGCTCAACACTATTATAATGTCTATTTTTGACCATATAGAGCGTTATGAAGGATTCATCAAGCTATGACTCATGAACTATGTGGGTAAGCATATGATGCCATAACTTTTACTCAAGCTTATAAAAATGGACTTTGGTTTAGCAAGTATCAAAAAGGAGTTCTTTAAACTAAACAACTATGTTACAAAATAATTTTGGTGAGGTATTCATGCTCCAAGGTTTTGAAAAAATATACATAATCAAAGAATGATGCGTAGGTGGCTACCTAAGAGTCCTTTGTTATCCATCAATAAGAATCTTCAAAACTTAAAACCCGGATAATGATTCTAGGGATAAACAAACCGTAACCAACTGGGCTAGCTCAGTTGGCCACCAAGGTTTCCTTAAGGTGCCTTGGGTTTGGCTAGGGGAGGTCTCAAGTTCGAGTCTCACCCGGGAATTTTACCCCTTCAGGCGATAAAGGAGTAGCGGGGCAGGGTATACTGCCCAATTGGATGTTCACTAACAACTAACAAGCCGTTAAAAAAAAAAAAAAAGGACAAACAAACCATTTCCATCTATTGTGTCACTCAGAAGTTGCACTTTTTAGCACTCTGGAACCCGATTATAATATACTAATATTTGCATGAATACCTAGAGTTGAAACATTGTAATTATATTTGTATGCCCAAGAGAATACTAATATTGTTTAAATCTGTGTAGCTTTTCATGCCCTTACAGTACATTTGTTTTATTGAATACATATAAAAAATAATCTCCCGTCATTAAATTGATCCTAGGCTATGTTTTTTTTTTTTTTTTTTTTTTGTGTATAGTTGATTCAAAAGTCACCATCTAAGTTTACACCTTTACGAAAACTCGTGTAACAATTTTCCAAAAATTTGATTTAGTTTTTTCAATAACATGTTAACTTTAAAGTCCAAACTATTGACAAAACAAAATGTATAGAAGAATTTTAATTCGCATATTTTTTACTTTCAAGCTTGATACAGCCCGGCCTTAAATTGATAAAAGAATAAATGAATACATTTTGGTGGGATCTACCCTTTCCTAAGGCCTAACAAAAGCAATTGGAATTGAAAACTATTTGAAGTAATAAAAGATTATTAAAAGGTACGTACCTGGCGTGAATGATTCTGACGCTGGTTTTCATACCAGGCTGAGACCAATTGTAAGCAATTGATCCAGCAATACCACTCAACCATAGAGACCCTATAAAATTAATTAAAATATTTATAAAATCAGGTTTAATAATAATAAGATTATAAAATGGGGGTTTGAAGAAAGAAACATACCAACAGCACGAAGTTTATGTTCAACGATCCATTCACGCATGCTCTCAATTTGAGATTTCGACGACGACGACATCTTTTTTGATCTTCTTTTCTTCTTCTTCTTCAAGATATTTATATGTTTAGAAAAAAGAAATTTATATTTATATTCAAGAAGAAAATAGGAAGAGAATGAGAAAAAGGAGTTTGTTTCCTAATCAAACGGTGGGCGACGCCATCGAATCGTGTACCCAAATATATACTGGTCCCCACCACATTTTATATCGCCTGCTTGGTACACTTTCGTAAGGTGTTTCCAAAACTAGTAATTATGGTTGCCGACGTTGACCAACCATAAATATTGTATGAATCAGCAGCGACCGGGTGTAACGGGACCTCGATATAATTTTGATTTGGGCTATTCACGATGGTGACTTAAGGCGACTTGGATTTTGACTGTCACATTAGTTTTCTTTCTCCGACAACCTTCAAATGATTGCCACATCATCAACTTTTTAAATTTTTTTATTTTTTTTATTATTTATTTAAATTCGCCCATCTATTTTTCTATTAGTATATACGTGTATCATCTTGCATGTTACACACATACATGCATACCATCTGTTAAACACACAACTTACCATTCGTCACTAGATGTCAAGACAACCACCATATCTTTTGCAAACACTACCGCAACACTAGCTCATCATCTTATTAAGGAAGAATTTGAAGAAGAAACAAAACATGTTCAAGAAAGATGTCCAGATTTGAACTTGGAGTTAAGAACTACTTTACCTCATTATCATCACCTACATAATAGCTCATCACCACCCTCATTATCATCATCAACATATGTTTTGCATGCAGTTTAGGTACGATATAGAATGAAGCAAAGAATGGTGAAAATAAAGGGTGTTTTGTTTGTTTTTGTGTGTTTAGACTCGGTCGTTTACTCAACCTAATCGCTCAATTTTTTGCACGCCGACCGATCACGACTGATCAACCACAACGGGGCGACCGATCTCAACCGATCGGTCGATCGATCACGACCCACACCATTGTGCACAACCTTATATGCTATTTTTTGTAAAGATTCTAACTTTTTAGAAATGCATCCGGTCAAAATAAATTAATCTTTCTTGTATTTACATAACTATATCCGTTAATCAATATAAAATATACTCATTTCTATTAAACTCAATATTTTCAATTAAAACCGCATTGTTTGTTAAACTTTCTTTTAACTACATCTAAATAAAAATCGTGTACCTGATCACTTTTAATATTGGTGTCACCACTTATATGAAATTCAAATTATAATCGTAATTCAGGGTCATATTAACACTACAAAAAAAAAGGCTGAATGTATACATTTATATCTCCACACTTGAATAAACGTGTAAACATTTTCTGAATTTACCACACTTATAAATGTATTAAAAATCAATCACACCTACACATGTGGCAAAAAAATTGTCCACACATAGTCATGTGAGTTTAAACAAAAAAATCCATGCAAAACTAACAAATAAAATTACACCAAAAAAAAGTGTGGACTTTCATTCAAAGTTACAATTTTTATCCTTCTACTATGTAATAATTCGCATTTTCAGGTACTATTCACTTTTACTATTCACATTCACTATTCACTTTTATTATTTATTCCCGATTTTTTTTTTTTTCATTTATCATGACAAGAAAGTTGATACTCGACAGGTCGTCCTGACAACGTACGTAGAATCCACTCAGAACCAGTTTCACAAAACCGTGTCTGAGATCCTCATTTAGGTTTAGAATACATTTGAGCATCCAGATATGTCCATATGACATTTAAAACAAAAGAAATATGTGTTTTGCCCATCTTATGACATTTCCACAAGTTTTGAAATTTTACTTGTTGGATCAGTCCTAGATAGATCTTTTGAGCCTTTAGGAAACATATAGAATACTTATGTAATCACAAGTAAACTATTAAGAATCTCTAATAAACTTATGCTTACGCGGAATATAAACACAAGAGTTAAAGAAGACAATTACTACTGAATACTTTAATCCTTTATGGATCTATATTAATCACTAAAGAATGTTTACAATGACGTACCATGTTCATAGCCGCAGGTTTCTTTTTATACTATAAGAAACCCTAATACAGCCCATTACAAAACGTGTAGAAGATATACATTATCTCTTCCTAATATAACTCATGTATATCCTAACAACAAATACTAATAATACGGATACTACTATCCGCAGAAACAATAACTATCAGTAGCAATGAAACTATCAGCAGAAACTGCACTAACAGCAGGAACCGCTATAACTAACAGCAGGAACCTATCAGTGGGAACCATTATACTATTACATTATTTTAATAATTCCTAACAATCCTCCCCTAAACTTGAATTTGACTTGGTTAACTTCAAGTTTCTAGATAGATCTTTAACAGTATGAGGATTGAGACTTGAGCATCCGAAGCAATGGAAGTAACCAGCAGCAACAAAAATCGCAACTACCAGTAACCAGCAGCAATGAAGTCCAGGTATCCATCAGCAACTCCTATATCAGCAGCATCAGGAACCAGCAGCAACAGCACCCTGAGTAGATTTGATAAGCCTTTACCAAGTAGCTACTCATTCTTGGGCTAGCTAGTCCTTTGGTGGAATCATGACATCACCCTGGTGAACTAATAACCAGTCCAACACTTAGAACGTGAATCAATGGTGTGCTGGAGAACCCCGATGATTGTTGGCAAACCATCACAGCCATCAACGGATTTGAAGATCGTCTGAGATACGATGGTTACGGCGTAACCAATTCACAAGGTTACGCTGTAACTTTGAAGAGGCTATAAATACAAGCCCTAATTCTGCATTTTGAGAAAACTTCCCAGCACACAACACCAAGGGACGTAAAAAGGGCTTCCAGAGGGACGATAGTCAGCAGCATACGAAGCATTTCCAAGGGAGAATTCACTCCATTTTCTATATAAGTTTTGGTATTTTATATCAAACATTTGTATTTAATTCAGTGTCTTTCATTATGATTTTAAACATTGAATTTCCTGCATTATTTAATATGATTGGCTAATTTCTTTGGTGTTAGCCTAGCTATGAAATTGTTATTGCCATGATTTAGTTTTCTCTTTCATATCGCTTTATGTACTTATTTTCTTTGCTTATTCGTGGACACCTTTTTTTCGGTAGTGTTAATATTTGGTGGTATCTAGGAAGCTAGGAGAATTGACCATCGGTCCCCAGACGATAGGTTGCGAGTAGTGGTAAGAATTGACCATAGGACTACTACTATCTTGTGTGCGAATTGACTATAGGTTCACCTACCAAACGAAGATGCTTAAGAAGTGAAAGGGAAACCTAGGTTCCGAGAGGCCAGGTTTCCTTAGAATAAGTCTAGATTATAGCTGGTACTTAAAGACTCTACATAGGTTAACCCATGAACTCTGGCAATCGTATGGTTACAGAATAAGAACCTATGGAACATAGGCTAGATGAATTTACCCGAGGAGTCTAGTGACATTTACCCCCACATGAAGCGATAGAAAACATTAATAGAAAAACTTAATTATGGCATAACAAGATTAGTAATTAAGTTAGCACTTTTCTCCCTACTGATTGTTCATCAATTTTAATTTGTTTTCGTTTTATTTTCATTAGTTTAATTATTAATCAATTCAAAACTCCCTTTAAAATCAGTGACATTAGAACTTAGATTAGATCTGCACTCATAGCTCTTGGGACGACCTCGGATTTACCGATTACTACACTACACACGGCGGGGGTACACTGCCCGTTAGTGCATAAGTAGACCTTAGGTAGACGAGAAATTATAAATAGTAAAACCTAGTCTGAAATCCAGCATCATGTGCACGCTCAAGAATCTGAAATAGAATACTTCCGCTCAGATAGAAATAATCTTGTAGAGTAACGAGTAGCAGAGATACCAAGAAAATAATTAAGTGCTCTGAGATCAGTTATATCAAACTCACTGTGTAAAGAAGTAAAAAAATATGCTAAAGTAGAGTAGTGCACGAAGCTGTCATAATGATATCATCTACATATATAAGTAAATAAGCAACCTCAAAACCCCGCTAGAGAATAAATAAAGATGAATCACACCAGATGTGGTAAAATCCATCTCGTGTGGCATAACCTGCAAACCTTTGAAACCAAGCACGAGGTGCTTGCTTCAGTCCATATAGACCCGGACTCACTGAGGTTCACACACCTTTCTTTATGAAATTACACAACAAGCTGGATCTCTGCAAAAAGACTAACATGATGAGGGTACCGAGAATCCACAAATCCCAGAGGTTGATGCATATAGACAGTCTCAAATAAACCACCATTAAGAAATGCATTCTTAACGTCAAGTTGATGAATAGGCCATGCGAGAAACCGCAAGACTGAGAACAGTGCGGGTGGTAGCTGGTTTAACAAACGGACTAAAAGTCTTGTCACAATCAATATCAAGTTGCTGACTACTGCCATTAGCAACCAAACGAGTCTTACAGCGGCTCAAAGTCCCATCAACATGAAACTTATAGAATCTGGAATTTCACAGAGTTGAAGTGTCAGGTTATATGAACAAATCAATTTTGAATTTACACTTTTTTTATAAAGGTGGTTACTCTACTATCCCCTCAATCCCTGGCTATGGATGGATTAAACTGTCTCAACGTTTTTAGTTTCAAAAAACATCTAAAAAGCTTCAAAGGTCATTCAAAGTTGTTTTCACTGGTCATGATCATATTAACGATTTTTGTGGTGAGTTAATTGGGATTCATTTATGTTATGCTGGAGTGCTTGGATATCATGCATATGGGAAGGCTGGATAGTCAAGAATGGCACGTGTTGTAGTAGTTTCTTTAGAAAAGGGGTCACGTTCTGATTGGGGTGCAGTCAAGTCTATCAAAACATGGAAGCAGTTAGATGATAAAAAAAAATAACTGCCATTGATGGTCAGGTTCTTTGGAAGTTCAAGTATGGAAATTTTGTACTAAGGCAACTCTTGATAACAAAAATATTGTATGGAATTAATTTGTAGGTTTAAGATTTTTTGTAAATATCTAAAGAGATAAAGAAGATGATAGATTTTTGTAATTTGTAGATTTATGAATTTTGTTTTTAACTTTGAGGAGGATCAATGGGTTTTTATCATTTTAAGATTAGATAATGAAAATATTATCCTTGTTGTAGTAGAGAATTTTTGCTGTTAATGAATTTGTGTTATCTTAATTTTGTGAAACTTGTATTATTTTTTATTAGTAGTTACAATTTTGTGTTGTGTTAATTTGGTGGTTTCGAATAAGGATTGGATATTGTTTGAGATGATGAAAAATGAAGATGTTTGGTTGGAAAAATATAATGAAAATGGTGGTGGGTTGATGGTGTTTGATGATTAATTTAAATGTAATAATAAGAATATATTATTGAGATTAGGGGTGAAAACGAGCCGAGTCGAGCCCGAGCCTATCAGAGCTCGAGCTCGGCTCGTTTATATATAAAAGGCTCGAGGTCGAGCTCGAGCTCGTTTCGAGCCTCACATTTTGAGCTCGAGCTCGGCTCGTTAACACAAAGCTCGGCTCGTTAACACAAGGCTCGAGCTCGTTAACACGGTTATACGTATAGAAAATATATATACGTATATATTTCTAGGGCATAGGCTCGCGAGCCTAAAACGAGCCTTTTGTATAGAGCTCGGGCTCGAGCTCGATTATTAAATGAGCCCAAACTTAGGCTCAAGCTCGGGCTCGTGCTCGTTTAGGCTCGGCTCGTTCGAGTTTTTTACCGATCCGATCCCGAGCTTTTCACGAGCAGCTCGGCTCGTTTCCACCCCTAATTGAGATAATGTAGTTATTAAAAAACATTCAAAATTCAAGAACAAAATAAAAAATAAATATAGAAGATGAATGAAAAAGGACAAAATTAAAATGACTATATTACCCTCGTGTGCCAAGCTGCGAGCAATATTTGCAAAATTGGGGAGCAATTGTTTAATTTTGTCTTATTTGGGACTAAACGTTAAATCTAGCAAAACCTTGGGGACTAATGGTGTATTTTACTCTTGATAAGGTAGATTAGCTCGATGCTTGATCCTACTATATATTTGTCTAAGGTGACTACAAATCATTTGTGAACAAACTAGGTTTTTATACAATGACCTTCTCTTTAGGCCTCTTAAAATGTTACAACTTCAAACAATATAAACGAACTTCAACTGTATTCTATAATTTGTTTATTACATATGAATATTATCTGATTGTTCAATATCACATAACTTCTTTAAAAACATCAAAACGCTGCCTTAATTGTCGATATATCAATCACATAAAACACAGACAATGTTGCTGCTTATATTTCCAGTCCAAAGTTCACCACACAACTCACTTGGACACAAGATGGACCAACTTCAAAAGTACCAACACTCCCAAACATATTTCGTTTTCAATGAAATACATCAACTTTCTTGGATGGTAACGAAATATGTTTCTGATAAACATTACCCAAATAAACAAGTCTCTTACAACAACCAATACTGACTTTGAGATTGAGTCCTGTCTGAACCATTCCTGTGTCGAAATGACCCACCCCCTGACTGGTGGAATGGACGGTTTGGATCTCTTTCCCAAATGTTGTGTTCAGTAGTGACAGATGATGCTGACATATTATAGGAACTGGACCAACCACGAGTCTGGTCAGAAGATGTACCATACTGACTAATTTGCACTTGACCGTTTGATCTATGTGGTCCAGTTGGAAGAGGCGTGCGCATGGCTGGTGAATTTGTTGGTTGCTGAAAATAGGCTTGAAAAGCCTGGGAACGCTCTTGTGCCCGTGCCGCACTACCAGGATGAGTCATGTATGAACTATTGGAGCTGGGAGCTCGAGTAGAAGAACTGCAGAGACCACAAAAATAAAATCCTCTTAATAAGAGTTTGGATTGTAATTTCAAACTAATTATCGTATTACTGACAGTTGTGTTATAAAGAGTAAATTCCTAATGTTGGGTTATACAGGTTTTATTTGGGTAGTCGAATAATAAAGGGTAAAATAAAAATAAAAGATAAAATAAATAAAATAAATAAATAAATAAAAACCCCACCCACCTATATCAACTCATTTAAACGTAACATAAGTAACCAAGACTATGACTCTCATGTCCTTTCACCAAGAGTGTCCCTTTTGGCATTTTATATGTAATTGTTTCTTAGATATGCAGATGTTGTTACACTTAACGAATCATCGAATCGAACCATTTCAACTTCAAACAACCAAAGGACATGTAAACACTATCGCCAATTCTCCGACAATGCCATCTTATTACACAGCTAATTATTTAATTATACAACTTCAAATAGCAAAAGCACAACCAAACACCATCTCCTACCACCATTTTAATGCAGATTACCTAGTCCTACAAAGCTTTTTGTTAAAACTGATGATCCAATTCAGACTATTCAAAATCATATAAATATGTAACTGCTTTTAGAACACAAGTCCAAACATCTCCTAACATAACTTAATAAATCAAATTGCCCTAAAATAACTAAATAAATCAAATTATCAGAAACTCCAAAACGCATACAAGCACAAAAAAAAGATTAATAATAATAACAGTAGGATATAATCAAGCGATTTACCTTTGGCCAACAACAAACGGATGATGCACATAAGATCCTCTTGACATGTCAGCATTTGTCCTTGCTGGTCTTCGAGGCATAGTAGAGGGATGATCAGCATGGGTTTGATAATGGAAATCCATGGCGGGGAAACCATATGAATTTGGTATTTCACTTGTAGCTGATTGGCTGTTCCATTGGTTATTATACCCAGATGGTCCCTCAGGTACGTTTGCACTGGTATTTGAAGAGGTTGATGGGTGAATTGGCTGAACATATGCAACGTATGGACATATATGAGTAGCAGATGATACAGTTCCATGTTCACTAAAAACAGCATGCTGTCCAACAATATCATGGTCTGCACAAGAGAAAAAGAAAGCAAACGCTACTCATAATATTCCAGACAAATGGAGGTAGATGATAAGTGGGTAATGTGTTAAACCTATTATTTTTTGTACTCGTAAAAACGGGCCAGATCGGCTTGGGTCAACCCAAACACATTTTTAAATTTCTATAAAAAGTATCGTGTAACATTTTATTAAAAAAAAAAAAAAAAAAAAAAAAAAAAAAAAAAAAAAAAAAAAAACACACACACACACACACACAATATTATTACTACAAGAATCTAAATCTTTGAATAGAAACATTCAAAAGGTTGTAAAGATAAAGATAGACCTTGGTGACCTTCAACTAAATTAGCGTGTTCCCTATAAGCTAAGAGTTTGGAGATAAAGCTTTAACCCAAATTAGTACATTCATATGTGAACAGATCAAAATTTCCATTTCTAGTTCCCAATAATGTTAAGGTTTTAAAAAAAATATGTCTAATCTAAGATTGGTTATCTGACCCGTTTGAGATATAGCTTTAACCCAAATCAACAGGGAAGTTAACATTTTAATATGTAAAATAGGATCAAAATCTTTTTTTGTTATTTCGTGAACAAGAATAAAAATCTTACATCCAGTTGCCGGAAAATCCACTTCGCTGCAAAAAAATAAGAAAATAAAAAGAACCGTCAGAACTTTTTATGTTTATAATGGGAATTGCATATATAAAAGAGAGTTCGTTGAACTTAGAGTCAAAGACTGCATTGTTTGATTATAAAGAAAAAAGTCAATTTTTGGAGCAATTTTGTCAGGTAATTGAAGCTCCTTCTCGAATTTGATGTGTTATTCTCGACTCAGATCACAATAAACTCCTAGTTGTATACATTTGCTTAATTTAACTACACAAACTGACACAATTGTATCTTTGCCATTGTCAAATTTAAATGCTTTTTTAGCTGGTTTACAAAAAAAATTCTATTACTAACTTGCCAATCAAATTATCAAATACGTCTTTAGTAAACCATTAGTTTAATTGATACGCAATTCATTTTTTGTGGGAATGTATAGCATGTAAATCAAGCTCTGCACAATCTTCTCTTTTAGGAAGCCTTAATCTATTTTGTATTAGTTAACACTACCATAGTTTACCACATAGCTTCAATTTTCGGAGCAATTTTGTCAGGTAACTGACGCTCCTTCTCAAATTTGATGTGTTATTCTCGACTCAGTTCACAATAAACTCCTAGTTATATACATTTGCTTAATTTAACTAAACAAACTGACACAATTGTATCTTTGCCATTGTCAAATTTAAATGCTTTTTTAGCTGGTTTACAAAAAAAATTCTATTAGTAACTTGCCAATCAAATTATCAAATACTTCTTTCGTAAACCATTAGTTTGCATGATATGCAATCCATTTTTAGTGGGAATGTGTAGCATGTAAATCAAGCTCTGCACAATCTTCTCTTTTAGGAAGCCTTAATCTATTTTTTCTTAGTTAACACTACCATAGTTTCACCACATAGCTTCAATGGTTAAGATACTTAATCTATTTTTTCTAAGTTAACACTACCATAGTGTCACCACATAGTTTCAATGGTTAAGATATTGAGATCTTCTGATATATGAAGAAACTCTTGGTCCAATACTTCACAGATTTCATTCGCAACCAACCACGTCTTGTTTGCTTCACTAAGCTACTAAGTGGCTTTTAACGAACTTATAAAAATTCGTTGATATTCTGCTTTCTTCCCCTTTAAAACTTCAAGATTTTAGATACCTTAAAACTCTATATACAGCTTCAAGCACTAGTCCACCTGAATGAATGAAATGACCGACACCTATCGCACAGGACATCTAGATGGGTGTGAAAAACAAATCATTTTCCAATTAAGTCTTTCACAGTATTCCTTGTTCTTCACAACTGAAAACTTTGCACTCCCTTTCTCAATCTTCTCACTTTGAAGTCTTCACTAGTCCTCCAAATGGTTTTGGTTGCTTTAAGGCGTGCAGCCTTGTTTCAACAAGTAGATCTTTCTATGTAAAAAAAAAAGTAGAAACTCTAACATCATCTTTCTCCAACTGATGATGTTTCAATTAATTATAGTCGAGTTGTCATTCCTCTTCGATTATTTCTTAATTACCAACAAGTTTCTACTACATACCCCCTCTTCTAATTTCAGTTTACCATCTAACTATAACCATTCCTCAATCTAATTACATATATCCAATTATGTTTAACCAAATATGTTTCTTTTTTCTATAATCCAACAAACACAAAAACCAGAAGGGTTAGATATTTGATTTCAGAACCTTGACTAGTCTACTTTGTTGGTTCATACAATTTCCTTGAAAGACTTTTTCCTTCAACACTCAAATTGGAGAACAAAATTTTGAATCTCATCAACACTGTTAAACCTCAAAGCTCAAAACTATACCTAGTGATACTCATTTTAACCAATAAGGCAAATGTCAGTTGATAATCATCCATAGGTGTTCGTGAGAACCCTTTTGCCCTATTCTTCTCAACATTATCATTAATGTAATAATGATGCAGTTAACATTGAAAGCACATTAACAATCCATGACCTTTCTACCATCTTGTTTATAAACATTCTTTTCACCTAAAACGACTAATTTATATTTACAGATCATTCGGGACCAACATATAATCAGAAATCTAGCAATATAAGAGTTCCTTCTGAAGCTTGTGGGGAGGTTTTACCCGGGTTCGAGTCTCGCAAGAGACAATGAAAAATCTGGATTTTCCTCTTAATGCGAAGCCGTGAGTTCTAGGGGTTTCCCTTCACTGGTCTCCTAGTGGTTCGGGTCCCGGGGCCTTCCCGTTTGGATGGTTTAACTCGGGGGTCGGATATCAAGTGTGGTGTTGTTCTAAAAAAAATAAGCTCTATAGCTTTAGATATTCTAGCAATATATGCTTAACTTCAATAAACTTTTTGTAACATATGTATTTAGAGATTAGATGACGGCCAGATATCAAGTGTACACCTTTTGCAAATAGATAGTGTAGAAGTGCTGTTACCTTAGGATTATTGTTGCTAGCAAGTTATATCAAAATTTGTAGAAATCAAGTGTACATTGATTGCCAGAATTGAAAAGGAATCTACAGACTCGTGGACTGGATGTTATAAAGTAATAGGTTTACATCAGCCAAGACTAGAGTTCACGTACATTTACCTTTGGTTTCTAGAATCCTGATGCTTGGAAGTTCTAACGAACAACTGAGTGTGATAGATAACTTTTACTAGCTTATGTCCCTTCCTTCATATAAATGAGAAGCTCAAAGTTTTATTAACTTGTGCAGTATTGGTCCCACTGTCTTTAAGCTCAAAACCTATCACCTCTATTACTTTATCAAACCTATACTGTTCTGCATTTTTGATGTGTGCGTTTTTGTTCTTACCTGGGTCAAATCGAAATGGTAACCCAAGTTTCAAAGAGAAGCATGACATGGATGTTAAAAACAATGTTGCAAAAATCGGCCTAGGCGGCCGATTAATCGGTAATCGGCCTTATACCTTGTTGATTTTTGAAAATCGGTGGAAAAAATCGGCCTAGGCAAAAATCGGCCACTAATCAGTCAAAAATCGGCCGAATCGGTCAAAAATCAGACTAATCGGTCAAAAATCGGACTAATGGGCCAAATAGGACTAATCGGTCAACTTTTAAAAAAACAATAATTTAGGTATTCTACTTAATTTGGGGATCGCTTATTTCACTTATAACGCACAATGGGCCTCATAATCAGAATTGGAGCCTTTTATTGAGGTTTGGAAACATAGCAGGCTTGGAATCAGTTAAGATCTTTAGTTTGGTCTCCAGAAATACCCAAAACTTGTAGGAAAATACCAATCCGATTAATCACCGATTAATCCCGCATTGACCGATTAATCACTGCAGGGTGGTCGACCAGCCGACTACCGATTCACGATTTTTGCAACATTGGTTAAAAACTAAGATTATTTTTGTATGATGATATAAATGACTTCTTCACACATAAAGGATCATCTCTTGAAGTTATTACCAAAGTACTATGAGTAGTGCGGACTATCCACTACATTATGACCGCTTATATTAACAAGAGAGGTAACTCAACCTTCGATCTAACTTCCTACTTGCTAGTCTTGCAAGTTTTCCTTGGATAGACCAACAAGTCTAGTTTGGCTACCACACAAAAACCTAAGTGTGTCAATCTGAGCTTTCTGATAGTTAGCAGTACCTAGCCAAGCCAAAGGCTGGAAAGAGCATTTTAGGGGCTGTTTGATAACAGAAATGATTTAGCACTGAATCAGTTTGCGCCCTGAATGATATAGAATGATCTGTATGAGCTTGGTTTTGAATGAAAATTGAGTGTTTGATAGGCATTTTGAATAACGATCTGAATGACATAAAATTACCATTCTAACCTTGTGTCTGATTTCAAGTAAATCATTTTACTATTACAAAGATAAAACTTATAAATAAAAAATATCTAAAGTTGGCATATCCATAGAGATTCAAGTGGTGAAATGCAATCACTATTCTTTTTCTTTCACTTTGTAGTAATTAATCAAGCATGAGCCCTTTTCAGAATTCACAAAAGTATTATATTACGATAAAATGCGAATAGAGCAACTCAAACCAAAAATATGTAACTGATATGGGATCCTACATCACCATGTCTCAAAATACAAGAAGAATCATTTTAAAAAGGTAAGCAAAAATGCCAATAAAAAGTTTCTCGTTTTTATGTGAAAAAAGAAAAACATAATTAAAAAATTGTTGAAGATTTATACTAAATACCGGAATGAATGTATAAAAAAACAAAGTCTAATTCAAATTAAACAAAGAAAGTATAAATAAAAAAATAAAAATAAAAAAAAATAAAAAATAAAAAAACATGACACAAAGAAAACCTTGAAACTATAAAAGGGATCAATCTAGAAAACATTTATATGTTGAACGACTGAGGAGGTCCATCTACCCAAAATGGTTCAGAAGCAAAATAAATCGGTCGGAGCCTCTACTTGTTTTTATCAAACACCCCAAGCACTGACCGAATTAAAGGTTGTCTCTTAATTGGCCCACTAAGAAGCTATCAAACACCCCTTTACACTACAGGAGATAATTATGATAAATTTCCAGATAGCATGTCTTATTGAAGGTGGGTGGTATATTAGTCACGGAATCACTTGTGAATTTATAACTAAAAGGATTTAAAAGACCGGGTATAGCTTAAGAAAGGATCTAGCTGTCTAGACCATTTTGAATCTCATTCTTCCTTAAAATCGTCTCATCAATCATATAGTATTGCCTCTTCAAGCAATTGCAGAGGTTTTATAAAGCGTGATGCGCTCCGTTGCGATAAGGGTAAAACAGCCGAGGCACGAGGCGAAAGTGCACGCATAACGTACCCAAGGCAACAATTTTATAAAAAAATAATATACATTTAAATTGTACACAAAACACATTATTACCAAAAGATACCATGCATTCTCATAGTTTGAGATTCCATGTCACTAAAATATATTAATAGTCGAAAACGAAGATCAAAAGTCTCATTTTTGAATAATTATAAGCAAATAAAAAACATCCATGGAAAGTTTTGTCTCTTCCTCCAAGACTAAACTAGAAGTCATAATAGGAATGGATCCAAGGTTTGTGTCTCGTATCAGTTACTTGTATTAGGAATTGCCCAAATTGGACCCACATATTACATGTAAAGCCCATTATAAGAAGCCCAATAGACATTAGTAAGTCATGCATTCCGTGATCGCAAAGCAATAGGGTGTCTGATGCAATAGAAACAGCATACATTTTAACATTCTTTTTCGTCTACCAACTTACAACTCTTTTGTTAAGTGACTCATCCTGTTTGTTCAGCTTAGACCATCTCCAATGTATGCATCAAAACACCAAATTTGGTGTAATTTCTGGTGTGCTACGTTTACCAATGTCTTTTACAACCAAATTTGATGCAACACCAAATAACTAAAGCATAATAAAGAAACATGTTCTTTTTTATTCACCTTTATTACAAAATGTTCTATAAAATAATATATTTTGAATTTTGAGATAGATATTTGATGTGTACATTGGAGTAAAACACATATTTGATGTAATAAAAAGATTTCAAATTTACAACAAATTTAGTGAGCCATTTGGTGTATACACTAGAGATGCTCTTAGGGGGTTAAACTGTATGTTTTTCTTGTTAGTTCATCACTACAATTTGATATATAGGAAAGATCGCATCTTTTCATGCCTCGGATGTTTTATTCGGTTTGTGCGGTAGTCTAGAGTGAATTTGTGGAGACTCAATTGTCTCTTGGATTCTGTAGAATCATATAAATACATGGCTGTTTCCCATTAAATTTACCTTGGATATACACTGGTTTTTTTCCTTCTCTTTACTTCAACATGATACGAACCCATCCCATACTAGGCTCGCATCAAGCCATAAGCTAGGTGTAGAACTCACTCCAAAAAGTTGGCTTGTAAGAGGAGAGAACACGTAGACTTATAAGCCACCAACCAAACCCATATTTGGCCGATGCGGAATTGTAACAATAGCCGAAAAAAGGGTGCCAACCGTGACCAAACGTCGATTCTTCAAAGCGTGGGGTATTATTACGATCCCACATCGGCCAAATATGGGTTTGGTACTTTGGTTGGTGGCTGATAAGTCTAGGTGTTCCCTCCTCCTACAAGCTAGCTTTTTGAGTGAGTTCTACACTTGGGTTTATGGCTTGATACGGGCCTAGTAACCGATGGGTTAGAATCACCACATTACACACACCAGAAAGTACAACATTTATTTGCAAGAAACTAGTATCTCACATTCTCACCATCTAGTCACTAGCACGGGAAAAAATAGACTAAAACAAATAAGGGGGGAAAAATGCTTACTCAAACGTAGCAGCGAGCTGAGTAAATCCACCATATGGGCACCACAGTGACTGCAAAAAAATGACAATTGCAACATGTTTAACATCCAAGTCATATCTATCTACTAACATGAATTTTGAAGAGAGTAAAAAGCAAAAAAAGTTGAATTCATACAGCAGTACAAAACCATAGCCGAGCAAAGCCCTGATAAATATATCACATACTAATGCACTTTTCTATCAATACAAAATCACAAAATGACACTGGTCACTCTGTGTCTCGGTGCATCAAGGTGGGAGTACCAGGAGAGAATCCATGTTGTATGTACTAACCTTATTCCCTTGCAGTTTGCAGAGTGGTTGTTTTCACAGCTTGGCCAGTGACCTTCTAATCACAAAGAAGTAACCGGGTTTTCTTGTTTAAAAAATGATGCTACATTTTTCAAAAAGGCTATTTTCGGTAGCGTAGTGATTGATTAAAAACTGTAACACTATGATTGAAGGGTCGGATTTCATTCACCAGATAAAATATTCAGCAATTTCAGAAAGGCTAACGAGGATTTTAGGCAGGTACAAATAAATGTTTCCAATCTGGTATTCAAAATAATCAAATTTTTAATGGTTTTTAGCAATAAGAACACTATCTATATCTATATCTATACTACTTTATAATGCATTTAGGCCTTCTAAAATTAGAAGGCTTAAAAATTCAGACTTTTTTACTTGCTTATTATGGAAAGAGTTTTTCTAACCAAAAATTAAGATAAGGAGCTCCAATCATGAGATGAGATGTGTCACTTCTTAACAAACTCCAAACCTAACTTCTAACAAACTCCAAACCTAACTCCTAACCACTAAAAATTAAGATAAAGAGCTCCAATTATAAAATGACATGTGTCATTTCTCAACTAAAAATTCATCTTTATTTTTAAATTAAAATATCTTTTTATCTACTTATTTTTTTTATAATCTAATTTCACCATATTTTTTAAAATTTTATGCTCTTTAATTCAGCATCCATTTTGATATATTTTTATGAGTTTTTAGTTTTTATATTTTTAATGGGTTTATTTTATTTTAATTCAAATTTTTACAACTTTAACCTTTATTTCATTTATTTCAATCAATATAATCTTGATTCGTCAAAATCATATACTTTTGGGGTAGTGTTTGACGCGTAAGAGATTGCGAGGGTATTTCTATATGCGGGAATAATGATGTCGCGGGAAAGCTACGGGAAAGTTACGGGTAACCCAAACAAACACTTACAACTAACACATATACATTCGAAGTGTTGTGAAACGAATTCACTAAACGGGTAAGCAAACACATATAACTATACTTATCGCCGCCGCTGTGCGCGGGTACCCGGCTAGTATTGACTTTAAACATGTGTAGTTTTCTTTAAGGCAATACGACTCTTCAACCAAAGGGTTACACTAAAATGATGAGGTTTTGCAGCAGAAACTAGATAACATAATTCAGTCGATTTATACTAGGAAATAGAAGTGATTTTCTTTTAATAAAAATAAAAGCATCTGAGAAAGAAGATATATAGAACTTACAGCTTCAGAATAACTCAGTTCATAAACTTCGTCGTCATTGACTAAGTCATCAATGTTTAGGTCGGGATATGGTCGGTGACCGTCTGCATAAAGCCATTGACCTTTCTCAACTTTTCTGCAGTTGGGACATTGCATCACCCCCTTGACATTAAACGCAGAACCAATGCAATCTGTACCAAAAATAACATAATTATATAAACGCATAGAGAACATTAAATCCCAGCACAAATTTGATTTTGGACGGTCAAGATCTATGCTTGATATGACTTGATCCAACAGCTGAGATTAATAGAATACAGTATTTGCAATAGCTACAACAGTATTAATTTGAAAATTAAGAATTAGGTCTGGTAAACACCCTTGATAGTTAGACAAGTTTTCTGCACCACCTAATAATTTCATAAACCAACTCCCTAAAGGATACCAAGGGAATTGAACATAAAAAAAAAAATAACCGGACCGAGATGGAATTGATGAGAACATTGGAGCTTAGCCCAAGCGCGATCTCCGAAATCGGTAACATCTTCGAGACAAATCGAACACGAAACTTTTCCTTCTGATAGATCTGCCTCTTCCAAACCCATTAACTTATCACAATTCTCAAATCTCAAATCCAAAACCCCTACCTCTCTTTCAATTTCAATATTATAATTATTATTTTCTTCTTTTAAGAAAAACAAAAAAAATTATTTATGAATAAATAAGGACACGGGGTTTAAGTTTATATAGTATGTATGAATGAAAATATACATGTGAACAAGGGAGGAGGAAGGAAGATGATCGTTTCACGATTCTCACCGCTCTCTCTATCCCTTTTATAATTTTTTGGACTTTGGGAGCTTATATAAGACTAGACTATTAACGGCGTTTAGCGGCAGCGGGTGTCTAGTTTTGACAAAAATTTAGCGGCGATTAAGTTTGTTTCATGAATTAGTATTTTAAGCGTTAAAGAATTCATTTTTAATGATTATATTGTTTTTCCGATAGCGTCGTTTTGTATTTGAGATTGTCTTTTTTATCTATACTACATTATAATGTATTTAGGACTTCATATAAAAGGAAGTCTTAAAAATATAAGCCTACACATGTTACTATAATTAGTAATTCATATAATTAAGAAAAAAAGCATAATATACAATATTTTAATGCACATAATTTTCAGACGCACAAGACAAGAAGCATAGCGTACACCACTTTATGCACATATTAAAAAAAATAAAACACCACATTAATGCTATTTAATATAGTCAATTAATTAACTGATCAATAAATACAATTAATACAGTTATTAAAACACCCCTAACATAATAAATACAAATTATCAAGCATATTTTATAAGCAAATTAAACACAATTCCTACATTAAGGCCCTGTTTGGCTAAGCTTATTTATCATAAGCCGATTTTGGCTTATTTTTATAAGCTCCGATTTTGTAGCTTATTTTGAGACTTGTCGGCTTATATAGGTTTATTATGATATGATAAACTTATAAAAGCCGACAAGTCTCCCAATAAGCCCTAAATGTCACTAATACAAATAATATTCAAGCTCGAACGGGCAACTGGTCAAATGGGCTTGAGCCCGAATGGGCGCAGGCCAAAGGGGCACGGACTAAACGAAATTCTTGAAATCCGTAAATTTATTGTCAAAAAGAACATAATTGTTGTTCCCGTTTCACAATTAGTAAAGAAACAAATTTACACTAAGAGTGACACATGACTGAAGTAAAGTATATGAAAAATCACAATTAAACAAGATAAGAAAACTTAAGCACACTGAGATTTTTCAACGTTTATATCCTTTATTAATAATCAATCAAAAAGAATATATTACTCAAGTGCTTGCGGAACAGCACTTGGGATTGAATGACAAGTATGGTGTACCTCCTCACTAAGCCTAGGCTAAGTCTAAGCACAACTACTCAGGTACCACTGAGCTATCTCAGGGAGATAGTTGTATTTTGAGGAGTGAAAGATTGCTTGTGTGTGTAATTCACATTTAATGCACAAGCTTAAAATCTTTCACTCCAACTCTTATGGCTATTTATACAAGTATGGTTTTTAACTCTATCCTAGAGGACAAACTGACAGGTTATAGAAGACAAAATACTTATGTATTTTGTCTCTGTTTACAATGGCTATTTAGAGTAAGTGACAAGGCTGTTTTCTTCATGTCAGTGATGACACTGAGCCTGGTAGTTAGCGATTCAGGGAAAGTTTGACTTTGGTTGATAAGGAGAGACTTCACCCCTTAAGTTCCGCCTTACTGAGTGGAGAGACTTCTTCTTTGTCTCTTACTGAGTATCCCGAAGACAGCGCTCAGTGACTTGTTAGTGTTTAAGGATCTAAACACTTAGGGTATTTTCTATTCAAATCCTAGAACTAAGGGGTTTGGGTATTCACTGAACCCAACAATAATAAAATAAAATACATGATTCACTTGAAAATTTTATATGGGTATCTGCCGCCGAAACGCGCGGGTACCCTGCATTAAATGTCACTAATACAAATAATAAAGCACATTATGCAAATATTAAAGCTCGAATGGGCAACGGGCAAAATGGGCTTGAGCACGAATAGGCACAGGCCAAACGGGCTCGAGCCCGAACAGGCGCGGGCCAAACGGGCACGGGCTAAATGAAATTCTTGATATTCGTAAATTTATTCTCAAAAAGAACATAATAAACTAAAATACATGATTCACCAGAAAATTTTGGCGCGGGTACCCTGCTAGTAGTATTTTTGTAAGTTGTATTAATAAATTAATATTAAAATAATAATAACATTATTTTTTGTTGGAATGAGCAATTAACACCATTTTTTATGTCTCTAGAGGGTTGTAGTACATAAATAATTAGTGCACATAAAAAAAATGCGAATACAACCTTTATCTTTCATCTTTATGTCTCAACTTTTCACTATTATATCTTGTAATTTCAGAGATTAGAATTCATGTGAATATGTTATGTTGGAGTCAATTTTACATTTTAGAAAAAGAATGCATTAATCTCTCGGAGATTAGCAATAGTTTCCTTTAAACGCTGTGGTTGAATACAACTTTTAAAGTTTCCATTTAAACGCCTAGGCATAGTTGAATACTGGTTTTAAAGTTTCTATTTAAACGCCATAGTTTATTTTCTCACCACAATAGTTGACCGGGTTCAGTTTTAAAGTGTTGGCCGAAATCCAATTTTCCATTTTCAAGGAAGACCATTTTTTATTTATAGTTAGTATAGAAGAGATATAATAGATCCTAAATGGTCTACTGCAAAGTTGACTAAAATTCAAGAATTTTGAATTTTGAATTCTTATTCTAGCATGATAGTTTTGGGTTCTCACATTTTTCAATGTACGGTGTTTTCCATATCATCACAACCAAGAAAACCACTTTGAAACATCAACCAAAAATCAATAAACAAAACAACCTAAAACAAACCATGAACTGAACTGATTTACAGTATATTCTATAAAAATTCTGGCATATCTACCGCAACAAAACCACCAAAGACTTACAAAACAACAGTATAACAAACTCAAAATGCCTAAGTTTACATACACTTACAAACTACCATAAAACATACAAATTACTAACAAACTTACAATTACACACAAGAATTTACTAACTACTTTAAAAAGAAACTACACATTTATAGCAAGTTCGATTGCGGCGACGACGGTGAACTCCGGCGGCAATAACAAATCTATAAAAAAATTGTCAAAAAAGTTATATAAACTCAAAGCTGAAAAATAATACATATATAGATATATCTAAAAGTAACCACACAACTTGATATAAATCGATCAAATACTAAAAGGGTGTTGTTATACAAACCCTCCCTATATTGTCACATCATGGGGTTTGGTCAAACCGTACAATCCGCGATACACACTGTATAACCCGATGATGCGTCCAATCATTGCGAAGCCTCCCTATGGGGAGATGTGGATAACTTGCCCCATACTAAAAACAATTGAATAACACTATTAACATAATCAACTTTATACAAATATTAACAACAATTAAAATAAGGCATACTATAAAGTGCGACAACAACTTTTTCCGGCAACACAAGTCATGCAGCCGCGACAGTAGATTTTTCTGGCAAGACAGCGGTGAGCGTCCGTTCTATTTCCGGCAAAGCAGTGGTGGCGGAACCAATTTCCGGCGAGTCCGCAACGGAGCTGTAAAAAAATTATAAAAAACTTAGATCTACAAATAAAATCTATAGATCTTTAAAAAAAATATAAAAAACTTGATCTAGTAATAAAACTAAAAAAAATACCTCAAAACATGATGGTCGTGAGTCGTGGTGGTTATGGGTTTCGGTGGTGGTTTTGTTTAGTTGGTGGAGTCGTCTAGTAGAAGTGACGACCGGTGGAGGTGACGTTCGGTCGTAGGGGTTTGGTGGTGGGAGTTGCGGTGGTCGGTATGGTGGTATTATTTTTTGTGTGTGTTTTTAGTGCGTTGAAATGTTGTATGTGAGAGATAGATAAGTTTTTCAAAGTTACCAAAGATAATTAGTTATTGACTTTCAACATTCAAGTTTCAACATTACAATTTCACGTTTGACCATTTTTCAATTTTATGTAGTTAAGATTATTACTTAGTACTAGCAGGGTACCCGCGCGTTGCAGCGGCGGGCGCCATACAATTAAAATATTTAGCGAACTTTTTTTTAAATCTATATTTTAAAATACAATAGATATACGGACGACGATAATTTTAGTTTTGAATACTGTTATGCAATAACAAAATTTTTCATATAAAAATTGTAGATTATCCACGTGATGTGGTGACAATAATGAGTTGTTAGTGTATATTGTAAAGGTATGAGATAAAAGTAGTTGACAATAGGTCGTAGTCATAAGTTATCATTAAATAATAACATCATAGCAACTTTTAAAATCACTTAAATTATACTAAAAAAATTTAGTTCTCAAAAATAATGTTTGTTAAATTTGTCCCACATAGATGGATGATAAAAATAAAAGATTACTTATAAAGATTAACTAAAAATAAATATTCAATAAATCATGTGGGTTACTTTAAAAAGTACAAATATTAATATTCAAATAATAATGTTTGTAAGATATTGGATTTCACATACACATCATAACACAATCAAACATAGGCGTATAGAAGATGAGTTTTAGAGAGAGAAAGTTAGAGGTTTAGGGAACTTTAGTGAGAGAAAGAAAATCTTATTATGAGCTCCAACTCTCTACCTTGGAAGGTAGAGAGTATTTATAGTCTTACAATAAAACGCCACACAACGGGCTGTGGATCAGGCATACAGTGGGTAAAGACCCGTCCGTCCTCCACGGTGTTACTTAACTTAAATATTACTTAACTTAAAAGAACTACGACTACGAGCTTTCTATTGATTACATATACTTGAGGTGGCCGACTCTTTAATACCTGGAATTTCTAATTCCTAACAATCTCCCCCTAAGGGAGGTCACCTCAAACATGCACTAAAATTACATTGAATACAAACAGATATTACATTAACATAGTTCTTGCATTCTTGATGTAGTACTTTGCTCCGAAGCTCGTAGTCATTGATTCTTCTCATTGCATGTATGGATAATCCTAGTGGAGGTCTTAAATAGATCCACGTGATAATAATTATGAGCCAGCTTTTGAGATCATCAGCTATCAAAAATTCTCTGAGACATCCATTGTGGAGTTGGTTTACTGTGATGTTGTGACATTCGGACCGACATGCTCACTTTTTGGATCATGAAATCTTCTCATCAGAGTAGCGGAAGCTTTAGTTGATTCATGATATTGGCAGCAGCGTAGCAGAAGCATGGAGTGAAAATATCAGAGTCATTGATGCCTTAGTCATGATTTCTTTAGAGATGAATGTGTTGAGTGAGCATGCGGCTATGGATTGACCGCTTCATTCTGATCAGCTGCAATCGTAGGGAGTACCTGCATAAAACATTTAGCAATAAAGCTGTCACAATTCTCAAATTCCGGTTATTTCTTAAATTAAATATGCATCATATTAGTTCATTCATGGCATTTCATTTCACATTTAAAGCGTAAATTTTTATATTTAATAAACGTTATCGCGTGAGTTATTATTTTGAATATTTAATCCGTTACTTTCAAAAATGATCCCGACATATTTTTATACTTACATTTAGTTGTAAAAACTATATTTTGAGTTTAACTAGTGTTTTGAATTTATTTAGTACATAAATCGTTAAAGTTATACTATTACGACGTTTTTCTTAAAAATTATACGATAATTATTTTATCACACAAATTTCACAAGGAATGTATTTTTACAATTTTTATTATCTCATAACATTCTATTTTGATTTATTAAAAACTTACTTGTACCAAAAATCTACCATTTACCTTCACTTATACATTTTCTACATTTTCAATAATTACAAACAATTATACACATGATAAAAAAAAAAAATGTATTTGAGATACACCTCCCCCCCCCCCCCAACCGGCCATGTGGGGAGGATGTACTCATTTAATGTTGGCAACAAAGTCTTCTTTGATTATATAGTTATATACTCCAACATTTTTCTTCACTTCATTCATTTTCATTTCAATCATTCACCTCAATCAAACTTTTTCTCTTCTCTTGTTCTCTCCTCATAACCGAACTCCATAGAAGTGCCCAAGGGATCATCTCCAAAAATTTTATCAAGATCAAGTGTTTAACAATCTAGTATATATACTCTTTATATGGTTTTGAAATAAAAACCAAGAGTATTTAGGCTAATCCTTGTTACTTTCACCTCATCATTTTCACTAGTCCCGGTTAAAGCATCACTTTATACCTCAGTGTAACCACTTTTGTCTTCACACCAGTTTACCAAGTGAGTAATCACATCCCCTTTTTACCGTTTTACTATATTTTGGGGCTGAATGCATGAACCATACTTGAATTAAATTGATCCTTACAATTGTGAACTCTTTTGACTTGAATATTTGAACTTATTGAACCGTACGTGTTATGACCTTGTCCTAAAGTCTCCAATGTTCGGAGCATCACTATAAAGTCTCCCATGTTCGGAGCATCACTATATAGACACCTTTGTTCGCAGTATATCTTTGGGAAGAGGTACCCAGTATATCTTTGGGAAGAGGTACCCAGTATATCTTTGGGAAGAGGTACCCAGTATATCTTTGGGAAGAGGTACCCAGTATATCTTTGGGAAGAGGTACCCAGTATATCTTTGGGAAGAGGGTACCCAGTATATCTTGGAGAGGCACCAGTATCTTTGGGAAGAGGTACCCAGTATATCTTTGGGAAGAGGTACCCAGTATAACTTTGGGAAGTGGCACCCAACTTAATTTGGCTTCATCGTTAGCATACCTAAATTATTATTATATTCGTGGTACTATATTGTGAACTATTATGACCGCTTATACTTGACCACTTGACGCGATATATTTTCGTGCAATGGGTTGTGTACACACAGGTTGCAAGTTTTGTATGGGCGGAACTTGGAACTGAGTGGATACACAATGCCTTTGCTTTGTGGATTATTTTTGATGACCGCAACCTTTGACTCTTTCTTACGAGTTTTCTTATTTTTGCTAAACGTGTTTACTCACCAACTATTTTCATAGTTGACCCGTTTTTCTCTCATGCATTTCAGGTGATCGTTAGTAAACTTTTCTATCAAGTCTTGCATAAAGAAGTTTTCTCTGGTCGCTACAAGTCGTATGTAATAAAACTCAATATTTTGGAATCTAAACTTTGTAATATATTTGCCGATGACGGCTAAACTAGTATTGTAATGGAGTATTATTTCTTTTTAATCTTAATGTTGGTATGTTCTATTATCTTGTGCTTATGTTCCCTTCCGTTACACCTCGTGTTTCCGCCTCCGGCGAGGGTGTGACAGATTGGTACCAGAGCCAAAGGTTATAGAGAATGCCGATTTTTCAAAAATAAAAATCACAGCTATAACCGGAATAAAATTTTTTTTTTTTTTTGTATATTATTTTATTAAACAATGAACACCATTCGAGTCAACTAGTCCTATCGTTGCATCGTTACTCATAAATTATACATAGCCTGATCAACTATGTCTAATTTATGAAGAACCATGCAATGATAAGAGTGGTAGTTTTAAATCGTGTTTAGTCGAGTCTTTAGAGTCTGGTCACCTGAAGTTGCATTGGTCGGGTGGGTATGCATGGCATGTTTTTACGTTCACGTCTACATTACCGTATCTTATTTATACCCTCTCTTTTCCATCTTTCGACTTGTTAGACATAGCATGTCTCTGTTCCTGTCATATTTCGATCACTATAACACATTACCACCGTTCTGCACCTCATCTGACTTCGTTAGAATGTCGTTTACTCAACCCGATGTTTTGGTCCTCTGTAGGATCATGGCTGCAAGAAACACACGCCCAGGAGGTAACAACAACGGCAACCCAAACAACAATGACGATCTAGACAACAACGCTGCTGGAATAGCGAATCTACTCACCCAAATTATAATACATCTCGATGCTAGACGAACCAACAACGGAGAAGGTACTTCAAACAATGGACGAAAGCGACAGGAGGATCACCAGGGAAGCCGAGACCAGAATCAGCAAAACAAGAGACAGCGAATAAATCAGAACTATGGGGCGACCACTCAGGAGCGCAAAGGATATGCAGGTCCACATCCTTTGTGTACTCGATGCAATTATCATCACTCAGGAGACTGCCCAAGGTGCAACAAATGTGGACAGACGGGCCACTTCGCGCGAAATTGCTCAAACAGAACTGGGAATCAAGGACAGAGAAAAGCATGTTACGAGTGTGGAAGTCTAGATCACCTTCGCAATACCTGTCCAAAGCTGAAAAGAACTCCCAATCAAGGAGGAAATCGTTCAAACCTGGCGTTGGCAATAGAAGGCCCACAAGATCAGAACATTGAAATTCCTCCCGCACGTGGTCGAGCATTCTATCTGGGTACCGAGGAAGCCCGCAACGCTTAACGGGTACATTCTTTCGAACAACTACCTTATTTCTGTACGACATGATTTTGAGTGCATAACTTCCTTCCAATCTTTACACATTCACGACATTGATTAATTTGAGACCTATTGATATCGACCTTAGTTGTTATATATTTTGTTGATTGGATTTGATTGTGTAAGCAAATCGAATATCGAGCGAATCTTTCAAAAGACTTCATTCAAGGATGTGGCATCCTACCTTTCTAACAACTTGTTTCCTAGCTTGATCTAGTGACAGTTCTTGTTTGATGAGTTGCGAAAATCAAGCTAAGAGACAAGTTTACTCAAGTCGGTTTAGTTTAATCTCATGACAGTTCTTGTTTGATGAGTTGTGAGATTAAATTAGAATCGACTACCTAAAGGTCTTTTGAGAGCTACGTTCGATATTGGATAAGTTTACCCTCTCAAATCTGATCACGGGCACGTACTTAGTTGAATGGGGAACCTGTACGCATGGGCATTGATATGATCGTTTAGACTGTTCGTACGAGCATGAACTTTTAGAACTCTTGTCGAGGTTCGGACCATAGTATCGTTAATCGAATCACGGGGACGTGATTCCGCTGACATGGGAAGAATGTCACAATTCTCAAATTCCGGTTATTTCTTAAATTAAATATGCATCATATTAGTTCATTCATGGCATTTCATTTCACATTTAAAGCGTAAATTTTTATATTTAATAAACGTTATCGCGTGAGTTATTATTTTGAATATTTAATCCGTTACTTTCAAAAATGATCCCGACATATTTTTATACTTACATTTAGTTGTAAAAACTATATTTTGAGTTTAACTAGTGTTTTGAATTTATTTAGTACATAAATCGTTAAAGTTATACTATTACGACGTTTTTCTTAAAAATTATACGATAATTATTTTATCACACAAATTTCACAAGGAATGTATTTTTACAATTTTTATTATCTCATAACATTCTATTTTGATTTATTAAAAACTTACTTGTACCAAAAATCTACCATTTACCTTCACTTATACATTTTCTACATTTTCAATAATTACAAACAATTATACACATGATAAAAAAAAAAAAAAATGTATTTGAGATACACCTCCCCCCCCCCCAACCGGCCATGTGGGGAGGATGTACTCATTTAATGTTGGCAACAAAGTCTTCTTTGATTATATAGTTATATACTCCAACATTTTTCTTCACTTCATTCATTTTCATTTCAATCATTCACCTCAATCAAACTTTTTCTCTTCTCTTGTTCTCTCCTCATAACCGAACTCCATAGAAGTGCCCAAGGGATCATCTCCAAAAATTTTATCAAGATCAAGTGTTTAACAATCTAGTATATATACTCTTTATATGGTTTTGAAATAAAAACCAAGAGTATTTAGGCTAATCCTTGTTACTTTCACCTCATCATTTTCACTAGTCCCGGTTAAAGCATCACTTTATACCTCAGTGTAACCACTTTTGTCTTCACACCAGTTTACCAAGTGAGTAATCACATCCCCTTTTTACCGTTTTACTATATTTTGGGGCTGAATGCATGAACCATACTTGAATTAAATTGATCCTTACAATTGTGAACTCTTTTGACTTGAATATTTGAACTTATTGAACCGTACGTGTTATGACCTTGTCCTAAAGTCTCCAATGTTCGGAGCATCACTATAAAGTCTCCCATGTTCGGAGCATCACTATATAGACACCTTTGTTCGCAGTATATCTTTGGGAAGAGGTACCCAGTATATCTTTGGGAAGAGGTACCCAGTATATCTTTGGGAAGAGGTACCCAGTATATCTTTGGGAAGAGGTACCCAGTATATCTTTGGGAAGAGGTACCCAGTATATCTTTGGGAAGAGGCACCCAGTATATCTTTGGGAAGAGGTACCCAGTATATCTTTGGGAAGAGGTACCCAGTATAACTTTGGGAAGTGGCACCCAACTTAATTTGGCTTCATCGTTAGCATACCTAAATTATTATTATATTCGTGGTACTATATTGTGAACTATTATGACCGCTTATACTTGACCACTTGACGCGATATATTTTCGTGCAATGGGTTGTGTACACACAGGTTGCAAGTTTTGTATGGGCGGAACTTGGAACTGAGTGGATACACAATGCCTTTGCTTTGTGGATTATTTTTGATGACCGCAACCTTTGACTCTTTCTTACGAGTTTTCTTATTTTTGCTAAACGTGTTTACTCACCAACTATTTTCATAGTTGACCCGTTTTTCTCTCATGCATTTCAGGTGATCGTTAGTAAACTTTTCTATCAAGTCTTGCATAAAGAAGTTTTCTCTGGTCGCTACAAGTCGTATGTAATAAAACTCAATATTTTGGAATCTAAACTTTGTAATATATTTGCCGATGACGGCTAAACTAGTATTGTAATGGAGTATTATTTCTTTTTAATCTTAATGTTGGTATGTTCTATTATCTTGTGCTTATGTTCCCTTCCGTTACACCTCGTGTTTCCGCCTCCGGCGAGGGTGTGACAAAAGCGCACGAAAGTGTCTTTGATCACTTTCGTTGAATTGAGGTACACGGCCCACGGTTCCCCGTTGATCAGTACAAGTACTGCCTGTGATCAGGTATAATTTCGAAGAATTTCCTTGACAGGGTTTCGCAGCTGCTCTAGCTGTTCTCAAACCGGAGCGTCTCAAAGTAGACAACACGGAGTGAGTGAACCAGCGAATAGAGATTCACTGATTGATGAAAAGAGATTTGAAAAACAATCGTGTATTGCTCAATAGAAATTGTTTTTGTAATACAACGAAGGTTTTAGTGAAAATCAAGTATCAATCATAAACACCTTTTGATTTGAAATCTTTGTACGCAGTCTAAGTGCTAACGAAAAGAGTTTTTAAGCACAAAGACCGGTTTTTCAAAGGTATCCGTCAATCCATAACCTGAACCAGGATTGATTCAAGAATTGAATCGCCCCATTGTTACTGTTCAGTTGTCACATGGTTGATCTAATGAATAGATCTCACATGCCACCTACCAGGAGCTTGTTTGATGTTGGCTCCAGAAGGTTTTCCATCTTCATTGTGAATATGTATGCATATCACTCAGATGTTCTGGCAATACCACAAGGATAATGCGTAGGACTCAAGATATAATCTCTCTTTCCACATTGTGTGAAGCAGAGAGTCTTCATTGAAAGTGTCCTAATGAGATTTATTGATGATCTCGTGGCTCTAGACTCAATTTGTGCACATTTGGATCCTGTGCCGGAGACTAGGGAGAGGGTATCCTTCTTCAATATCAACAATCTCTAAGAGAAAGTCGATAGATAATGTCGGTTCCCCGTGAGAATGAAACAAGTCCTTTTAAGAGGAACTTGAGTGGTTTGGAAAGTTGAAGTGCAGTGCGTCACTGGGTCCATGACGTCTTGTCTTCAATACCGATGTTACCATCAGTAGCATATGAATTGAACCCGGTTTCTGCCCTAAGGTTGAATAAATAGAGGGCTATTTGTTTTCACCCTTTTCTCATTCAATTCTTTTTAATTCTTCAACCCCTTCAGTGCTTACCGAGACTTCATAGCTAGAACCTTGTTGGGTTTATTCCAGTACTAGCTCAGTCTTAGTCCGCACTCTTCCCATATCTCATTTTTCTCCTTTTATCATCATACCTAAGGACTTCTACACTAACTAGTGGATTGTCCCTGGGTAGATCCCTCCGGTTCTGGCGGATCATGGGAACACATACCTAACCTTATCATCCTTATATCACCGTACATAAAGTAAAGTTGGTCGGTCAATTTGGTATTGTTCATCTTCCATTGGAACCAATTGAAAACCATTTGAAAATCAATCCAGATACTTGTGATATATTATCAAAACATTTTGTACCTGAATTGTTTTTGATATTGTTAGAACAAGTGCTCCCCCTCAACATGTGCATCAAATGTTTGAAATCGTTTTGCACACGGAGGCAAGAGGAAGAATTTACTTCTTTGATTACCATTTTCTAAAAGATATCAACATCACTTCCCTGATCAAATCAAGAAGATAAAGCATTTCCGGGAAGGATGAGGTTTTCATAAATTTGCTCCCCCTCAATATGTGCCTCGAGATTTGAAAAGAGTTTTGCACATACTAGAGGGAACCTGCACATTGAGATAAGTTGATCACGTTTCAAATCATAGGTTTAAGATAGATGCTCCCCCTCAACATGTGCATGGAAAATTTGAAATCGTTTGTCACATGTGAGAAGGATAGCATGTACATCCTTATAAAACCATTTACCGAATTATCAGTTTAAATCCAATTTAAATCACACATTCTCCCCCGATTACAATTATCAAATCATTTGAGATTTGTGATCTCTTATTGATTTAAATTGATTTTGAAAGCTTTTAAGGAGAATTGTGACTTGATTAAGAAACTGTTTTAACTGATATGGATCGGATATTAAGTCTTTAAACTCCATTGATTGAACATGCATGATTATCTTTTGAAAACATTTTGAATGACAAATAACATTTTAATTTAATTGAAATCATTCTCCCCCTCAATCAATGACATAGGTTGTTGATTGAGAGATAGATATTTTGACAAATATGTCCAGATGATTATCAAAAATAGAGTCCAAGTTATTTATCAAAACAATTTGTTTTTAGCAGATAACGGTTTATAGAATCAGAGCATGGAATTTTGAAAGTCATGATAAAGCATGGCTCTGTTCTTTCTTAGAAAAGCGGGTTACTGCCTGAAATGACAATAAACCATTTTTTCTCTTTCTCCCAAAAATATATATATATATATATATATATATATATATATATATATATATATATATATATATATATATATATATATATATATATATATATAGGATAAAGATCAAATAAAAAGACAAATATCCGTAAAAAGATAAAAAGATTTTTTTTTCAAAAAAAGTTCACGAAAAATTCTCAAAAAATCCCACAAGATCGGGTATGTTGGTGCATGAAAAAGTTGTGAAAAACTTTTTTCTAAAAGTGGATATTTTTTCCGAAAAAAAATTATGAAAATATACGTTTGCGAATTAAATCCTTTTTTTGTGCATCAAAAATTGGTTTTTGCACCCAACTTCTTTTGACTTTTTTCATCAAAATAACATTGCGCATCAAACTAAAACAAGTTAAAAATTTTGTGCATCAAAATTTTTTTGCGCATTAAAATTCGTTTTTTGTGCATTAAAAAAAACGTATCAAAACTCAAAATTATAAAAAATGTTTTCACAAAAGTTTTATGCACCAACATACCCGATCTTGTGGGATTTTTTAGGAATTTTTCGTGAACTTTTTTTGAAAAAAAAATCTTTTTATTCTTTTTACGGATATTTGTCTTTTTATTTTAACTTCACCCTATATATATATATATATATATATATATATATATATATATATATATATATATATATATATATATATATATATATATATATATTTATATAAAAATTCGAACAACATCTAAAGTCCCGTGTCATTCTTTGAATGACAACATCAAGACCGTAGATATTATCGAATCGAGAGAAACAAGACAAATTGACAATTTTTTTTTTTTTTTTTTTTTTTTTTTTAAGATTTTTCGAATTTTTCAGATTTTTATGGATTTTAAAAGTTTTATATTTTTCTATTTGATTTTTTGGGGTTTTATAATTTTGTATTTTGTTTTTCGAATAGATATATACAGGAGATAGATGAAGATAGACCTTTACTCCTCGTCTTCCTCCTGAAGACGTTTGAGAGTTTCTGGTTGAAGGCTTTTCATGCCCAGTCGTGGAAGAATAAACTCAAAGCGTTCTCTTGGAAGAGCTTTGGTGAAGATGTCTGCTAACTGGTATTCAGTCCTCACAAAATAGAGTTCCACTACACCTTTTTCCACTTGTTCCCTGATGAAGTGATGTCGGATGTCGATATGCTTAGCTCTTGAGTGTTGAACGTTATTGCATGAGAGAGCAATCGCACTTTTATTATCACAGTACAGAGGGATTTTGCCGAATACGAAGCCATAGTCAGTTAATTGAGATCTCATCCAAAGAACTTGAGCACAACACGATGACATGGCTATGTATTCCGCCTCTGTAGAGGAAATAGAAGTACTCATTTGCTTCTTTGATGACCAACTCACAAGCTTATCACCCAAAAACTGAGCACCTCCAGACGTACTTCGACGAGTATCTTGACACCCTGCATGATCTGCATCTGCATATGCTGTTAGTGACATACCGGTGTCTTTCGGGTACCAAAGTCCCATATTGATGGTTCCTTGGAGATACCGAAAGACCCGTTTAACTGCTTCAAGGTGCTTTTTAGTAGGCTTAGCCTGGTATCTAGCACACATGCAAACAGTGAACAAGATGTCTGGTCTACTAGCAGTGAGGTACATCAGGGATCCAATCATACTACGATATTTCGTTTGGTCAATCATGATCCCTGAGTGGTCCTCATCTAGTTTGGTTCGATCAATCATGGGGGTGTCAACAGGGTCACTTGAATCAAATCCAAATTTCTTTAAGATCTCTGTTGCATATTTAGATTGATTTATGAAAATGCCTCCGGGACTTTGTGAAATTTGTAATCCCAAGAAAAATGACATTTGTCCCATCATTGACATTTGAAATTTTGAACTCATTTTATTAGAAAAACGATCACATTCCATTGGGTCTGTCGAGGCAAAAATAATATCATCAACATAAATTTGAACATGAATTAAATGTTTGCCTGACTTCCTGGTGAACAATGTTGGATCAACTGCTCCTTTGCTAAATCCGGTTGATAGAAGAAACTTTGACAGTGTATCATACCATGCCCTTGGAGCTTGCTTTAAACCGTAAAGGGCCTTCTTCAAACGATAAACGTGAGTAGGATGCTCTTGATTTACAAATCCTTCAGGTTGGCTGACGTAGACGACTTCTTTAAGGTCTCCGTTTAGAAATGCCGTCTTCACATCCATCAGATAGACTACCATGTTCTTACTAGCAGCATTAGCCAGAAAGATTCTGATTGCCTCGATTCGAGCAACTGGAGCAAAAGATTCTTCAAAGTCAATACCCTCCTCTTGACGGTATCCTTTAGCAACTAATCGAGCCTTGTTCTTCAATACATCACCATGCTCATCTAGTTTCACTTTGAAGATCCATTTTAGAGCAATAATCATGGCACATTCTGGAGCAGGTACTAACTCCCATACATCAAGTCGATCAAACTCATGAATTTCATCTTGCATAGCATTGAACCAGCTGTCTTCGTTCATGGCAGTTTTAACATCCTTTGGTTCGATCTTTGAGAGTACGGAGTTGAAGAAACACCATAGGGCATCGGTTGCAAGTTGTTTCCGTGTTGATACAGGACGAGAGGGACTTCCAATGATGTTGTCTAATGGATGATCGTGAGTCCATTTTCTGAGGTGTTCATGTGGCAGTTGTTGAGGGACTGAGGTAGCTGAGTCGATGTCTCCTGAAGAAGATGGTTCTGATGATGATTCAGGAGCAAATATGTTTTCAAATGGAGCATCTTCAGGAGTAGCAAAGGGATTAACTTCATCATTGATGCCAGAAACATTTCCATGATGTACATTTGAAGAATGATGATTTGTTGATGAGACTGAAGGATCAGCAGCAGGCGCTTCTTGACTTAAAGATATTGAGACTGAGGGATTGCCTTCATTCACAGGAATATGAGCAGCCTCTGTTGTAGGAATTGACACCTCATTAGTACTTGGATCATAAAGTTCATCAAACATAGGATCAAACAATTTCTTTAAATCATCTTCAGATGGAGGTACATATGGAGTTTCTTGAGAAGAGTTTGGAACAAGGGATGAACCAATGGGACTGTTTTGAAGTGTGGGTCCAGAACTGAATTGTCCAGGAGCCATTTGACCGGTCAGCTCATCAAACGTAACGTGAATTGTTTCCATGATATTTCGGGTTCTTTTGTTGTAGATTCGGTACCCCTTTTTGTTTGTTGCATACCCTACAAATACTCCAATGTCTGCTTTAGCTCTAAGTTTGCCTAAGTCTTGTCCTTCATTAGTTGGATAACACAATGCTCCAAACACACGAAGGAAAGAGAGATTAGGTTTTCTGTTGTGGACAAGTTCATATGGTGTCTTTCCATGAACAGTGTGAATCAGGGAACGATTTTGTGTGTAGCATGCAGTGGAAATAGCTTCAGCCCAGAGAAACATTGGAACCTTTGAGTAAATCAGCATTGTTCTAGCGGCTTCCACAAGAGTTCGATTTCGTCTTTCAACTACACCGTTCTGTTGAGGAGTTCGTGGAACACTTCTTTGATGGCTGATTCCAACGCTTTCATAAAATTCACTGAGTTGTTTGTTGACAAACTCAGTTCCATTGTCTGTTCTTATTATTCTGACTGTTTTGTTAAGCCGAACCTGCAGCTGTTTGATGAGTTTGATGATGATATCAGGAGTTTCATCCTTTGTCCTTAAGAACTTGACCCAGGTGAATCTAGAGTAATCATCAATCACAACTAACACATATTTCTTCCCAAATATATTCTGCACCCTCATTGGTCCACATAAATCCATATGAATCATATGAAGAACTTCTGTGACAGAGTTAGTAGGTTTGGGTTTATGGGCATACTTCTTGCTTTTTCCCAATTGACATGCTGAACAAAGATGATCCTTTTCATACTTGAGTCTAGGTAAACCTACAACTAAGTCCTTTCTGGAGAGATCATTGATGGTACCGAAGTTCAAGTGATTGAGACGACGATGCCATAACCATGACTTTGTTTTAGAGGCCTTTGACAGTAAGCAAATTGGAGAAGACTTCATCATATCTTCGATAGATATGGTGTATAGATTTGAACCACGTGAACCTCTTAAAAGTTCCTTACCATCAAGTTCTCTAACGAAGCAAGTATGTTTTCTAAAGGCTACTTCTAGATCAGAATCGCAGAATTGACCAACAGAGAACAAGTTGTGACCAAGACCTTCTACATAGTAAACCCTGGAGATAACACTTTTGCCAACAACATAGTCTCCATAACCCGTAATAGCACCGAAATGATCATTCCCGAATCTAACTGTCCCGATGAATTTGCTCACGAAGTTCATGAGCCGTGACCGGTCGCCAGTCATATGCTTGGAACAGCCTGAGTCCAGGTACCACAGAACGATTTGAACGATCTGCAGTTGAACACAGACAAGAGTGGATAACTGGTTAATTGGGATCCCCATGCAAGAATGGGTTCCATTTGGTTAGTAACAATAGTTGGAACACCCACATCAGAAAAAGAAACATTCATATCAGAAATTAAGGCACTGGAATCATTGTGAATTGATGCAGTACTAGTGTCTGTATTAGCCCTGTTCACAGTGTGCTCACTTCTTAAGGGAATAGTTCTACCAGTAGGCATCCATTTTCTAGTGGGCATTGTCTGATTATTCTTATGACCAACAGGTATCCAATAATAGCCTATCTTACTAAATGTTCTTCCTGTGGGTTTCCACTGTTTTCTAACTTTCTTTCGTTTTTGCCTTTTTGCCTTTTTAGCATTAATAGCATTAACTGGACAATTAACATCATTAGGCAAAACATTAACACCACATTCATGATTAGAAACAGAATTCAAGCAGACATCAGTACAAGGTTTGCAAATAGTATCAGAATTCGAATTAATTACAGTACGCCTATGGCTAATACTAGAATCAACACGATTCGTTTTATTCGATTCAAGCTTAAAGTTCCTAGATTGTTCTTCTACTCTTTTCCAGTGCACATTCTTAGCTTGTGAGGTCCTATCATTCCTTGTATTGTCTTGAGACTTTGACCTGCTCCCTTTAATGTCACTGATTACTCCTGTAGAGGGAATGGGAACATTAGTGGGTTTTACAACTCTTTGCATCACCTGTTTAGATGTGCTGGGATCTGAACTACATGCAGGCACACTAAGGTTCACTTTCTTAAAACTAGAAGTGCTGGGATTTGTACTCCTAGAAGGCACACTTGAGTTCTCTTTCATAGCATTGACAGATATGAAATCTGAACTACTTAAAGGCACACTAAGGTTCACATTCAAGACATTGGGCATCAAATGAATATCATACTTGGCAATAGGCATCGAACATGGAATCAAAGGATTAACTCTCTCACCTAAGGACTTTGGGCATATTGTGATCAAGCATTCTAGGATTTCTTGAGATCGTTTGGCATATAGGCATGCATGTCCAATTGCATTATCATGAGGTTTCTCTAACTTATCCTCTTCAACAATCTCACGCAGACATTCTAGGCAATCCTTAAGGGATGAGAAGTATGTTTGAACAGCAAGTTTGTTGTTCCTGGGATGAGGAGGGACATATTTCATAGACAAAGCATATTTATTACAAGAGTGAACCTTTGATACACCATTCTCCCCATTGGTCATTGGCATTTTCCCTTTTACCTGACTCTTCAGATTCTCAATTTCCTTTTGCAATGAAGCTATTTGTTCGTTATTTTTGTTACGAGTGACCTTTATTGATTCAAATAACTCATTGAAATGACGTTTAACCTTTTCATTTTCTTCTAGAAAACTTTTGTTTTCCTTTTGTAATGCATTTACTAGGTTTTGAAGATGAAACGTTTGAGAATTCTGAGAATCTAAAGGAGGAGGCATTTGGGAGCCTGTCATATTGTTCGTTTGACTCTTTAATTGAGAGATTTGGGCTTTCAACTTTCTGATCGTGTTGCACTGAGCTTGAATCTGTTCATCACGTTTGTTAATTTGAAAAACTGCATCAAACTCTGGAGCATCTGAGGATGTATTGATATTTGAAGTTTTGACATTTTCTTTAAGATGTTGATATTTTAGTTGTAAATTAAAATGCTCAACTTCTAGTTTAGAAAAATGTTTAACCAAATTGTCGTGATCATCCAGTTCAATTTTCTCGTTTAGTTCAGAATTAGTTTTTTCAAGCTCAATGACACGATCATGGGAGACTTTCAGGGCAACCGATAATTCATGAAATTTGGAAGCATTAATGGAACAATTTGTAGCAGTGAAAAACACATCTTGAGCAATACATTCAGAAATCAGGTTCTCATTTAGTGTATGCAAGTTCTTCCTCTCAATCTCATTATATTTTAGTGCTCGCTCATAGTCACTAACTTCAACTATCATTGCATCAAATTCCTTTTCCATTCCCTTAATATCAGTTTCTATCCCCTTTTTAAGACTCTCAAAGTGATCTTTTAGAAGTTTAAAGAAAGGCATGACCTCAGTTAAATAACATTCTTTCATTTGCTCAAAACCCCTTTCTCCTTCCGTTATACCAGTGGGTGTGATCCTTTTCTTGCAAGTTTTCTCAAAATCAACAAATAGTTGAAATATAACATATTGGCTAATTAAGGTCTTGCTTTTAGTGGCAATTGTTCTAGGAACAAGATGCATTGGTGTATTAGGAGGATACACAGTCGCTCTAGGCATTTTCCAAAGGGGAGGGTTTGTTTCAACAATATTTTCAGCTTTCTGCTTATCTAAATCCATTTTCCAGAAAACTTGTTCGGGAGTCAACAATGTCTGAGGCTTAAACATGTTCAAGGAAATCCAGTTTTCCTTCTTGTAATCATGGGGCGTGATCTTTATTTTCTTCTCTCTACATTTAGGATCATCTAATTTCTTGTTCATCTTTTCCCTAGTGACTTCATCTGATTTCTTATCTTCCTCAGTGCACTCAACGCAACTAGGTTTCTGTCTAGGTTTAAGGATTTCATTGCCATCATAAAGAACCTTATGAGCATTTCTAGCCCTTTTAATGACCTCTAGATTTGGTTCCTTAACAAGGGGAATGCTATGCTTATCGCTTAAGACCCTATGCTTAGTGATCATGTGAGCAGTCTGAATGGTGTTCCCTTGTATGTACAACTTGTTTTCAAGTTTGTTTTTCAAAGTTTTCAGATTAGAAAAATCTTTCAAGAGTTTTGATTCCTTTGCATTAAATTCTTGCTTAAGCATTTTCACATTTTCTTGAAGTTCTTGTTTTTGCTTAGCAGTTTTTGAAAGTTTTTCTTGCAAGGAATTTAACTCTTGTTTTAATACTTCTTCTCGAAAATTACTTTTTCTAATGATTGTACGCACTTGGTCATCCATTTCCTGCTCACGAGTGGTCAACTCAAATTTTGCACGTTGTTCATAAATAGCAACACGTTCTTTATAGGCATTTAGTTCAGAAATTACAGACTCATCAGGGGCACAGGCAGTGTATTCATAAAAAATATAGTCATTGTTGACTGCAGGAGATGCATCACTTGGTACAACTTCACTTTCACTTTGTTTCACATATTGATCATATGGGACAACATTGACATTACCCATATTTTCAATATTTGATTCAATAGTTTCAGTTGATAGTACTTTGTCATGCATCTTTTGCACATCAGCATCATCGTATAGTTTTAGTACCTCTGAGATAAGTTTGTCTTTGGATGGGCCAGCTTGTGGTGAAGAGGAGACCTTGGGAGAAACCATTGGAGAAATGCTAGCCATAAAGATTGTGTGTGCAGTAGGTCCATCATCCACATCAGAGTCGTATGCATCACAATCAGCGACTTGAAAGGCATTCTGATGATTGTGACCTATCTCCTGAATAGGCTGCTCATCCACATCTGCATCATAGGTCTTGGCATTGCCCTCAGCTAGAAACAACAATTCCTCTTCATCCAAAGCAGCACCATTATCCTGAGCTTGTACAAGCAGCATCTTATCTCTGAAGTAATCAGCATTCTGTGGACGCTTTGGAGAAGTGCAGTTCCTTGCAATGTGTCCCTCACCACCACAGTTATAACATTTGATCGTCTTAGCTTGACCTTGATTACCATTCCTTCCTCGATTCTGATTACCAACATAACCTCTACCAGCTCCACCTCTTCCTTGATCAAACTGCCTTTCTTGAACTGACTGCCCCATAATTTTCCCATCTCTGATCAAAGCATGGTTGTGAAGATTGGAGGCGGTTCGGATCTCATTGCAGGTGTGAAGTTTGTTGGTGTGAGGTGAAAGTGTCCTGTTCTCTTTAACCATGAGTGTCAGTTGAGTGATGAAATGTTCCATGACAGCATTTGCATCAGGTTGCTTGAACCTTGGATCAGAAATGGGTTTGTGATTATCATCTTTCGTGGGTACAACTTGAGAAGCATTGGTGGTAATCCCATCATTTGTGAAAAAGGCAGTTGAATCATTTGTAGAGCTTGTTTCTCCCTGACCTTTGAACTGATCAAGAATCCTCTTTTCAAACATGACATGTCTCTCATTCTGAAGGAGGAAGGCATAGAGTTGCTCATAGTTTGTATTCTTCAATCCTTTAGTGAGCTTCACAGAGGTGACAAACTTGTGCCATTCGGGATTCATGTTGTTCACAAATTTAGAGTTCAGCTGAATGTTAGGCATAGTCATTCTGATGTTCCTCATATCATTCACCAACTTATGAAATCTCACATAGTACTCATAGACACTCTCATCTGGTTTCATCTTGAAATGTTCAAATTCGTCATAGAGTTGTGATTCTCTATCTTCAACAGTTAGCTCAGAACCATAGAGAAGCATCTTGACATTATCCCATACGGCTTTAGCTTCAGTATTGTGATTGATAAGCTTGTAGATGTCTTTAGGTAGACCTTGTAGTATAATGTTGGAAGCTCGGATATCAGCATCGAATCTCTTTTTCTCCTTATCATCAAGCTCATCATACATCTTTGGTCTGTCCATTCCGTAAATCAGAGTTCCATCTTCAGCAGTATCAAGTACATCTCTAGTCGTCTCAACTCGATACGGTCCTTCATCAATGGATTTGAGAATGTTGACACCATTTTCCTTTCCAAGGCAGTACAATCTGATTCGTTGAGCCCAAGAATCGTAGTCAGTTCTGTCAAGCATGGGTGGACGAGTATCTGAACCAGCTGCTTGAATATCCTCGGCAACAGTGGAGATGATAGTAGGAACGTTGGTAGACATGTTAACAGATTATACGGGATTTTATAACTCTATGATTAAACCGGGAAATAGATTCTTTCACGGGATTTTACTAAATCAAGAGAAAACCGTAAACAATCACCCAAGTCGCTAGAAGATAATGCCCCAAGTCGCTAACACCTAATTCGCTACACCCCCAAGTCGCTAAAGTCTCAAGTCGCTAGACAAATGCAAGTCGCTAAGTAGTAACTCGCTAAGCCTCAAGTCGCTAGCAAAATTTTGGCAGCAATTCGCTACTCAAGTCGCTAAAGATTCAAGTCGCTAAAGAGCAACTCGCTACAGACCAAGTCGCTACCACCAAGTCGCTACCCGTAGTGGAGAGTCCACTACTTGTACTGTTAATCGCTAGGTCTAAGTCGCTAGCTCCAAAACTGTAACTCGCTACAAAATTGTGAAGCAAGTCGCTACGAAGAAAGAGATCCGTATATCAAGTCGCTAGCAAGAAAAACCACATAAACATCACTTTTCAATCAAAAAACAACCCAACCAAGATGATTCAAGCTTACCAAATGAAAACCTAAACACTTGTGATGATTCTAAACATAAAAGTACTAACAAAATCCAAGCTTTAACACAAGAAATCAACCAAATGATGCACAAACCACTAAACTTTTTCAAACTCAAAAACCACCTAAAAACCACTAGAAATCCAAAGATGTGCACGATATGATCTAACCATGGCTCTGATACCAATTATAAGATATTGGATTTCACATACACATCATAACACAATCAAACATAGGCGTATAGAAGATGAGTTTTAGAGAGAGAAAGTTAGAGGTTTAGGGAACTTTAGTGAGAGAAAGAAAATCTTATTATGAGCTCCAACTCTCTACCTTGGAAGGTAGAGAGTATTTATAGTCTTACAATAAAACGCCACACAACGGGCTGTGGATCAGGCATACAGTGGGTAAAGACCCGTCCGTCCTCCACGGTGTTACTTAACTTAAATATTACTTAACTTAAAAGAACTACGACTACGAGCTTTCTATTGATTACATATACTTGAGGTGACCGACTCTTTAATACCTGGAATTTCTAATTCCTAACAAACATCATAGCAACTTTTAAAATCACTTAAATTATACTAAAAAAATTTAGTTCTCAAAAATAATGTTTGTTAAATTTGTCCCACATAGATGGATGATACAAATAAAAGATTACTTATAAAGATTAAGTAAAAATAAATATTCAATAAATCATGTGGGTTACTTTAAAAAGTACAAATATTAATATTCATATATATATATATATATATATATATATATATATATATATATATATATATATAATTAGCACATAGCACTTTGCACCTTTGCATCTTTTGCTTTGAAAAAATCGTCTGATTTTTATAAAACAAAGTTTTAAGTTTTTACGGTAAGTTTAATTAAAAAAATTCCAAAAGGCGCATATGTTGATTCTCGAGGCACTCTTGCGATTTAATAATATTTTTTGAACATTGTGTTTTATTATGCATTTTTAAACTCTATTGATTTAAAAATATCGTTTTCGAACGACTTTTATAGGCTAGCCAAACTGGTGGTGACTCCGGTTCCCAGTTGAACCCGTTGGCCGGGTCCGTTTTTTAAAACCATATGTACCATGAACTTGTTTACATATAAATTGCATGAAGATTTGTGTGTTTTATTAGTTTGTACAATATGTATAATAACAAGTATTTTTCATATTTGGGGTGTTTTAAAAATAACATTTATTAGGTATTTATTGTTATGGACGTTTTTTTTTTCTTATATTAAATTACTTTGTATTTTGTATTATTTTTTTGAAAAACATGTCTAAAAAAAGTGCTTTAAAGTGTTGCAACAAATGGTAATATAGATGTACTTATTAAAATTTGTCATTATTAGCAAGTGTTGAATCTTAATTTTTTAAGTCTTCCTTTTTAGGAATGTCCCAAATGCTTTATAATATAGTATAGATGATACTATTTATAATACTCGTGCACTTGCGAAGTTTTTTCTAATTTTTGGTAATGTAACTTTATTAATTAAAAAAAATAAAATTTAATCATTGTTTTGTTTTATTTATGGTTTTTAGTTTTGTATTATACGATAAAAAGAGCTCAACTATGTATAATTATAATGCCTGTAAATGCACGAGGTTTTTTTAATTTTCTTGAATAATGTATTTTATATATTAAAAAACCAAAATGTTGATTATCTTGACTTAGACTTGAATAAGCTTAATGTCACCTGAGTTGAATAATGTATATACTTCGTATGATTTAATACATATAAAGCCTTGGAAAATATCAAAATAATATCGCAAGCCAACCATGTATATTTGATAACACACTGCAATAATAAAAGTATTACATATAACTTTAAGTTGCACACACTGGCTTTGTGGGTTATTCATTTTTGTCGTCTATTAGCTATATGACGTTTTGCCTCAACGTGTCCACTTATAAATCCACTTCTTTCCCAACAAAGCCACATCAACCTGAAGGAGCCAGAATATGTATATAATTAAAACAAAAAAACTATAATTTGGCAATCATGTTAAACAATTGAAACATGATATAAGGCTAATTTCCCACACTCTAGGATCAACTCATTATTATGCTCTTCTTTTGTAACAATACAAGTGATATATAAATTCATTCACATAAATAGTTCTAAACTAATAGTTGTATGTGATTATGGAAATATAAAGTTAGTCTAATATAGTTTTAACTTTGAGTGTAATGACGTGTTTTCATGAGTAGAGAGTACTAGTTTGGTTACATTAACTTACCACATGATTCGACAAAATGCCATCACAGTATCACATTATCTTTCAAAATGACAAAACTTGTTGATTAGTGGTTGTAATAAATGCAGCTTCTATTTAAACCACTAAACATGAAATGTAACTTGAGTCTACCCATTCGTAAAATGGGCTGATATTTCCACTTCGACCATAAACTATAGAAGAAGAGCGAAGCTCGTAGTGCAACGTTGTTCAAACAATAAAACTCGTAATGCGGTACATAAATGTTGCAACAACAAAGTCACCTCAATATGTAGACTCCGTTTTTAAACCTTATTCTATGCTTTCCTAATCAGGCTCCATTTTCAAATCTCATTCTATGCTTTCCTTGGACTAATTTTTATAAAATGTCATGAGAACCAAGAAAGTGGAAAATGAACCTAAAAGAACAAACTAAAATTGAGAGTTTACAATACTAAGAGAGAGTATGTGTAAAAAGGGGTGATTTAAAATGAATAAATGGCTCACTATTTATAGGCAAAAACCTCTACTGTTCCCCGGATCCCACGAATCCCTTACTTGAAGGATCCGTCCAGTGTAATCCTAGGGAACCGTGGACGCTCCTCACTATTTGTGTCGTGGGTCATGGATCATGGGTCATGGACTTTGGGTCATGTGTACCCAAATAGATACAATGTATATAGACATTGAATCATAGGTCATGGACCATGGATAATACCCAACATGACTTCATGCATGATGTCATGAAATGGGTCATGGGTTATGGATCAAGCTCCATGAGTATGAGTCATGGACTTTGGGTTTTACCCAACTACATTCAATGTATCTAGTCAATGGGTCAAGTACTTAGATTTTTACCCATAACATTACCCATTACAATATATACTATGTATATATAAGTACATATCCATATTATGTAAATACTAGTTTTTTATACATATGTATTTCTATAAAATGTAAACATTATTACTTGTTTAGTGTTTTATATGAAAATGTAAGTGTGTTAGTAAACTATTGGCTCAAACCATTTACGTGTTTTATTTGTTTCGTTAAAACAATTTTACGTTTGTTATCGACAAACTTTAGAATATCGTAAAATATAAATAAATGTTTTTACGGATTATGTGTATTAACAAGATTGATTCACGAGGTATTTAAATAAGAAGAAGAAGAGAAAAAAAATGAGTGTTTCAAGTTGAACTTGAATTTGGTGACAATTAATAAATGCAAAATATATAAATAATTTGACAATTTAATGGGAAACCATCATTAGTAATGAAAGTTACACTATAAATTATATAATACTAATAATAATATGATTTTTATGTTAATATATTAATATATTTAGAAAAAATAGTTTTGCTATATCATGTTATTGCATTTATGCATTTTTTAACCCAAAAGTAATCTAACAAAAGTTAAACCTAAAGCCCCGTACATGCACGAGATCTAAAACTAGTGATGTTTGTAACCCACTTTCCTTTCTAACCCCCCTAATATTGGAGGGAACAAATCTACACAAAAAGCCCATAACTTCCCCCCTCTCCCTTCCCGTCCCTTACCGTTCCTTCTAAAAAAACTTAAGAACACCAATATTTTTTATTTCCCTTCCCATCCATTCCATTCCTTAAAAAAAAAATCAAAAATAATAAAATCAAAAATAAAAAAACTCGAGAACAGAGTGTTAAGATCAACTCGTTAGCGGGGATTGAAAGATCGTTCTCGTAATTAAATTCAACTAATTAGCTGGGATTAGAAGATCATTCACATACGTCGCTCAAAATGAAACAAATTTGTCACTATACAATAGTTTTTTTTAAGGCAATACACCATCTACTCAAATGTGTTGCCATTTTATTGTTTGCATGTTATAATTGTTGTGTGTAAAAACACACATACGTGACCTCAAATGATTACATTCTTATGAAATATTTTTTCTTAAATTGCACATGCATCACCAATAAGACTTAAACTCACAAGGTGTTGATTGATATGCCACTCACATATATACCACCATGCTAAATGCTTTTGGTTGTGAGATATTAGTCATTGTTATGAATAATTATGTGGATGTCCATATCTCCTTAGAGTTTGTGTTTAATTAGAAGATATACACAATGAGTTTAAGCTTTATCCTTTTGTATCTATATAAAGACCTTTTGGTTGATTGCTTTAATCATACTTTTCATTCTCCCAACTCTGTGTTTATAACACGTTATGAGCACGCTCTTTACTTTTAGGTCTGTTTTGTTTTCTCTCTTTTCCACCGGTACGTCATCTACTTTATACCTCTAAAAATTCCTTTACTGGTGCGAACACTATTAGATATTTGTTTTTATTAATATTCCTTTACTGGTAGATATTTGTTTCCACCGGTACGTCATAGACTTTAGTACATGTGCTATTTGTTTTTATAATAAATGTATATTGATACCTGCATGTTCATTAATATGTTAAAACCACACCAGTGTTTCAACAATATAATTTAATATTAATATGATTTAATTTTCATAGTTTATGGTTTGATCTTGTGACATGTTATTTATTTATTAACTGGTATCTCACAAATATATACATGTTGTTACCGTATGCTATCTAATTTTTTTTGTGACCATATGTAGTTACATGATTAATTGTATTCGTAGTATATTGGGCTAATAGTTGTATGTTTTTTTTGTGACCAATTTATGCTCCGTTCATGTTTTCGTGATTGTCAATATACATAGCTGGTTAAATAACTACAAGTTTTATATATGTTTGGTAACGATTTGTGGTATTGAACTATATTATGGTGTGTATTTTGTTTACTATCTTGATTACTTCATTGATTTTATTTTCTGTGCATTTTTTTTTCTTTTTCTTATTTACTTTGTTTTTTCCTTTTGAATTATATTCTTGACACATAGTTTGGAGTTTGAATTATACATATTTAACATGCATGTATGATCCGCGCAGAACAGTCAAGCTAAATCACACAAGCCCGCCACTTGTGAATGGCGGACCGTAACCAGCTTAAAACTGCTTAAGCACGAAATCAATGAAGATCTGAGGAGTATAGTGTTTCCCCGGGTCGTTATGTCCCAGCGAGTTGTGCAATGGATTATCAAACGTATAGTGATCGCGAGATTTGAACGGAAAAGGAGATTTGTGAATTATTATAACTAAGGAGAAGGACATAAACTACAAGGGCTAAAATGCAAATTAAAAGGAAATTAAAAAGATAAAATCTATTAAATAAACGCTATCACTATATTTAAAATGATGAACGTTTAAAACTTAAAACTAAAAACTTACGTTTAAATAAAAATAACGTAAACGTACAAAATAAAAAGTGAAACTTATACAATATAAATCCTAAAAATATGAAAAATACATTTTAACAAACCTAATGATAAAAGAAAATTTATGGAAAAAGAAAACTATTTTTATAACTAATTAATTAATTATTATTAATTAAAAACTAATTTTAGTTATTTAATAATTACCTAAATTGTAAGAAAATAGGAAATAAAGCTAGAAAAATAAAATTAAGACTTAGAAAAGTCTAAAATAACAAACTAGAATTTTCAAAACTATTTTTGTATTTTTCTGATTATTTTTCTATTTTTTATGGATTTAAATCTATTTTAATCTAATTTAAATTATGAAAAATACCAAATAAAAGGGGAAAAATATGGAAAAATCTTTTTTATGCTTTTTATATTTATCTTAAACTGGGAAAATTGAAAAATTATTTTTTTGGAACTTTTTCTCAATTAATTGCAATTAAACCTATTTAAAACTGAATTTAATCTAGAAAAATAGCAAATAGTGACCAAAAATTATGAAAACTTCAGGGAAATTCTAAAATGCTATTCTAGTTCTAGGAAAAATACAAAACACTGGGCTTATGTGTAAGAAACTGAAGCTGCTATGTAAACTAGTGGAAATAAGCAATGGAAAATAAGCTAATAAGCAAGGTAAGCAACCAAACTGATAAAAGAAGCTAGGTAATATCTAAACTACTCTAAAGCAACTGGTTATAGCTAATTATAACACCTAATGAGTAGTCTACCTAAGATTTGAGCAAACTGATACTTAAGCCAATAAGCAAACAGGCCCAAACTTTTGAGCTTATCTAACTGCTTATCAGATGTGCTAAAGGGAAAACCAACAGTGTGGGGTTCAAGCCCACCAACCAGAGAACATGTAACCAAAGTTTCAGCTAATTTGGACTTGTAATAAAGAAGTTAGAGATCAAGTAAAATGGCTACATGGATATAAAGCTACTGATGCAACAGTGGACAGAGAAGAGATCAGATGTTTAAGCTACTGCTACTGCTAATTCAATAAGCTAATGCTAAAACTAAAAATGTAGACTTAAAGATCACCTAGCATACTGCAATTTGACAAAATTTTAGACCCTAAATACTAGAAATGAAAACTGCACAGAGGCTGCAAGTTTGGAGAAAAACTGATTTGAGAAACTTTTTGACTTTTAAAGAACAGTTGGAGTTTGACTAATATGAGATTCTAAGCTACTAAATTGGATTGAAACTGATGTTTAATGAAGAAATCAGACTACCTTAAGCAAGAGTACTTATATCCTAACTTAAATGCAGCCAATGAACTCCTAAGTCTAATAGAATTGAACACAATAACAGTTTACATATAATTTTGACTTTTACTTGTTTGATAAGCAAATGAGTGACAGATATTACCTATTCTAACCTATTCAATACTGTTGCATCAAAACTTGACTAACATCTAACCCTTGAGCTTGGTAAAACTGTTTGTACCAAACACTACTTTAACTGATTTACTAAGTAATTTAACAAACCTAATCCTAACCTATTTATGCAGAGATCAAACTGAACACTACACTAGGATTCTAAGACTAATGGATCATCAAATCAAGCATCAATGTCATTCTAGCAACCCTGACTATGCATTATATCAACAAAATCAATTTTGAGACCGTTTTGGTGATAACTCACCTTGAGGTCCAGAAAGATTTTGGCCGTATAGCAGTGCTAAAACCAAGATTAAATCATCTAACTAAACCCATTCCAGCATCAAGCTTAACCCAAATCCATTTCTGAACCAAGATTCGACCAGCAGTTGACTTTCGTTGACCAAGGGACATTTTGCTTGATTTTTCACTTAAAGCTTATCAAAAGCTGTTAGAAGCTTTGATACACTAGATTGAGCTTAAAAATAAGCTAATAGAAGCTTAAACATAAGAAGATGTAACTGAACATTCCAACAGTGAACTGAAATTTTTGAGACTAAAGTGAAAACTTAAATTGATAATTAAAAGTACAATATACTGATGTCTTAACTTGAATGAGATACAATTGACCTGAAATTACAACATTTTAGCTTAACTAGAACAGGAATTTAAAAAAAACGACATTTAAGAAAATTTTATATAAACTAGCTACTGCTCCTTGCTTCTTTCTTCTTCCCTTTTTATACTCCATATGCCTCTCTCTCCTGTTCTGAGATAATCCCACATCCATCTTTGACCCTTGGATGAGAAAAAAGTGATCTTGGCCATTTGATGGTTTTGGCGCCAATTCTTGTTTTGATATCAGAGACAGGTAAATGCTTTGCATTAAATGCATTGAGAGGTTGGTGAGGAGGGGGGAGACAAAGGGTGGTGTAGGGTAGTTTTAGGTGGCTTTAGGTGGCTGGAGGTGGGAGCAGACAAGGATGTCGGGGAGACAGGGAAGGGGCGGGTCTGTTTTATGTTTAAATATTGGGTTGGGTTGTCGGGTCATAGGATTGGACCGGGTAAAGTAAATTGGGCCAAGGGGATTAGTTTTGGGCTTGGGTTAACAATTAGGTCCGGTTGGTTTTAAGTGGAATAAATAACACTAAGGACCAAAATTGTAATTCTTTGAAAGATGAGGGACCCAATCTGTAAATTATGAAGAGTAGTCAAAAGGGTTGGTCTTGCCAAGTTTAATAATCCAAGGGTTAATTTTTGACGCTTTTGAAATTCCCAAGGACTAATTTTGACCAATTTAAAAACTCAGGGACCAAAACTGCAATTTTCTCAAAACTTTTAGATTTTCCACCAAAGGACTAAATATGACAATTTATGATTTTAAAAAGACCTTTGGTGACTTTTCTTTTGAAATTTTGGCTCAGGGACTATTTTTGACAATTTTAGAAACTTGGGGGACTAAAACTGCAATTTTTGCAAATTTGATATGTTTTTCATCTGATTTTGATATTTTTGCATTTAAAACACATAAAACACTGATTTGTGATATTTTGATCATTTTGATGTGTTTCTGAGTGTTTTCAGATGATTTTGCAGTTTATTTTGTACAAAAATGATGAGTATTTACACACTCATCAATCCCCCACACTGAGATATTGCTAGTCCCTAGCAATGATTTGAGAAAACATAATGGATTTTAATCTCTTTACCAAAAGCCATCACTTCTGGAGTAGCCAAATGTTTCAGTTCAAGTAAGAACCATGGTACACCGATAACCATGTGATTTTGAGCAAACCACCAGCTTTCAACGGATTTGATTTGTCTTTACCAGAAGCCGTACCCTTCTGGACTAGCCAACTCTTAGATAAATTATCAATATTATCTTTGGTGAGCTGATTACCAATTATGGTTTTTCCACTGCCTTTACCACAAGCCATAATCTTGCGGGCTAGCCAACTCTTCACTTTTTAGGATATGGTGAGTTGAATACCATACAATTTTGGGCAAATTGCAAGCCATATAAACGGATTTGAGAAATCTTTACCAAGAGCCGTTTGCTCCTGGATTAGCCAATCCTTTAGTTTATTAGACAAGGCGGACTGATAACCAAATGAGAAAGTGTAAAACACTTACTCAAAAAAAAAAAATTTTTTGGCCAAAAACGGGGGAATTAGTATAATTATATGATAAAATTCGCGAGAATTCCCCCCCACACTTAGAAATGAATATTGCCCTCAATATTCAAAGTACCGGCGGTTATGCCGAAACAAAGAACGTAAAAGGGAAATACTACGGCCATTATTTAGAAAGAGTTTTTTTTTTTTTTTTTTTTTTTTTTTTTTTTTTTTTGATAACATGTGGGGCATCACCCCCACACTTAGGTGGTAGAAAGGGGGAAGAAGTCAGAAATATGGGTGAAAACCCATATGGTGTGTGCTACTGTTTTTGATTTCCGAGTCGCTAGCTTGACTCGACCCCGAATTCATTGGTTCATGGGGAAGCAAAGTGGAAGAAACAATCTCCATCGGACTTTCATTCAGGATGTTTGGACAAACATTTGAAGCATGTGAAAGTTCCACACCGATGAGATATACATAGAACCGGCTCAGAAATGATAAATGAAAATGCCGGGGTCAAAGATAGTGTCTTCATTCCCGAAGGAGTGAAGAAGAGAGGAAGTCACATCATATGTGAGGAATGGAAGAAAGATGTTGATAACAATCAAGATCCATTCTTCATCCTCAAATGTAGACATATCGGGAGGAAGGGTGAGGGTAGTATCATCAATAAGCAAACTCTTATGATAGAGTACACCTTCCTCCAAGTCAATATCATCCTCAAGATCAAAATAGAAATGATCATATTCCGGAGGAGATATGTCATGAGAGAGTTCACCGGAGAACTCTTCATGAAGAGAATCATTGGAAAAAGCCTCAAGCTCGGGCTTGTCCAATGTAGAGTCACTATCCACAACGGGGATAGGAGATGAAGCTGACTTAGCACAAAATGATTCGATCTTAGAAACGAGGAGATTTATATTGAACAATTGTTCACGAAGTATCTCGTCCTCAATTTCCAGATCATCATAATCTCTCACTTCCTCTAAGCTAACTAGCTCAGAAGGTAGCTCCTCGACATAATCGATGTCTCCATAGGATAAAGAATCGTCAAACGAAGTACAATCGTTATCAGAATCGGAGAACATCTTGACATGATCATATGGAATGTCAAGAGGAGGAGAAGAATCATCATTAAGAGGCTCATCACACATATTACCGGAGATAACCTCGGACTCACTTGGGGTTGGGACAAGGTTCTCAACACTAGACGATTCCATTTCTGGAATAGTGCTAGGAGGCTCGTCCCCCATTATGAGAGAGTCTTTGGAAGCAATAAAAGGTAAGATGGGTGTGATAGCAATAGACTGAGGGAGTTGAGAAATAAGATCGTTCAATTGAGTAACACTCTCCTCGTCGTAATCATAGTATTCCTTCATTTGAATACTATCTTCATCATCATCGTCATCATATCTGATTCTTATATTCATCTGCTGAAGCTTACACACCATTCTTTTCATTTGCAGTTTCTTTCGAATGCGTATTTCTTCAGAATTTTGAGGAAGATTACACTCCTCGTAATCATTGAAATGATGTGAAGGCTCGGAAGTCTGATGACTGATGGAATACTGTGGGGGTTGGAAATTGTCAAAACCGGGAGAATTGGAATTGTGAAAATTTTGATTCATCGGTTAACATTCAAAAGTCGTATGAGGACCCCCGCAATTCTCACAACAGAGATAATTGGGAGAATAACTTTCACCAAAGTTCTGATTGTAACATGGTTCCGGCTCATAGACAAGCGGAACCCGTGGTGGACAATCAAAACCGTAATGAGAATCATTCCCACAAAACTCGCATGAGTAGGATTCGTATTGGGGATGTGGAGGTAGGTAGGAAAAATCGGGTGTTTCATTATTTGAAATGGGATCGGGATTACCGACAAACTTGTCTCCGAAACCCACATTGGTACATCGCCGACAATTTCCACCGTTAAATGGACCTCCACACCAGGAACATGTTGAAAACCATGACATCAAGAATTAAACGGATAAGAGGGATAAGAGATGAAGAATTAAACGGTTATAGAAGATAAGGAATGGAGAATTAAACAGGTTTGAGGATAAAGAAATGTAGAATTAAACATATTAGAGGATAAAGGATGGATATTTTTGGATTTTTTGAAAAATATGCTGCAAAAACAAAGAATGAAAATCTTTTTGGATTTTTGATTTTTATAAGAAAATATAAATACATACAGATGGATGGTATGAACAAAGAGTGAATATCCAAATCACTAATCTGCTAAACGTAAGATAATCACCACAGCTCCCCGGCAGCGGCGCCAAAAATTTGATCCGCGCAGAACAGTCAAGCTAAATCACACAAGCCCGCCACTTGTGAATGGCGGACCGTAACCAGCTTAAAACTGCTTAAGCACGAAATCAATGAAGATCTGAGGAGTATAGTGTTTCCCCGGGTCGTTATGTCCCAGCGAGTTGTGCAATGGATTATCAAACGTATAGTGATCGCGAGATTTGAACGGAAAAGGAGATTTGTGAATTATTATAACTAAGGAGAAGGACATAAACTACAAGGGCTAAAATGCAAATTAAAAGGAAATTAAAAAGATAAAATCTATTAAATAAACGCTATCACTATATTTAAAATGATGAACGTTTAAAACTTAAAACTAAAAACTTACGTTTAAATAAAAATAACGTAAACGTACAAAATAAAAAGTGAAACTTATACAATATAAATCCTAAAAATATGAAAAATACATTTTTACAAACCTAATGATAAAAGAAAATTTATGGAAAAAGAAAACTATTTTTATAACTAATTAATTAATTATTATTAATTAAAAACTAATTTTAACTATTTAATAATTACCTAAATTGTAAGAAAATAGGAAATAAAGCTAGAAAAATAAAATTAAGACTTAGAAAAGTCTAAAATAACAAACTAGAATTTTCAAAACTATTTTTGTATTTTTCTGATTATTTTTCTATTTTTTATGGATTTAAATCTATTTTAATCTAATTTAAATTATGAAAAATACCAAATAAAAGGGGAAAAATATGGAAAAATCTTTTTTATGCTTTTTATATTTATCTTAAACTGGGAAAATTGAAAAATTATTTTTTTGGAACTTTTTCTCAATTAATTGCAATTAAACCTATTTAAAACTGAATTTAATCTAGAAAAATAGCAAATAGTGACCAAAAATTATGAAAACTTCAGGGAAATTCTAAAATGCTATTCTAGTTCTAGGAAAAATACAAAACACTGGGCTTATGTGTAAGAAACTGAAGCTGCTATGTAAACTAGTGGAAATAAGCAATGGAAAATAAGCTAATAAGCAAGGTAAGCAACCAAACTGATAAAAGAAGCTAGGTAATATCTAAACTACTCTAAAGCAACTGGTTATAGCTAATTATAACACCTAATGAGTAGTCTACCTAAGATTTGAGCAAACTGATACTTAAGCCAATAAGCAAACAGGCCCAAACTTTTGAGCTTATCTAACTGCTTATCAGATGTGCTAAAGGGAAAACCAACAGTGTGGGGTTCAAGCCCACCAACCAGAGAACATGTAACCAAAGTTTCAGCTAATTTGGACTTGTAATAAAGAAGTTAGAGATCAAGTAAAATGGCTACATGGATATAAAGCTACTGATGCAACAGTGGACAGAGAAGAGATCAGATGTTTAAGCTACTGCTACTGCTAATTCAATAAGCTAATGCTAAAACTAAAAATGTAGACTTAAAGATCACCTAGCATACTGCAATTTGACAAAATTTTAGACCCTAAATACTAGAAATGAAAACTGCACAGAGGCTGCAAGTTTGGAGAAAAACTGATTTGAGAAACTTTTTGACTTTTAAAGAACAGTTGGAGTTTGACTAATATGAGATTCTAAGCTACTAAATTGGATTGAAACTGATGTTTAATGAAGAAATCAGACTACCTTAAGCAAGAGTACTTATATCCTAACTTAAATGCAGCCAATGAACTCCTAAGTCTAATAGAATTGAACACAATAACAGTTTACATATAATTTTGACTTTTACTTGTTTGATAAGAAAATGAGTGACAGATATTACCTATTCTAACCTATTCAATACTGTTGCATCAAAACTTGACTAACATCTAACCCTTGAGCTTGGTAAAACTGTTTGTACCAAACACTACTTTAACTGATTTACTAAGTAATTTAACAAACCTAATCCTAACCTATTTATGCAGAGATGTGACAACCCGTACTTTCAGGTCATTTCTCGACACCATTCATGCCTTACAATTTCAACATTTATCGTAAACTTGGTTTACTTGTTTCAAATTCGCGTAACCTTAAAGGTTTAGCGGCGAATTCATGATCATAACATCACGTACATTTCATATGGACTAAGATTAGTCTACATTTCATTGACATCATTTGCATCTCATTAGTTCATTCACGACATTTCATTTCACTTTATACATGTAATTTTTTTTATATTAAATAAACGTTATCGCGTGAGTTATTATTTTTAATATTTAATCCGTTACTTTCAAAAATGATCCCGAGGTATTTTTATATTTACGTTTAGTTTATAAAAACTATATTTTTAGTTTACCTAGTGTTTTAAATTTATTTGGTACATAAATCGTTAAAATTATATTATTACGTCGTTTTTCTTAAAATTATACGATAATTATTTTATCACTTAATTTTCACAAGGAATGTATTTTTACAAATTTTATTAACTCATTACATTCTATTTTGATTTACTAAAAACTTATTTGTACCAAAAAGTTACAATTACCTACACCTTTTACTTATACCTTTTATCAAATAATACACAAAGTATATAGTTTATACATTTAAAAAAAAAAAAATACAAAATATCTAAGTCCCTCCCCCCTTGGCCGACCTAGGGGGAGGTGACAATTAATGAGGTTTGGTTTGTGATTTTTAACTTATAAGGCTTACTTAACACCTTTTTATCTCATTTAATTCAATCATTCTCAAGTGTTAGAAAAAAAAATCCTCTCCTTTGTTTCTTTGGCTTCTCAAAACCGGCCACACTCAAGAAATCCAAGGGATCAAGATTTTCAAGTTCTAGTGTTTTTACAATCTAGTATATACTCTTTATATGGTTTTGAAATAAAAACCAAGGGTATTTAAGTTTTACCTTGTTACTTTCACCTCATCATTTTCACTAGTAAGCTTGTTTTTTATCATTTTCATGTTTCCTTTTCATTTTCATATGTTTCTTTTCATTTTTGGAGATAGTATGCATGATATGTGATTTATACCATTTTTCATGATTTATTGAGTTATATATACATATTGGTCATCCTATAAATATTCCCATGGTATTCTTTGGTCTTGATGGTGATTAGGAACCCATGACACCCTAAGAAGGTGTATGGTAGGATTAGATTAGCTTTGGAGTTGATTTGAAGGGATTAGAATAGGTTTTGTCCGAGAAAAACTATTTTCGATAACTATATATTTATGTTCTGTCCTTATTTCGAATTTCTGGAAAAACCTACTGTTGGTACGAAACTTTGGCCTTGATATTTAGAAAATATACTTTAAAACGAATCCGTGGCCGCTTGAACGGATAAAAACGGAGTTATAACGAAGAAGTTATGGATTTTTAAAGTTTGACGACGAAATAAATAGTTTTCTGAAATTTCAGCATGCAGTTTTTAGTTTGTTCGGGTCAAAAACGAGCCTTAAGCTTCACAAATTATTTCGACTAGTCAAAAATATATTAGTTTACTTCGATTCGAAGCTAAGGACATATTATACGTAGAAAACGGATTTGAAACGACAAAGATATGCACGTTTTTATAAAGTTGCCGTAACTATTATTTTCTGAAAATCTATATTATTTTTACGATACAAGTATTTTAGTAGCTGTAACGTCCATGTTTGCGGCTGTTTTTAACCATGATGTGAAACTTTTTGGAACGAATTGTCTTCTAGTAAAATCAAGTTCACCGGCCATATTTTTCAAAACAAAAAGCCGTTTGTAAAGCGGAGTTATAGTAAATTAATTACGGATGTTCAAACTTGGCCGAAACTCATTTTCTGCACACAATTAATCAAAATCACTATCTTTAGCCCTTAATATCTTTATGATCGAGACCTTTTGGACGAAAACTCCTGAACTGAAACTTCTAGATATCAATACAAACTTTCCAAAACCGTCGAGTTCGTTCTCTAACGATCGACGTACACCATTTTACGACTAGTTTTCCAAAGCCATTTTTGTTGATTTCATGAAAATTCCGACGACATTGTTTTGCGACGAAAAGTGGTAATTTCACCAAAAATCATTATAAAACTATTGTAGGATGACATTTTGACGTAAAAACTTGAAAAGTGATTTTTGAAGGGTCAAGACGTCAAAAGAGTATTTTTCGACGATAAGTAATATTTTCAAAACTCGCAAATGGTATAAATGACATACGTAGTGCATGCATGTCATAACATTACATTGCAACTCATTACATGTCATATCATTCGTAATAGGTCCCGGTTGACGCATTACATTATACCTCGGTGTACTCACTTTTGCCATTATTCCAGTTTACCAAGTGAGTTTTCATAGCCCCGTCGCATGCTTTTAATTATTTTCAAACCTACGGGGGAGAATACATTGCACAACATTTTTATTACGATACTAAGTACATTAAATTCATTACATTGCTTAAGTTACCGTATTTGCCAATTGAAAGTCCCCATTCCCATTACCTGAACATGAACCGTTAATCTTTGAAGCGAGGATGAGTGGATAGATCTATCGAGGGTGACGCCTCCATCCGGGTTGGTGAATCCCAACTAGTCATACGGATGCATTTCATTTTATAACATTACGGAGTTGTCTGGCAAACACTCTGCAGGGGCATACATTATGAATTGTCTAGTTTCGGTGTCATGGACTTATTGCAATTGTAACATTTTTACGTGACTTGATTGTCATGCCTGATCTATACTTGTGTAGTCGTATAAAACATTTACATAAACCTATGATTTCTCACCAACATTATTGTTGACCTTTTTAGCAATGTATTTTCAGGTAACTGAGGCACTATCATCATGACATGGTTTAGGGACCTACATTTTGAGTCGCGGCGTCGACTTACATTATTGTACATTATGGTACTTTATTTCAAAAACATCGTTCGGATTTGTAACATAATTGTATTTCCGCAAACTTTGTAAACCTTTTGGGACCGATGTTGTACTCTGAATGTTTTTATGAAATATCCAACGATGTGTTTTTAAAACGACACTTTAGGTCGTTCAATATAACTGTGATGTGGTGCTATGACAGTCAATCCCCAGGAATTCCATTCCGCTGCAAAACAGGTAAATTGGGGGTGTGACAAGAGATCAAACTGAACACTACACTAGGATTCTAAGACTAATGGATCATCAAATCAAGCATCAATGTCATTCTAGCAACCCTGACTATGCATTATATCAACAAAATCAATTTTGAGACCGTTTTGGTGATAACTCACCTTGAGGTCCAGAAAGATTTTGGCCGTATAGCAGTGCTAAAACCAAGATTAAATCATCTAACTAAACCCATTCCAGCATCAAGCTTAACCCAAATCCATTTCTGAACCAAGATTCGACCAGCAGTTGACTTTCGTTGACCAAGGGACATTTTGCTTGATTTTTCACTTAAAGCTTATCAAAAGCTGTTAGAAGCTTTGATACACTAGATTGAGCTTAAAAATAAGCTAATAGAAGCTTAAACATAAGAAGATGTAACTGAACATTCCAACAGTGAACTGAAATTTTTGAGACTAAAGTGAAAACTTAAATTGATAATTAAAAGTACAATATACTGATGTCTTAACTTGAATGAGATACAATTGACCTGAAATTACAACATTTTAGCTTAACTAGAACAGGAATTTAAAAAAAACGACATTTAAGAAAATTTTATATAAACTAGCTACTGCTCCTTGCTTCTTTCTTCTTCCCTTTTTATACTCCATATGCCTCTCTCTCCTGTTCTGAGATAATCCCACATCCATCTTTGACCCTTGGATGAGAAAAAAGTGATCTTGGCCATTTGATGGTTTTGGCGCCAATTCTTGTTTTGATATCAGAGACAGGTAAATGCTTTGCATTAAATGCATTGAGAGGTTGGTGAGGAGGGGGGAGACAAAGGGTGGTGTAGGGTAGTTTTAGGTGGCTTTAGGTGGCTGGAGGTGGGAGCAGACAAGGATGTCGGGGAGACAGGGAAGGGGCGGGTCTGTTTTATGTTTAAATATTGGGTTGGGTTGTCGGGTCATAGGATTGGACCGGGTAAAGTAAATTGGGCCAAGGGGATTAGTTTTGGGCTTGGGTTAACAATTAGGTCCGGTTGGTTTTAAGTGGAATAAATAACACTAAGGACCAAAATTGTAATTCTTTGAAAGATGAGGGACCCAATCTGTAAATTATGAAGAGTAGTCAAAAGGGTTGGTCTTGCCAAGTTTAATAATCCAAGGGTTAATTTTTGACGCTTTTGAAATTCCCAAGGACTAATTTTGACCAATTTAAAAACTCAGGGACCAAAACTGCAATTTTCTCAAAACTTTTAGATTTTCCACCAAAGGACTAAATATGACAATTTATGATTTTAAAAAGACCTTTGGTGACTTTTCTTTTGAAATTTTGGCTCAGGGACTATTTTTGACAATTTTAGAAACTTGGGGGACTAAAACTGCAATTTTTGCAAATTTGATATGTTTTTCATCTGATTTTGATATTTTTGCATTTAAAACACATAAAACACTGATTTGTGATATTTTGATCATTTTGATGTGTTTCTGAGTGTTTTCAGATGATTTTGCAGTTTATTTTGTACAAAAATGATGAGTATTTACACACTCATCAATGTACTTTGAATGTATAGTTATCATGGAGCAAAAACTTGCAAATCTTACTATTGTGGCTTTAGACATCAGTGGAAAAAATTACCTGTCTTGGGGGTTGGAAGCCGAGACATACTTGGATGCACATGGGATTGGGGATACAATCCAAGCACAAAAAGAAACAACTTCTATGCAAAAAGCTCAAGCATTGATGTTCTTACGACATCACCACCATGTGGACTTAAAAACTGAGTACCTCACAGTGAAAGATCCATTAGTCCTTTGGAATAAGTTAAAGGATCGATATGACCACCAGAAAACTGGTATCTTGCCTAGGGCACGATATGAATGGACTCACCTAAGACTACAAGATTTCAAAACAGTGAGTGAGTTTAACTCGGCCATGCATCGCATTACCTCCACCTTGCTATTATGTGTAGAATCAATAAGTGATGCTGAAATGTTGGAAAAGACTTTCTCCACATTCCATGCTTCTAATATACTATTGAAACAGCAATATCGATCAAAAGGTTTCACAAAATATTGTGATCTAATTTCATGCTTGCTTGTGGCCGAACAAAATAATGAGCTTCTAATGAAAAACCATGATAGTCGTCCCACTGGTACCGCTCCTTTATCGGAAGTGAATGTGGCAACTTATAATGATCACAATGGAGGTCGTGGTCATGGTTATGACCGTGGGCGAGGTTATGGTATTGGTCGAGGCCGTGGTCAAAGGCGTGGAAATGGTAGAGGTAATTATCATGCTGTTAATCATGGTGTTCAGTTTAAAAACACCAATGGCCACAAGAAGTGGCAAGATAAGGGAAAGATAAATAAGCATGAAGGAGGAGGAAAAGATAAGGCCATGGTAGAAAATGCATGCTATCGTTGTGGCAGTTTTAATCACTGGGCAAAATTATGCCGTACACCAACGCATTTGGTGGACCTTTATCAAAAATCTATTAAGAATAAAGGAAGCAAGGTAGAAGCGAATTTTGTCTATGACAATGACACAAATGATGGCCATGATGATGCTAATGATCTTACTTATGCCACACACTTTACTGATGCCACCCACTTGGAGGTTGGAGATTTCCTAACAAATGAGTGATTGGTAGTTTGCAGCCATGAATAATTTACTTTTAGATATTTTGTTAGGAATTTTCTTACGGTGTTTTATTTGGAATGTTTTTAAGGGTTTTTCTTTTCTTAGGTTGTTCTTATTTTGGACTCTTATTATTCGTGGCTATAAAATATTTTATTAGGATTTATTCTCTTTAATTATATTGTTATGTGCGTTATTTTTCATAATATGATATATAAAATTTTGTTTCTCGCTATAATGACTCTCGCATGCCATTCAGTTGAAGTATATGTGAATGTGAATATGTACTCATGTTAGTGCCATGTGAATGAATCTCGATATATGTGAAGTATATATGACTCTCGATATAATGACTCTACATATTATAGTGCCATTTATTCATGTTAGTTTGAATGTGAATATGTTATATGAGTATATTTGTTATCCTCTGATTTGAAGTGTCTGTTTTTATTAACGTAGCACATGATTTATATGTTTTTTTTAGAAAATGGATCGTATAATGATTGATGATGAAGATATATGTCTTGTGGATAGTGCAACTACTCATACGATTCTCAAGAAAGAGAAATATTTTTCACACATGAAATTATATGAATCGAATGTTAGCACTATATCTGGTAGTGCCAAATTAATTAAAGGCTATGGCATAGGCAATATATTATTACCGGGTGGAACACAATTTAAATTTGATAATGCATTATTTTCCCCCATGTCTCAAAAAAACTTATTAAGCTTTAAAGATATTCATAAAAATGGATATCATATTGAGACAGTCAATGAAGGACATGTTGAGTGCCTTCACATTACAACTATGATTTCGGGTAAAAAGCACGTACTAGACAAATTACCCGCATTTTCCTCCGGTTTATATTACACTCAGATTACTGCTATTGAATCAAACACAGTCAGAAGCCACCAATTTATGGACCGTGCGAATTTTATTGTTTGGCATGATTGACTGGGACATCCCGGGTCAATAATGATGCGAAAAATCATAGAAAATTCCAAAGGACATTCTTTGAAGAATCATAAAAATCTACAAAGTAAGGATATTACATGTGTTGCTTGCTCACAAGGAAAGTTGATTACACGTCCATCACCAGCTAAATTAAAACATGTATCACTTAATTTTCTGGAAAGGATACAAGGGATATTTGTGGACCAATATATAACACCCTGAAACCGGGCCTAAGCGTTTTATGACAATAATGTCATTTGAATGGTTGACCACGACTTCTATAAGTTCAAAGGACTTACGAGATTGGTTAGTCAAACCCGATAGTCAAAATATAAGTATTAATGTTATGTAAATTGTTATAAAAATATGACGTGTCACATTTATAAGAAAAAAGTACTTAAGGGACCTAAGTTGCCAAGTACTAAACATGTTATAAAGTATGGTGTGGCCAAAATAGAAGGAATGAGACTTGAAGGACCTAATGTGCCAATTAGGCAAACATACCACCTACATATATATGGATCCTTCTCCTTGTATCATTAGATTTCCAGAACAATTTAGGTGTGTATGTGTGTATCGTGAAGTGAAAAAAGAGGGAAAAGACAAGATGTTCTTGATGATCAAATTGATGAGGTTTAAGAGTTCCAATCCAAGAGTAATGTGCCTAGCAATGATCCTTGCAAGTAAGTAACCTCTAATTAGTGTTTAACTGATGATTGAAAGGTTAAGGTTTATGAACCCTAATTGGGGGAATTGGGTAAATGATGTTTATAAGCTAAATTAAGAGGTTATGATGACTATGGGTTAAGTATTATTGAAGTTAAGTTAATAAGTTAGTGAGATTAATTATCATATAATCATCATATGATTATGTGATAATTAGTAATAGTTAAAAAGGGGTTATGGTTATTATGGCCATGACATAGTTGATTAATTATGTGTTTATGTCTATAGTGGTGTTGGCTTAAATGTCAAGTATGGAGAAGATGATGTCCTTAGTTTCACTAGCTTGGAATTAAGGTAAGTAAACCGGTTATAAGTTAATGTTATATGGATTTCAATGCATTAAGGGTTATGTGATGTTTATGTTAAGGACATGGTATGACTCAAATGTTTGTGCATATGTGATATTGGATAGTAAGGCTAGTTTGGCATAACTAGCAAATGAATGTCAGAATAGGAGGGCTTGACTAGGAAGTAAATGGTGAAGCTTAGTGATGGCTTAAGGTATGTCTTATGTTCAAACGTTGTAATGGATGAATGGTTATAATGTGTATTGTGTGATTGATGTATAATGTTAAGTTATATCCGTTTTGCTTACTAAACCTCGTGCTTACGGTTTAAGTGTTTAATGTTTTGTAGGTTGTGTATCGATGCTTGACTTGGACTAAGGTCTAAGGTTGGATTATGCGGAAGTTTAGAAGATTGATAAGAAGGTAGAGCTTAGGTAGATACCGAGCTCATGACAAGGTTGTCCCCCGAGAATCATAAAAGGTTTAATGTTTATAGTGTCAAGTCTTTGTAATGGTTAGGAGTCAATTTACTAGTTTTAATGTATGTAAAAGGTTATGTTAAAGTTACATTGAAAATGGGTCAAAACGGGTGTTTTGGCAAAGACACCCGTATACTTGTAAAGTACATGTCCATGGATCTTTGAGACCACAAATATTATGAAGATGGAGTTTTATGATGTGTAAATGATTTCTGGAAGTCTTCATGTAGAGTCATGTTCCGGAAGTTAGTTTTCCGGAAATTTTGCAAAAGTTCTTCCCTGAGCATAGATCTTAAGATCTATGCTCAGGAAAGAAACTCTTTAAAATTAACTTTATGGGCTGAGCATAGATCTTACCAGAATTTTGATGTTTGGCAGTTTTTTTTGTCGTTTTGTTTATTTTGTATAAAATAAATCGTAAGTCGTTAGAGGTCGTGCTACCCGTCGTTTCAAAGGTAATTGAGTATAGTTTCATGTTAAAATACTTTCAAGGGTCAGTTTGTTACAGAATCAAATAAGTTTAATGGTTTGTAACAGCGGGTAAGTTTTAAGTCAAGTCATTTCCGCGTTAAAGTTTTTAGTTTTAGATTATTTTAAGTCGTGTCGTTCACGGGGTGTAACAACTTGGTATCAATGCTTCGGTTTAAGTGAATTAGGTTTTCATTTTAGGTTTCCTAGACTTAAACCACTATTAGAATGCATTGAATGAAAAGAGTATTAATGCAGGAACGTGAACATTTAAGTTTTGACGCGAACTATGAGATAGGTTATATGAATCTAAGTAGAGAATAATGAATGTGTTTTATAATGTTAATGTATAAGTGATATAAGTCCGTGGAGGACTTGAAATGTTTAAGTAATTTGAATCACCGTGCACCTTGATTAGTTCCGGTAATCGCTTTGTGATTCTAAGAACGTGTTTTAAGGGTAATGGAAATGGAATGTTATTCAAATGGTAAGTGGTAATAGGGACGGGCTAAAAGTGAAATAAAGTACTTGATGTTTAAAGTATAGAACGTAGTAATGATAAGTGAGCTAAAGTATAATGTGTGAAAGCAAGATGAGAATTGACACATTAATTGTTAAGTGTCTATTAATACGAGATGTATAGGATGAGGCTAATAAAGATAACGAGTAATGATGAAATGAAAATGGAATAGCTATTGAGCTCATAACTAAAGAAGAAATGAGTTGAGAATGTAAGTAAGAATGTAACGACATGTCTTATAGTCATAAAGTGATAAGTATGTATAAAGTTAAGATGATGACTTGAAATTATGATATCACTGCTAATGTGTATAATTAGCGGTGTTCATTTAAAAATGAAAATGATAATAGGTAAAGCATGTTTGAAATGAGTAATAAGAAAAACAAATAAAATGTGTAAATATAATAAGCAAGTTTCATTTTCTAATGATGCTTTCTTAAAATTAAATAAAAAGAATGGAAATATGAATGTGTGTTAAAATGATGATGACTTGGATCCAATGTTAAATGTGAAAGGTTAAAGGTAACTATCATATAACCAATGAGTTAATGATAGTTAATAATTCTAATGATGGTATCCTTCGGGATGACCAAGTTAATGATGGTATCTTTCGAGATTACCAAATGAATGATGTTAATGATGGTATTCTTCGGGATGACCAAGTTAATTGTGGTATCTTTCAAGATTACCAAGTGAATGATGTTAATGATGGTATCCTTCGAGATGGCCAAATTAATGAATGACAAAGAATCCTTCGCGACAAAAAAGTATTGCCTTTACCGGTAAGGGGTTGCCTACATCCTTGGCATATAAAAATATCCCCAAAGTGAATGTGGAAATGGTATGGGTCCAAGTCTAAAAAGGTTAAAAAGAACTAAAAGAAAGAAAAGTTAAAATGTGTAACGAATAGGTACGAGTGTTGTGTTGGAAGCGTGTAAGTAGGATGACTTATGATTTCCTTAGTAAAATGGATTGGGACGCCTTTTCATTTAACTAAAGAAATTGTGAATCGCTGAACCATGAGTTTATGTTTCTTGATTTACATCGATTGGGACGCCTTTCCATGTAAATGAAGAAGTGTAAATAAGTGGGCTTATGTGTTCCCAACATGGCATGAGTAAGGTAGAAGGGGTTGAAAACGGAAGCCTAGAATTTGTTAAAATTATTAAGAACTAAGATAGACGAGATATAATTAGGATGCAACTTTTAATTGAGACATTGAGTGAAACCAACCATTAGGTGTCAATAGTATAACTCGAAAAGATTAAGAAATTGGTAATGATGTTATAGCATGCCTTGAGGCGTGGTTCAAATGTGAGTAATGATGGAAATAGATGCTAACTAATATTAGCACTCTTATGAGTGAATGTGAAGGTATAAGTCAAAATTTAACTTTTAAAGTCAAAACTTTGAAACTTCTTATGAGACTCATAGTCTTTGACGAAAAATTTATTGTAAGAAATAGAGAAAATGAGACAATGTAATGAAAATGTTAACGAAGTAAGGGAATGACAAATGTAAGATGGGTAGATAATAGTTAATGTTATGTTATGAAAGTCAAAGTGAGCCAAGATTTCCTAAGTGACCCTTAACACTTAGCGAAAATCCTTAAAAATGAAATAACGAAGATGAGGAATTATAGCAAAATTTTAAAGCGAAGAGTAGAATGAATATGGTAGAAATGAAAATGCTAAGATGTATATGTTAATGTTTAACATATATAAAGTCAAAATGGTGCAAACTTTCTCAAGTGACATATAGTCCTTGATTAAAAGATAGAATAAAACAAGTAAAAATGCAATATAATAGTAATGAAGTTGGTTAAATGACATATTGCATATAATAAATGTGTCTCGTTTGACATAATGACCTTAGAAAGAGTCGTACGGTTATAGAAAGTTAAATGAAAAGTAGAATGGATCAAAGATCTTGAATGTGTTACTTTGTGTTGCAAGATCACTTAGATCATTGCAACGGAATATTTTAATGGAAATGTGTAACATATAGGATTTCACTAACACATCATATCAATAACATATGGGGCATTCACAATAGTTTAGAGAGAGAAAGTTCTAGAGAGAGAAATGGAAGAGAGTTGGGAACTATGTGAAACAAAGAAAAATGGTATAGAAGCTCCAACCCTCTACCTTGAGAGGTAGAGGGTATTTATAGTGTCTTACAAATAAACGCCACCTACGGGCTGTGGATCAGGCATACAGTGGGTAAAGACCCGTCCATCCTCCACGGTGTTACTTAACAAACTACTTACTGACATAACATAACTACGACTACGAGCTTTCTCTTGAATGCTTATACTTGAGGTGACCGACTCTTTAACGACTGAATTATCTAATTCCTAACAATCTCCCCCTAAGGGAGGTCACCTCAATTTACAATGAATATAAACAGATATTACATTAGATTGTTCTAGGATTCTTGATTAAGTCCTTTGCTCAGTAGCTCGTAGTCTTTGATTCTTCATTATTGCATGTTTAGGGAATTCCAAGTGGAGGTCATTAACTGATTCACGTGAGAATGAGTTTTGAACTAGTTTTGAGATCATCAGCTGACAAGAAATCTCTGAGATATCCATTGTGGTGTTGGTATTATGTGATGTTGTGACTTTCGGACCGACATGCTCACATTCTGGATCATGAAATATTCTCATCAGAGTAGCGGAAGCTTTCGTTGATTCATGATATTAGCAGCAGCGTAGCAGAATCATTGAGTGAAAATATCAGAGTCATTGATGCACTAATCATGAATTCTTTTGAGATGAATGTGTTGAGTGAGCATGCGGCTATGGATTGACCGCTTCATTCTGATCAGCTACAAACGTAGGGTGTACCTGCATACAACAGTTAGCAATAAATCGCACGAAAGTGTCTTTGATCACTTTCGTTGAATTGAGGTACACGACCCACGGTTCCCCGTTGATCAGTACAAGTACTGCCTGTGATCAGGTATAATTCTGAACAATTTCCTTGACAGGGTTTCACAGTTGCTCTAGCTGTTCTCAAACCGGAACGTCTCAAAGAAGACAACACGGAGTGAGTGAACCAGCGAATAGAGATTCACTGATTGATGAAAAGAGATTTGAAAAACAATCGTGTATTGCTCAATAGAAATTGTTTTTGCAATACAACGAAGGTTTTAATGAAAATCAATTATCAATCATAAAACACCTTTTGATTTGAAATATTCGTACACGGTCGATGTGCTAAAGAAAAGAGTTTTTTAGCACAATGACTGGTTTTTCAAAGGTATCCGTCAATCCATAACCTGAACCAGGATTGATTCAAAAGATTGAATCGCCCCATTGTTTCTGTTCAGTTGTCACATGATTGATCTATTTGAATAGATCTCACATGCCACCTACCAGGAGCTTGTTAGATGTTGTCTCCAGAAGGCTTTCCATCTTCATTGTGAATAATTTTTGCATATCACTCGGATGTTCTGGCAATACCACAAGGATAATGCGTAGGACTCAAGATATAATCTCTCTTTCCATATTGTGTGAAACAGAGAGTCTTCATTAAAAGTGTCCTAATGAGATTTATTGATGATCTCGAGGCTCTAGACTCAATTTGTGCATATTTGGTTCCTGTGCCGGAGACTAGGGAGGGGGTCTCCTTCTTCAATATCAACAATCTCTAAGAGAAAGTCGATAGATTATGTAGGTTCCCCGTGAGAATGAAACAAGCCCTTTTAAGAGGAACTTGAGTGGTTTGGGAAGTTGTAGTGCAGAGCGTCACTGGGTCCATGACGTCTTGTCTTCAATACCGATGTTACCATCAGTAGCATATGAATTGTACCCGGTTTCTGCCCTATGGTTGAATAAATGGAGGGCTATTTCTTTTCACCCTTTTCTCATTCAATTCTTTTTCATTCTTCAACCCCTTCAGTGCTTACCGAGACTTCATAGCTAGAACCTTGTTGGGTTTATTCCAGTACTAGCTCTGTCTCAGTCCGCACTCTTTCCATATCTCATTTTTCTCCTTTTATCATCATACCTAAGGACTTCTACACTAACTAGTGGATTGTCCCTGGGTAGATCCCTCCGGTTCTGGCGGATCATGGGACCATAACCTAACCTTATCATCCTTATATCACCATGCATAAAGTAGGATTGGTCGGTCTTTTGGTATAGTTCTTCCGCCTTGAAACCAATTGAAAACCATTTGAAAATCAATCAAGATACTTGTGATATAAAATCAAAGCATTTTGTATCTCAATTGTTTTGATAATTTTAGAAATGCTCCCCCTCAACATATGCATATAATTCAGAAATTGTTTTAGCATATGGAGGCAAGAGATCTTTGAAATCGTTAGATTAAGAATGACAGGTCCAATCTTTTGATTAACATTTTCTAAAATGATCATCATCACTTCCCAATCAAGTTACTTTAGATAAAACATTTTGAAGAAGGATGAGGTGTTCAAAAGTTTGCTCCCCCTCAATATGTGCCTCGAAGTTTGAAAGAGTTTTGCACATATTAGAAGGAACCTGCACATAGAGATAATTAAATCACGTTTCAATAATTTAAGGTTTAAAGTAGATTCTCCCCCTCAACCTGCACATAGAGATAATTTGAAATCGTTTGTCACATGCGGGGAGGAGAGCTTATACATCCTTATAAAACCATTTATCGAATTATCAGATTAAATCCAATTTAAATCACAAATTCTCCCCCGATCACAATTATCAAGTCATTTGAGAATTGTGATCTCAGTAGATTTAAATTGACTTTGAAAGCTTTTAAGGAGAATTGTGACTTGATCTTGAGAAACTTTTTAACTGATAAGGATCGAATTTTGAGACTTTAGACTCCAAAGATTAAACATGCTTGAATATCTTTTGAAAACTTAATAATAACCACGGTCTGGTACCATTGTTTGAAAAATACACTTTTTAATTTAATTGAAAAATCATTCTCCCCCTCAATCAATGACATAAGTTGTTGATTGAGAGATAGATATTTATGACAACTGTTAAGTTCAGATGATTTTCAAAAATAGAGTCCAAGTAATTTTTCAAAGCAATTAGTTTTCATTAGATAGTAAGAAATTGTATTTATAGAATCAGAGCATGAGATTTGAAAAACCAGATAAAGCATGGCTCTGTTCTTTCTTTGAAAACGGGTTACTGTCTGAAATAACAATAAACCACCATTTTTCTCCGCTTTTTTTTTTTTTTTTTTTTTTTTTTTTTTTTTTTTTTTTTTTAACTATGTACATTCGAAGAACATCTAAAGACCCGTGACATTCTTTGAATATCAACACAAAGTCCATAGATGACATCGAATATGTAAAAACATGACAAAATAAGTTTTTTTTTTTTTTTTTTGAAAGTTTTACATTTTGTTTTGTTTTTTTTTTGAATAAATATATACAAGAGATAGATGAATAAAGACCTTTACTCCTCGTCCTCCTCTTGAAGACGCTTGAGTGTTTCCGGTTGTAAACTCTTTAGACCAAGACGTGGAAGGATAAACTCAAAACGTTCTCTAGGAAGAGCTTTAGTGAAGATGTCTGCTAACTGGTATTCAGTCCTCACAAAATAGAGTTCCACCACACCTTTTTCCACTTGTTCCCTGATGAAATGATGTCGAATGTCGATATGCTTTGCTCTTGAGTGTTGAACGTTGTTGCATGAGAGAGCAATAGCACTTTTATTATCACAGTACAGAGGGATTTTGATGAATTCAAAGCCATAGTCAGATAATTGGGATCTCATCCATAGGATTTGAGCACAACAAGATGACATGGCTATGTATTCAGCCTCTGTAGAGGAAATAGAAGTACTCATTTGCTTCTGTGAAGACCAGCTCACAAGCTTATCACCCAAAAACTGAGCACCTCCAGATGTACTTCGACGTGTATCTTGACAACCTGCATGATCAGCATCTGCATAGGCAGTTAGTGACATACCGGTGTCCTTCGGGTACCATAGTCCCATATTGATGGTTCCTTGGAGATACCGAATGACCCGTTTAACCGCTTCAAGGTGCTTTTTAGTAGGCTTAGACTGATATCTAGCACACATGCACACAGCGAACAGGATGTCTGGTCTACTAGCTGTGAGGTACATCAGGGATCCAATCATACTACGATATTTCGTTTGATCTACCATGATCCCTGAGTGGTCCTCATCCAGCTTGGTTCGTTTAATCATGGGAGTGTCAACAGGGTCACTAGAATCAAATCCAAATTTCTTTAAAATCTCATTTGCATATTTAGATTGATTTATGAAAATGCCTTCGGGACTTTGTGAAATTTGTAATCCCAAGAAAAATGACATTTGTCCCATCATTGACATTTGAAATTTAGAACCCATTTCTTTTGAAAAACGGTCACACTCATTAGGGCCAGTCGAGGCAAAGATGATATCATCAACATAAATTTGAACGTGAATTAAATGTTTGCCTGACTTTCTGGTGAACTATGTAGGATCAACTGCTCCTTTGCTGAATCCAGTAGATAGAAGAAACTTTGATAGTGTATCATACCATGCCCTTGGAGCTTGCTTTAGACCGTACAGAGCCTTCTTCAAACGATAAACGTGAGTAGGATACTCTGGATTCACAAAGCCTTCAGGTTGGCTGACGTAGACGACCTCTTTAAGATCTCCGTTAAGAAATGCGGTTTTCACGTCCATCTGATAAACAACCACGTTCTTGCTAGCAGCATTAGCCAAGAAGATTCTGATCGCCTCGATACGAGCAACTGGAGCAAAAGATTCCTTAAAGTCAATACCTTCTTCTTGACGATAACCTTTAGCGACTAACCTAGCCTTATTTTTCAAAACATCACCATGCTCATCAAGCTTCACTTTGAAGATCCACTTAAGAGCAATGATCATAGCACAATCTGGAGCTGGTACTAATTCCCATACATCTAATCGATCAAACTCATGAATTTCATCTTGCATGGCATTGAACCAGCTGTCTTCATTCATAGCAGTTTTAACATCTTTAGGTTCGATCTTTGAGAGTACGGAGTTAAAGAAGCACCATAAGGCATCAGTAGCAAGATGTTTACGAGTGGATACCGGACTAGAAGGGTTTCCAATGATGTTATCCAATGGATGATCATGTGTCCATTTTCTAAAATGTTCATGTGGTTGTGGTTATGGAACCGAAGTAGCAGAGTCGATGTCTCCTGATGAAGATGGTTCAGATGATGATTCAGGAGCAAATATATTTTCAAATGGAGCATCTTCAGGAGTAGCAAAGGGATTAACTTCATCATTGATGCCAAAAACAGTTCCATGATGTACATTTGAAGATTGACGATTTGTTGATGAGACAGAGTGATCAGCAGCATGCGCTTCTTGACTTAGTGATATTGAGACTGAAGGATTGACTTCATTCACAGGGATATGAGCAGCCTCTATTGTGGGAATTGTCAGTTCATTAGCACTTGGCTCATAGTGTTCATCAAACATCGGATCAAACAATTTCTTCAAATCATCTTCAGTCGGAGGTACATATGGAGTTGCTGGGGAGGGATTTGGTACAAGGGATGAACCAATGGGAGTGTTTTGAAGATCGGGTCCAGAACTGGATTGTCCAGGAGCCATATGACCGGTCAGCTCATCGAACGTAACGTGAATTGTTTCCATGATATTTCGGGTTCTTTTGTTGTAGATTCTGTAACCCTTCTTGTTTGGTGCATAACCAACAAAAACTCCAATATCTGCCTTTGCTCTTAATTTTCCTAAGTCTTGACCATCATTCGTTGGATAACACAGGGCACCAAACACACGAAGGTAGGAGAGATCAGGTTTTCGTTTATGAATAAGTTCATATGGAGTTTTTCCATGAGAGGTGTGAATAAGGGAACGATTTTGGGTGTAGCAAGCAGTGGCAATGGCTTCAGCCCATAGAAACATTGGAACCTTTGAATAAATAAGCATTGTTCTTGCGGCTTCTACAAGAGTTCGATTTCGTCTTTCAACTACACCGTTCTGTTGAGGAGTTCGTGGAACACTTCTTTGATGACTGATTCCAACACTTTCATAAAACTGAATTAAGTCTTTGTTAACAAACTCTGTGCCATTGTCTGTTCGAACAATCCTGACTGTATTGTTGAGTCGAACCTGAAGCTGTTTAATTAGTTTGATGATGACATCTGGAGTTTCATCCTTTGTCCTCAAAAACTTTACCCAAGTAAATCGAGAGTAGTCATCAACAACTACTAGAATGTATTTCTTCCCATTTATCGTTTGCACTCTCATTGGTCCGCACAGATCCATATGAAGGGTATGAAGAACTTCCACTACAGAGTTTGTGGGTTTTGGTTTGTGGGCATATTTCGTGCTTTTTCCCAATTGGCAAGCTGAGCAAAGATGATCTTTTTCATATTTTAATCTGGGTAAACCTCTGACAAGATCCTTTCTGGAAAGGTTGTTTATGGTACCAAAGTTCAAGTGATTGAGACGACGATGCCATAACCAAGACTTTGTTTTAGAAGCCTTTGACAGCAAGCAGATTGGAGAGGACTTCATCTTGTCGTCGATAGAGATGGTGTATAGGTTTGAACCTCGAGTATCTCTTAATAATTCCACACCATCAAGTTCTCTAACGAAACAAGAATGTTTTCTAAAAGCCACTTCTAGATCGGAATCACAGAATTGACCAAAGAGAACAGATTGTGACCAAGACCTTCCACATAATATACCCTGGAAATTACACTTTTACCAACCACATAATCTCCATAACCCATAATAGCTCCAAAATGGTCGTTCCCGAATCTAACTGTCCCGATGAATTTACTCACGAAGTTCATGAGCCGCGACCGGTCTCCAGTCATATGCTTGGAACAGCCTGAGTCCAAGTACCACAGAACGATTTGAACGATCTGCAGTTGAACACAGACAAGAATGGATAACTGGATAATTGGGATCCCCATGCAAGAATGGGTTCCATTTGGTTAGTAACAGTGATTGGAACACCCACATCAGAAATAGAAACATCCATATCAGAAATAGAAGCAATGAAATCATTATGAATAGATGCAGTACTAGTGTCCGTATTTGCCCTATTCAAAGTATGTTCACTTCTTAAGGGAATATTTCTACCAGTAGGCATCCATTTTCTAGTGGGCATTGTCTGATTAACTTTATGGCCAACAGGTATCCACTGATAACCTATCTTGCTAAATATTCTTCCTGTGGGCTTCCACTGTTTTCTAACTTTCTTTCGCCTTTGCCTTTTTTCCTTCTTAGCATGATATTTTGCATTACCAATATTAACTGGGGATTTGACAGCATTAGACAAGGCATTCACACCACATTCATGAATAGTAACAGAATTCAAGCAGACATCATTACAAGGTTTGCAAAAAGTATCAGAATTCGAATTAATTACAGTACGCCTATGGCTAATACTAAAATCAACCTGATTCGTTTTATTCGACTCAAACTTAAAGTTCCTAGGTTGGTCTTGTACTCTCTTCCAATGCACATTCTTAGCTTGCGAGGTCCTATCATTCTTTGTATTGTCTTGAGACTTTGGCCTGCTCGCTTTAATGTCACTGATTACTCATGTAGATGGAATGGGAACATTAGTTGGTTTTGCTACTTTTTGCATTTCTTGTTTAGATGTGCTGGGAGTAGAACTACTTGGAGGCACACTGAAGTTTACTTTCTTAACACTGGGCATAGAATGAGTTTCATACTTGGCACTAGGCATAGAACAAGGAATCAAAGGATTGACTTGCTCACCTAAGGATTTAGGGCATATTGTAATTAAGCATTCTAGAAGTTCTTGAGATAGTTTGGCATATAAGCATGCATGACCAATTGCATTATCAAGTGGTTTCTCTAACTTATCCTCTTCTACAATCTTACGGAGACATTCTAGACTATCCTTAAGGTAAGAGAAATATGTTTGCATGGCAAGTTTGTTATTCCTAAGGTGAGGAGGAACATATTTCACAGACAAAACATATTTATTACAACCATGCACCTTTGATGCACCATTCTCCCCATTGGTCATTGGCATTTTCCCTTTTACCTGACTCTTCAGATTCTCAATTTCCTTTTGCAACGAAGTTATTTGTTCATTATTTTTATTACGAGTGACTTTTATTGACTCAAATAACTCATTGAAATGACGTTTAACCTTTTCATTTTCTTCTAGAAAACTCTCATTTTCCTTTTGTAAAGCATTGACCAAGTTTTGAAGATGAAAATTTTGAGAATTCCGAGAATCTAAAGGAGGAGGCATTTGGGAGCCAGTCACATTGTTCATTTCACCCTTTAATTGAGAAATTTGGGCTTTCAACTTTCTGATCGTGTTATAATGAGCTCGAATCTGTTCATCACGTTTGCTAATTTCAAAAACTGCATCAAATTCAGGAACATCCAAAGATGTCTTGATATTTGAGGCTTTAACATTTTCTTTCAGATGTTGATATTTTAACTGCAAAGCCAGATGCTCAACTTCTAATTTAGAAAACTGTTTTAACAGGTTATCATGATCATCCTGTTCAACTTTATCATGTAGTTTAGAGTTAGTTTTTTCAAGCTCAATGACACGATCATGGGAGACTTTCAGAGCAACAGATAATTCATGAAATCGAGAAGCATTAATGGAACAATTCGTAGCAGTGTAAAACACATCTTGAGTAATACATTCAGAAATAAGAGTCTCATTCAATGTATGCAAGTTCTTCCTCTCAATCTCATTATATTTTAGTGCTCACTCATAGTCACTAACCTCAACTATCATTGCATCAAATTCCTTTTCCATTCCTTTAATATCTGAATCTATCCCCTTTTTAAGACTCTCAAATTGATCTTTTAGTTGTTTAAAGAAAGGCATGACCTCAGTTAGATAACATTCTTTTGTTTGCTCAAAACCCCTTTCCCCTTCAGTAATCCCAGTGGGCGTGATCCTTTTCTTACAAGTTTTCTCAAAATCGACAAATAGTCTAAAAATAACATATTGACTGATTAAGGTCTTGCTCTTAGTGGCAATAGTTTTAGGAACTAAATGCATTGGTGTATTTGGAGGATACACAGTCGCTGCATGCATTTTCCTAAGGGGAGGGTTTGTTTCAACAAGATTTTCAGCTTTTTGCTTATCTAAGTCCCTTTTCCAGAATACTTGTTCAGGTGTTAACAACGTTTGAGGCTTAAATTTGTTTAAGGAGATCCAGTTTTCCTTCTTGTAATCATGGGGTTTGATCATTATGTTATTCTTTTTACATTCAGGATCATCTAGCTTCTTATTCATTTTCTCCCTAGATGCATCATTTAATTTTCTATCTTCCTCAGTGCACTCAACGCAACTAGGTTTCTGTCTAGGCTTAAGGATTTCATTACCATCATAGATTACCTTATGAGCACTTCTAGCCTTTTTAATGACCTCTGGATTTGGTTCCTCAACAAGGGGAGTACTATGCTTATCACTTAAAACTCTGTGCTTAGTGATTAAGTGAGCAGTTTGAATGGTATTTCCTTGTACATACAACTTATTTTCAAGCTTGTTTTTCAAGGTTTTTAGATTAGAAAAATCATTCAAAAGTTTTGATTCCTTAGCACAGAATTCTTGCTTAAGCATTTTAACATTTTCTTGAAGTTCTTGTTTTTGCTTAGCAGTTTTAGAAAGCTTTTCTTGTAAGGAGTTTAACTCTTGTTTTAATACTTCTTCTCTAAACTTACTTTGTCTAATAGTTGTACGCATTTGGTCATCCATCTCCTGCTCACGAGTGGTTAACTCAAACTTAGCTCGTTGTTCATAAATAGCAACACGTTCTTTATAAGCATTAAGTTCAGAGATAATAGACTCATCAGGAGTACGTGCAGTGTATTCGTCAAAAGCATAGTCATCATTGACTGCATAAGATACATCACTTGGTACAATCTCACTTTCACTTTGTTTCACATATTGATCATATGGGACAACATCGATATTGCCCATATTTTCAATATCTGACTCAATAATTACAGTTGATTGTACTTCATCATGTATCTTTTGCTCATCAACTTCATCGTATAGTTTAAGTACCTCAGAAATGATTTTGTCTTTGGATGGACCAATTTGTTGTGGTGAAGAAATTTTTGGAGAAACCATAGGTGAGATGCTAGCCATGAAGATTGTTTGAGCAGTAGGTTCATCATCTACATCAGAGTCAAATGCATCACAATCAGCTACTTGAAAGGCATTCTGATGATTATGACCAATCTCCTGAATTCGCTGTTCATCAACATCAGCATCATATGTCTTGGCATTCCCTTCAGCAAGAAACAGTAACTCCTCTTCATCCAATGCAGCTCCATTGTCCTGAGCTTGTACTAGCAACATCTTATCCCTGAAGTACTCGGCATTCTGAGGGCGTTTTGGCGATGTGTAGTTCCTTGCAATATGTCCCTCACCACCACAGTTGTAACACTTGATTGGCTTTACTTGTCCTTGATTTCTATTCCTTCCCCTATTCTGATTTGCAGCAAAACCTCTACCAACTCCACCTCTTCCTTGTTCATACTGTCTTTCTTGAACAGGTTGTACCATAACCTTTCCGTCTCTGACAGTGGCTTGATTGTGTGGATTAGATGCAGTTCTGAGGTTGTTGTTGGTGTGTGGGAGAGAGTTCATGTTTTGACTGATCATGAGAGCCAGTTGATTAATGAAGTTTCCCACGTGTGCATCAGCATCAGCTTGTTTGAACATTGGATCGGGAATGAGTTTGTGATTACCATTACCCATGGGTATGACTTGTGAGGCTTTGGTTGTGATTCCAATGTTAGAGTAGAAGGCAGTTGAATCATTCGAAGAGCTTGTCTCTCCCTGGTTGGTTTTGAACTGATTAAGAATCCTTTTTTCAAACATAGCATGTCTCTCATTCTGAAGAAGGAATGCATAGAGTTGCTCATAGTTTGTATTCTTCAATCCTTTGGTTAGCTTCACAGAAGTGACAAACTTGTGCCATTCGGGATTCATGTTGTTCACAAATTTAGAGTTCAACTGAATGTTTGGCATGGTCATTATGATGTTCCTCATGTCATTGACAAGCTTACGTAATACTCATAGACACTCTCATCTGGTTTCATCTTGAAGTGCTCAAAGTCATCATAGAGTTGTGATTCTCTGTCTTTCATAGTTAATTCAGAACCAGACAGAAGCATCTTGACATTATCCCACACTGCCTTGGCTTCGGTGTTGTGATTGATTAGCTTGTAGATATCTTTTGGAAGACCTTGAAGTACGATGTTAGAAGCCCTGATATCAGCATCGAATCTCTTTTTCTCCTTATCATCGAGCTCATTATATGTCTTTGGTCTGTCTATTCCATAGATCATTGTTCCATCTGGAGCTGTATCAATTAAGTCTCTAGTAGTCTCAATCTGATAAGGTCCTTCGTCAATTGACTTGAGAATGTTGACTCCGTTTTCTTTTCCCAAACAGTACAATCGGATTCGTTGTGCCCAAGAGTCATAATCAGTTCTGTCAAGCATAGGTGGACGTGTATCTGAACCTGCTGCTTGAACGTCCTCAGCTACTGAAGAAATAGTAGGAGCGATGTTTTCCATGATTACAAGTTCTGCGGGATTTTACTATTCTTTGATTAAACCAGGAAATTGATTCTTTCACGGGATTTTACTAAACCAAAAGAACAACCGTAAGAATGTAACACGAAGAAGTAACAAGCCTGAAATAGACAAGTAGCAAAACACACAACTCGCTTAGTTATCAACTCGCTAAACAACCAACTCGCTCAAGGAGACAACTCGCTTAAGGAATCAACTCGCTAAATAGCCAAGTCGCATTAGCATCAACTCGCAACACTGTCAACACGCTTAATAGAACAAGTCGCTAAATAGCCAACTCGCTTTAGTATCAACTCGCAAGACACACAAATCGCTTAATGAAACAAGTCGCATGAAAATCAACTCGCTAAATAGCCAAGTCGCATATACTAACTCGCATACAGAAACAAAGCAACTCGCTTTGAAGAAAAACAAGTCCGAGACTCAACTCGCTTCGTCCTATGTTCACAAATAACCACTTTATCAATCAAGAACAACCAAACCACAATGATTTAAGCCTTCCAATTCAAAACATAAACACATATGATGATTCTAAGCACAAAAGTACAAGCAAAATTCAAACTTTAACACTAGAATTTGTCCAAATGAATCAAACTCTCCTAAACCCTTAATACCCCTAAAACCTTATGAAATCCACCAAGACAAATAGCATGAAAGATGAGTGATCAAACCATGGCTCTTGATACCAATTGTAACATATAGGATTTCACTAACACATCATATCAATAACATATGGGGCGTTCATAATAGTTTAGAGAGAGAAAGTTCTAGAGAGAGAAATAGAAGAGAGTTGGGAACTATGTGAAACAAAGAAAAATGGTATAGAAGCTCCAACCCTCTACCTTGAGAGGTAGAGGGTATTTATAGTGTCTTACAAATAAACGCCACCTACGGGCTGTGGATCAGGCATACAGTGGGTAAAGACCCGTCCGTCCTCCACGGTGTTACTTAACAAACTACTTACTGACATAACATAACTACGACTACGAGCTTTCTCTTGAATGCTTATACTTGAGGTGACCGACTCTTTAACGACTGAATTATCTAATTCCTAACAAAATGTGCTTAATGCTAAGATGGGAGTAAGATGTGACCAAGTAGAGGTTAGTTTAGACGAGAGATTTCGGGGACAAAATCAAAATAAGGGGGTAGAATTATAACACCCTGAAACCGGGCCTAAGCGTTTTATGACAAGAATGCCATTTGAATGGTTGACCATGACTTCTATAAGTTCAAAGGACTTACGGGATTGATTAGTCAAACCCGATAGTCAAAATATAAGTATTAATGTTATGTAAATTGTGATAGAAAATATGTCGTGTCACATTTATAAGGAAAAAGTACTTAAGGGACCTAAGTTGCCAAGTACTAAACATGTTATAAAGTATGGAGTGGCCAAAGTAGAATGAATGAGACTTGAAGGACCTAATGTGCCAATTAGGAAAACATACCACCTACATATATATGGATCCTTCTCCTTGTATGATTAGATTTCCAGAATAATTTAGGTGTGTATGTTTGTGTCGTGAAGTTAAAAAGGAGGGAAAAGACAAGATGTTCTTGATGATCAAATTGATGAGGTTTAAGAGTTCCAATCCAAGAGTAATGTGCTTAGCAATGATCCTTGCAACTAAGTAACCTCTAATTAGTGTTTAATTGATGATTGGAAGGTTAGGGTTTATTAGCCCTAATTGGGGGAATTAGGTAAATGATGTTTATAAGCTAAATTAAGAAGTTATGATGAATATGGGTTAAGTATTATTGAAGTTAAGTTAATAAGTTAGTGGTAGGGATGAGCACGGTACCGGTCCCGTACTGAATTATTGGTACCGATTTTTTCCGAGCATAAATTAGTGGTACCGGTACCGTACCGAACGGGATTCGGATACCGGTACATGGAAATCGGGTTTTCCAGGCTTTTTTTTCGGGAATTTCCCGATTTGGTACCGGTCCCGTACCGAATTAGTGGTCCCCATTTTTTTTCACCTTATTTCGTAGTCCCGGTACCGTACCGTATTTCAAGAATCGGTACCGTTTCGGTACAGTACCGGTACAGTTCCAGGATTCGGTTCGAAATGCTCATCCCTAGTTAGTGGGATTAATTATCATATAATCATCATATGATTATGTGATAATTAATAATAGTTAAAAAGGGGTTATGATTATTATGGCCATGACATATTTGATTAATTATGTGTTTATGTCTATAGTGGTGTTGGGTTAAATGTCAAGTATGGTGAAGATGATGTCCTTAGTTTCACTAGCTTGGAATTAAGGTAAGTAAATCGGTTATAAGATAATGTTATATGGATTTCAATGCATTATGTGTTATGTGATGTTTATGTTAAGGACATGGTATGACTCAAATGTTTGTGCAAATGTGATATTGGATAGTAAGGCTAGTTTGCATAACTAGCAAATGAATGTTAGAATACGAGGGCTTGACTAGGAAGTAAATAGTGAAGCTTAGTGATGGCTTAAGGTATGTCTTTTGTTCAAACGTTGTAATGGATGAATGGTTATAATGTATATTGTGTGATGGATGTACAATGTTAAGTTATATCCGTTTTGCTTACTAAGCCTCGTGCTTACGGTTTAAGTGTTTAATGTTATGTAGGTTGTGTATTGATGCTTGACTTGGATTAAGGTCTAAGGTTGGATTATGCGGAAGTTTATAAGATTGATAAGAAGGTAGAGCTTAGGTAGATACCGAGCTCATGACAAGGTTGTCCCCCGAGAATCATAAAAGGTTTAATGTTTATAGTGTCAAGTCTTTGTAATGGTTAGGAGTCAATTTACTAGTTTTAATGTATGTAAAAGGTTATGTTAAAGTTACATTGAAAATGGGTCAAAACGGGTGTTTTGGCAAAGACACCCGTATACTTGTAAAGTACATGTATGTGGATCTTTGAGACCACAAATATTATGAAGATGGAGTTTTATGATGTGTGATGACGTATAGTATGTATAACAGGCCTACTAGGCCCAATACACACTATACATACACTGCGGTCAGGCCCAATGATGACAAACCCTGGGCCTATAGTAAGTCCAATGACTAAATTGGCTATGGTCCAAGCCTTAAGACGCTCGCAAGATACATAACGGGCTGAACCTTCAACCGTTAGACCTCTCACGTCCGCGTCCGCGATTAATACGGAACCCTTGTCCGCCAAGGGTCTGACTTCGGTAACCAACCACTATATGCGAGAATACAGAAAGCCCCAGCGGCGAACCTCGCCTCTAAAAGGGGCTCTAATCCCCATACAAGGTACCGTAACTTTCTCTCTCATAATAACACACACATACTCTTACTTTCCCTCTCAAGAATGTGTACTTACTCTCACGCCAGAGTCGTGGGGTCCGTCCCCACGGTAAGACTAACGGTTTACCTTTCTTGTGCAGGAATCTTACTCAAACTACTTGGATTAGTACAAGATCAACCCATCAAAGGCTTGTTGGCCCAGTCCGACAAACTATACTCAGACCCATTATAACCAGTCGCACAAATTGTACTAACAAGTTGGCGCCATCCGTGGGACCCAGTACACAACTGTGTTCCATAAAATACTCACCATGGGCACTCGATTTGGACCAACTCCTGCTTTCATGTCTACATTGCGGAGTACGGTAGAAAGAGAAAACCACACGGTCTCGACGGATCTTGAGGGACCCGCGTCCGACGCAGCCCTCCGGAAGTATTGTGATAAATATTTCGACAAGATCTTGCCTATTGTGACGGAGAAAGTTCATAAACGAGAAGAAAGAGCCAAGGTGGCAAAGATCCGGAAGGATTATCATGAAAACCAACATCACCATAGAGCGGAAATGCCAAATGGAGATCTATGGAAACAGCTCGAGGCAGCAAAGTGGCAGAATACGCAAGGTGGTGGCAGCCGAAGACGTACCCGATCTAGGTCACCCAAAGGGAAAGAAGACAGAAGGGAAACAATATTCAAAAGGCTGCGCAAAAGTGTGTTCCACCGACTCGGAGATAAGGAGGAAAATGCTTCCATATATTCCAAAGACCGCAGGCAGCATGTCCGCCACATTACCGGAAGAAAAGAGAGGGGCGACCACATAGATTCTCAGCCAAAACCGGTAAGATTAGGATTGGGAAGGCACGAAACCGAAAAAACTCGGTCGCGAAAGGCGAATAACTGTTCAAGAGATGAACCTCACGGAAGCGGATGCCGAGGGTCTGAGGTCAAAAAGCGGAAGTCAAATGATAGCAATAACTGTGACCTGGCTAGACCATGGGTTTGTAAGGAGATTGATTCGTTTCCGCTACTTCGAAATGCCCATGAAAACGCGGATGCCAACCAACGTGAAAACGTATGATGGGAGCGGAGACCCCGAGGATCATCTTAAAATCTTCCAGGCAGCGGCAAAAGTCGAACGATAGGCCATGCCAATGTGGTGTCACATGTTCAACTCTACACTAACTGGATCCGCTAGGGTATGGTTTGACGACCTCCCACCAGAGTCGATAGATAGCTATGATAAACTAAAGGAAGATTTCTTGATTAACTTCTTACAACAAAAGAAATGTATCAAAGATCCTGTGGAACTTCATCATATCAAGCAAAAAGATGGAGAGTTAACGGAAGATTTCGTAAGAAGATTTAAAAAAGAAACAAGAGACATAAAGGGAGCCCCAGAAATTATGAAAGTCTCAGGATTCATGCATGCGATCACTGACCCGGAGCTGATTAAACGGTTACATGACAGAATCCCGAAGTCGATGAACGAAGTAATGAACATAACTTCTTCCTTCCTAAGAGGAGAAGTATCCGCAGGAAGTCAAGAAAGAAAAAGGCAATGGGTGCTAAGACCAATGGAACAAACAACAGTCAAGCATCAACGAAATTTCAAAAAGGGGTTTAAGAATAAGCCAAGGATAAGATAAAGGCAACCGGGTTTCCGCAACCCACGAAGACCTATCAAGGAAATAACAGTGCAAAGGAAAGCAAGATCCACAAACCTTTTCCCAACCACGACAGCCGAGAAGGAAATTGAAGGGAAATTCTGCGAATTTCACGGAAAAGAAAGACACACCACAGAAGAGTGTCTGCATTTGAAAAATCAGAGAGAATAAAGGAGGAAATGACCAACGATAGAAGTTGATGAATAGCAAGAATAAGTGAAATCGCACACGCATCAAAGAAAAAAATGGGAAAGGAGCTTCGGCAGAAGAAAACATGAAGGAGCGCAAATGAAACGAGCACGCATCAGGATATTCTTGACAAAGCGTGTTGGAATCACTCCTAAACCTAACAAAGCGTGTTCAAAAGATCACCTTTGCTCAGCCTGTGAACAAGGGAAAAGCACTCGTGCTCATTTTCCTTCAAAGGTGGAACACAACTCTCAGCATGTGCTTCATCTTCTTCACATAGATTTGTGTGGCCCGATGCGCGTGCAAACGATCAATGGTAAACGCTACATCTTAGTAATTGTTGATGACTATTCACGATGGACTTGGGTCTACTTTCTTCGAAGCAAAGACCAAGCTCCACAAATGATCATCACCTTTCTCACGAAAATACAGGTTCAGCTCCGCAACACCGTCAGGCTAATTCGAACAGACAAAGGAACTGAATTTATTAACCAAACCCTTCGTGAATTCTATGAGAAAGTGGGAATTCAGCATCAAACATCTATTGCACGTACACCCGAACAAAACGGAGTTGTTGAAAGACGAAACCGAACGTTAGTGGAAGCTGCAAGAACAATGTTAATCAATGCTAAACTTCCAGATTACTTGTGGGCAGAAGCCGTATCTACTGCATGCTATACTCAAAACCGCTCTATGATCACAAAACGCCACAACAAAACACCTTTCGAGCTTGTCCACAACCATAAACCGAATCTCAAACACCTTCATGTATTTGGATCCCTTTGCTATCCGAATAATGATCGTGATGATTTTGGAAAGCTCAAAGCCAAAGCTGACATTGGAGTCTTTATTGGATATTGTGAGAATTCTAAAGGTTACCGGATCTGGAATCGTCGTACAAAACAGGTGATGGAAACAATTCATGCTCATTTTGATGAACTCACGGAAATGGCTTCTGAGTATAACAGCTTAGAACCCGGTCACAACCGTTTAAACTTCCCTCAACCCCCATCATCAGCTGAACAAAGCCCCCAGCTAACTCGTCAACAAATGGAAAGGTTATTTGCTCCTCTGTTCAGTGACGATATTGATGAACGTGCTCCAGGTGTATCCGCTATTTCCGCTGCACAACCTGATAATATTCCTATACCTGATACACCTGCTACAACAACTACTGTTGAAGATGCACCTACACCAGTTGACTCCACAACAACAGTTGAACAAACCTCTTCCAACAATGATGAACCAGCTGATGATTTTCTGAATGATTTACCCCCACCTGCAGATTTTGATCCAAATGCGTTCTTCAACCCGTTTGCTAATGAGACTGCTGCACCAGATGTCGCGGACTCTTCAACAAACCATTTGAATCCTCAGAATCTGCACAATGTATACCAACATCAACCCTCTACACATCGATGGACAAAAGACCATCCTCTGGCTAATATTATTGGCAACCCAAATCAACCAGTCGTTACGAGACAACGTCTTCACACAGATGGTGAACATTGCATTTATGCACTCACTGTCTGCCAATCTGAGCCTAAAAACATTAAAGATGCAATGACAAAAGACAACTGGATTGAATCCATGCATGAAGAACTCAACCAATTCAAACGTCTTGAAGTATGGGAACTGGTTGAAAGACCAACAGGGGTCTACGTCATTGGTCTAAAATGGATTTGGAAAATCAAATTGGATGCTGAAGGGAACGTCATCCGAAACAAGTCACGTCTAGTTGCTAAGGGTTATCGTCAGGAAGAGGGAATAGACTTTGAAGAATCTTTTGCTCCGGTTGCCCATCTTGAGGCTGTTCGGATATTTCTCGCGTTCGCGGCTCATATGAACATGACGGTCTTTCAAATGGATGTCAAAACTGCGTTTCTCAACGGACAACTGAAAGAAACGGTTTATGTCAGCCAACCCGAAGGATTCGTTGATCCATAGTGCCCGAACCATGTCTACAAACTGAACAAAGCTCTTTATGGTCTCAAACAAGCCCCTCGGGCATGGTACGATAAGCTATCATCTTTCCTCATTGCTAATAATTTCACCAAAGGCTCGGTTGACCCAACTCTTTTTATACAATATCACGGGGCACATATCTTAATTGTTCAAATTTACGTGGATGACATCATTTTTGGGTCTACACATAAAAAGTTTTCAACCGCTTTTGCAAAACTAATGAAGAAAAATTTTGAAATGTCCATGATGGGTGAACTCACGTTCTTTCTAGGACTGCAAGTTCATCAATCACCCCGTGGTATTTTCTTGAGTCAGTCCAAATATGCCCTTGAACTGTTAAACAAATTTGGAATGACAACCTGTGACACTTATGCCACACCAATGGCTCATACCAAGAAGCTAGATGCTGATTTACATGGGAAATTAGTTGACCCTACCAAATACCGAAGTATTATTGGGTCTCTCATGTATCTAACAGCTAGCAGACCTGATATTGTCTTTGCCGTTTATCTATGCTCCCGTTATCAGTCGCGACCAATTGAAACCCACCTCTCTGAGGCTAAAAGAATCCTCCGATACATCAAGGGAACCATTAACTTGGGGATCTGGTATCCGAAGGATTCTGGTTTTGAACTAATCGCTTTTTCAGACGCTGACCACGCAGGATGCTTAGACTCAAGTAAAAGTACTTCAGGAGCTCTACAATTTCTTGGTGATAAACTGGTGTCTTGGCAATCAAAGAAGCAGGATTGTACATCGCTGTCATCAACCGAAGCAGAATATGTAGCCATGTCCGCATGTTGTGCTCAAGTCATATGGATGAGAACACAACTCAAAAACTATGGTTACGTATTTGACAGAATCCCAATGTACTGCGACAATCGGAGTGCCATTGCAATCTCTTGCAACTCAGTTCAGCACTCGAAATCAAAGCACATCGATCTTTTCTATCATT
>BPTQ01000008.1:238068160-238472741 GCA_019973895.1 Chrysanthemum seticuspe
ACTCACTTAAGATACGCATCCTAATCATCCAATCCTCATTATTTACACTTCACTATTCAATCCACCTTCTCAAAATAACTTTTACTGAAAGTAGAAAACTGTCAAAACCAGGGAGGTGGATAAGGAATAAGTATGTTTCGGAAAATTGAAGGTAAAACCAATGGTTTGTTTCTAAAAATCTTTTCTTTGAACTGCTGTGAGGGGGAGCTGAATTCTTTTTACTACTTTCCAATAATTAAAATCAGGCTCCTCACAGTAACTTGGTCTTTGAAGTGGTGGTAAATATTTTCTTTGTTGGCTCTATACTATTGTACGTTCATGTGTCTACAAAACTTTGTCAATTTAAAAACAAAAGAGGGGGAGTTGTGAACTAGCCTTTTTATGACTTAAAACTTTCTAATATCACAACTTCCTTCTTTACATGAACGGTACAACTTTCTAATATCTAATCTTCTTATAAAAACAACAAAATATTCTAAAATATAAAAACATAAAACAATAAAACTCTTCCACCTAACTTATCACTTCACATTTATTACTCCTAACCTACTAATCCTACGCATAGAATTCACTCAAGAAATCCGAAGTTTTGATCATAAATCTGTAAGTGTTTTTGCGTTTGTAACACGTTTCTAAACATTGGTTTTGATTTTCAAACGAATCCAACGGTTAAAAATACTTATATGGTTGATTTTGTGTTATTCGCATATGCGTAAGAACACATGATCATGTGTTATGTGTTTGTGGTTCAAAAGATAATGTCAAAATGTTTTAATAACATCAATGATATGTTTTCTATCCTCAAAACAAACCCAGAAACTCGAATTGAGTGATTTTGAAAATTAGGGTTTATGCGAAAATTTGGGTATTCTAAAATGTGAATGATTTTGGTCAAAAAGGTTATTGTGTGATGTTCATGTTGTGTTGTATTAAAGATTTCCAGGTTCTATAACTACCCAGAAACACTGATTTACTCAGAATTAGGAATTAGGGTTTAAAGTTCTAAAGTTTGGGTATTTTTGATTCACCACGATTTAGATGTTATAACTCCGTTATTAGACTCTCATAACATCAATGACCTACCAGAATTGAATTGGTGCTAATCCTATGGTTAAAACTCTTATGCGTAATTCATAACCCTTAGGGTTTTGACCAACGCGTAAGTGTTTCTACGCTTAACAGTTTAAATGAGTAACTATGTTTAAATCTGTAATTGAATGAATATTAAGTGTCAAAATTGATGATATGATGTTTTATTTCAGGCTTGTTACTCGTAAAACTCAGAATCGAGGTCCTTGTTACTCTACGCATAAGGATTACCTTACGCGTAGGAAGTTATGCGTAAGAGAAATCCTACGCGTAACTACTACGCATAAGGTTCTACAATGGGACTACGCGTATCCTGTGAAGGATATGCGTAAACAGTGATTCTACGCATAAGGTCTACTCTTACGAGTAAGCCTTACGCGTAAGGTCTTTATACGCCTACGCGTAAGCCCTACGCATAAGGCCCCCTTTCCTACGCGTAACTTCTCTTACGCGTAAGTTAGGATCCTACGCGTACGCTTTCGTCTACGTGTATATCATTTCTGTTTACGCTTAACTTTGCCAAATTTACGCCTAAGCCTTGATTGACCTTCATTATGAATTGTTACGTGTACAAACTTGTAAATAAACTATTCATAACGCCACGAATCCAATAATGTCACTAATAAACTTAATCGTTTGATATGTTGTGAACAATAAGTGATAATATAAACTTTAAAACTTAAAGTTAACTAACTCACGAAACATTTCACGACGTCACTAGACTATTGGAGAAACAAGTGACTTAGGACTCGTAACAATCATTGACACTGTACATTCAATAACTAGACAATAAAACCTTCTGTTGACTAACATTATGTCTTTCGATATGTTGGTTCTTTTGGCTAATGTTATTTCAGATCACGACATGGCTGCTCAAATGAATGTGGATGCACTTGAGGTTCTCACTATTGCTGATATCTTCCCAAATGGCTATCCGAGAAAGATTGGAAAGAATAACCTTAGGGTTGACTTTGAAACCCTCACATGCTCAGAATCTTCTTGTCTCATTGCTGTGGATATTCTAAGGAATCATCCCTACCAGAACATGCTTTCACACTCTGCTACTGTACCGGAAATCTACATTCAGCAATTCTGGAACTCTATGCAGAGGATCACTGGTCAAAGTGCTGTAACAGTGACACTTAACCACAAACAAGTCACCATCACTCATGCAGACTTACGGGCTGCTCTCCTCATTCCTGAAATCGAGCCAACTGACTTCTTTGCCACACCTACCGAAGAGACAGTTCTACAATTTCTTCTTGACATTGGCTATGATGAAGCTTCGGGGGTTGTTACTAAGCATTCTCACGTGGAGCTTAAGAACATTCCTCAACCATGGAGAACCCTCTACATCATCATTACCAAGTCTGTTTCTGGTCGTGACAGTGGTTATGAGCATCCAAAGCTCATGGAACTGCAAATCTTCTGGTCTTTGATCAATAAGTAGGACATCGAAATCGAAGCACTGATATGGGAGGACATGATGCTATTTCACAAGAAGCTTAGCTCAAAGATTCCCTATGTCAGATACACTAAGCTTTTGATCTAGAGAGCACTTGGACTCAATCCTGATATTCCACAGAGGCTCAATGACCCCGACAATCACGACTTGTTGTCCGAACCTATCCTTTCTATCAGAATCAAGGAATCGACAACTAAGAAGCAGGGTGTCGTGCTGCCTGATCACCTTCTATCTAAAGAACTCAAGAAGCTTGAAACATACAAAAGGTATCTAGTAGCAGTTAAAGAAGGCAAAGTTGGTCATCTTGATGAAAAACCTTCAGGAACTCCTACTCGGAGAACCAGAAGAGGAAGTGCTGGAAGTGCAGTAAGTTCTGAAAGTTATAGGAAACTTCCCAAAAGGACCTCCTCGTAAAAGGGTTTTTCCTGTAAAGGAAGCTGAACCTATTCCCTCACCTGAACCGCAAAGAAAGCTTTTGGACGAAAGCTCTGAAGGTACTGCCACAGATGAAGAGATCACCTACTCTGAAACTGCAAAGGATGACAATCCTTCAGTACCAAAACCTCCAAGTCCTCAAGCTGATAAAGGAAAAGGGAAGACTCCTGCACTTGTGCCCTATGATGAGAGCTCTGAAGAAGAAGAAGAGCTACTGGATCAATCCTACAGGAAGACGGTTAAATTCTTTAGTCACCTTCAAAAAGCTGAAGAATTTGCAAAAGACCAAATGGGTGGACCCGGAGGATCAAGTGGTGCTGCCCACTCTTCACCAGGTCCTGATGCGGTTAATCGACCCGAAAAGTCTGAGAAAGATAAAGATGCTGATTATGACAAGCTGCTACTGGAAAGTCCTACACGTTCTCAGAAGGAAACTTCTGAACCGCCTAAGGACCCCGAGTCTCCTCACGTCTCATCCTCATCGGATTCTTCTTCTCATTCATCACCACCACCATCAAAGAGATCAACCAAATCATCATCCAAATCAGTGAAGAAACCACCTCGTTCTTGGATATCTCATGCTCATAAACGTATTGGGAATGTTGTCAAACAAATCAAAACGAAAGACATTCTCCAAAAGAAGTTGAATTTCTTTGCTGATCACATACAGCATTTGTATGACGAGCATGAAAAGATGAAAGGAGAAAGGAGAAAGGAAATTTATTCAGGAATTCATGAAAAGTCATCATCAAGAGGAACTGAACGAAATGATCGAAGGTTACACTAACAAGTACCTTCAAGATTTCGTTCCTAAAGTCACAAAGGAGATGTTTACCAGACAACTATATCCGAATCTTATGCAGATAGCCAAGCAAACTATAAGATCCACACCTTTAACCGTCACAATCAATCCATCTGATCCTGTAGTTTTCTCGGATAATGAATTGGTGGCCAAGCTTGTCACACAAATGTCTACACGATCTGGGACATTTACTTCTGAGGAAGGAAAGCTGTTTCAAGCATTGCTGGACTACCAACTCAAAGAAGCATGTAGATTCGAAGCAGAAAAGTCTAAACGTCCTAGAGACGATGAAGACAAGGATCAGGATAAGCATGATAAAGCTAAACGTCAGAAGAAGTCTGGTGAATCATCTTCTATGTTACCTCCTCTCCAACGGACTTCTACTCAACAAAGATCTCCTCCCCGTTCTTCTACAGATAAACCTCAGGACGATTCTGAGTTACCACCCCTGACTCAGAAAACCGGCGATCAATTTGAGTATACGGGTGGTGACGATGAAGAGGTCCTTGAGCCCCTACAACAACCCACCTCTCCCAAACAAGTTCAGAAACCAGAATCATCATCTCGGCCTTCGAAAAAGAAGAAGAAGAAGGCACCCATGGTTGACGTCGTATCTTGGCTAGATGACGATAAAACTGAAGGATTTGAATGGTTTTCTACACTTGTTAACAACACTCCCTACCCTGAGGAAGGTCAGGATTTGGTAGATGGTAATACATTGGAGCATGCAAAACTGTTGCAATAAAAGTTCCATGTGAAGAAGATGACGAAATCCGAGTTGATGCGAATCAAAAATGAAGCTTTTCAACTGTGGAAAGATAGCTCCGAAAGTGCCATCGAGGTCGAATATCACCTTGAGAACATTGCTCGAGCCATGTCTAACAACATGGATTGGCTCAACCCAGAAGCAAACAGTCGACTTCACTAAACGGGACAACCCTCCATACTACAATCGACTGGTCAAAACCTCTACCAACAATTGGCCAAACAACTGAACCTAGGATTCCATTCAGATATTTTTTCAACAAAGACCTGGAATTTCTTCTACATGGTGGCGATGGTTCAAGGAAATACGCTACATCGTTGACACTTCCATTCCTAGCAGCTATATACTCGAACTGCATAGCCATTGAGGAACGTGCCAAACACTTGTTCTCTGACAAAGTGGAAGCATACGACCGAGATGCAATGTACGGGATTCATCATTGGCCGGAACGCCGACGAATCTACTACCGAAGCTGTCAGGTTCAGAAGTCTCAACATGCGGTGTTCAGTACTAAGGATATCGTTGCCATCAAACATGTTGTTCTATCATCTAAGTGGGACTACACCTTCCTTAAGAATATCGTGGTCAAACGACAAGATGAAAGGGACTATGCTTTCTCTGAAGCTGACTTAGAGAATTTGTCTATCAACGACATTGAAGACATGTATCTTGCTAAAGTACAAGGTCGCATGAGGCAATTTTCAACCGAAGTACAACGTGAATTCATCAAGTCACTGCTCATCTTCATCAGACGCATAGTCATCAAGGAACGTGTAGAAGATCTCCAACTGGCTGTTGAATCTTATCAGACCCATGTCAACTTTACACCTCCTCAGATAGATCTTCCCGAAATCAACTAGCTCTCACAATACACACTCATCAGCAAACCTTTCGGCGTCGTTTACCATAGTGAACTACAAAGAAATTAGTTAATGGCGTGTAGTGAACTTCACAAGTTTGGAGATCACACCTTGAAGATGGTTAGGGACGGATTGGCATATAGGTTGAAGGACATCCGTCAAAAGATTGGGTGTCCAAAGCGATGGAATTCTCAGGATCGCAGGGATGTGAGGAGGATCATCAGAATGATTGATGAAAGGTTGTTTCGAAGGGATCAGTTCAGAACGATGGAAAGCTTTGTTGGTGGTCGACCCAGGATCAACATCACCGGCTATCAACGCCCTGTTCGCACTCCTGGTGACATCACTGGACTTCCTGGTACCCCTTGATTTGGTTCTTTCATTATAAATTTGGATGTGTGATTATTTATGTCAATGGCTTGTGCACACATAACAGTGTACAACCCGTAATTTGCAAGAAAGGACCCTGTGGTACGCTTCAGTGCCACAATCCTTATAAAAGGAGCGAAAGCTTCTTATTTTTTAGTAAAACCTATTAAACCTTTCATTTTTCAAGGTTTTGCTCAAAAGAACAAGTACTTCCCCCGTAAGTTTTTCAAAACCTCAACCGTTTATATCACTTGTTGAGGGGGAGTATTTGCATTAAAACTTTGTTCACAAATTGTTCATAGTGGTCATCTTCCCGCAACACTCGAAATGGTCATATTTATTGTCAACTTTTCAAAAATAACATTTGATATGCCATTTTTGAGGGGGAGAAAATTAGTGTGATAAGAAATATGTTGTGCAAAATGCAAATGAATCTGTGTACTTCAGACTTAACCAACTGAATTGACGGTACTAAAACAGTTAGTAACTCGAAAAGACTTGTCCTGGACGGGTAATAATTTCAAGCTAGTTCGCTAGTAATGTAAACGTGTCTCGCAAAGGACTTGTCCAAGTAGAAAGTACCATTCGAGACACTCTTGGTAGACATGAACTCTGACGGGTATGACAACCTTTCGAGGTTTATCTACAACTTCAAGGTAGTTATTAGAGCTAGTTGTCACCTAAAAGCTAAGAATGTAACTCTTTAACTATGCAACGTAACCGTGTCTCGCGGGGGCTTGTCTATCTCCAGTGGATCAATTCAAAATGTGCGTGATCTTTCCTCACTGTGCATTTAAACCATTAAAACTCTTAAGCACATGTGGAGGGGGAGTATTTATGCAAAATCCTATCTCTCTCAGTGGTTCAAACATGATTTTCATTAACAAACCCTTTGAGAGATTCTTCACTACTATGGTTTTAATGGCAACATAGGTTAGTCATGGAGTTATAAGGTGACTAAGGTTAGGAATAACCGTCCTATGATCCGCCAGAGCCGGAGGGATCTACCCAAGGACATCACAAATAGTTAGTACTTAGAAGTCCTTAGGTACGATTATAAAAAGGGGAAAATGAGAATCGGAGAAAGAAGGAGTTGAAGAATCAAAAAGAAATGCAAAGAAAAGGGTGAAAAGAAATAGCCCTCCAGATTATTCAACTTAGGGCAGACACCGGGTTCAATTCATATGCTATTGGTTGTCACTTAGTGACACCGGTATTGAAGATTAAAAGTCGTCATGGACCCAGTGACGCATGCACTAAACCTTCTTAGCCACTCAAGTTTCTCTCAATAGAAGCTTGTTTCATTTTCACAGGGAACCCTACGTAAACTATTGGCTTTCTCTTAGAGATCGCTGGTATTGAAGAAGGAGACCCTCTCCCTAGTCTCCGCTCAGGAAAACCAAAACGCACTATTGAGTCTAGAGCCACGAGATTCATTAAAAGATCTCTTAGGAACACTTGACATTTTATCACTTGACGATCTCCAAATAAGATTATCAGTGGTTCATATCGAGTCCTTCACAGATCTTAGCAATCTGTCTAGAACATTTATGAGAGGTTCACAAATGTGATCCTCAGTGATTGAATGGAAACTCCTGCCATGGTCAACATCAAACAGCCCTGACAGCAGGTCACTTCGGTAACTCCCCGTGGATTACGCGGAGTGTGTCTCAAACGGTCTACAGTCGTGAGGTGATGCTTCGGTGTACCTCAGCGACTCATCTGAACTGTAGATGTACTTCGGTACATCGCGTTATCTCACTTGTGGGACTCCAGTTCAGGAACGGCCTTTGTAAGAATTAGAGTTGTGTTTTCACACTATGCTGTTAACACTCTCGAAGTTCAAACTTGTAAGTGCCGGAACCTGCTTATTACTAACCGTTTGAAATGTTTTCTTCTTATGGAAGCTTCGGAGCGGGATGATCGTGCTGATTCTTCTCATGCTCACGCCAACATCATCACTAATGGAAGTTCTATTCAAAAGCAACACAACAATCAGAATGATTCTTCGTCAAACCAAAGAATCTACAAAGTTAAAGACTTAAAGAACTTCATCAGTATTGAATTCCAACGTCAAAGAGCGTGTGAGCATGTTGAAGAATGACGTGGAGACACTGGAGCAGCGAAGCAGACCTGAGGCAGACTTGATGCAGACAACAACATACTATCACTTTCACCACAAAGAACAATGATCACAGAACAAAGTTAAAGATGACGTCAAAGCATAACCGTTCAAAGAAGACAATTTCTCTACACTGGGGAGATTGTTCAAATCAAGGCAATTATTCTCACAAGAAAGAAGAATGTCAGAAGACGTCAAGAGCTACTATTACATCAACGCCTTCACCGTTCATCACCAACACTTGAGGGGGAGATTGTTGGAATCACTCCTAAACCATAATCAAGTGTTTGTAATTAATATGTAATAGTTAGCTTTATTATGGCCTTTATGTTTGTTATTAGCCTTAAGCTTATGTAGAAGGCCCATGAGCTTAGGCCCAAGCCCATTAAAGAAAGGATGGAAACTAGGAGTGTTGCCCTAGCTTTCCTCCTATAAATACTCTATGTAAACCTTCATTAGAAGGTTGGTTGTTCAAGTTTTTCTCTCATCACATATCCTACGCATAACCGTATTATTGATTTGTATGTGTGTGTGTTTTACTTGTTCAATCGCCTTATCTCTTTCTATATTACTTGTGTTTGTAAAACTAGTGACCTAACAAAGCGAATAAAGATCTCAACCATGTAAAAACCTCAAATAGGAAAAGACTGAGGAAGAAAGTGCAAACGTTAAAAAGGCGCACTGCCACTTCAAAACAACTGAACCGTGGAAAGTCATGTGGAAAGGAGTAGCAGTAAAGATGGAAACACACTACGAATGCGGGCGGAAAAACCATGCAGATACAGTTCACAGAGAATAAAAAGAAACAAAGACTCGTAACCTATAAAGAGTTAGCTTCGGAAGAAGTAGCACACCAAAAGAAGTACGCAGGAAGTCGCGGCAGACATGACATAATGAACACAAGTCATGGAAAGGGAAATACTCAATAACAAAAAAGGAAAGGGCGGAGGTCAAAGGATAAACCTTATCCAGATAACAAGAGAGGAGAAAATTTGCAAGTACAGATACACGTTCTTTCCCAAGGAATATCATGTCAAATCAAGCAGAAGAATAGACACCCAGGCTACGAACCTAGACATGCACTAACATATCAACCAGTAGAAAAAGACAAACGCTAGTACGTGAAAAACAGTAAAATCTTCGCTATAAATATGCGAAATAAAAAAGGATGACACAAGAAAAGCAAAACAATAACCGTCGTTCTCCAGAATCAAACATTCCTAAAAAGAAAAGTTTGAAGAAGCTCATTCCCATGGCAACATATCGCCAACACGACAGCAGCAAAAAATACATAACCCAAACCTTTATCAACCTCATAAGAAAAATATGAAGGAGAACATAAAAAGCACCAAAATATCTTTTTAAATGACTACTAATAATACTTAGTCGTTCTAAAATGATGACTAATCACCCACCACCACAACACACCATAACGCCCTCGTCATTCAAACCTCCTCCTACGACGTTTCCAAGTACCTTGCCAATTAGGGCAGTGGCACCCGCGACCGGAGCGCTACTGGCGATTAGACTCCCAGCAGCCATTGGGAAACAAGATCGAACAGGTGCTCACGGGTCAACTGCGGAGACAACCGGGTCAAGGAGCCATGAAGGAAGTGAAATGGTAAGGACGAGAATGATGGAGTGTGGAAAAGGATGGGTCCTCAGGGAAGGATAAAAAGGAACGCTAGGGGTAAGGAGCTATATCAGGTAGTCCCTAGCTATTAAGAAGCTTCCCTTACAACGACAAGCAACAAAGGATGCAAACTACGCATTCATCCTATTGTTGTTGCACCCCGGCCCCTAGACAAGCACATGTCTCCCGACCCGAGTGAACCAGGTCGGACAGACCGAACGTAAGCTAAAAATGACCTGCTTGCAAGGGCCGGGATATATATACGAAAGCTACTCTCACATGCTACACTTTCAAAAACACGAAACTGTCCGAAGGATGAAAGGTAAAATCCTGGTAGCTCCTCAGGGATCATTGATAACGCTACACGCATCGTTCGGGGTCAAAGGAACTTCCTTTTCGTCGAGCAAGTTTTTCAACACCCTAGGCAGTGAACCTAATCATTGTAGTGTAGTATTAGGGTAAGCCACGGGAATTGATATCGTTCTCTAGGGGAATAGGAATGCTAGTGAGAAGTTACTACGCTAAGGTTGGGGTTGAGGAAGATTATTTTTTTATCTTTTTATGCTTTTTAGGAAATGGAAAGGTACGAATCTCGGGGTATTGGATTTGGGGGTTGGTATTTCTACCGATTACTCTACTCATCTAATTATATAATCTAAGGTGTATGTAGTCTATGTCTAATTATTTGTGTGCTCGTATGATGATTTAAAGATGTGTTTACTTAGGTTTTATTACTCCTTAATTATCTCCTATTGATGGTTGAATTGTCACGTCCTTATTATTAATCGCGTTGTGTGTCTAAGGTCGTAGGGTATGCGTTTATCCCTAACTCTTTGAAACTACCAAAGGTTATTGCCTACAAAATCTCTAGGATTTATAAACTTAACACTAAGGTACTCTTCGGATGGTTTAGCTGTAACACCCCAAATTTCGTGATACGTAGCGGAATTCAAGCTGGGTGTTACATCATGGCTCAACAGTTATAATAATAGAAAATGAACTTTAATTGAGTCGTTCTAAAAGATTTATCATTTGATTTATATAAATATCAGAGTTTACAAATTGAGGTCCCAGTGGTTTTATAGTTTATTAAATAAGTTTTCGAATGATAATATAGCCTTCTTGAGTATCCGTGCCCTTCCGTGCCATCCTCGTAAATTACGAACCTGAGATAAACATGCTAAAAAGTGTTAACACAAAGGTTGGTGAGTTCATAGAGTTTATAGATAAAACAGTTGAGTTCAGTAGTTTCGAGTTTGAGTGATAATTGTAATAAATACAGATATCGATAAAATAAATAGTGGGCTACGTTGCTATACACCCATATTTATTTTGTTTAGTAATCATTTGAACACAAGTTTCAAGGTTGGGCCATGTTGTTGCACCCATAAATTCAGTAGTTGCAGCATTTGTATCATTGCAACACAGTATATATTGCCTTAAGTCTCATGAACGCAAACCTTAACACGAACGCGTCATAATAATGACGTAAGTTACAAACATCATAATAATGATGTGAGCAACAATGCCCTCTGGTAGGAGTTTTCCATTCTCCTAGTATTCTCAAATAAAGTGCATTTGGTTACCTATCCGGCTAACACAAATGGGGCGTCAACTGCCAATAGATCTATTCACTGTATTCGCGTTCACTCGCAAGTGATTAATGGTTCATGATATGAGGGACTTTCAGTGGCAATAGTGTATAACTTAGGCAATAACAATCATGATCGCATACATATATTACTTGTGTTCAGGTTTGTAGCAAACGTATAAAGTGTGATTATGAACTCATAGTAGTATGTAAAAGCTTTAGAGTACTTGTGAAAGTAAAAACGAGTAGTTAAGCATGTATCTCCCCCAAAACAGTTTTAAAGCAAGTAAAGGTAGGGGCCATGAACTCACAGTAATATGTAAAAGTTTTTAGAGTACTTATAAAAGCGAAAGCAATTAGTTGAGCATGTATCTCCCCCAAAGCATTAATAAACAAGTATAAAAACGGGGCTACGAACTCACGGTAATTCATAAATGTAAAAATATAAAGTAATATTTGAGCATGTATCTCCCCCAAAACGTTCAAAATAATGAAAAGAGGGGCTATGACTCACCTCGATGTTACAGTAGTCTGGATGGAAAACAAATTAAGTAAAGTTGATAAACTGCTCCGACTTGTGACCTGAATTAGTATGTCATGTTTTTAGTATTCGTGTTCAAGTTTATGCGACGATAATGCTTTATTGATAATTAGATAACATGAAGTCTCTTCAAAAATTAATAATACTTATCATACTTATTTTTATGGCTCGAATGATTGTTAATAAATTTTTATCGAAACCCAAGTTGTTAAATATTTTATGTTTCCAAAATGTTATAATTTACAATTTTAAATATTTACAGTTTCTACCCTTGCACTTTCAAAAATGACACTTTAAACCCTCAACTATGGGTTATTGACAAAATCAGTCCTTGTATAATTAACTTCGCAGAAATTACATATTTAGTCCAAGAAAAACTTTATCTTACAAAAATTACAATTTTTATGCTTGAAATCTTATAAGAAAAATTCACTTGTTTTTTGCCTAAATGGATAAAAGTGCGGGTGAATAAAAGCGAGGCCTTAAAATATTTTTACCACGTTCTTGATCCTTTCAAGAGTTTGTCCGGTGGTCTTTCTAATGGTTCAAACTAGAGGTCTTATGCTCTTACGGTTTGGTCGCAATGATTTTCCAAAGTAGGGGGTTAGGTGCCTTTTGTTGGTTTTGGGCGATAACAGGGCTAAACAAGGGCAGATTTTACATGAGGCAAGCTAGTGTTTCTACAACGCATTTGACCCTTTAAACACTTTTCTGTAAGCTCTTCTAAATGGTATAGGTCTCATGTCCTAGTTCTCTTTGATTAGAAAGATACAAGTCCACGAACATGGCCACTTGGTCACGACGCGTTTTAAGAAAATTTCAGTTTTTAACCCATTACTTTTACGGGGTCACCTAGAGACATTGTAATATGTTTATTAACTCTTTTTAAGTTATTTCCCATCATCCTATGACTCCCACGACTCAATTTTTGACAAGTATACACAAGGCTTATTTTTGAAAATTCCCGCGAGTCACCCTCTTTGTGGTTGATTCTAAAATAGACTATAGGTGCTTTTAAAGACGTTATTGGGGCATTAACAACTTTGCAGCAAGCCCTTTAAGACGGTGTAAACCTCGTACTTTTAAACCTTTTAACTTGCAAGATATTGATTACGGAAAAGGGGTACTTAAGCTATTTTTGCCAACTTGCAATCTTCGTTTTTAAACCATAATACTCTATATCTTTTGCATGCGACCTTGTGAAATGTTGTTTTACCCATTTCTAATGCTTCTAATATAGTTCCTAATCAAATTTATCAAAAATCCCGTGTTTTCCCACATACCCGTTGTAAGAAGCTTTTGGTGTTTAGGACTTTTGGCCAAAATGAAGGGTTGTCTTTAAGCACAACGACTAGGCTTTTTAACCGGGTTATGGGGGTGTTTTGTAGTATACTAGGTGGTGTTTACAACGGTACTTTGGTTGACCCTAATACCTTTGACATGATGCAAATAAATGGGGCGCAAGTAGGGGGTGCTGGGCTGTTTTTGTAATATATATAACAGCTGTTGGAATTTTTATTAAATTATGACTTCGTTATGCGTTTTCTAGACCCGTGCACCCGATTTTTTGAAGAAAACGTCGTTCCGGACAACTTTCGTGCTTTAAGTTTTTCATGAAACGGACCAGAAATGCCTCGTTTCGCGTGCCCGACCTTTCTGTCCACAGAAAGTTTCGGACAGATTTTTGGTAACTTCATTTGATCATAACTTTTGACTCGTGTACTCGTTTTAGGTGATTCAAATTGCTACGTTTTCCTTATAAAATCTTTTTTAACAGTATGCAATTGATATTAAAAGTTAAAACGAAATAGGATGAGTTTAAAAGACTTACATGCTTGGGATTTGACAAGAACAAAAGGAGACCAAATGGATTTCTAAGTTGAACAAGACTTCTTCCTTCCTTCTAGGTTCTTGACTAATCTTCCTAAACTTCCTTTTAGGCTTAAAACCAGAATATATATGAATGTGGGAGGGTTGTGTGCTTTGAATAGATGGTGAGTAAAAAGGAATAATATGTATCTATTTATATAGGCAAAGAGGATTTGGGTTTGTGGAAGGTAGTTTGGCCACTTATACTAGGTTATAACCATAATAAGGAGTATGGTGGAAAACAAGGTGATGTGTAGTCTTAAGGTTTGTATGGTGTCATGTGGTGGTGATGTAGATGGCGTGATGTGGTCTTGTTCTTGGCCAAAGATTTTACCCACAATATTTGACCATGGTAAAATCTCATGGTAACAAAATGATGTGTAACTACATGGTGCAAGTATACATTTGTGGTTAGGGTTATTACAAGTAATATATAGGAAACTAAATGGTTGAGGTCTAGTTCAATTCTAACTAAGGTAACAAGGGGGCGTTAGGCTTTAGGGGTAGTACCTAGGGCTTTTTAGGTTGTACCTATTGTGTAGTCATGTAAATACTTAGTTTTATTTTAGGTAAAATCTAGTTTCGGTTAATTTACATGTAATAAATAAAAGTAAAGGCTTAAGTTTGGTGCATTATTGTTTGTACATTAGCATTGTTTTGTTGTACTTACTAAAAATAAAATATATTTTTAAGACTTGTGCTTGAAAGGTTTGTACAATGTGCTTAAAATTAAGTACATTGAGGTTTATAATATAATTTGTATAAGTATTAAGCTTGTATGCATTAAAGACTTGTACATATGCTTGAAAGACTTGTACATTAATATTTTGAAAATATATCATGTACATAAAATCATAGAGTTGTATATTAGGGCTTGTAACGAAAATTAAAGTATAGCTAGGTTCCGTGCTTTAATGACTTGTACTCTAGGTATAAAATGTTGTACTTTACCATTTATGAAAAATCGTAGTTATAAGAAATTAGGGTTTCATGTAAACTCAAATAAATGGTTAACGTTTAACTCGAAAGTTTAATAATTGTACGTTAACGTAATAACGTAAAGTGGTAAATAAAAGTTGAAAACTTTTATAGTTTTACATATAAAGATATTTATGTTTATTAAAGATGTGAGTTTCATCACATTGGCTAGTTGTTGTGATCAAATAAAAGGATATCGTTTCTTAAAAAAAAAATTGGACGTAGAAAATGGATATGTATTCTTTCGTTAGAATATTATATTAGTTTAATACGAGGTGAAATTTACCGGTGGTTACAGTCTCACCCCCTTAAATTGAATCTCGTCCCGAGATTCAGTCCGTGTTAAATGTTGAAGTAATGAGGATGAAATGTGATTTCACTTGTGAAAGCTTATAACTTAGAATTTATTGTTTTTACATGTGAATAACATTATTCTAAAGGTCATATAAACTTAAGAAATTTTATTTTGAGTGAAGATTGTTATTTTATAAGGGTCATCATGTTTTAGTAATTAATTTTGAAATTAAAATGGTTCATAATGGTTTGTGAAAATCAAATTATTAACATCGAAAACTGTCTTTTAATAAGTAAAATTTCGGATGAGAAATTGATAAATTTAGAGAAAGTTGTTGAACTTCAGCTTTTGTAGATGATGAATTAGTTTGTTCCTTAGTAAGGTGAACAAAAATTTTTAACGGTCATGAACAGTATCCCCCAACGGTCAGGAATAGTACCCCCAACGGTCACTTTTCTTTTTATAAATACCCCATTTTAATCCTCATTCTTTCATACTAACTTTTCCACCTACATTTCTCATATCATACTTTCAAAATGCCGCACGTTATTACCATTATTGCACTCGTGTATGTTGTTGTCGCGGCTATCTATTTAGCCAACGTCACCGATGAAGATTACGAGTTCTTGGCCGTGATCTTAGTGATCCTTGTACCACTAGTGATCCTAGCCATCGGCGTGGATAAATTATGGGGGTAATAGCGTTGTGTTAGGAATAAATCTTTATTTTATGTGCATTATCGTGTAATCTTTATCTCTTTTTTAGGGTAATAAACGTATGTGTTAGCACTCATTGAGTTGCGTCTAGTGTTGGTTGTTGGGTTGAAACCCAATACACTTAATGGTGTGTTTGTTTATGTAATCTAGGCCGAGGCCCTTTTAATCTAAATGTGGGTTGTGTTTGTTTGTTTTACTAATGGGTTGAAGCCCACTTTTCGTTATAAAAAGGAAGCGTTTTATATATATTGAGCTACGTCTCTTGTTATTTCATTCACCATGCTTAATAACTCATTTATATTTGTTATACAGAATAATCAGGATACTACATCCAGTCATGATTCTTGCTCTCATAGGTGTAGTCGTGTTTTTCATTAGCTTGGCGGATCAACCATTTGGCGATACCAAACCTTATTTGGTGGTTTTTGTAACATTAGCACTACCGATGCTAATTATATAATTATGTATTAATATTCTAATAATAAAAAGTTATTTGTGTTTGCCGTATATCTTTGTGAATTTTTGTGATCCTCGAGTTTGTACTTATCATTTCGGATACAAATAAACCCACTTATCTATAATTCAATATTTACATAGAGAGGCGTCCCACACAATATAAATAAAGAAATATAAACTTATGGTTCGGCGATTCACAATTTCTTTATTTAAATAAAAAGGCGTCCCAATCCATTCAAATAAAGACATTGTAAGTCATCCTACTTAAGAATTTCTGAATTAACCTTCGTACTTAATCGATGAGTTAGGTATTCTGGGAGTATAGAAGGAGTATTTACATTCATCTTTTAGAGACGAAAGTAGATATTAAGAAAATTGACATAGTACTCAAAATAGTGGGTATACGAGGTAAGAATTGTGTGATGTCTTAGGAAGGTATTATAAATTTGAAAAATGTAAGAGTAGGAACATGCTCAGGGATATGTGATTAAGCCGTAATGCCTTAGAATAGGCATATGCAGTTATGTTTATTTTGTGTAAAGTAATCAGAAGCATATATCAGTATACTAAAGTGTTTGTGTAGCATATATTGTCTAAAAGTCACATAATTACCTGGAGGATGGAAGGCACGGAGAGCGAAAGGCTATAAAATGTTTTGTTTGTAAAAATAGTTATAGTTCGGACCTCAACTAGGCCCGTTTCTCTATAACTGAAGCTCTGATACCAATCTGTAACACCCCCAATTTCGTGATACGTAGCAGAATTCAAGCTGGGTGTTACTTCATGGTTCAACAGTTATAATAATAGAAAATGAACTTTAATTGAGTCGTTCTAAAAGATTTATCATTTGATTTATATAAATATCAGAGTTTACAAAATGAGGTCCCAGTGGTTTTATAGTTTATTAAATAAGTTTTCGAATGATAATATAGCCTTCTTGAGTATCCGTGCCCTTCCGTGCCATCCTCGTAAATTACGAACCTGAGATAAACATGCTAAAAAGTGTCAACACAAAGGTTGGTGAGTTCATAGAGTTTATAGATAAAACAGTTGAGTTCAGTAGTTTCGAGTTTGAGTGATAATTGTAATAAATACAGATATCGATAAAACAAATAGTGGGCTACATTGCTATACACCCATATTTCGTTTGTTTAGTAATCATTTGAACACAAGTTTCAAGGTTGGGCCACGTTGTTGCACCCATAAATTCAGTAGTTGCAGCATTTGTATCATTGCAACACAGTATATATTGCCTTAAGTCTCATGAACGCAAACCTTAACACGAACGCGTCATAATAATGACGTAAGTTACAAACATCATAATAATGATGTGAGCAACAATGCCCTCTGGTAGGAGTTTTCCATTCTCCTAGTATTCTCAAATAAAGTGCATTTGGTTACCTATCCGGCTAACACAAATGGGGCGTCAACTGCCAATAGATCTATTCACTGTATTCGCGTTCACTCGCAAGTGATTAATGGTTCATGATATGAGGGACTTTCAGTGGCAATAGTGTATAACTTAGGCAATAACAATCATGATCGCATACAGATATTACTTGTGTTCAGGTTTGTAGCAAACGTATAAAGTGTGATTATGAACTCATAGTAGTATGTAAAAGCTTTAGAGTACTTGTGAAAGTAAAAACGAGTAGTTAAGCATGTATCTCCCCCAAAACAGTTTTAAAGCAAGTAAAGGTAGGGGCCATGAACTCACAGTAATATGTAAAAGTTTTTAGAGTACTTATAAAAGCGAAAGCAATTAGTTGAGCATGTATCTCCCCCAAAGCATTAATAAACAAGTATAAAAACGGGGCTACGAACTCACGGTAATTCATAAATGTAAAAATATAAAGTAATATTTGAGCATGTATCTCCCCCAAAACGTTCAAAATAAGGAAACGAGGGGCTATGACTCACGTCGATGTTACAGTAGTCTGGATGGAAAACAAATTAAGTAAAGTTGATAAACTGCTCCGACTTGTGACCTGAATTAGTATGTCATGTTTTTAGTATTCGTGTTCAAGTTTATGCGACGATAATGCTTTATTGATAATTAGATAACATGAAGTCTCTTCAAAAATTAATAATACTTATCATACTTATTTTTATGACTCGAATGATTGTTAATAAATTTTTATTGAAACCCAAGTTGTTAAATATTTTATGTTTCCAAAATGTTATAATTTACAATTTTAAATATTTACAGTTTCTACCCTTGCACTTTCAAAAATGACACTTTAAACCCTCAACTATGGGTTATTGACAAAATCAGTCCTTGTATAATTAACTTCGCAGAAATTACATATTTAGTCCAAGAAAAACTTTATCTTACAAAAATTACAATTTTTATGCTTGAAATCTTATAAGAAAAATTCACTTGTTTTTTGCCTAAATGGATAAAAGTGCAGGTGAATAAAAGCGAGGCCTTAAAATGTTTTTACCACGTTCTTGATCCTTTCAAGAGTTTGTCCGGTGGTCTTTCTAATGGTTCAAACTAGAGGTCTTATGCTCTTACGGTTTGGTCGCAATGATTTTCCAAAGTAGGGGGGTCAGGTGCCTTTTGTTGGTTTTGGGCGATAACAGGGCTAAACAAGGGCAGATTTTACATGAGGCAAGCTAGTGTTTCTACAACGCATTTGACCCTTTAAACACTTTTCTGTAAGCTCTTCTAAATTGTATAGGTCTCATGTTCTAGTTCTCTTTGATTAGAAAGATACAAGTCCACGAACATGGCCACTTGGTCACGACGCGTTTTAAGAAAATTTCAGTTTTTAACCCATTACTTTTACGGGGTCACCTAGAGACATTGTAATATGTTTATTAACTCTTTTTAAGTTATTTCCCAGCATCCTATGACTCCCACGACTCAATTTTTGACAAGTATATACAAGGCTTATTTTTGAAAATTCTCGCGAGTCACCCTCTTTGTGGTTGATTCTAAAATAGACTATAGGTGCTTTTAAAGACGTTATTGGGGCATTAACAACTTTGCAGCAAGCCCTTTAAGACGGTGTAAACCTCGTACTTTTAAACCTTTTAACTTGCAAGATATTGATTACGGAAAAGGGGTACTTAAGCTATTTTTGCCAACTTGCAATCTTCGTTTTCAAACCATAATACTCTATATCTTTTGCATGCGACCTTGTGAAATGTTGTTTTACCCATTTCTAATGCTTCTAATATAGTTCCTAATCAAATTTATCAAAAATCCCGTGTTTTCCCACATACCCGTTGTAAGAAGCTTTTGGTGTTTAGGACTTTTGGCCAAAATGAAGGGCTGTCTTTAAGCACAACGACTAGGCTTTTTAACCGGGTTATGGGGGCGTTTTGTAGTATCCGAGGTTGTGTTTACAACGGTACTTTGGTTGACCCTAATACCTTTGACATGATGCAAATAAATGGGGCGAAAGTAAGGGGTGTTGGGCTGTTTTTGTAATATATATAACAGCTGTTGGAATTTTTATTAAATTATGACTTCGTTATGCGTTTTCTAGACCCGTGCACCTGAGTTTTTGAAGAAAACGTCGTTCCGGACAACTTTCGTGCTTTAAGTTTTTCATGAAACGGACCAGAAATGCCTCGTTTCGCGTGCCCGACCTTTCTGTCCACAGAAAGTTTCGGACAGATTTTTGGTAACTTCATTTGGTCATAACTTTTGACTCGTGTACTCGTTTTAGGTGATTCAAATTGCTACGTTTTCCTTATAAAATCCTTTTTAACAGTATTCAATTGATATTAAAAGTTAAAACGAAATGGGATGAGTTTAAAAGACTTACATGCTTGGGATTTGACAAGAACAAAAGGAGACCAGATGGATTTCTAAGTTGAACAAGACTTCTTCCTTCCTTCTAGGTTCTTGACTAATCTTCCTAAACTTCCTTTTAGGCTTAAAACCAGAATATATATGAATGTGGGAGTGTTGTGTGCTTTGAATAGATGGTGAGTAAAAAGGAATAATATGTATCTATTTATATAGGCAAAGAGGATTTGGGTTTGTGGAAGGTAGTTTGGCCACTTATACTAGGTTATAACCATAATAAGGAGTATGGTGGAAAACAAGGTGATGTGTAGTCTTAAGGTTTGTATGGTGTCATGTGGTGGTGATGTAGATGGCGTGATGTGGTCTTGTTCTTGGCCAAAGATTTTACCCACAATATTTGACCATGGTAAAATCTCATGGTAACAAAATGATGTGTAACTACATGGTGCAAGTATACATTTGTGGTTAGGGTTATTACAAGTAATATATAAGAAACTAAATGGTTGAGGTCTAGTTCAATTCTAACTAAGGTAACAAGGGGGCGTTAGGCTTTAGGGGTAGTACCTAGGGCTTTTTAGGTTGTACCTATTGTGTAGTCATGTAAATACTTAGTTTTATTTTAGGTAAAATCTAGTTTAGGTTAATTTACATGTAATAAATAAAAGTAAAGGCTTAAGTTTGGTGCATTATTGTTTGTACATTAGCATTGTTTTGTTGTACTTACTAAAAATAAAATATATTTTTAAGACTTGTGCTTGAAAGGTTTGTACAATGTGCTTAAAATTAAGTACATTGAGGTTTATAATATAATTTATATAAGTATTAAGCTTGTATGCATTAAAGACTTGTACATATGCTTGAAAGACTTGTACATTAATATTTTGAAAATATATCATGTACATAAAATCATAGAGTTGTATATTAGGGCTTGTAACGAAAATTAAAGTATAGCTAGGTTCCGTGCTTTAATGACTTGTACTCTAGGAATAAAATGTTGTACTTTACCATTTATGAAAAATCGTAGTTATAAGAAATTAGGGTTTCATGTAAACTCAAATAAATGGTTAACGTTTAACTCGAAAGTTTAATAATTGTACGTTAACGTAATAACGTAAAGTGGTAAATAAAAGTTGAAAACTTTTATAGTTTTACATATAAAGATGTTTATGTTTATTAAAGATGTGAGTTTCATCACATTGGCTAGTTGTTGTGATCAAATAAAAGGGTATCGTTTCTTAAAAAAAAATTGACGTAGAAAATGGATATGTATTCTTTCGTTAGAATATTATATTACTTTAATACGAGGTGAAATTTACCGGTGGTTACATTAGCCTACAATAAGTCTAGGTACTATAAGCTAAGGTTCACAAAGATTAATCAAGCATTAACTACATAACGGATGATATATCGCAATACTAGATCATTAAAAATTAAGATAAGAAACAACCAATCAATATTCAATAATTAAGTTTCATATTCCCTAAGCAAACACACAAGTAAATTAGCCGGACATGGGAAACATGCAAGCATACACACAATTAATTAAAGACATAATTGAATTAATGAAGTAAAACACTTATCTTGATGTAAGATAGGGTATGGAACCCTAAAATACTGTACAAGACAGCCTTGGTTCGGTTTAGGTTTTTACTCCAAAAGACTACACACTAAAAACTAAAAAATTCGGATTCTATATATAAGATTACAAGTGCGACGGCGTCACCCTTTGATTTGTGACGCTGTCGGGTCGCCGTTATTAGGGTTTCGTCTTGGCCACGTTAGTCTTGCGACGGCGTCACCTTATGCTTGTGACGCCGTCCCCTTCAGTCTCTGACGTCGTCTGGATCAAATCTAGGTCGTCTGAGTTGCGACGCCCTACTCTTTAAAACCTGAAGCCGTCACTTGTAAATGAGCAATTTGGCTACTGAGCCGTCACAAAAGTTGTCCGACGGCGTCGCAGATAACACCTGACGCCGTCACCTTCAGTTCCAGCAGCCTGAGTGTCTCGAATCTTGACTTTGGCCATTTTCTTCGTATATTCGCGCCTTTTCATCCGAATAAGTGTCATTCCAGCATTTTGCCTTCAAGATACCTAAAAAGTGAAAATGAACGATATTAAGTAATAACGGATACAAAAGTGATCAAATAAGGGCTTAAACGACCCCTCAAAAAGGTACATTTTAAAACTTTATCAAATATCCCTACACTTGGTATTTGCTTGTCCTCAAGCAAATGTGCTTTTAGCCAATCAATTTATAAGTTAGAGGTCATGAAGCATTAGTTTAGAATGATTCACAACACATATAAGCCCCGCAAAAGTCATAACAAGCACGGAAATTACATACTAGCACCTCACATGGGGTGTTTGGATACTCACATCTCTCGGGTGTATATGAAATATAACAAGTTGGAAATGGAAGATAAACACTCATTAACCGGTCCTAGTACATAGATTACCATAGGCTTGAGACTAGATCAAACCTCCATCGCTTTGGCGTAAGCACCTAGGAAAGACTATCCAAGAGGTCTTTTAAAGGGTTGTAATGTTAGGCTTACGGTAGGGAAACAAAGGGTTTGGTGGGATAGGCGATTTAATGGTGGCAAGTCAAAAATCTTTATGTTACAAGCATGCGAAGAGTGGCGTTGCTAAGCCAAGACTCGACTCTCTAGACTCTAGATAACTGAAATAAACAAACATGAATTTAAAGATAGATGTAGGATGGTAGCCCGTATGTTGTTTTTTTTTTCTTTTTTCTTTTTTTTTTTCAACACGCTATTTTTTTCTTTTTCTCTTTTTTCTATTTTTTTTTCGATTTTTTTTTCATACACTTTTACTCTACCATCCTCTACGATAACATCAAAATGATAGGGATTTATAGGAACATCCCTACACTTGAGTTTTTATCACTCTAACACTAATATGACCCGAATTGAAAAGATCAAAACACTTGGAGTACATTATTATGAAAATAAAGGGAATTTGAATTTAACGTTCCCTTCCCGTCATCTCATAAAATTTAACTTTTGCCATGAGTCCCAATCATCCCAAAACTGTGTACAAATGATATGACTCGACTTAGCAACTTATGCAAGCAACTAGATAATTGAACTAAGGGTTTAGTGTGATAACAATAATGCACTAAAAGTGAGTGCATACAAGGTAGGCTAAGGCGATTTGGGTGTACATTTGGGGGTGGGGTGTAAACAATGCTCTTCATTGATATTCCGGAAAACCGAAACATCACGAGAACCGCGAAAAGGATAGGCACTGAGGGGTTAACTAGGGGTATCGTGTACTAAAGATGAGTACAAAGCAAAGGTGTGGGGGAATTACTCAACCGATGTAGAAGAAGTAATTATATTACGGGTATCAAACAAGGGTTATCCTAATGCCTCTTATCATTTAGTTATTCCTAACTACACAAGTGTAGTCTTACTAGCGATCTCGGGATGCATCACAAAACAAGTTATAGAATCTATTATACTACCGGTTCACATTCTAAGCATTAAAGATGAATGCTTTAATTCCTACTAATCTAAGGGCGATCCTCACATTTTGGGTGGAATTTAAGTGGTAAAGGGTTTTTGTGCTAGTCATATAATTTCCTATCCATGAGACGCTTTATTAAGACTAATGGCCCACACCTATATGTCATGAAAAATTGAAAATTTAGTGCCAAAATTACCCTAACCGACATTTTCTCATGGTTTATTACGCAAATGCAATTGGACAAAGCAAATAGTCAAGGATAAGCATAGTTTCAAAGTTCCCGTTTTATTTTCCCTCCCTACACTTAAACTGAACATTGTCCCCAATGTTCCCCGAAAGTATCAAAGTTATGATTATGGAAGGTAAAAAAAAAACGAAAGAAACTAATACTCCCCTGATTAGCTCGGTAGGATCCGTGTAAAGTGGTGGTTACATCTTTCTTCAAGAAGAACGTTTGCGTGAAAAGCTCCTTCTCATCTTATGTATCTTCTTCTTGGTAAATTAAACCTGCACACTTGAAGAAAACAAACGAAACCTTCGCGTAAAATCGGCAGTAACAATATATATAGGACTCTACTAAACTAGGATATAATGCTTGTGGAATGGTTGTTTACAGAATTTCTGGAAAATTAAGACCTGGAAAATTCCAAAAATTTATAAGTAGCTCAGAAAACGAGAAAAAGTAATCAGTTGTTTTTGCTCCTTCCTGAAGCCGTCAGGTTGCGATCCTGACGCCGTCAGGTTATCATGACAGAAACTGGTCTGTGATTTTCTGGAAAAATTCTGGAAAATTTATATCTTTAGAATCTGGAAAAATTCATGCAAAACATCCATTATGACTCGATACAAGCATTTGACTCACACATATATATCCTTTCAATAATCGTAATTCTCATGTTCACGTTCTTTTAAAAACGTGTGTAATCTTCCCTACACTTATCCCTTTTGTAAAATACCTTTATATGTAATTAAGACGAGGTTAAAGACAAAATAAAGCATTTTCACAAATTCAAACATGAGAACATACAATAATGAAAAGATATATGACACACAAATAAAAATGAAAAACAAATACACATGGGTTGCCTCCCAAGAAGCGCTTGTTTTTGTTCGAGTCACGAGCTTGACTCTACCCTTATTTAATAGATAAAGGGGAAGTTTTTCCTACACTTAAGCTTAAGTGCGGGTGATAGTAGCGATACACACCCTTAGGGTGGAAATTTGGTACGCGAGGAGAGGGTGGTGGGTGATTTATATGCTCAAAGGAGTGTGCTCCATTCATTATAACCTTACCTAATTCTATTGGTGTAGCGGGTGACTCAAATCTCTCTCTTAAAAATGGATCATCTTGTATCAACTTAAAAAGATTCTTAGTTAAGGATCCATCTTGACCTAATAAACCCGGTTTAAACCCATAATGTTTCTTATTATCAACCATGAATGGGTGATATAAGTGTGTAAGGTCATGGGTTACTCCTATATTAGCTTCCACTCTACATGGCCTAGAGTCTACCACCTTTATCAAGCAACTACCCGGATTATTTATTTTGATGGGTGGATTGGGGCCTAATTTAATTCCAAGATTCACATCTAAAGACGGAAAATTGGGTAAGGGTTTTGGTTGAGGCTCTGGTTCATCAAAATTAGAAACTTCCCTAGGACTAAGAGAGAGGTCATGACAACAAGCATCTAAACCTACATTCTCTAGTGGCGTTTGGTCCAAAGGTTCTATATCAATCGCGGTTCCTATAGTCTCTTCTACTTCTTCTGGGTAAGTTATAGGCGATGTGTGTTCCTCAAGTGATGGTAGGGCTTGTGGGCTTGGAGTTTCCTCCTCATTCTCCATTATATCTAGATCTCCTAAAAGTTCATCATGTGTTTTAGTATGATCTAACCCAAATACACTCCTAAGTATCTCAAATACTTCTTTAGCCATTTCAAATTCTTGGTCCGATTCATAAGAATTATTCTCAAAAATTTGATCACTATGTTCTATTTGCCTAAAGGATTCCTCACGCGTGTCATATGTTTTGAAATCTATCCCACGCATGCAACTAGGAAGTTCAACTATAACCATCTCACAATCTTGTTCGGGTTTAGGTTCCATGTTCTTAAAAACTAGGTCTTTTTGATCATGATGTCTAAGGTTGGATAAATCCTCCTTATCCATTTCCTCAAGTTGTGACAACTGATGGTTTATGCTTAGGAGGCTTTTCTCAAAAATTTTACAGAGGGTCTCACTAAAAGGAGTTGATTCTAACAATGATCGTTGAATAGAAGCCACACAAGCACAAAATTTATCAAATCCATCCAACCTTACACCCGTCTCCTTTTGGATATCTCTAAGATCACTCACAAATTCATTAGAACAATAAAAAGTAATCCAATCTGCGAAATTCAATTGTTTCTCATTTGTTAATGATTCAAATGCAACTTCACTTGCCATAGCGACAAATGAAAAGGGTTTTACGAACACAAAGAAGGGGGATAGACTACAAGGAAGCTAAAAATGAGAAAAAAACTTACTTGATAGGAATCAAGCAAGGGAACCTAAACGAGGTGGACTCCTAACTAGCTATTCTATTCCCCGGCAGCGGCGCCAAAAACTTGATAACGCTACACGCGTCGTTCAGGGTCAAAGGAACTTTCTTTTCGTCGAGCAAGTTTTTCAACACCCTAAGCAGTGAACCTAATCGTTGTAGTGTAGTATTAGGGTAAGCCACGGGAATTGATATCGTTCTCTAGGGGAATAGGAATGCTAGTGAGAAGTTACTACGCTAAGGTTGGGGTTGAGGAAGATTGTTTTTTTATCTTTTTATGTTTTTTTAGGAAATGGAAAGGTACGAATCTCGGGGTATTGGATTTGGGGGTTGGTATTTCTACCGATTACTCTACTCGTCTAATTATCTAATCTAAGGTGTATGTAGTCTATGTCTAATTATTTGTGTGCTCGTATGATGATTTAAAGATGTGTTTACTTAGGTTTTATTACTCCTTAATTATCTCCTATTGATGGTTGAATTGTCACGTCCTTATTCTTAATCGCGTTGTGTGTCTAAGGTCGTAGGGTATGCGTTTATCCCTAACTTTTTGAAACTACCAAAGGTTATTGCCTACAAAATCTCTAGGATTTATAAACTTAACACTAAGGTACTCTTCGGATGGTTTAGCCTACAATGACTCTAGGTATTATAAGCTAAGGTTCACAAAGATTAATCAAGCATTAACTACACAACGGATGATCTATCACAATACTAGATCATTAACAATTAAGATAAGAAACAACCAATCAATATTCAATAATTAAGTTTCATATTCCCTAAGCAAACACACAAGTAAATTAGCCGGACATGGGAAACATGCAAGCATACACACAATTAATCAAAGACATAATTGAATTAATGAAGTAAAACACTTATCTTGATGTAAGATAGGGTATGGAACCCTAAAATACTGTACAAGACAGCCTTGGTTTGGTTTAGGTTTTTACTCCAAAAAGACTACACACTGAAAACCAAAAAATTCGGATTCTATATATAAGATTACAAGTGCGACGGCGTCACCCTTTGATTTGTGACGCCGTCGGGTCGCCGTTATTAGGGTTTCGTCTTGGCCACGTTAGTCTTGCGATGGCGTCACCTTCTGCTTGTGACGCCGTCCCCTTCAGTCTTTGACGTCGTCTGGATCAAATCTAGGCCGTCTGAGTTGCGACGCCCTACTCTTTAAAACCTGAAGCCGTCACTTGTAAATGAGCAATTTGGCTACTGAGCCGTCACAAAAGTTGTCCGACGGCGTCGCAGATAACACCTGACGCTGTCACCTTCAGTTCCAGCAGCCTGAGTGTCTCGAATCTTGACTTTGGCCATTTTCTTCGTATATTCGTGCCTTTTCGTCCGAATAAGTGTCATTCCAGCATTTTGCCTTCAAGATACCTAAAAAGTGAAAAGGAACGATATTAAGTAATAACAGATACAAAAGTGATCAAATAAGGGCTTAAACGACCCCTCAAAAAGGTACATTTTAAAACCTTATCAATCATCGTTAGAAGAGAGTGACACGAGATCTCAGAGGAAAAAGTAGCATACAAGGAGAGGATTCTAGCCCACGAAGAGAGTACGGATACTCACAAAGACGTTATCCACACTGGCAAAACCAGTGGAAAAACAACAAAGGCAATAACAGAAGAGTAGCATACGGACGACAATCAAAACAAACTTCCGCAATAAGGAAATCTTCCAAGAAAACGATGTTCGTCATCAGCAGAGTTCTGAAAAGAAACACGGCTCCAGTAGCCACAACAGTAAAAGAGTAAGACCGGTAGCAGGGAAGTATAAAATGTATTTGAATTTACCTATTTTTGTAATGTATTTAAAAAATATGACCAATTAATAAAAGAATGATGAAGATTAGCTACCTTCATTATTTTATTTTTTAAAATGTTTTTATTTTTATTGAGTGCATAAGACGCGCAAGCACAAGAATTGGGCACGACCCAAATATGTTATTTCCGAATAGCATAGAGTTATCACGAATAACACACTGGTGAACAGCATAATCACCAAAGTACGTAAGAGGTATTGCAAGCCCAGTACTGGGAGGATAGCCCAAAATTATCCAAAGACTATTACAAACGTGCATATCCGTATAACGTTAAAAATAGCACCGCACAGATAAAAAGAGTACGTGCACAAAAGACTATTACAAAACGTGCATATCCGTATAACGTTAAAATAGCAACACAAAAGTGGAAAATAACATACACAAAAAGCATCAAGAACTTGCATAAGTTGTGGGATAAACACAAAGCAAAGGAAAAGCATGCGGAAATATAAAAAAAAGGCTGAATACAACTATCAGAAGTAGCACAAAAGAAACAAAGACGGACATTGTTCAAATGACTACAAAACATCTCAGAAAAGAGAAGAAAAACTAAATACGCACTAAAGCAGTAGCACTCGCCTCGGGCTCGGACAGAACAGTGGAGACTTCACTAACTCCAAAATGTGGATCATTCGCAACCTCCACAAGGGTGTTTGACCCACCAACATCATAATCTTCAACAGAAAGAGGTCTTGTAGAAATATCAGAAGTGCTGACAGGAAGAGGCACAAGCGGAGAAGAAATAGTGCAAACGGAAGCTAACTCATTAGCTGAAGATGTTTCCACACCCATCACGTTACGAGCGGACAAAGGATCAATGGAAGAGTTGTAAACATCGGCAACAGACAACCGATAAGCACCAAGGCGTTTTCTAACCTGATCAACTCTCTTCTAAACAACCTCCAAAGAGCAATATAAAGAGCTGCTGCTGATAACAGCATCACTACCCTTATCATAAACATGAATGATGAGTTGCTCAAAATTCGGCTGTAACCCTGCTATCATAGGAGCATTCGCGGAAGGACCGTCAACACGGAGAAGGTCCATAACTTCCGCAATACCAGCATTCTTGCTGGACTTAAGCGCGGAGAGTAAAGAAAACTCCACGTTTTCAAGGGCCCTCACAGCGGAAACATAGTGATCTTCCGCAGAAGGATTATATGCAGCAAGTTCAGCAAGCTCTCTTTTCTCCTTACCATGAATGATGCCCGCAACTAAGCCTTCTTGCATACCCTTGTCAATGGCATGCTCAATAACTTCTGCCATTGCCGCAGTATATTCTGGAGAATTTAAGCACTTAAACACAACGAGGCTCATATCGTTCGTTAACAACCAACGACAGCTAGATAATAGCGTAAGGAATCGAGGATAAAACTCCTCATCAAGATGACTGGCCAGGGCATACAAGTCAACAACGGTCGAATCGATCTTCCGCATAAGTCCGGCCATCTTAGTGTAAAACCCTGAAAATATAAAACATATCAAAAGACTAATTTACCCTCACCGTAAACAATTATAAAATGCGTAAAATATAATAACGTTAGTTTAACGAAATTAAAACCTAACTTCCGGATAATTAAAAACTTAACTAACATGTGTACGTGATCGACATTGTACGACGAAAGTTAAACGTCTCGCTAAATCGTTTGGGCCTTATTTCGTTTCTTGTTGAGCCAAGATGGGCGTGTGTTTGTGTTCGGTTGAGTCAAGACACCGAGAGCCCAAAAGGGCGTGGGTTGTTTGTTCGGTTGGACCCAAACCGAAACCCACCTTATCTAAATCCCCAACTTAATTATACAACTATATATACAAACACAAGGACTCAAAATTTGGAACCCTAGTTTGTTGCCTCTCTCTTTCTTTTTCTCCCATTCGGCCGAGACCCCCTAAACCATTGGAGTCGAGATTTTTGTTCCAACAAGCTAAGGTATAACATGTTTTATTCGTCTTCCTTTAATATACCTTACGGTAATGTATTGTATCATGATGTTTAGTCGAGTCGTGTTTCTTTTCCTTGTGGCCGAACCGTACGAAACCAAACAAACACAAACAATATGAGTTAAACCTCGTAATATTAAGAGAAACATGTATGTAATACGTATTATTTGAATCGGATCATAGGTATATCGAGCAATAAGTAAACTGAACCACATGTAATTAATTCAGCCCAGGTAAAAACATGCAAACGTGAGTAAGTAAGAGACGTAGATGAACTAGGGTTTGCGTAAAAATATGGAGGCCGAACCCTAGTTATTAATCGAATCATATAAGGGTTCGTGGAAGTGTATTAAACAAGTAAAAGACATGCAAAAACGTAAACCCTAAGTTGATGTGAGTCGAGACATGCATAACCGAACCATAGGGTTAAGGGAAAAGTGTATTATGCGTGAGTTGTGGAGCATGCGAGCTTGTCGTGTGTACATATTAGGTGCTCATGTCCTTTCCAAAACTATGTATATGTGTGTGTGTCGATATGTGTTTGCATCGGTTAGCTAGTAACTTGGGAATGGTCACATAAATCATAAACGTACATGCGTATTAAATGATATTGAAAGTATGGAAAAACCCTAGAACATAAACAGGAAGTCGATTAGGGTTAAAAGCTAAGTGTGTAAATTCGTTATTTCATGTGAGAATGGTAAGTCTTGGAGTCGTTAATAACCATTGATTAAGAGTAAACGAGCTAGTACTAAGCGTGATGTAAACATGCGTGAGTTATTATGAATTGATTTAGAGTATGCATGGTCTCATTAAGTCGTATTCGAACAATGTTACATGTAAATCTTGGTCAAGTACGTAAGGTAAAGAAGTTGTGTAAACTGTTTTGAAAGAGAGTCTTAAAACCGTTCTTGACATTTGTAAACCCTATACTTTGAACGACGATCATATGAGCCCTCAAATGAGATATTGTCATATTAAACCCTTAAGTTACCAATTGTCATTTGCAACCCATAAGTTTGGCTAATTAATGGTTAATACTCTAAAATGTTGTAATTCCGTTCGTCACTAAGAATAAGAATATACTTACGACTCTAAGAATGTTAATGCGATGAATCCGTTATAATTTTAATGATTTCTAATAAGTATTAAATAAATCATAATCCGTGTAGATTCGTTGAAGGAGACGCGACGTTATATCTTTGTGTTCCTTCATTCGTTTGCTTTTCCTTTCATCGGCTTTAAGGTACAGATATTCTGACCTTTTCAGTAAAGGTTCCTTATAACGTTCTTTTCTTTAGCTTTCCTATTTTACTTATTAGGGTTTCCGATGCCATTGCTATGAACCCTTTTCTGATTGTGTGATCTGTTGCTTATCTGAACTTCTGTTTTATCGAACCATGAAATATCTGTTTTGAACTTGTGTTATGAAGACTCTAATATGCATATTTATTGAACCTCACTAAGTTTAATTATGAACTTCTAGATATGAATGTATGAGTTGTGATTGTGATATAAACTTCTACTTCTGAATATCTGAATATGAACCTTATATGAGCTATTTAATATGTTATCTGTGACTTTGTGTTGATTATGATCTGTGTCATTTATAAAATTTGTTTGACCTTAGATAGTTGACACCCGAGTCAAAATAATAACTAGTCATGGGGGTTCCATGTCCGTGTCAGTGATGCACTTCTGACATGACTCTAGGGCAGTAGAGTGAAGTTCTGCCACGTCCCTTATCTGTTATCGGTTCTGAGTTCAAGTTATATTATATTACCAATATATGTTTGTGGGGCGTATGGGTGCATCCTAGATCTGATCTGTTATCCGATATGATCTGTCTGGTGAATGATGTCGTGTGCAATACGCGTCTTCATAAAACTCTGGGGGCTAGCTACTCCGAATTATTTCTGAGATTATTTCTATATAATTATGATGTTTCTGATATGATATGTTCTGGACTCGTGGTAGTTTAACTAAATCCTAACCTGTTATTTCTATGTTAAGTATTCTGATTTTGATCCGGTATGTTCCAGTGTTATGATTATGTGCTAGGCTTATTATATGTTAATATATGCGTTTATGCATTGGTATGATTATGTGACTGCCGTCTATTATGCTAGTAAATGATAATGTGTTTGAATATGATTCGTATGTTATCATCTGATGTTATGCTAGTTGATCGTTTATGTGAATTCGTTGATCTGTGAGATGAATGTGCTAATGTGAAAGTAACTATCCTGAAAGTTGATAAGTCCAATTGTTCCGTTAACATGGCGAACTCTGCCTATACGTTAGGGTATCCATTTGTTTATGATTTGATCTGCCATGTTTAAACTCTGCTGATGTTAAGATTTGATCTGGAAACTGGTTTAGCGTGTGATACATGTTCTGATAATTGCCAATGGTTATGTTATGTCTTTGTCTATTTAGTTATTGTATGCCTACTGTGTTTTCTATCTGTATGTGAGACTGCCATGATTTGACCGCTATTTCCGCTGCTACAATATTGATTTAAGTGTGCTAAATGTTGATTAATTGATTTAAATGAATGCCAGGATTATTTTCTAGGAATTGTTTCTGTTAGCCTTTAGACTTTTCGTTTGGCTTATATGTAATCTATTGTCTTGTTATGTTAAGTGTCTGGTTATTCTGAAGTGTTTGCATTTGTGTCATTAATGTGCTATGAGGTGTTTAAACTGTTATGTGTGTCTTTTGGATTTATGTATATTTATGCTTCTGCAGAATCCTAACTGATTCAGTAATTTCATTTCGTCGCGATTTCGTTATTTGTATAGTTGTTTTGTTTAGCTTTTGTTTCGTTATATCTGTTCACTGGGCTTTGTAAGCTCAGCCGCATTTTCTTTTCCTGCGGCAGGTTGTTAGGTATTCAAGATAAGCTTATGGGATAGCTGATCTGGGTTGATAGTAGAGCTGAGAGCAAGATTTTGGCCATAGAGATCTTAGATTTATTTTGAAGTTTAGCTATTTATGTTTTCTTTTTGAATATTTTGTAAAGGCTTTCGCTATTGTATAGTATTTAAAGTTCTGATATGAAACCGTATTTGCGATATCTTTACCCTTGTCGGGTTGGGGTGTTACACTTAGCATCCTGAATCTTACAAAATTCCTCCTCCAAAGCAGCAAAGGACGGAGCTCGGCTGCGGAGCTCAGAGCATGACTCCTCCAAAATCCGTATCTGCAAACAAAACAAAGTTAGAAGACAATAGAGAACAAACAAGAAAAAAAATTAAAAAAAAAAGAAAAAAAAAGAGCACGGACACACACCTGTCCGGAATGATTGGAATTCTGAGACTTAAGAACAACCACCTCAGCTCTCAAAGTAGATGACTCGGAATCCTTAGCATCAAGAGACGATTGAAGTGTTGCCACCTCGCCTTGAAGAGAATTTCGTTCTTCCTCAATCACAGAGTTCCGGTTCTTTAAAGACGAAAGCTCTGCAACAGAAGTTGCTAAAGAGGCAACAGCAGAAGATGTCTCAGAAGAAATAACATTAGCAAGTTTAGACTCCAGAGCCGAAATCTCCTTGTCCTTACTCGCCAACAAAGACAATAAGTGCTTCCGCTCCATAACATTATACTCTAAACGCTGACGAACTTCAGAACTAAAGCACGATTGTCGCGCCACAACAACATTAAACTCACCAATGAGACGCTCATACCCCATATCACAGACAGCGGAAAAGAAGGAAGGAGGAGTGAACTCGTCCACCATAACACGACATTCATCAACATCATCAAGAAGGGAACTCTTGGCAACATTCCATTTCGAAATGTGAACACCAGACGAAGAACCAGAGTCCGGATCATCAACAGTGCGAATGTCCCCAGCTCAAACATCAAGATCCGAAAGATCATCAAGAACTGGATAAATACCACCGACAGGAGAAAGGTTGTCCGAAAGAGAAGAAGGAACATCCACTTGACCCTTCCCCTTCTCAACAGAATGAACAGTAGGAATAACGGCATCCGTCGTAACAGGCGCAGGAGAACTGCGAATAAACAAGCGAAGAGCAAGTAAATAAAAGGGAGGAAAGACAAAGGAATTACGAAAAAACAAAAGCATAAACAAACCTGGAAGGAGAACCATCAAGATGGAGCAAACCAAAGCCAGATTCAGTGGACGTCCCATATTCATAAAGGGGAGTAGTTGATAATAAAGGAGAAGAAGAAGAATGAGTGGGCAAAGCATTTAAAAAATATTCAATAGTTTGCAAACTTTGAGGTAGCAACTTCTTAATGGATTTTGAAGACTTAGCACCAGTAGAGGCCCTACCAGAATCGTGAAGGTCGCTCCTTGCCTTCTTAGGGGGATGAACAAGGCTGATGCCAACTTTCCTCCTCTTCCTACCAGAACCAGAAGCCACCCCACTGTCAAAACCAATATCAGAAACTGAATAGTCAGGTCGCAGGACAACGTCACCTGACGAGCGAGAGACTCCGATTTCCGAACAAATAGTTGCACGACCAACTTCAACAGAGGAAGGAGGGGCAAGAGAAACAGTACGACCTTCGGTCAATTTTAGCAAAGGAACTTCATCCTCCTCCCGTGGCCGAGTATCAACAAGCAACTCCATAGGGTTCTTCTGCTTAACCAAAGACAACAAATCCATAGCTGCAACAAACAGACAAAGAAGAAACGCGAATCTGGAGAAAACAAGGATAAATTAGTAAAAGGAAAAATATAGATACGGTATACCCACCCCGATTCTCTTGATCATAGAACACAAGGTAAAAGTCATTGCCCAAAGTATAATTACGGCTCAACCCAACCAAACAAAGGAAAGGCTCCGGAAACTTAACAAAAGAAGAAGCATTAGTAACAAGGGAAGCAACATGTTCAACATCAAACTCAGTATCCCTAGGGTTGGCATCCTTAGGAAGACGTTCCCCAACAAAGAAAGGATGAATAGAGGGACAAGCAAATGAGTCAACCCAGAAAAAATGATCGCTCCAACTTTTAAGACAATCGAGGGGTTTGGTATAGCAAACACCAAAAGTCCAAAACTACCAACACGCTTACTAAAAGAAAGCTAGCCATGACTCCGAGACAAGACATAAAAACACCTAAACAACCCAATTGAGGGTTTAATACCAAGTGCAAAACAAAGAATTTCAAATTGAGAAACTTTAGCAGCACCGATGACAGAAAGCTGCGAGATATGAATACGATAGTAGTCAAGAATTGAAACAAGAAAAGAAGACAAGGGGAGGTGGAAGTTGGCAAACTCAAAGAAACGGGTATAAACGCCGATCTTTCCATTCGGCGCTTCACGAACACTTTTGTCAGGATCAGGCAATTCCGGATGAACAAAGCGCGGAATTAAATAATCAATACAGAAACGGTCAAGTGCCTTTTGTGATAATTTATATTTGGTAGATGAAAAAGTACCCATAACGGAAAATAAAAAAAGGGAATCAAAAACCTAACCTGACTGAGGAACTTGGAAAGCAGATACGGCCAAAAGTAAAATCAAATTGAAGAAGTATTCATAACAGAAGAGTAGTAAAAAGAAAAATAGCCAAAGCCAAAATAAAGGGTATTTATACAAACGGAATGACGATTAACCAAGAAAACCCTAAGAGAGGACACGTGGCCAAAGGCAATCTAATCCAACGATCAAAATTAAAACCACGTGGATAATTATGGTAGAAGACCAAGGGCCCACGGAGTCAAATCAACCAGAACATGAAAAGTCGTAAACCGTCTACGTTGTAAAAAACACTTCCCAAGGAAAGGAAACGTCAAGAAAACGCTTCGAGAGTGCGGAAGAGAAACCGATCCGCAAGAAGTAGTCTAAGTAAATCCCCTGCATACGACAATATTCGCACGCAGTGCACATACTAGACTGGGGGACTGGGTGGTATAGCAGTTCCTAAGGGTAAAAAAGCATTCCGAAAAGGAAAAAAACACGGAACGGTGAAAATGCTTAGTCAACTCAAAGTCTAGTGACATCCACCGCATGCGACAATATCCGCACGCAATGAACATACTAGACTTGGGGGACTTGATGACGTATAGTATGTATAACAGGCCAACTAGGCCCAATACACACTATACATACACTGGGCTCAGGCCCAATGATGACAAACCCTGTGCCTATAGTAAGTCCAATGACTAAATTGGCTATGGTCCAGGTCTTAAGACGCTCGCAAGATACATAACGGGCTGAACCTTCAACCGTTAGACCTCTCACGTCCGCGATTAACACGGAACCCTTGTCCGCCTAGGGTCCGGCTCCGGTAACCAACCACTATATGCGAGAATCTAGGAAGCCCCAGCGGCAAACCTCGCCTATAAAAGGGGCTCTAATCCCCATACAATGTACAATAACTTTCTCTCTCATAATAACACACACATACTCTTACTTTCCCTCTCAAGAATGTGTACTTACTCTCACGCCGGAGTCTAATTGTGGGGTCCGTCCCCACGGTAAGACTAACAGTTTACCTTTCTTGTGCAGGAATCTTACTCAAACTACTTGGATTAGTACAAGATCAACCCATCAAAGGCTTGTTGGCCCAGTCCGACAAACTATACTCAGACCCATTATAACCAGTCGCACAAATTGTACTAACAACGTGTAAATGATTTCTGGAAATCTTCATGTAGAGTCGTGTTCGGGAAGTTAGTTTTTCGGAAATTTTGCGAAAGTTCTTCCCTGAGCATAGATCTTAAGATCTATGCTTAATCCAGAAATTTTAAGTTCAAGAATTTATTTCCTGAGCATAGATGTTAAGATCTATGCTCAGTCCATAAAGTTAATTTTAAAAAGTTTCTTTCCTGAGCATAGATCATAAGATCTATGCTCAGACCAGAATTTTGATGTTTGGCATATTTTTTTGTCGTTTTGTTTATTTTGTATAAAATAAATCGTAAGTCGTTAGAGGTCATGCCACCCGTCGTTTCAAAGGTAATTGAGTCTAGTTTCATCTTAAAATACTTCCAAGGGCCAGTTTGTTACAGAATCAAATAAATTTAATGGCTTGTAACAGCGGGTCATTTTAAGTCAAGTCATTTCCACGTTAAAGTTTTTAGTTTTTGATTATTTTAAGTCGTGTCGTTCACGGGGTGTAACAAAATACATCCACCTTGTGGACCATTTAGGTATTTTATGGTTTTGATTGATGCATCAACTAGATGGTCACATGTGTGCTTATTATCAAGTCGCAATATGGCGTTTGCGCGATTACTTGCTCAATTCATAAGATTGAGAGCACATTTTCCAGATTATCCAATTAAGACAATTCGCTTAGACAATGCTGGTGAGTTCACATCTCAAGCTTTTAATGATTATTGTATGTCTATTAGGATAAGTGTTGAACATCCCGTAGCTTATGTTCATACACAAAATGGGCTTGCTGAATCGCTTATCAAGAGAATTCAGATGATTGCAAGGCCCATGATTATGAAATCAAAATTGCCAGTTTCTGCTTGGGGCCATGCTATTTTACATGCAGCAACACTGATTCGCATCAGGCCAACAAGTTATCATACTTACTCCCCATTACAATTGGTTTTTGGTCAGGAACCAAATATTTCCCATCTACAAATTTTTGGGTCCCAATTGCTCCACCACAACGCACAAAGATGGGACCTCAAAGGAGGTTGGGAATATATGTTGGGTATGACTCACCTTCAATAATTAAGTACTTAGAACCATAAACGGGGGATCTATTTACAACTCGATTTCTTGATTGTCATTTTGATGAGTCAATGTTTCCAACATTGGGGGGGGGGGGGAGATAAGACAGCTGGAAAAAGAGATAAGTTGGAAAGAATTATCATTATGTAACTTTGATCCTCGAACTAAAGAATGTAAATTGGAAGTTCAAAAGATAATTCATTTACAAAGATTAGCAAATCAATTACCAGACGCATTTACTGACCCAAAGAAAGTGACAAAGTCACATATACCAGTTGTTAATGCTCCAGTTAAAGTTGATGTCCAAGAAGGACAACCTCATATAGGCAATGAGTCTAACGCACGTTTGAAACGTGGTAGACCAGTAGGTTCCAAAGATAGAAATCCTCGAAAGAAAAAGGGAGCAAGTATTCAAGATGGTATAATGGAGGTTAGAGAAACGCCAAAGTCTCCTAATGAGAAACTAGACATGTTGGTTCAAGAAGAACCACAAGTACCTGAAAATGAAGAGATCTCAATAAACTATGTCATGTCTAGAAAAGTTTGGAATCGTAATGAAATCAACGTCGATGATATATTTGCATATAGTGTAGTTGTGACAACTCGTAAATTCAGGTCATTTCTCAAATGTACTATTCATCTCGGGAATTTACTATTCATCGGTTACTATTCATCATTGTACTATTCATCGTTTTTGAAGTCGATCTGATATTCTAAGAACGTATTTCAAAATTTTACTATTCATGAAACACTATTCATTCCCGGAGAAAAATCACTATTCATGATTCACTATTCATTATTTTTCGTAAACTAGGTTTACGAGTATCAAATTCGCGTAACCGTAAAGGTTTAGCTGCGAATTCATGAAAAATCATTGAGGACATTTCATATAGACTAGAATTAGTCTACATATCATTGGTAATATCATCATCATATTAGTTCATGCATGGTTTTGCATATTTCATTAAACGTAAAATTTCCTATTAAATAAACGCTATCGTATAATCATTTATTTTGAATATTTGATCCGACACTTCCAAAAAAATTATCCTGATATATTTTTAGACTCATTTTAAGACTATAAAAATTATCTTATTAGTTTACCCGATGTTTTAAATTTATTTTGTATATAATTTGTTATATATATATATATATATATATATATATATATATATATATATATATATATATATATATATATATATATATATATATATATATATATTTACGACGGTTTTTGTAAATAATACTCGATAATTATTATTTCACTCAATTCTTGTAAGAAATGTATTTTTATAATTTTTACGACTTCAATATATTTTATTTTGTTCCGTTAAAATTTATTTCTAGCTAACGCTACCCTAAATACCCAATTATACTTACTAAATACATTCTATACTTAACCTTTTATACCTTTATACCTCAAAAATACACCACTCTTTTCTTTTTTTCCCCCCTTGCCGACCAAACCAATGACTCACCATGGTTTTGATAAAAAATCTTTTACCTAGCTTATACACATACACATTATAGCCATGACACTTGTATTTGTTCTAATTATATACTAACTTAACACATACATACACTTATACTAAGGTGAAAAAAAAATAAAAACTCTCCCACTTCATCACCATAACCGGCCAAGGAAGGAAAAACAAGGAAGAAGGCAAAGTTTTTCAAGAACAAGTTATTTTACAAACACTAGTATACTCTCTTTTAAAGTTTTGCAATAAAGACCTAGAGTATTTAGGAAAACCTTGTTCCATAAACCTCATCATCATACTAGTAAGCATTTCATGATCATTACTAATCTTTCATATTCATACTTAAGTTATTTTTATCATGCTTGAAAGAAAACATGCAAGTTTCATGTGTATCTATACCACTTTTATTGTTTTTAGTACTCATAATGAGTATATATCATCCTATAATTAATCCCTTGAAACATATCATCTTTGATGATGTTTAGGAACCCATGACACCCTAAGAAGGTGTATGGTAGGTTTAGAATAGATTTGGTGTTGATTTGAAGTGGTTAGAATAAGTATTACACTAGATATATCACTTTCGACAACTTAAAAATAAGGTCTGATCATTTTTGTAAAGTCTGGAAATTTCGACAGGTTATAAATTTATTTGGGCTAGATATTCAGAAAATATACTTTAAAACGAAACCATGGTCGCTTGAACGGGTTAAAACGGATTTATAACGAAGAAGTTATGCTATTTTCAAGTTTAACGACGAAAACTATATTTTCCGAAAAACTGTATGCTGTCCAGAATTTTTAATGGTAAAAAATGAGTTTTAAGCGTTATCTAAATGAGTCGATTTATCAAAAATATATTAGTATACTTTAACACGAAGCTAAGGATATATAAAACGTAGAAAACGGACTTATAACGATTAAATTACACGCGTTTAAATAAGGTTGTCGTAACTATTATTCACAAGTATAAAACACTTACATATATATTTTCTATTAGCCAAACTAGTTGTCGCTAGTGACCATGTTTGGAGTCGTTTTTCACATCGATAGAATACTTTTTAGAAAACGATGTCTTCTAGTAAAAGCAAGTTCACCTAGCCTATTTTCCAAAATGTTCAACCATTCGTCAAACGGAGTTGTAACGAATAAAATACGGTCACTCAAACTTTGTCGAAAACTAACCTTAAACAATATTTTTAGTCCAAGTACCCTACTTCACCTATATTTTTCTTAATGATCGAGACCTCTATGATAAAAATTTAAAAGCTAAGACTTTGAGATAATGCTACAAGCTTTCCAAAACCATTGAGTTTGTTTCCTAACACTCAATATTCACTATTTTACGACTAGCTTTTCGAGGCCATTTAGTCACTTTCATGAATCGTCAAATTATATTGTTTTACGACGAAAAACTATAATTTCTTAATAAATCACGAAATGACTATCGTAGGATACCATTTAAACGTAAGTACTTGTAAAGTAATTTATAACTTGACAATACGTTATAAACTTATTTTTCGACGATAAACTTTATTTTTAAAAATGCACAAGTGGTATGGATATCATATGAGATTGCATGCATAACATTACATCATGACTTATTATAGATCATATCATTCATAATAGGTCGCGGTTAGAGATTTGCGCTACATTTCAGTGTACTCACTTTTGCCATCACATCATTGTACCAAGTGAGTTTTCATAGCCCCGTTGTACATGTTTATACTTATTTTCAAACCTAAGGGGGAGAATACATCGCACATCATTTTTATTACGATACCAAGTATATCAAATTCATTACATTGCTTAAGTTACCTCATTGCCAATTGAATGTCCCCATTTCATAATCATGAACCGTTAATTCCGGAAGAAGCGAGGGTGAGTGAAGATCTATTGAGGGTGACTCCTCCATCCGGGTTGGTGGTCCCAACTGGTCAAACGGATGCATTTCATTTAATATCATAATTTGAGTTGTTTTGGCAAAACACTCTGTTGGGGCGAACATCATGAACAGTCTAGCTTCGGTGTCATGTGCTTATAGCAATTGTAACATTTTTATGTGACATATTTGTCATACATGGCCTATACTTGTGGTAGTCGTATAAAACATTTTTCATAAACCTATGATTTCTCACCAACATTATTGTTGACCGTTTTAGCAATGTATTTTCAGGTATCTAAGGCATTTACATCATGGCACGCATAAGGACCCATCATAGAGTCGCGGTGACGACGCGTCTCACTTGTAAATTATGGCACTTTTAAAAAACATCGTTTGGCTTGTAATAAACTTATTTCCGCAAACTGTATCTACTTTTGGGACCTATCTTTGTAACTCTGAATGCTTTAAATAAATAACAAACGATGTGTTTTTAAACGACACTTTAGGTCGTTCAATATAACTATAACTGTGGTGCTATGACAGTCAACCCCCAGGAATTCCATTCCGCTGCAAAACATGTAATTTGGGGGTGTGACAGTAGCGCTAGAAATAATGGAAGATGAGGATCAAGAACCAAAGTCTATGCAGGAATGCAGAAATAAAAATGATTGGCCAAAATGGAAAGACGCAATTGAGGTAGAGTTAAAATCTCTTGAGAAGAGAAAAGTATTTGGACCAATAGTCCAAACACATAATGGTATTAAACCTGTTGGATATAAGTGGGTCTTTGTTCGAAAGAGAAATGAGAAATATGAAATCACGAGATACAAGGCTCGACTAATAGCGCAAGGATTTTTCAAAGACCTGGAATTGATTATGAGGAGACATATTCTCATGTGGTGGATGCAACAACCCTTCGCTATCTGATTAGTCTGGTAATACAAGAAGGAATTGATATGCGTCTAATGGATGTAGTGACTGCCTATTTGTATGGCTCACTAGATACTGAAATTTACATGAAACTTCCTGAAGGGTTTAAACTACCTGAATCATGTAAAATTAGTTCTCGAGAAAAATATGCAATTAAGTTGAATAAATCTCTATATGGGTTGAAACAGTCAGTACGAATGTGGTATAATCGTCTTAGTGAATATTTGTTAAAGGAAGGATATAAGAATGATTATGTTTGCCCATGTATTTTTATCAAAAGATCCGGATGTGAATATGTTATAATTGCGGTGTATGTTGATGATTTGAATATAATTGGAACTCCTGGTGAACTTCTTAAGGTGATTGAGTGCTTAAAAAGAGAATTTGAAATGAAAGATCTTGGAAAGATGAGATTTTGTCTTGGGTTACAAATTGAGCATCTTAAGAATGGAATCCTTGTGCATCAAGAAGCATATATCGAAAAGGTGTTGAAAAGATTTTATATGGATAAATCACATCCGTTAAGCACTCCAATGGTCGTTAGGACACTTGATATTATAAAGGACCCATTTCGACCTCGAGAAGCTGATGAGGAAATTCTTGGTCCCGAAGTTCCATACTTAAGTGCTATTGGAGCTTTAATGTATCTTGCTGGTCATACACGGCCGGGTATAGCATTTGTTGTAAACTTATTAGCAAGATATAGCTCATGTCCCACGAAGAGGCACTGGAATGGGATAAAACAGCTATTTCGGTATCTTCAAGGTACAAAGGATATGAGTTTATATTTCACTAACCCATCAAATACAAGTTTAGTTGGTTTTGCAGATGCAGAATATATGTCTGACCCTCACAATGGTCGATCTCAAACTGGATATCTATTTACAAGTGGAGGAACGACAATTTCATGGCGTTCAATAAAGCAGACAATCTCAACAACTTCATCCAACCATGCGAAAATTCTAGCAATCCATGAAGCAAGTCGAGAATGTGTTTGGTTAAGAAGTGTGATACACCACATACGTAGATCATGTGGTATTTCTTCAAAAAAGAGGCACCAACAATTTTGCATGAAGATAATGCAGCATGCATTGCTCAACTTAAAGAAGGATATATCAAGGGCGATAGGACAAAACATATTTTACCAAAGTTCTTCTTCACTCATGACTTACAAAAGAAAGGTGATATCATTGTTCAACAAGTTCGTTCAAGCGATAATTTGGCAGATCTATTTACCAAGTCACTTCCTACCTCAACATTTAGAAAGCTAATTAACAACATTGGGATGCGCCAACTCAAGGAGCTCAAGTGATACAGTCATCAGAGGGAGATAATACGCGCTGCACTCTTTTTTTCCTTAGTCATGGTTTTGTCCCACTGGGTTTTCCTTGACAAGGTTTTTAATGAGGCATCACTCCTTAAGCGTATTAATAATATGGACATCTAAGAGGGAATGTTATGGATAATTATGTGGATGTCCATATCTCCTTAGAGTTTGTGTTTAATTAGAAAATATACACAATGAGTTTAAGCTTTATCCTTTTTGTATCTATATAAAGACCTTTTGGTTGATTGCTTTAATTATATTTTTCATTCTCCAAACTTTGTGTTTATAACAATCATTTACTTTTTGACATTTTCACCACCATTGAAGTTCAATTATTTATTTGGTATTGATTTACATAACATTTTATTTTGTTTTTTTATTGCATTTCTATAGATTTGCACATGGTCAGTCAGTAACCATTGAAAACAAAAATATGGATTATCTTAGCTTTGCTTAACACAATCTTCGAGAATTACCTAGAATAACAATAAAAAGATATTTAAAATTTTGAATAAAATGAGTACAATATAGCAATGCTTCAATTTACATACGATTTTATAAAAAAATTAGCGATTAAATTTAAAAACCAACTTTTTAGTTTTTTTTGGTAACAGATGGAATTAAAAGTATTTTTGATTGCAAAAAAGTAAAAGTAATTAAAAATACATTTCGGGTCATACAAATACAAGCCGACCCATCCGATCCAAAAGAAGGAAGAGAAATCTAGGTCACCCAAACACAAAAATCAGTGTGGTGTGTTTGAAGAAGATATGTCGACGACGAGTGATATGATGGAAGACAGCAACATGGAAGACGATGAGCTCGCATCAATGACCATCGAAGACATCCAAAGACAATCTCGTCTTCTCGATAACGAGATTCGAGTCTTCAAGGTCTTTTTTTACTTTTTTTTTTTTTTTTTTTTTTTTTTTATGTAATTTGCAATTTTTAATAATTGTTGTTATTCTATAGGAAGAGCTGCAAAGAACAAATCTGGAACTTGATTCGTTTAAGGATAAAATTAAGGAGAATCAAGAGAAGATTAAACTCAACAAACAACTTCCTTATTTGGTTGGTAACATTGTTGAGGTACCTTGCTCTTTCTTTTTTACTTAGCCTACAAACTTTGGGTACTGTTACAATTTGATTTTCTGCGGTCTGAGCAAACCCCCTAATGTTATAGTTTTCTAACATCCCCCCTTGGCTTAACAACACTTTTTTTTGCGGCCTATACGGCGTCAGTATCTCTTCATGTTAGATATGAGACGTGAATCGTTAGTTCAAGTTAGAAGGGTAGACATATTGTTTCATTTGTATTTGGATTCTCTTTCTTAGTTATTAGTTGGTGATTCAATATCAAGACAAGTCCTGATAGAATTAGAGTAGATTGTGGAAAACATGAAATAATTTAATCAGTAACTCATCGTCTCAGTCTTGGAAAGGATTTTGCATGTCTGTCAGATTCTCTTTGTTTTTGCTGTGGAGAGAAGTTTGTTCTACGTCTCTGCAAATTCGTTACTGTTGTGGTTAAATTCCACAGCATTTCAGTGTCTGCTTCTTGCCTTTACACTTGGCGTTGTTGGACTTTTCTTCACATTTCCTTACATTTTTCTTTTTTTTTTACCAGTCTTTAGAGTTTAGACCCACCACTGATATGCAAAAATTTACACCCTTTCCATGTTTGATTTTTTTTCCGACGCCAATGATATCCTTAATGAACACTTTTTTTTCTCCATAATACGCGTTTTGCAAGTCACTGTTTCTGTTGTCATACATACCAACTGATAACTCAATGAAGACATTTTCATCACTCAATCAATCTGCAACTGCAAACTGATTTTTAGTTTTTTTGTGAGGTAGGATACCGGCATTTAGACAATGTAGTAGAATATAGCTAGAAAGACATGCTGTCATTGTCAATTGGTACAAGGTCATACAATATGCTTGACAAAACTGCATCAGTAATTGGAGATCATTATAATAGACAGTCATTTTGTATTCTTCGATAATTGGATGACATGGTTATTATGACATCTAATTCTGATATTAATCTGTTGTTCCTTAGATTTTGGAAATGAACCCAGAGGATGAAGCGGAGGAAGATGGCGCAAATATCGATCTTGACTCACAAAGGAAGGGTAAATGTGTTGTGCTAAAGACATCCACTCGTCAGGTAATGTAACACCTTGTTATTTGTTATCGATCTTTGTCATAGTACTTATAAGGGCCACCTTAATAGTCTTATGTATTTTCTGCTGAAAACCGTTAATTGGTGGTTTAAGCTAATTATTTGCCTCGTTTGGTAATTGTTTTGTAAAGTAAAAGGCTTGCTGATACATGTGAATTCTTTGCAGACAATCTTCTTGCCTGTGGTTGGTCTTGTTGATCCTGATACATTGAAGCCTGGGGATCTTGTGGGTGTGAATAAAGATAGTTACTTGATTTTGGATACACTACCGTCAGAGTATGATTCCCGAGTCAAGGCCATGGAGGTTGATGAAAAACCTACGGAAGATTACAATGACATTGGAGGTCTTGAAAAACAGGCAAGCTAATTTTTTTTATAATGATGCAGATGTGAACTTTGACAATCTTACTGAATTTCCTTTATATTTATATCTACAACAGATACAAGAGCTAGTTGAGGCTATAGTGTTGCCAATGACACATAAAGAGCGGTTCCAAAAATTGGGGGTCCGCCCACCTAAAGGAGTGCTTTTGTATGGACCTCCAGGAACTGGTAAGACACTAATGGCTCGTGCATGTGCTGCTCAAACAAATGCCACTTTTCTGAAGCTAGCAGGTCCCCAGCTTGTTCAGGTACTTCTAGCTGTTCAAGGTTATCTATACATACATAGATACATCATACATGCATGTATACACACACAAACACATACATATACGACAATATACTTATATCCACACACATATACGTTATCTTAGGCCATATTCAAATTTGTATTGTTTTTGTGGTAACTTTATGTTTGCTTCTATTCTTATTCGTACTCATGGGCTGATGTAACTTTGTTGTGGTATTGGGGATGTAGATGTTTATTGGTGATGGAGCAAAACTTGTTCGTGATGCATTTGAACTTGCTAAAGAGAAATCTCCTTGCATTATTTTTATTGATGAGATTGATGCTATTGGTACAAAGAGGTTTGATAGGTATGTATATTGTACTTTTTTTTGTTGCAATATATTGACCTGTTTTTCTAAAATGTTTATATTTGCTCTTTTATATGGGTGCGCTGTGAGAAAAGTATCTATAAGCTAATGTTGCGATATCTCCATTCGTATGTAACTTTGTGAATGCAGTGAAGTTAGTGGAGACAGAGAGGTCCAGCGAACTATGTTAGAACTACTTAATCAGTTGGATGGTTTCAGCAGTGATGAGCGGATAAAGGTACTGCACCATATGAATAAATGATGAGTCGATTTACTTAGTATTCTATATGTGTTCATACACCACGCATTTAACAGCTTGAAAGCTGTGTATTCGTGTGTTAATTTGCTCATCTCAGTTTTTTTTCCTGTGTGGGATTCATTTTTTGTTCTCAAACTGCTAAAATAATAAGAAATTCGTTGAGAAGAGAGAAAACCAGCCTTTCACGTGTCTCTCTGTAATAAGTGTCAAACATAATGAATGTGAGAATCCCCTGTATTTGATAGTGATAGCAAGAGGCAGGTCTGGCACTCTGTCGGATTGGGTAATTGGTCGCTGTTTGGTATGGGTCAAAACATGCCTGGTTGGGTTAAATTGACCCACAAACACTTTTCTTGTCTCATTTTTCGTAATTTTTTTATAAAAGTTGATGCGTTATTAATGGCTCAGAAACAATGTTACAACAATGATAATCTATATATATGAATAAAAACAATTGAGGGGATTTTTTTGCGTTAAATAGACTTTAGCTGACTTCCAAATTGTTCTCCTTAATCTAATTTCCCTTAATTCTACCCATTGACTTGTTGGAGTCTTGGAGGTAAAACACAACACATACATTTCTACTCATTGTAAATGGGTCGACATATTCTTCTATATTTGTACTATAAGCTCATGATCATCAAGAACATTTCAATGTTCTAAGCTTTACATACTTGAAAAAACAACTTCTGATTTTCACCACTTGATACTATATATTGCATTGTTCACCTTATATGAAGTTTGTAACAGAATGATTATTTCGAATATTATGCATTTGTCATATGTGCTTGTGCTCTCCGAAAGTTACGTTTTTACATGTCACCTGCAGGTGATTGCAGCAACCAATCGGGCAGATATTTTAGATCCAGCGCTCATGCGTTCAGGACGGTTAGATCGTAAAATTGAGTTCCCTCATCCCACTGAAGAAGCAAGGGCCCGAATCATGCAGGTGTGCCTTGAAAAACTTGGTGTTTCCATGTTAAATTTTTTATCAGCGTATTTAGCCTTAATCCGTTTTGTTAAATCCCGTCTTGAGTTCAGATCCACTCCCGGAAGATGAATGTTCACCCAGATGTCAACTTTGAAGAGCTGGCTCGCTCTACAGATGATTTTAACGGGGCACAACTGAAAGCTGTTTGTGTTGAAGCAGGCATGCTAGCTCTTCGGCGTGATGCTACTGAGGTAACTCTCTTTCTATCCTATCTCCCACTCACATATACACACACATGCATATATGCTACAAATGCGGGTCTATGTACATTTTGAAGTCTGTGTATTTGTTTTACTCTCATCTGCAGGTCAAACAATCCTTGTCATGGTTTGTTATGTGATTTATTTATAGGGTTCCTACTCGTATAGTTCTCAGAATAGTAGACAGATCAGATAGTGAGGCCCAAACTTTTTATCCAATTCTTTTGTAATGTTCTTATAGATATACTAGCTTCATGACCCGCCCGAATGGGAGGGCTAATTTCATGATTTTTTTTTTTAAATTTTATATATCTTGGTACATATCAGGGAAGGTAAAGGTTCAAAAATTAAATATATATATATATATCTTTAAAAATATGAAAAACAATTCTATCAAGATACAAATCATGAAACCCATTTTACCAAAATAAAGTTAATGTGCAAAATCACAACTGTAATGGTAGTCTGTTTGAGAGCAAGATTTAATGAGGCATCGCCCGGTTAATAAAATACATAATATTCACAAATAACAAATAAAAGAAGGTTTGCAACTACACATCCACATCAGCTTTTGAATTATGCGTCATAACTTGTAATGTTCTGAATGGACAAAGCAAGCTATAATATTGTACTTTCTCAGCACCCACACGGCCAAACTCAAGTAGTTTAAGAACACTTTGAAGAACCTGCATTGTGCATTGAAATCATGTTATCAGTAGGTAAGCTGAAACAAACATATACCTGTTAAGTCTAATGTATGAAATCAACATGTGGTAATAATATGCTATCGTGGCTAATATGGTAGCAAATGGATTTTAGTGGAGTCAGTTGACGAAAATTTGGAGTCATAAGTAAAAGGTTTACAACCACCTTTATATTCAAAATCGCTTGACAAAAAGAGAGTCCCATATAGATAACTATGGACACCTCTTGATATGATAAAAGGTTCCTTTTACTTATTATCTGCATATACCTCTTGATATGATATATAACTATAAAACATACAGCCATACAGGAATGACTTACACAAAGTAAAAATGACTTAAAAGCTGTTACTTATACTCTAAAGAGCATATACGTCATAAGTAGCCATTGTCCATTGGGGCCTAATGAAACCCCATTTATTCAACTAAGAAAATCGAGAGTTCGAAACAGAATATGCAAAATTGTCACACATACAAATATGAATCTAGAAATAGTCACACACATGATCCGCTATTTGTTGATTTCACCTTTCTTTAGTAAAGAAAAAACTCAAAAAAGAGTTTTCATGCCTCACATTTCCCATACATGGATGACCTACATATTTTAGAACAACAATGACTTTTAAAGAATTGTGTTTAATAGATAAATGACTAAATAAAAATGTAGATACTATGAAAAATTGAAAATATTGACCGACCTCCCTACTGTGTTTACAAAAAACAGACATGTACTTTTATTCTTGCAATGAACCAAAGAAAAGAAACTTAAAGGTTCAGGTAATTAGCCAAACAACAGAGTTTAGGATTAGCAAATATGAATCAATACAAAAAATAAATGAACTTTGATACCTAGAGTGGCCATATTGATTTTTGTGGTTATGAGGATCAATCAGAATGTGTCCATTTTCATTTATATCTCACACCATCAACACATGAGGAGGCTTTTATCGAATCAACTAAATTGATAATTACATGTTCACATACTAAAAAAGACGCCTAGAAATACGTTCATTCGGCTAACAATGCATATATGTCAAAACAAGCATTGGTAGGGCATGTGGACACAAACATAGATTTATCGAAAAAACAGAAAAACACCTTTCAAAAAGAGATGCATTCTTATACTGGCTTGGTTTATAAGACATACATTAAACACTACACGCATCAACAGTTGATCTCAATAATCCATAATCTATGACATACAAAATTCATCAAGAAACATAATATTTTTTGATTTAGTACATATGTACTCATGGGCAGAACGAAATATTGAACAACCCTGTTGCTTTGTTGAAACTGGTTAAATGTATGGGTTGAGTAAGTTGTTGCATATGACTTAGTGATTTGCATATCAGAAGTGCCTATATTCACAGATACAATTTTACAGAACCTTATTTAAAAAAAAAAGTTAGATGATCTAATAATGGATAATATTTGTGTTTTTAAATGTTGTTTATTTGTGTTAAGATTGTGTAGTACCTTATTTGCTGTCATTTTGATCTAATGAAATAATTTCTCTAAATTTGCAATTGTTAGTTAAGTGCCTTTGGCCTTGATATTATCACTTCCTAAATTGTAGGGATTTTATTTTTCCCCTCATAAAAACCTGGCCGAATTTGTTGTTTCAAAAAAATCATTGTGAGGAGTAGGGCGGTAAATTCCGTCCAAGGCTAAATACTGGCGTGAGACCGATAGCAAACAAGTACCGCGAGGGAAAGATGAAAAGGACTTTGAAAAGAGAGTCAAAGAGTGCTTGAAATTGTCGGGAGGGAAGCGAATGGGGGCCGGCGATGCGTCCCGGTCGGATGTGGAACGGCGTAAGCCGGTCCGCCGATCGACTCGGGGCGTGGACCGGTGCGGATTGGTGCGGCGGCCAAAGCCCGGGCTGTTGATATGCCCGTGGAGATGCCGTCGCGTCGATCGTGGTTGGCAGCGCGCGCCGTCACGGCGTGCTTCGGCACCTGCGCGCTCCTGGCACCGGCCTGCGGGCACCCCATTCGGCCCGTCTTGAAACACGGACCAAGGAGTCTGACATGTGTGCGAGTCAACGGGTGAGTAAACCCGCAAGGCGCAAGGAAGCTGATTGGCGGGATCCCCCTAGTGGGGTGCACCGCCGGCCGACCGACCGTGATCTTCTGAGAGGAGATGACATGGACATTTGGGTGTGACATAGAATTAATCTTGCCATGTCATTAAATGCTAATTCATGCATTGTCTCTTATATAGGTAGAGATAATTAGATAACTAAACAATATTTTATCACTAGCTCACTATAATAATCGAGTTTTTTGTTAAACCAATTTTGGAGTTTGTATGCAGTCTATATACTACACTTTGGGTGTCTTTTGACTCAATTTTTAGCTAATTTTTACCCAATTGACCCGCTAGAGATATGACATTACTCAAAACGAGCCATTTATAAGGTACTAAGTCAAAAATTGCCACCCCAATTGAGATCGTGTAGAAAATAATTGGCACTTACTGATTGGCAAGCACATAGACAGTGCCATTGAAGAGCGTGGTTGGTAGATAGCAACGGTATGAAACATCACTGAGTTCAGGTTGCCACAGCCCACGGTATCAGCAAGATAGAAAAAATTATTGAAACATTTTGCTAATTGGACTAGTCCTCTAAGGGACTAGATAGTATAAATTATCATAAAAATATCTGTTAAAAATATCTTTTGGTGAAGCTGAGATGAGTGTACAGCATTTGAAATTTTGAATCCAGAGTTTGTCAAACTGAAAGGAGTTAGTTGATAGGACTTGACTGTAGTGCTATGCATATGTGATGATTTTGACTAATTTACTTATTAATTGGTTTATGCGGGTTTTGTTTTGTCTTGAATGGGTCAAATAATTTCTAGCTAAAAGGGGATGCAGCTAATAGTTAAGCTTGCTTTCAATTGTTATATTCAAAGATCTTGATTATTATCGTAATCATATAGATTTTTAGTCACAATAAACTTGTCATAAGTTATGAAATTTTTGAGGAAAGTATTCAAGGGACAAAATAAGCCGTTTTAACCTAAAACGTGTTAGGCGCTTGACAAGCTCATGCTGCCACCTTAGTACTCTGGATAAAAAGTTAACTACTATAAACTTAAGCTGAAAGGATGGTTTGGCTTGGCTTTGTTATTCCTTTTTGGAAAATTGATTATTCATAGAAATCGCAAGCGAAAAAAACACCCACTGGAATATGTATTGAAGCATGCTTTGTTTTTTATTTCAGGTGAACCACGAAGACTTCAATGAAGGGATCATACAAGTCCAAGCTAAGAAAAAATCAAGCTTAAATTACTATGCTTAGGCTGCAGTTGGTACTGAAGCAGTTCAAGCCTGTATTTGTCTAAGATCCTTTTTTTAAAACTTGTTGCTAGAAGATTTTACTTTGCTTGTTGTGGAGGTTTATATTTAAATTACAAGAAAGATCTACAGCAATGGTACCAGGACTATTGTTCTTTTTCTTTCTATTTTCTGGCCAATTTTATACACTTGTGAGGTTGCCTATGTCAAAAACATTTACTGTACCATTTTAGGAACCCTTAATTAACGAACTGGACAAATAAATCAAAAACCATGAGTTTGTATTTTTATACAGAAAACAAAGTATGCGACAATTTTCAAATTTGGACCAAATTGTAGCTTTTCTTTTCTTTGACCTGTGCAAGATTCAAAAACCAATAAAACATCTTAAGAGTCGCCACGTTAGTTATCAAAGGAGATACTTAAATCAGAATTTGAGATGTCCAGGGTTTGAATGTTCTTACTGTACTCCTTGCGGGTCAAGTGAATTAAAAAGAGTGCTGGTACGAATTTGTGGCTTTATATCGAATACAACAATGTTAAAAATAATATAAACTTGAAATTCGAGGATATAGAAGTTAGTACTCCCTCTGTCCCTTATAATGTCCGTTTTGACTTTTGAAGTTTTTTTTTTTTTTTTTTTTTTTTTTTCAACTTTAACATTAAATATTTTGTTTGTATTATATAATATTTGATGAAAATTATACTAATGAAATATATTTAAAACCTAATTCATTTATAATATTTTGAATCAAATATTATATAACACAAACAAAATATTTAAGATGAAAGTTAAAAAAGAAAGATTTAAAAAAGTAAAATTTTTACATTTAATATAAGACGGAGGAAGTATTAATTACGATAGCATTAATTGATTCAAATATTTTTGAGCTTGGTTGGATTCAAATCATTTACATGCTATGAGAATAACAATACACGAAGACACAAAGCTAAAACTGACACAAGCTTGAGCATTATTTCTATACTTAAGGTTGAATAAAAAATCTACTCGAATAGCTTGAATTCAACTCAACTAGAATCAAGTGAAGGTAAAGTCACTAGTCACGAGCTGGTTTGACATCTAAGTTTGATCAACTTAATTTGTGGGCTTATCGAAAAATGAAATAGTTGATAACTTAATTATTTATTTGCAGACATAAAGGTGCCTTTGTTTGATGTCTTTTGGGATTAGATTTAGGGATGAAGCCTAAGTAGTTAAGCGAGCCACAAGTGAGAGTAGTACCGGGTGTGTGATCTACCGGGAAGTCCTCATTAAAGGACCATAAGCTCCGCTGATACTTAGGCAATGAAGAGGAGAGCCTGTAAGCCATTAGCTGCGCAGGTTCGAATCCAAGCCGGCCCCGGTTTTCATCCGACCGTTACTCCAGCGATAATAATCGTGTGGAGGCGGTACGGTTTCCGGGCGGACGCCGCCAATAATCCCCACTGCGCCAGCGTGGACCCGGTTCAGACAACATAGTCTGGGTATGTGGTGGATGAGGGCCTACCGTGTGGTAGGTGTGACTCTTGCCCAAAAAATGAAAGTCACCGTTCAAAAAAAGATTTAGGGATGAAGCCCTATTTTATTTGTTTGGCGAGATTGTGGGTCTTAAAATTTTGCTATCTACGAATACCACCCAACTTCACTATTTTTGTAAAAATTATTTAAGTGGGTCCACTTTTAACCTCAACCTCTAATATACGTTTTTAACCTTAACCGCATAATGGGAGTGTAATATATGTTTTTGGCAAAAAAAAAAAAAAGGAAAAAAAAAAATAAAAATATTGAACTCACGAACCGTGCTCCAAATGTCGCTGGGCTATCAATAACTAGCCTATACAGTTTTAGGGAATATTGTCTTTAAAGTGTTAAGCTAAATTTGTAGTGGCTGTGATATAATACCTGATCTTAACTTAGAAAAAAATCTAATCTTTCAGCTCATACAATACCAATATACAATTGTATACAAACACTTTGTAACAACGTGCGGGTTGAAATCCTCGTTCAAATTCAACAAAAATAGAAGACATTTTCAAACTACTTTTTTTTAAACCAGAATACGGTGCAAAAGTATGCAAGTTAAGCAGAAGGTAATATCGTAAGTAAACCACAAGATCAACAAAAATGATCCTGTGGTTTGCCGAATATTACGGGTTCAATCCATTTTTCTTTTTCGTCGTGGATCTAGTCACTGTTGTTTTGACTAGTCCATTTTTGCTATATCCTATTAACTTTTGCTATTAAATGATACATGTGACATGCACATGGGATGCTCTTGAAGGGTGTTTTTCTCTTTTCACACTGCTTACAAAACAAACATAAACAAAAACTCCCAAATTTCTCATTTTGTTTAGCACTCTCTCCTTTTTCTCTCACTAAAATTGACAGCTACCACCACTCCAACTACTCACCGGCCACCACAATCACCACGGTTCGGCGGTTAAAGGTGGTGGTTTGTTGAAAAGTACCACGTCGGTTATGGTGATATATAGCAAAATTTGAAGATTTAGGGCTTCAAATCTCTCGCGACGGCTTTGTTGCGGTTGTTTTTGGTATATTAATGGCTATGGTGGTTTGTTAATAAATTTGGTATAGAATAAAAAAGGGAGTTTGGTTTCGATTATGGGTGATGAACACGGAGTTTTGATTGGATTTGTAGATTTAGAGTATTTTGGAAATGTGTAACAAAATACGAATAAATGTCAAAATTTGACAGTGAATTTGTAAAATTAATTATTTTGTTGTTTTTTATTTATTTTATTTTATAAATTTATGTTGTGTTTTTACTAAATTAGTGTTCTTAAAGTGGTTTGTTAAAGAAGACAAGATGTGGATGCTGTTCAGGGAAATTGGGATGATGAAAGTTGGGGTAGTTCATTGTTGCAATTGATGGTGGTTAGGTAATAGATGGAGGATGATGATGTTTAAATGTGAATTAAAATTATTATAAATTAGAAACGAATTTTGCGAATAAAACTAACAGTAATAACAGTACGAAATAAAATAAGAGTGATCTTAAATTAAAAAAGAATATTTAAAGGATGGATTATTTTTTACTTTTTTTTTTACTTAACAGTAGAAATTGACGGAGTTTTGCAAAGTTGGACCGGATCTGTAACGGGTCAAAACTACAGTGACTATATCCGAGACGAAAAAGAAAAATAGACTAAACTTGTAATAACCGGCAAACCACAAAGACTATTTTAGTAGTTTGCTCATTGTGAAAAATGAATTGGCCACGAGATTTCACAAATTTTCAAGTGAATGAACTTTAAAAAGTACTATTATCACATATTAAACTCTTAAATTCATTCAAAAGATAATCATATGGTCATTTTTTTCAACTGATATCGGTTGCAACCGGCTAATATCGTACATATAATAAAAAATAAATAAATAATTATTTTTTTAATTAAAATTTTACTAAATGACTTTACCTAATATATTAATCCATCCGTCCTTAAATAAATGTTCATTATTAATTTTTTAAGTCTGTTTTTTCAACTTTAATTTTAATTTATTTTATTTATGTTACAAATGGTTATATAACCTATTTTTGCAGGTTACAACAAGTTTCATGTGTGGTACTCTAATAGGACTTTTCAAAATTCATTATCAACAATTGACAATTTGTGAAAATTCATGATCAATCCATGGATTTAACCTTATAAAGTTGCTATAAATTCTACTTTCTTAACCTTTGCATGAATGTAGGAGCCACTTTGAATGTTGAATGTTGTTCAAGGTATTTGAGCGACTTGTCCACCTTATCAATAATCGGTAGTATTGACCATTGAGCAGTTAGTTCTATTTATTTGATGTATGCTTCCTCCATTTTTGACTTTGCATTTCCTACTTTTCAAACATAGCTTCTTTGAGTATTATGGATGATCATCTTTTACCGACATTTCCCACGTGATTTATTGCTTAGTGTTCATCATGTTAGTTCTATTCCCAAATCAAAATAATCTTATAACTCACCGTATGGTTCATGGTCGTATTGAGACACATCAATTATCTTATACTCTTTCACTTGTGCTAGTCACCACATTATATAATATATAATCTTACGGCTAAAACGACGCCGTTTTGTAGCAGGCTTTTTCCGCCTTTTTTCGTGGGCCACTTTTGGCCTGTTCCGGCTAGCCCATTGTTTTTTTTCCTTCTCCATAACATCACCGCCTTTGACTAAGGATATTATAGCGGAGTGAATCCCAAATTCACCCACACAACATCCAGAACCTTCATATCAAACCCCCATCTCTCTCTCAATCCACCATGTTCAGAATGTGTTGTTTGATCTTGGGGTTTTCGTTGTAGTGATTCTGATCTCACATCGAGAGTAGTTCCTTCGTCGTTGAGGATGATCGGATCAGGCGTGAAATAGTGGTGGGTTAGGGTTTGGTTGAAGTGGTGGTGTGTGGTGATGGTGAAGCGTGGTTACTGGGTTCTGTTGTTTGTCAAACATGTTGGTTTCTTTATTTTATGTTAGCCAAAAATTAGGTTTGACTTTTAGATGTATTTGGTGCCGGAAGATTACTCGACAATTTGTGTATCAACAAGGTATGCAAGTGTCTATGGTTGTATTTGCTTATTTGATTTGGTTTTTATAAGTGTCTGGATTGTTTATTTTTTATGCACATATATTTCAGGATGAAGAGTGTCTGTATTTGTTATGTTTTGTGTGATTCAATAAGAGTGAAATACTTATGGTTGATGTTGACATGCAACCATGGCAGCTTCGGACCCCCTTTCATCTGGTACCATATATGCAGTTATGCACATCCGAGCCAAACAAAATGATCAAAACCCAAAAGATCATATTTGAACATCTATCAACTTTTACATATTTATGTAGTTTTTCTAATCGGGTTTTGTTGTTTGATTACAGGGTTAACTACAGGAGAAGGTGAAACAAGTCGGGGAATAGTTTCGTCGACGGAGGGGGAATCAAGGAAACTAATTGATGCAGGTAGTACCAAACTTTACTTTTTATAGTATGAAAATTTGCACGGATTTATGCGTATGTGAACTAATTATTTGCATCTTTTAAATTAGAAAAAAAGGATAAAAAAGAAGAATGAATAATAATTGAACAAATTGAATCAATGGCAAACACAAGTAACTTCTAATGTAATTTTTGTATCTGAACTAATTTTGGACTAATCTTAGTAAGTTAACTCATAAGTGATAGTTTTATTTGTTCAAATGCAGGTGCTTAAAAGAAATCAGAAAAAGAACTACTAAAAAGTTAAATGAGTTGCTTGAATCCCGTAAAGTTAACGTGCAAAAGGAAAGCATGTGTGACGACTGTATCTCAATGTAACATTTTTTGCCTCGGCATGTTTTTTTCTTTTCATAGCTCATTACTTCTTATCTGTTTTTGCTACCACAGTCCAAAGGACAGAGTCGACGAGAACAGGTGATTAGTGTAACTTTTTTTTAACCAATGTAGAAACTGCTTGGTCGATAGGCGCATTTAAATCTGATGATCATCAATTTTGCAGACAAACCGAGATCCTTACCGTTTTTGATTTCCTGTCGAGATGCGCTTTGTTGATCCTAAGATTGACCACCTTATGTACGTGAACGTTTTATGCTCGAGTCATTGACTCTTCAAGTGAACTTGCTGTACAGGTAAGTTGCTTCAACATTTTAACTTTATTATGTGGCTGATGAGATCCAAACTTAGCTTTACACATACACACATACATACAAGATACAGGTACGTATAATGATAGCTATTGTCAATACATTTTCTTTTTGAATTTCAATCTGCAGCAGCAGAGGTAACAAGCACATCGACACCATCTGCAGGACACCTAACCAAATGTGTCCGAGTTTCAGCTCCTGAAACCGAGGCGATAAAATATTCGGCCCACAAAGAACTGTTCAGAGACGATTGCACCAGCATATGATATCAGGTGAGTTTTAATGACAACACCCGCGTATTCACCTCACCCAGATTCTGGAGCCGTAAACATATTATTTACATGTAAGCATCAATGGTTTTCAGTATTAGCAACTTCAGTTAAGTGGAGTGTGTTAGTAATAGGAGTCATAGAAACGAGGATGTTAAATAGTCAAATATTTAGTTCTTTCGTCTAGCTGTATAGTTGCTAGGTACACCTTCAAAACTATGTTCTAATAATAGGGGTCTACAAACCATGTGCAATGTATTGTTTTGGATTATGTGCAACAACCCATTCTAAGTTAATGCAATCAAGCTGCTTTATGTGTGACAACGATGATGGATGCCTTGATAGCTTAGCATATATCACAAGTTACTTCACACCCTAAACACGCTATGAAAGATTATCATCCATTTAAACGCATAGCCGACGCCTAGCCGCAACGCGGCGGACTGCAGCCAACCTCGTGTAGGTAATGATGCACACAATGACACAAGAAGTAACCCTAGCAATGCTTTCAAGTTTTCCCATGGGTCGTTTAATTAAGGTGATTTGTCATTATCGGTTATCCATATTGATCACATCAACGAGATAGACTACGACTATTCAGCATTAAGAAATGTGAAGGTTATTGTTGAACAGGAAACATAATCAAATCAGCCTTCCAATGTTTGATTATTTTGTTATGAATAAGCAAGTGTTCATAGGAGTGTGGACACATATTTTCTACGACATAGTGTACTTGTGTTGGACCGAAAATACATATTTGGTATGAAGTTGTCTCTGTAGTTTGCGTTAACTTTCACTCTTGGTCCTTTGTTTTTTTTGCACGTACAATCACCAACTCTGAAACCCTTAACACTCATAGTCCTTTGACCAAACGACGTTAGGTTTGATTGTTAAACACCCCTCACGTGACTTGCACATAATGGTATTATTGTCCTTTTGCCCTTTGTCACTCTCATATCCATTTATACCAAATTTATACCAAACCCAACTTGCAGTCATAAAAGCCCCCTAAATCTCTAAATTTCATACTTATAGGAATCTTAGAGGTAGGAAAAATCATCTCGTACATGCTCGTAACAATAACAATCATCATCTCTTGAACTACAACTGAGTGATTATCAGTAAGTTACATTCATAAAAAAAATGCAGATGATTCTCATCATCGCCACAGTAAATAGACAACTAAATAGCCCAATTCATTTTCGGTTCTAAGAAAATACACGTGACACATGGATACCAGACATGGCTGCAACCGTAACTTGGGGCAAGCCGCCTTGCCAAGATTTTGGCATCGCAAAATTCCACACATAAAAAACCCCAATCTCTAAATTTCATATATATAGGAATCTTAGGGGTAGGAAAAATCATCACGTATAGGCTCGTGACAATAACAATCAACATCTCTTGAAGTGAAATTGGGTGATTATTGGTATTATAGCCACCTAAGGAGGAGGGGGAGGAAAAATCATCCTAGTAACTAAAACAACAAAACAGATGAGGAGGATGATCCAAATGGAGAACATGCTGTTATATTTTTATTTTAAAAGAAAGATGGGGTGGTCAAAACTCAGATACTTATACTGATTTGGAGGAGGATCAAGACTCATGTTGAGAGTCACATTGTTTTTCATTTTTCAGGACCTCAATGTGGTTTTGTTTCATGGTCCTGAATCATTCAGAGGGTCTTGAGTTTTTAGGGAATCCCTCATATTATGTTTAGCCCAATTCACATACCTCAGGTTCAGGGATTCATTTAGCCCATTCTTATTAGTGGCTTTCCTTTCTCTAATCCTCTGAATAGCAGTAATCCTAAAACAATTTGTTTTATGGATGTTAGGTTACTTCCGAGGTTACTTCCGGGATTTTCTTGAATCCACTTTTTGAATTCAAGAAGGACTACACCTTTTGCGAAGTTAATCCTCTTTTTCACAAAGATTTTGAGTCCGATTCAGAGACCACAACGGAAGTGGTGGATATTGCTAGCTCTCAGAGCACACTACTTGTCCCATCTCTGTATTCCGACCTTTCTCTCCCGTCATGTGATGTTATGCAAGATGAAGAAAGTGATGAATCCGACACTGAGGATATTATGGAGATTGATTTGGAAATGAAGCCCGAGATGAATGAATCAACTAAAGTGGTCGAAGACGATATTCTTGATAAGCCGCCAAGTGATTCTAATATGGATTCGTGGGTGCGGCTAACTCCCCATGAGGTAATTGTATGAGTTTCCAAGGTAAAAGGGCGCCTGACCAATTAGAAACAAAAATAAATAGAAACATAGTTCCAATAAAAGGAACCCAAGGACCATATTCCTCTCCAATTTGAGTTTTACTCACATCTCGAATAAATTCAAGGACATATTCGAAGAAATTCTGACCACCGGTCGAAATGGTTTGTGGGTTCCGAACGGCTAGAGCGGCTGAACCTAATAAGATAGCAATTACAACCCAAGAAGTCATTTTTGAAGCCTCTCGAAGACTAATCGGGGGGACTTCTATGTGATTGACCCTTGTCTTGGATTTGACTACTATGTCATCCACATAGTCTATCACAAGGTGCTGAAGTGGCAGGATATGGGGGGTCTGTAGGTTTTTGTGAAAGGGATGCTCTTATCATGTTATTTCTGAAAAGAAAAAGCGAATTCCTCTATTTGATGTTGATTCACCCACACTTCCATTCCTTGTAGAGGAAGGCTAACTGCTTGCTGGCTGGGAGCTGTATGAGCGGTAACGTCCACGTACGGCTCCGTGAGAAGGGCGGTGGACAGAAATGGCCTTGTTGTACCTCACTCTCGTCTTCAATGGGGTCTGCTCTTTCTTTTTTGGGAGAGTATGCCAATATGATCTTAATGAAGAAATCGACTTATCTATTGATGACTTGATACCACCGGGTATTGAGGATGCTGCAAATGATCCCGAGGGGGATGTGCTGTTATGTGATGGATTTCTTGACTCTCCTCTCTCTCAAGAGTCCACCATCACTTATCCCGATGAGCCTACATGTGAAGATAAAGTTTTTAATCCTGGGATATTCATTGATGAGTTTTTTGTTAAAAACGTTGTCCGAGATAAGGATCCTCCGATGGATGCCTTCATTGTTGAGCCTACACATCTTATCCTTTACCATGACCTCCCGTATTCTTTGGAGTTTTCTCATTTCTATCCATCATCCCTTCATCCGCCCGCTAAACCGCCGGATGATGGATCATACTTTCATGTAATATCCAAGGCTAGTTTGGGGGACGTTGTCCCATTTGTGCTTATGCCCGACGTTTCTTCCACCCATCCCACCCAGTCTCATTCTTTCGGGAATGAGGACACCATATTCGACCCTGGTATCTTTACCATTTTCTTCCCTAAGGACAAATGAATTCGGGGACGAGTCAGGCTAGCGACTCGTTGATAAAAAACAATAGCGCTTCGTGGGAGGCACCCCATGCTTATCCTCTATCTTCTTTCTATTTTCTTCTAATAAGTGACGTGAAGGGGTTAGCCTTTTCGATTTCTCGTGTTTGGTTGTTTGTGATGTTTTTGTCTAGGATTTGCCCGATATGTAGACTCTCGTGCTCGAAGTTTGTCTTTTCTCCTCTCGAATTTCATGATCGATGCTGATGGAAATCCGATATCCTAATCTTATCGACTAACGTTTATCTTCTAGCATACTTAATAAACGGCTTTTAGATTTCCGTTATTACCCTTGCCTTTAAACATTGAGGACAATGTTTCATTTTAGTCTGGGGTGGGTAATCTTCGATTTGATTTGACCGCACTTGCTTACTTTTTGCCGTGTACTCTCGTAACCCCGTTTTTCCTTAGAAAATGAAAAACAATTGTGCAAAAATGTGAAAATTTAAAAATTTTGTAAGCTTTTGCTAGTTTTATGATTGAAAAGTGTTTGCGAGTTTCTTAGAAGTTACTTTAAATATGCGTTTTCTTGAAAAAGTCTTTGCTAATTGCTTAGACAATAAGCTATAAAATGCGATTCTAGCTCACAAGGCCAAGAATTTGCAAGCTTCCCTAAGTGATTTTAAATATGCGAAGCTTTGAAAGATTTGCTAGTTTCTAATAAGTGACCTTAAAAATGCGAGACTTAAGATCATTTGACGAAGCATTAGCTAAGTTAATATATGTTTTGACACCTTGTTGACTTTCCGCTGGTGAGAGTAGGATTAGAATTCTGACTTGACCGGGCGTGTTGAGCCCTAGCTTGTTCCCTTAACCATAGATAATTAATTTATCGGCTAAGCATCTGCGGATCTCATTATTTGAGATTTTAAATTTGCGGAGATCGAGGAATGATAGAGTTACTTATGAGTTTAGATACTAAGCGTGGAGTAGATGGTTCTCTTTAGAGCTCATCGAAGGTACTTGTGGCTTTTTGCTCCCACAAAATTGTCTCACCCCATATTTGTGAATAAATAATTAAAGATGTTAGGTTTTGGCGATAGTTAGTTCTTTATCTTCTTTAGAGAATCCTTGCCCATGAGAGTTGGGTACACATCAAGGTACTGTCAGTGTTGCGGTATAAAAACCGTAGGATTCGAAGTTTGGCACAAAAATTAACATGAAATAAAGCCCAAATGTATTAAAGTAAAAATCCAAAGCCATAAAGTTTTCTATGTCTGACGGTACCCCCGTTGTCATGGACTTCAAAAAGGTGGAGGAAAATTCCAAAGTCATAATAAGACTTCTGATAAAACGGTAATCCCATTGAATTAGTGGTTGAAAAGTCTGAGGGCCTAATTGCAAAAATGCAAATGTGTTGAAATAATGTTAAGCCAAACTTTGACTCAGGGAGATATCGAAATAAAGCCTCTGTCTCTGGACTCGTAGATGAGTTGTTTCGGTCGCCATAAAAAGGATATCTTCCTAAATCGTGTTAAATTAGGACCTTGATGTGGACCTAATTCTTGTGTGCAACGGTTTTTGTGGGAAGATGGAAAACTAATTAGCGACTTAGCTTTATATCTTTATCGGAATAGAAATTATCGAAACGAGAAACTTGAAGAAATTCATTTCGCACCAAAAATAAAATAAATAGAGGAAAATAGGAAAATGGGAGTAAGAAGTAATTACACAAGTAACTTCCATGGGTAGTGTTAGCATCTAAAAGCATATTTAACAATGATTTCGATTTTACGCTTAGTTTCGGAGCTTGTGAAAAATCAGGGACGATGTATTCTATCCGTATGGTCACTCCTCGCTGAGTTGTGTTTCCTACTCCGTGATCCTAAAAATGTCTTTTGAAAAATGTTAGAGTTATTGATCGACATGAAAGTTCAACAAACCGTCACTCATAATTGGAATGTGCTTAAACGTAATATCTATATGTGAAATAAAAGGTAAACGGGGCGTTTTTAGAATTAAGGGTTTCTAAATCTCTTTTGAGGAATCTTTGCTACTTTTCATAGGTTTAGTAGAAAGAGATTATAATCTTTGGTTTTAGAAGCGTGAGTTGATTACATTGAGTGAGGACACGACAATCGTCCAGTCTGGGGTATTTTGGTATGTGCTAAAACACATACCATTTCTTTACCAAAATAGACCTAAAATAACAAGAAACAAGCCGTTTATGTCTAATATTTGTTGGTTTCTTGAGTTTATGCATGTGCAGGTACGGATATGACAAAACACACAAAAGAAAAACAAATCAGACAAAAACCGAGCACGAGAAGGAAGAGAGTGCAAAAGCCGATGCCGGGATGCTATTTGATTGATTTTGATGCTCGAAAGATCGATTTGCAAAGTTTCGGGACATGTTCGGGGAGTTTTCACTTTTTCACCTTCATTACACTTTACACACTCAATTTATCCTAAAATTCACATTACACCCTTCATTTTACCCAAATTATCAATTTTCACCCTCATTAATCCCATATTTACCATTTTTACCCTCGTACCCCTCATTTATCAAAGTTACCCAAGTTACCCTTATACTTTCATAATTAACACTTTTGGTCCTTGAAGTTTCCTAATTTAGCAAAATGGTCATTATGGATACAATTTTATTACTAAGTCCATTAAACCTATTCTTATACAAAACACAACTAACCCATACCATCCCTTCTTACACTTAGCCCAAGCCAAATTACAAATAATAACACACCCAGTATACCACTTATTCCCGTTTACCCATTTTCACCTAAACTATACCCATGGTCAAACTCCAAAAACCCGGTCAACACTCCATTTAACCCTACCCAGGTCAACCTCCCCATTAACTGACCCTTTCCCTCCTAAATCCCCATCATTTGAAAGAGATTTTGCCATATGTTCAAGTTAAGGAGTGTTTGGGATAAGACATTTTTCTAGAATTTTAAGCAATTTGGGTAGCTTCATTCAATAAAATCAAGCTTAGGAATATGTTTTATAATAGTCTAAACCAAAGTTTTTAAGTTTCAAGGTAGTGTTAGTGTTTCAAGGTTTTGCCAAATGGTTTTTAGACTGCTGATTCTGTTTTCAGTGCAGTCCACTCAGTAAAGCTTTGTAAGATCTAATCCTGCTCTAAAGTTTGTGTAACTCAGTTTTATTGATAGCTAAAATTCCCTAGTTTAGTTGTGATTAGCTTATTTGCCTTTAGAAATAGTTTAGTTGCTTACTTAAGCTTTAAAATTGCTTGCACCTTTATCCCTTTTCTGTCCACATCAGTCTTTCCTAAAGATAAGTGTGAGCTTATTTTGATGCTTTCTATGATTGAGGTTTGCTTCTTAGGTAGATTATATTTTAGATTCCTTTTGTTTTGCTTTCTGATCCCCCTTAGGAGCTTTTAGATTAGCCTATCTTAGCCTGCATTTATTCCTATTTCTGTCTAAATTTTCTGCTGCAGTCATATCTTTGTCCTAATCAACTCTAGTTATTGATTTTTAATTTCTTCATATTAAGTCATTTTTAGCTGAAACTTTGGATTTTAGAACTCTGGTTGGATGTTTTTAACAAGCTAATTTTAGATTAATTTTAGGAATTTTCGAAGTCAGTTAGAATAGAGCTTAATGTAGTTGGATCAGGGCTGTTTGGACTAGGATGATCAAGTGCTGATTTGCTTATAGTTTATGTTAATCCTATGCTTATTCAGTTCCTTCAGTTAATTTTTAGTTAGAATAGGCTTATTTGATCTCATTGTAGCCTGTGGTAGTTTCTTGTAGCTTAATAGTGCTTGTAGCTTATTTATCACTTAGCTTTTCATATCAGTTAGTCATCAAATTTCATAATCTGCATTCAAAAGTTGTGTTTGATATTTTTCATAGCTTCTAAGTAGTTTTTAGAACTTTTCTGAAATTTTTCATAATTTTCCTTAGTCATTTACTATTTTTCTGCATTTAAATTCAATTTTTAGCATTTTTAATTAGTTTTTAATTCAAATAAATCAGAAAATGTTCACAAAAATATAATTTTAATTTTATTAGGTTTATAAAAATCAAAAAGTCATAAAAAGTATTTTCTTGATTTTTCTTAGTTAAAATAGTATTTTCTAGGAATTTAATTAGTTTTAATTAGTTTTATATTCAGAAAAAATTGAGAAAAAGTCAAAAAATTATAATTACAGTTTTTAAAAATATTTTTAGTTATTTAAGATTTTGAAAATTAGTTTTGTAATTTTCTTGTAAATTTTCATAATTTTTAGCTTTTTAAATCTATTTTAAAAGTTCAAAATTAGTTTTTAATTCAAATAAAATCAAGAAAAAGCAAAAAAAATTAGTTTTAAATTTCAAATAATTTTCAAATCACATTTTTAGCTGTAGAAAATTATTAGTTCACTTTTAGGGGTTAAAATAGAGTAGATTGCATTTTAATTTACGTTTTATAATTGTCGTAATTTGCGTTTTTAGTTTACATTTGCGTATTTAGTTATAATTACTTGTTTGCATCATAGATTCAGTATTTTTAATTTCCTTTTATTATAATTGCTTTCCCTGTAGTTTAGAAATCATTAAAAATTCCCTTTTTCCCATTCAAATCCCGAATAACGCGACGTGATTTGAAAATTCCATTCATTTCTCGCTAGGAACGATCCCGGTACTCAAATATAATACATTTGAGTTCCCAAATACTACAAATACTATAATTGGTTTCTTTCCTAAGAATCAATTTTTGGCGCCACTGCCGGGGAGGGCATGTAGTGAGTTTTCGATTCCGTCTCGATTCGCGTATTTTTAAGATCCTTCCCCGAGTGAAGTTATCGTTGTTTTTGTAAATATATTAAATATAAAAACCCAAAAAGATTTTCCTTTTCAAAAATTGTTTTCCTTTTATGTTTTCTATTTATAAAAACCCAAAAATAATCATCTTTATCCTCTGAACCGTCAATTCTTTCCTCTTACCCTCTTATCCGTATAATTCTTCGATGTCTTCGTCTTATCAACTCCTTTGCATACGGTGTGGAGGACCCGAATATGGTGGGAATTGTCCCGGTTGTAGGAATGGAAATTCGGGAACCGAGTTTGTTTACAACCAAAATCCTTACAATGAGACAACCGATTTCCTTAACCAACCCCCGTACCATGAGACGGAGACATACTCTTGTGAGTACTGTGGAGGTCCTCACCAAGGTTTTCAATGTCAAGCTCAATTTAACATTACAACCTTTTGTTATGAACCTTATCCATATACTTCACCAACCCCGTCACAACAATCATACTTGTGAGTATTGTGGAGGTCCGCACCTTAATTTCGATTGTCAAATGCAGAACCGGCTTGTTTACGAGCAAGTTCCTTGTAACAATTATGACTATTCTTATGACCCACCTCCACAATACCAAGAGATTCAACCACAACCTCCGCAAATTAATCAAGAAATTATCCAAAGATGTCTTAATATACTCGAAGAATTTGTTAATAAACATGCTCAAGAAGAAGATCCTCATCAGAAAACTTATGGTGAGTTACTCGCTGAAGAACAAGCCGCTAAAGTGAGTTCCCAATATTGGAAACCTCTCGTTTACGACTATGATGACGATTCTGATTCAAATGAGGAATATATGCCTCCGAGTGGCAATCCCACTCCAGTGGAGGAAGTTAACAAAGGAAAAAGTATGGGAGAATTATTGGCGGAGGAGAATGCAAAAAGTCTACTTGCTACATATGATAACAAGAAAGACGAAAACCCAAAAGGAAAGAGTATGGAAGAATTGTTAGCGGAGGAGAATATGAAATGTCTAAGAGCTATAAACGAGGAAAGTACTATTCCATTGAGAGACGTTATTTCTCAATTTCCTCAGTCTATTGTTATCCCATCTATCCTTCCTACTATTGTTGATTCTGAAGACTCTCTCATAATGGGGGACGAGCCTCTTAGCACCATTCCGAAAACAGAATCGTCTAGTGTTAAGAGCCTTGACCCAATCCCAAGTGAGTCCGAGGATATATTTTACAGTGATTGTGATTCGCTTTTGTGTGATTCTGTTGACATTTCCGAGGTTACTTCCAGGATTTTATCGAATCCACTTTTTGAATTCAAGAAGGACTACACCTTTTGAGAAGTTAATCCTCTTTTTCACAAAGATTTTGAGTCCAATTCAGAGACCACAACGAAAGTGGTGGATATTGCTAGCTCTCAGAGCACACTACTTGTCCCATCTCTGTATTCCGACCTTTCTCTCCCGTCATGTGATGTTATGCAAGATGAAGAAAGTGATGAATCCGACACTGAGGATATTATGGAGATTGATTTGGAAATGAAGCCCGAGATGAATGAATCAACTAAAGTGGTTGAAGACGATATTCTTGATAAGCCGCCAAGTGATTCTGATATGGAAGAAATATACTTTTCTATTGATGACTTGATACCACCAGGTATTGAGGATGCTGCAAATGACCCCGAGGGGGATGTGCTGTTATGTGATGGATTTCTTGGCTCTCCTCTCTCTCACGAGTCTACCATCACTTATCCCGATGAGCCTACATGTGAAGATAAAGTTTTTAATCCTGGGATATTCATTGATGAGTTTTTTTGTTAAAAACGTTGTCCGAGATAAGGATCCTCCGATGGATGCCTTCATTGTTGAGCCTACACATCTTATCCTTTACCATGACCTCCCGTATTCTTTGGAGTTTTCTCATTTCTATCCATCATCCCTTCATCCGCCCGCTAAACCGCCGGATGATGGATCATACTTTCATGTAATATCCAAGGCTAGTTTGGGGGACGTTGTCCCATTTGTGCTTATGCCCGACGTTTCTTCCACCCATCCCACCCAGTCTCATTCTTTCGGGAATGAGGACACCATATTCGACCCTGGTATCTTTACTATTTTTTTCCCTAAGGACAAATGAATTCGGGGACGATTCAGGCTAGCGATACGGTGATCAAAAACAGTAGCGCTTCGTGGGAGGCACCCCATGCTTATCCTCTATCTTCTTTCTATGTTCCTCTAATAAGTGACGTGAAGGGGTTAGCCTCTTCGATTTCTCGTGTTTGGTTGTTTGTGATGTTTTTGTCTAGGATTTGCCCGATATGTAGACTCTCGTGCTCAAAGTTTGTCTTTTCTCCACTCGAGTTTCATGATCGATGCTGATGGAAATCCGATATCCTAATCTTATCGACTAACGTTTATCTTCTAGCATACTTAATAAACGGCTTTTAGATTTCCGTTATTACCCTTGCCTTTAAACATTGAGGACAATGTTTCGTTTTAGTTTGGGGTGGGTAATCTTCGATTTGACCGCACTTGCTTACTTTTTTCCGTGTACTCTCGTAACCCCGATTTTCCTTAGAAAATGAAAAAAAATTGTGCAAAAATGTGAAAATTTAATTTTTTTTATAAGCTTTTGCTAGTTTTATGATTGAAAAGTATTTGCGAGTTTCTTAGAAGTTACTTTAAATATGCGTTTTCTTGAAAAAGTCTTTGCTAATTGCTTAGACAAGAGGCTATATGTTAGGAATTAGAAAATTTAGTCGTTAAAGAGTCGGTCACCTCAAATATATGTAATCGATAGAAAGCTCGTAGTCGTAGTCAAGTTAGTAAGTAGTTTGTTTTGTAACACCGTGGAGGACGGACGGGTCTTTAGCCACTGTATGCCTGATCCACAGCCCTTAGGTGGCGTTTATTTGTAAGACACTATAAATACCCTCTACCTCCCAAGGTAGAGGGTTGGAGCTTCAATACTATTTTTCTTTGTTTCACATAGTTCCCAACTCTCTTCCCTTTCTCTCTCTAAAACTTTCTCTCTCTAAACTACTTGAACGCCACATGTGATTATGGTTTAGTGTGTTTGTGAAATCCTATATCTTACAATTGGTATCAAGAGCCATGGTTTGATCACTCACCTTTCATGCTCTTTGTTTTGGTGGATTTCATAAGGTTTTTGGGGTTTTAAGTGTTTAGGAGAGTTTGAATCATTTGGACAAATTCTAGTGTTAAAGTTTGAATTTTGCTTGTACTTTTGTGTTTAGGATCATCATATGTGTTTATGTTTTGAATTGGAAGGCTTAAATCATTGTGGTTTGGTTGTTTTTGATTGATAAAGTGGTTATTTGTGAAAGTTGTACTAAGCGAGTTGAGTCTCAGAGTTTTTGTTTCTTCGAAGCGAGTTGCTTTGTTATTGGAAGCGAGTTGGTATATGCGACTTGGATATTTAGCGAGTTGACTCTTTATGCGACTTGAGTTCTAAGCGAGTTGTTTCTTTAAGCGACTTGGGTTCTAAGCGAGTTGTTTCTTTAAGCGACTTGGGTTCTAAGCGAGTTGTTTCTTTAAGCGACTTGAGTTCTAAAGCGACTTGGCTATTAAGCGAGTTGTACAGCTAGCGATTTAGTTTAAGCGACTTGGTGGTTAAGCGAGTTGTCTCTGTTTGCGACTTGGCTATTAAGCGAGTTGTCTCAATAAGCGACTTGTTTCTTTAAGCGAATTGGTTATTTAGCGAGTTGATTGTTTAGCTACTTGTCTATTGAGACTTGTTACTTCTTCGTGCTACATTTTTTTACGGTTGTTCTTTTGGTTTAGTAAAATCCCGTGAAAGAATCAATTTCCCGGTTTAATCAAAGAATAGTAAAATCCCGTAGAACATGTAATCATGTCAAACATCGTACCTACTATCGTTTCTTCTGTAGCTGAGGACGTTCAAGCAGCTGGACCAGATACTCGTCCACCTATGCTTGACATAACTGATTATGACTCATGGGTTCAACGAATCCGATTATACTGTCTTGGAAAGGAAAATGGGGTCAACATTCTCAAATCCATTGATGAAGGGCCTTATCAGGTTGAGACTACAAGAGACTTAATTGATACAACTGCAGATGGAACAATGATCTATGGATTAGACAGACCAAAGATGTATGATGAACTCAATGATAAGGAGAAAAAGAGATTCGATGATGATATCAGGGCTTCTAACATTATACTTCAGGGTCTTCCAAAAGATATCTACAAGCTTATCAATCACAACACTGAAGCCAAGGCAGTTTGGGATAATGTCAAGATGCTTCTCTCAGGTTCTGAATTAACCAAGGAAGACAGAGAATCACAACTGTATGATGAGTTTGAGCACTTCAAGATGAAACCAGATGAGAGTGTCTATGAGTACTACGTGAGATTCCATAAGCTTGTGAATGACATGAGGAACATCAAAATGACCATGCCTAACATTCAGCTGAACTCAAAGTTTGTGAACAACATGAATCCCGAGTGGCACAAATTTGTCACCTCTATGAAGCTAACCAAAGGACTAAAGAATACAAACTATGAGCAATTGTATGCCTTCCTGCTTCAGAATGAGAGGCATGCTATGTTTGAAAAAAGGATTCTGGATTAGTTCAAAACCAATCAGGGAGAAACAAGCTCACAAAATGATTCTACAGCTTTCTACACCAATGTTGGTATTACCACCAAAGCATCTCAAGTCATACCCATGGGTAATGGTAATTACAAGCTCATCCCTGATCCAGCATATAAGCCTCCCGACCCAAACACACTCATGGAAAACTTCATCAGTCAACTGTCTCTCATGGTTAGTCAAAACATGAACTCTCTCCCACACACCAACAATAACCTCAGAACAACATCCAATCCACACAATCAAGCTACTGTCAGAGATGGGAAGGTTGTTGTGCAACCAGTTCAAGAAAGACAGTATGAACAGGGAAGAGGTGGAGTTGGTAGTGGATATGTAGCAAATCAGAATCGTAGAAGGAATCCAAATCAAGGACAAGCAAAGCCAGTCAAATGCTACAACTGTGGTGGTGAGGGACACATTGCTAGGAACTGCACATCTCCAAAACGTCCCCAGAATGCAGAATACTTCAGAGACAAGATGTTGCTCGTGCAAGCTCAGGATAATGGTGCAGCTTTGGATGAAGAGGAGTTGTTGTTTCTTGCTGAAGGCAATGCCAAGACATATGATGCAGATGTGGATGAGCAGCCAATTCAGGAGATAGGTCACAATCATCAGAATGCCTTTCAAGTCGCTGACTGTGATGCATACGACTCTGACGTTGATGATGAACCTACTGCACAAACAATTTTCATGGCTAGTATTTCTCCAATGGTCTCTCCTAAGGCCTCATCATCTAAGCAAGCTGGTCCATCCAAAGAATCAATCATCTCAGAGGTATTAAAACTATATGATGATGTTGATGAGCAAAAGATGCATAATAAAGTACAATCTCTTGAAACTTATGAATCAGATATTGATGATGAGGGTAATAGAAATATTGTCCCATATGATCAATATGTGAAGCAAAGTGAAAGTGAGATTGTACCAAGTAATGCATCTTCTGCAGTCAATGATGATTATGTTTTTGATGAATACACTGCATGTGCCCCTGATGATTCTGTTGTCTCTGAACTGAATGCCTATAAAGAACAAGTTGCTATTTATGAACAACGTGCTAAGTTTGAGTTAACTACCCGTGAGCAGGAAATGGATGACCAAATGCGTGCAATTATTAGAAAAAGTAATTTTAGAGAAGAAGTATTAAAACAAGAGTTAAACTCCTTACAAGAAAAGCTTTCTAAAACTGCTAAGCAAAAACAAGAACTTCAAGAAAATGTGAAAATGCTTAAGCAAGAATTCAATGCTAAGGAATCAAAACTTTTAAATGATTTTTCCAATCTAAAAACTTTGAAAAACAAGCTTGAAAATAAGTTGTACTTACTAGGGAATACCATTCAGACTGCTCACTTGATCACCAAACACAGAGTTTTAAGCGATAAGCATAGTATTCCCAATATTAAGGAACCCAACCCTGAGTATGGTAAGAAAGCAAGAGAAGCTCAGAAAGTAATTTATGATGGTAATGAAATCCTTAAGCCTAGGCAGAAACCTAGTTGCGCTGAGTGCACTGAGGAAGATAAGAAATCAGATGAAGTCACTAGGGAGAAAATGGATAAGAAACTTAACAATCCTGTATGTAAAGAGAAAAACATAACGATCAAACCTCATGATTAAACTAAGGAAAATTAGATCTCCCTTAACATGTTTAAGCCTCAAACTTAATTAACCCCAGAACAGATTTTTTGGAAGAAAGATATGGATATGCTAAAGGCTGAAAATCTTGTTGAAAAGAATCCCCCTTGTAGGAAATTGACTCGAGAAACTGTGTATCCTCCTAATACACCAATGCATCTAGTTCCTAGATCTATTGCCACTAATAGCAAGACCTTAATCAGCCTATATGTTGTTTATCAGATGTTTGTTGATTTTGAGAAAACGTGTAAGAAGAGAATCACACCTACAGGGATAACTGAGGGGGAAAGGGGTTTTGAGCAAACTAAAGAATGTTATTTAACTGAGGTTATGTGTGACAACTCGTATTTTCAGGTCATTTCTCAAATTTACTATTCATCTCGGGAATTTACTATTCACCGGTTACTATTCAAAATTTTACTATTCATCATTTTCGGAGTCGAAGTAATATTCTGAGAACGTATTTCAAAAATTTACTATTCACGAAACACTATTCATTCCCGGAGAAAATCACAATTCATGAGTCACTATTCATTATTTTACTTAAACTAGGTTTACGAGTATCAAATTCGCGTAACCTTAGTGGTTTAGCTGCGAATTCATGAACAAATATCATGGACGTTTTATATAGACTAGGTTTAGTCTACATATCATAAGCATCATTATCATCATATTAGTTCATGCATGGTTTTGCATTTTCATTAAACGTATAATTTCGTATTAAATAAACGCTATCGCGTAATTAATTATTTTGAACATTTGATCCGATACTTCCAAAAATTATCCCGATATATTTTTATACTCATATTAAGATTATAAAAATAATATTATGAGTTTACCAAGTGTTTTAAATTTATTTTGTATATAAATTGTTATATTTATATAATTACGACGGTTTTCGTAAAAACTACACGATAAGTATTATTTCACTCAAATTTTGTAAGGAATGTATTTTTATAATTTTTATGACTTCAATATATTTTATTTTGATCCGTTAAAATTTATTTTTAGTTAACGCTACCCTAAATGTTCAAATATATACCTAATTACTAAACTAAACTTACATATTACACATTTATACTTACATCTTTTTTAAAAAAAAAAAGAAAAAAAAAATAAAAAAATATAAACATTAAATAAAAATCACCCTTGTCGACAACAAGGGTGAGTCACACACTATCAAGACTAAATATCTTTCACTTATATCTTATTATACTCAAATATACATACATACAACTAAATATCATTAAGTGTAAAAATCAAAAGTCTTTCTTCCTCTCTTCTCTACATAACCGGCCAACCATAAGGATCAAGAAAGAGTTCACCAAAAAAATTTTCAAGTCAAGTTTAAAAGTCTTTCTTCCTCTCTTCTCTACATAACCGGCCAACCATAAGGATCAAGAAAGAGTTCACCAAAAAATTTTTCAAGTCAAGTTTATTACACTCTAGTTACACTCTTAGTTAAGGTTTTGAAATAAAAACCTAGGGTGTTAGGATTAAACCTTTGTTCACTTCACCTCATCAAGTTACTAGTAAGCATCTCATATTCATGTTCATCTTTCATATTTATTTTGTGTTCATTTCATCATATTTAAGAAAAACATGCAAGTCATAATGATGTTTATACCACTTTTTAATGTTTTTAAGTGTTATATATATATTTATCATCCTATAATTACTCCTTGAAACATATCACTTTTGGTGATGTCTAGGAACCCATGACACCCTAAGAAGGTGTATGGTAGGATTAGAATAGCTTCGGAGTTGTTTTGAATTGGTTAGAATAGGTTTTGCGCGAGAAAAACTCATTTCGACAACTTTATTTAGAGGTCTGATCTTATTTTCGAATTCTGGAATTCTCGACAGTAGATAAAAATTTTTGGGCTAGATATTTGGAAAATATACTTTAAAATGAAAACGTGGCCGCTTGAACGGGTTAAAACGGAGTTATAACGAAGAAGTTATGCTATTTTTAAGTTTAACGACGAAAACTATTTGTTTCAGAAAATTCAGCATGTATTCTCAACTTTTTACGAGTAAAAAATGAGTCTTAAGCGTTATAAAATGTGTCGACTTATCAAATATATATTAGTATACTTTAACACGAAGCTAAGGATATATAAAATGTAGAAAACGGACTTGTAACGATTAAATTACACGCGATTTAACAAAGTTGCCGTAACTATATTAAATAAGCAAAACTAATATATTTCTATTAGACAAACATTACGGCCACAATGACCATGTTGAGGGTCGTTTTTAACATTGATGTAGTACTTTTTATAACATGATGTCTTCTAGTAAAAGTAAGTTCACCTAGCCTAATTTCCAAAATGTCCAACCGTTCGTCAAACGGAGTTGTAACTAGTAAAATACGGTCACTTGAACTTTGCCGAAAACCACCCTTAAACAATATTTTGGACACAAGTACCATACTTTACCTATATTTTTCTACATGATCGAGACCTCTATGATGAAAACTTAAATGCTAAAGCTTTGAGATAATGATACAAGCTTCCCAAAACCGTTGAGTTTGTTTCCTAACACTCGACGTGCACCATTTTACGACTAGCTTTTCAAGGCCGTTTATTCACTTTCATGAAATTTTCAATGACATTATTTTACGACGAAAAGTTATAATTTCATAATAAATAATTAAATGACTATCGTAGGATATCATTTCAACGTAAATACTTGTAAAGTATTTATTAACATGACGAGATGTCATAAACATACATTTCGACGATAAATTCTATTTTCAAAAGCGTACAAGTGGTATAGATTTCATATGAGTTTGCATGCACGACATTGTTTCATGATTTACATTAGAATATATCATTCATAATAGGTCACGGTCAGAGGTTGCGCCTCATTTCAGTAATGTCATTATATCATCATTATCATTGCAACATGTGAGTTTTCATAGCCCCGATTTATTCAAGTTTTTACTTTATTTCAAACCTACGGGGGAGAATACATTGCACATCATTTTTATTACGATGCCAAGTATATCAAATTCATTTACATTGCTTAAGTTACCTCATGCCAATTGAATGTCCCCATTATATAACATGAACCGTTAATTTCATAGAAGCGAGAGTGAGTGGATAGATCTATCGAGGGTGACTCCTCCATCCGGGTTGGTGGATTCCAACTGGTCAAACGGATGCATTTCATTTAATAACATTATTTGAGTTGTTTGGCAAACACTCTGTTGGGGCGAACATCATGATCAGTCTAGTTTCGGTGTCATGGACTTATAACAATTGTATCATTTTTGTGACATATTTGTCATACATAATTTATACTTGTGGTAGTCGTATTAAACATTTACATAAACTCTATGAACTCACTCAACCATTGTGTTGACACTTTTAGCAATGTATTTTCAGGTATCTAAGGCATACACATCATGGCATACATAAGGACTTATCATAGAGTCGCGGTGACGACGCGTCTCATATGGATTTTTTTGCACTTTAAAACATCGTTTGAATTGTAACAAACTTATTTCCGCACAAGTTGATTTTCATTTGGGACCTATACTTTGTAAACTCTGATTATTTTATTAAATTAAGCGATGTATTTTCCAAACGCACTTTAGGTCGTTCAATATAACTGTGATTGTGATGCTATGACAGTCAATCCCCAGGAATTCCATTCCGCTGCAAAACAGGTAATTTGGGGGTGTGACAGATTGGCATCAGAGCTTCGGTTATAGAGAACTAGGTTGCATCATTGACCCTAGACTATAACTACATCATCATAGCATCTCATCATTTCATCATAAGTGCATAGTCACTATACATGCGGTTTCATACGCACATTTTACGAGTTATTTACTTTCATTTCAAAATCGATTGTCACATAGATGCCTTCAAATACCCATCCCATCATACTCACATCAGACACCGACATGGAGAATGCCCTGTCATTCCCTTTCACAATTTTTACATCAGTTGACTTAACACCGATAACATCAGATGACGAGACTGAACCCTTTAAGGAGGGCAAAGTTGCACCTACTCCATCACGATCACTATTGATTCACCGTAAGATCAGGACAGTTTTTATCATTCGGTTGGGACAGATTATACCATTTGGTAGAACTTATAGGCTTAGTCCTAATGAACCTATTTTCTTAACTCACCACAAGGATTTCCATTATCATCATTGTTATCATTTTCATCATCATTGTCATCTAGAGTACCATCCGTGCCATCACATCTACTCATACACCTAACTTGCAGCTTGGGAAGCGTGCATGATTTGACACATCATTACCATCTATCACTAAGACTATAGACACTACACCATCTTATAGGATTGAGGACTGCGAGAATTTCAAAGTTGTTGCTACTAGACAGCCTACTACTCCTACACTTGAGACATGATTAGACCACCGACAGGAACCGATAATAAGTACCTTTCTAGATAATGTAATCTTTATCCCTTATTAACTCCACGATAATCACAACCATCCAACAAATCTTATTTCATGTTATTTTGCTATTACTTTATAAAATCATTTCACTTAATTTTATTTTGAGCTATTTTACACCATCTTAGAAACATTGTTTCATAAAGTTTTAAAACAAGTTGTTTTGTTACCACCCCATTAATTGGTTTTCAGTCATTTTATCAACGATTTAATATCATCATGCGAAACGATTTTATGTTACTCTGAAAAATTGTTTGAGCCATTGTCTCACAAAACAAAACGTTGAATACCATCTAAAACTTTGGAGGAACATAATACCATTTCAACAAAACCAGGCATCACATCATTTGTCCTCGATTATACATAGCCTGATCACCTATGTATAATTCAGGAAGAATTATGTCATGAAAGTAACAAGCATCATTTCAAATCTCTTAAAACAATCATCACTCAAAAACAAGGATTTGTAAACAGATAAATTGCTCATAAACACCTCTTTTGTCAACACTCTATATATACTTACGCCATTCATCCCTCACTCAACTGATAAGTTAGAATTTGACGAGTTACTTTTCTTAGGAAAGGCTTCCTATACCATCTATGAGGAGGATTCATCGATACAAGAAAACAATGAAAGCATTTTAGAACTACCCACAAGGACTAGAAGTATGTAGTAAGATGTTTTAAAACTCAACATAAAGCTTAAGACATCACGAGACAATCCGAACCAATATCTTTGGATTAGAAGCCAGATTCTATCATTTTAAAAGTACTAGCTAGACCGAGTTACAAGATTTAGTACGAAGTGAATACACACTAAGCAACACTATAGGGATAAACCAAGTCTTCTAACGGAGACTACATAACATCTCACTAAACATGGCTTCAACAATATGTGAACTTCCCTACAATGAGTTTCCCTTAAAGGAAAATTTGGTTAGATTAAGGTTATCAATATAAACTTCCCCTAAGGCCTTGTGTTTTCTAGAAATTACAGATAACCTCACTTCCATATCAAGAGATGCAACAGGTTTGAACCTATCGGACAAACAATGACTCCCCATCTACAAGAAAAATTAGAACAAACATTCTTCGACATAGTATGAGCTGATATCTATTTTCTTGCTAGCATGATAACAATCTAAGTGATGAAATATTTTAGAAGCACTCAATATTGGGACAAATCTTGAAAATCAATCACCACACCACATCGCTTAAATATTTAAGGTTTTGGTGACTTTACAACATATAGCATGGAAATATTTTGATAAGAGACCTTAGTCAAGGAAGACTCAAGTTATGACATTCGCTAGAACTAGAAGCGCGAGGAATCACAACTGTTACCCATAATCTATTCTTTTCAATAATGCCCTTTTCGACAGACTTGACATTTTGGAATTTGTCATGAGACACATGGTGTCATCTTCAATTATACCTGATATAAGGTAGCCGATTCATCTCACACTTCTTTCAATCATTTCAAGATTTCCATGGAACCTAATAGGACATGAGTACCGCCTGTTATCCTCAGCTCAATGGTTAGAGCGAGAGAACAATTCCAACATTAGAAGATATGCTCAAAGCATGTGTGACTTCTAGAAATGATTAGGCAAATCATACTTCATCGAACCAGTTGCTTTACAACAATAGTTATTACATGAACATATTAACGACACCATTTGAGGCACTCTATGGTTGAGGTGTCAATCACTTATTCACGGAACAAAATCAGGAAAGTCCAACTCACTAGCCCATAAATCATTCATGAAACAACAAGGAAATTGTACAAATCAAGAATCAGTTACAAGTAACAACAAATAGCTAGATAAGCTACGTTGATATACGACGCAAAATATTGGGAGTATGTTCCATAAGTCGCAAACCATTAAAATTTCAAGTTGGCAACAGATTTATGTTAAAAGTCCCGTCTTGGAAAGGCGCGATATGATTCAGAAAACATTGGACGACCTGATGCGACTCAAATATCCTCACCTTTCACCGATAACACCGTAGGACCCAACAAGGATTGAATTCAGGGACTGAATTCCTTTTTGGATGGGCGAATGTGACAACTCGTATTTTTAGGTCATTTCTCAAATTTACTATTCATCTCGGGAATTTACTATTCACCGGTTACTATTCAAAATTTTACTATTCATCATTTTCGGAGTCGAAGTAATATTCTGAGAACGTATTTTAAAAATTTACTATTCACAAAACACTATTCATTCCTGGAGAAAATCACAATTCATGAGTCACTATTCATTATTTTACTTAAACTAGGTTTACGAGTATCAAATTCGCGTAACCTTAGTGGTTTAGCTGCGAATTCATGAACAAATATCATGGACGTTTTATATAGACTAGGTTTAGTCTACATATCATAAGCATCATTATCATCATATTAGTTCATGCATGGTTTTGCATTTTCATTAAACGTATAATTTCGTATTAAATAAACGCTATCGCGTAATTAATTATTTTGAACATTTGATCCGATACTTCCAAAAATTATCCCGATATATTTTTATACTCATATTAAGATTATAAAAATAATATTATGAGTTTACCAAGTGTTTTAAATTTATTTTGTATATAAATTGTTATATTTATATAATTACGACGGTTTTCGTAAAAACTACACGATAAGTATTATTTCACTCAAATTTTGTAAGGAATGTATTTTTATAATTTTTATGACTTCAATATATTTTATTTTGATCCGTTAAAAATTATTTTTAGTTAACGCTACCCTAAATGTTCAAATATATACCTAATTACTAAACTAAACTTACATATTACACATTTATACTTACATCTTTTTAAAAAAAAAAAAGAAAAAAAAAATAAAAAAATATAAACATTAAATAAAAATCACCCTTGTCGACAACAAGGGTGAGTCACACACTATCAAGACTAAATATCTTTCACTTATATCTTATTATACTCAAATATACATACATACAACTAAATATCATTAAGTGTAAAAATCAAAAGTCTTTCTTCCTCTCTTCTCTACATAACCGGCCAACCATAAGGATCAAGAAAGAGTTCACTAAAAAAATTTTCAAGTCAAGTTTATTACACTCTAGTTACACTCTTAGTTAAGGTTTTGAAATAAAAACCTAGGGTGTTAGGATTAAACCTTTGTTCACTTCACCTCATCAAGTTACTAGTAAGCATCTCATATTCATGTTCATCTTTCATATTTATTTTGTGTTCATTTCATCATATTTAAGAAAAACATGCAAGTCATAATGATATTTATACCACTTTTTAATGTTTTTAAGTGTTATATATATATTTATCATCCTATAATTACTCCTTGAAACATATCACTTTTGGTGATGTCTAGGAACCCATGACACCCTAAGAAGGTGTATGGTAGGATTAGAATAGCTTCGGAGTTGTTTTGAATTGGTTAGAATAGGTTTTGCGCGAGAAAAACTCATTTCGACAACTTTATTTAGAGGTCTGATCTTATTTTCGAATTCTGGAATTCACGACAGTAGATAAAAATTTTTGGGCTAGATATTTAGAAAATATACTTTAAAACGAAAACGTGGCCGCTTGAACGGGTTAAAACGGAGTTATAACGAAGAAGTTATGCTATTTTTAAGTTTAACGACGAAAACTATTTGTTTCAGAAAATTCAGCATGTATTCTCAACTTTTTACGAGTAAAAAATGAGTCTTAAGCGTTATAAAATGTGTCGACTTATCAAATATATATTAGTATACTTTAACACGAAGCTAAGGATATATAAAACGTAGAAAACGGACTTGTAACGATTAAATTACACGCGATTTAACAAAGTTGCCGTAACTATATTAAATAAGCAAAACTAATATATTTCTATTAGACAAACATTACGGCCACAAATGACCATGTTGAGGGTCGTTTTTAACATTGATGTAGTACTTTTTATAACATGATGTCTTCTAGTAAAAGTAAGTTCACCTAGCCTATTTTCCAAAGTGTCCAACCGTTCGTCAAACGGAGTTGTAACTAGTAAAATACGGTCACTTGAACTTTGCCGAAAACCACCCTTAAACAATATTTTGGACACAAGTACCATACTTTACCTATATTTTTCTACATGATCGAGACCTCTATGATGAAAACTTAAATGCTAAAGCTTTGAGATAATGATACAAGCTTCCCAAAACCGTTGAGTTTGTTTCCTAACACTCGACGTGCACCATTTTACGACTAGCTTTTCAAGGCCGTTTATTCACTTTCATGAAATTTTCAATGACATTATTTTACGACGAAAAGTTATAATTTCATAATAAATAATTAAATGACTATCGTAGGATATCATTTCAACGTAAATACTTGTAAAGTATTTATTAACATGACGAGATGTCATAAACATACATTTCGACGATAAATTCTATTTTCAAAAGCGTACAAGTGGTATAGATTTCATATGAGTTTGCATGCACGACATTGTTTCATGATTTACATTAGAACATATCATTCATAATAGGTCACGGTCAGAGGTTGCGCCTCATTTCAGTAATGTCATTATATCATCATTATCATTGCAACAGGTGAGTTTTCATAGCCCCGATTTATTCAAGTTTTTACTTTATTTCAAACCTACGGGGGAGAATACATTGCACATCATTTTTATTACGATGCCAAGTATATCAAATTCATTTACATTGCTTAAGTTACCTCATGCCAATTGAATGTCCCCATTATATAACATGAACCATTAATTTCATAGAAGCGAGAGTGAGTGGATAGATCTATCGAGGGTGACTCCTCCATCCGGGTTGGTGGATTCCAACTGGTCAAACGGATGCATTTCATTTAATAACATTATTTGAGTTGTTTGGCAAACACTCTGTTGGGGCGAACATCATGATCAGTCTAGTTTCGGTGTCATGGACTTATAGCAATTGTATCATTTTTGTGACATATTTGTCATACATAATTTATACTTGTGGTAGTCGTATTAAACATTTACATAAACTCTGTGAACTCGCTCAACCATTGTGTTGACACTTTTAGCAATGTATTTTCAGGTATCTAAGGCATACACATCATGGCATACATAAGGACTTATCATAGTGTCACGTTGACGACGCGTCTCATATGGATTTTTTTGCACTTTAAAACATCGTTTGAATTGTAACAAACTTATTTCCGCACAAGTTGATTTTCATTTGGGACCTATACTTTGTAAACTCTGATTATTTTATTAAATCAAGCGATGTATTTTCCAAACGACACTTTAGGTCGTTCAATGATTGTGATGCTATGACAGTCAATCCCCAGGAATTCCATTCCGCTGCAAAACAGGTAATTTGGGGGTGTGACATTATGCCTTTCTTTAAACAATTAAAAGGTCAATTTGAAAGTCTTCAAAAGGGAATAAATTCAGATATTAAGGAAATGGAAAAGGAATTTGATGCTATGATTGTTGAGGTCAATGATTATGAACAGGAACTCAAATATAATGAAGTTGAAATGAAGAACTTGCATATCTTAAATGAGAATTTGATTTCGAGTTATGTTGCTCAAGATGTGTTTTATACTGTTACTAAGCACTCTATTACTGCTTCTCGATTTCATGAATTATCTATTGCATTGAAAGTTTCCCATGATCGTGTCATTGAGCTTGAAAACAAAAACTCAGAACTGAATGAGAAAATTGATCAGGATGATCACGATAATTTGGTAAAACATCTTTCTAAACTAGAAGTTGAACATTTTGATTTGCAACTAAAATATCAACATCTTAAAGAAAATGTCAAAACCTCAAATATCAAGACATCCTCAGATGTTCCAGAGTTTGATGCAGTTTTTCAGATAAACAAACGTAACGAATAGATTCAAGCTCATTGTAACACGATCAGAAAGTTGAAAGCCCAAATCTCTCAATTAAAGGGTGAAAAGAACAATGTGACTGGCTCCCAAATGCCTCCTCCTTTAGATTCTCAGTATTCTTAAACTTTTCATATTCAAAACTTGGTAAATGTTTTACAAAAAGAAAACGAGAGTTTTCTAGAAGAAAATGAAAAAGTTAAACGGCACTTTAAAGAGTTATATGATTCAATGAAAGTCACTCGTGACAAAAACAACGAAAAAATAATGTCTTTACAAAAAGAAATTGAGAATCTGAGGAGACAGGAAAAAGGGAAACTGCCACTTGTCTTTAATGAGAATGTTGCATCAAGATCATCCTCAGACTGCAAATATACTGTGACTGTTAAATATATTCCTCCTCATCTTAGGAATAATGAACTTGTGTTTCATAACTATTTTGCTCACCTTAAGAATAGTCTAGAATGTATCCGTGAGATTGTGGAAGAGGATTTTATAAATAAGCCTCTTGACTGTGAAATTAGGTTTGCGTGCATTCAAGCCAAACGATCTCAAGAGCTGCTAGAATGTTTAATAGCAACATGTCCTAAATCCTTAGGTGCGAAAGGTAGCTGTGATGCCTTGTTCTATGCCTAGTACCAAGCATACAAACCATTCTATGCCCACTAATATGAAAGTGAATTCTAAGGTGCCTTCTAGTAGTTCAGATCCTTGCACATCTAGTTCAGGAATGCGAAAAGTAGCTCAACCAACTAATGTTCCCATAATTCCCTCTACAGGAGTAATCAGTGATATTAAAGCAAGCGGGTCAAAGCCTCCAGGCAATACCAAGAATGATAGGACCTTGAAAGCTAGGAGTGTTCAGTGGAAGAAAGTAGAAGATCACCTTAGGGAGAATTTGAATAAAACGAATCTTGTTGATTCTAGTGTTAGCTCTAAGCGTACTATAATTAATGCGAATTCTGCTACTTTTGGAAAAACATGTAATGATGATTGCGTTGTTTCTGTTAATAATCATGAATGTGGTGTGAATGTTTTGTCTAATGCTGTCAAAAGCCTTGTTAAAACTGTTAATGCTAAAAATCAAGCTAAGAAGGCTAAAAGGCAAAGGCGAAAGAAAGCTAGAAAACAGTGGAAACCCACAGGAAGAATATTTAATAAAATAGGTTATCAATGGATACCTTCTGGCCATAAAGTTAATGAGTTCTGTCCTCAATCTGCTAAGACAATGCCCACTAGAAAATGGATGCCTACTGGTAGAACTATTCCCTTAAGAAGTGAACATACTTTGAATAGGTCAAATACGGACACTAGCACTGCATCTATCCCTAATGATTCCATTGCTTCTATTTCTGATGTGGATGTTTCTATTTCTAATTTGGGTGTTCCAATCACTGTTACTAACCAAATGGAACCCATTCTTTCATGGGGATCCCAATTATCCAGTTATCCATTCTTGTCTGTGTTCAACTGCAGATCGTTCAAATCATTCTGTGGTACCTGGACTCAGGTTGTTTCCAAGCATATGACTGGAGACCAGTTGCGGCTCATGAACTTCGTGAGCAAATTCATCGGGACTGTTAGATTTGTTGGATCATTATTTTTATTGTGTTGATGATTCGGGTGGTCTTGGATGATCAAAATACATGTTTGCCATAGTTAGAGAGTTAGTAGAGAGAGAGAGGGTGTTCTTGCTAGAGGTTTACACAAAAGTATGGAATATTAGATTGAAAGCACCACCCCTTCCATGGATGGAAGGGGTATTTATACTTACACAATACACGACCTCCTATCGGCCTGTGGATCAGGGATACAGTGGGTAAAGACCCGTCCTTCCTCCACGGTGTTGCACTATGCTAAACTAGACTAATAACTAACTAATAAAACAATAAATAACGTAACTAACGACAAATCTACGAGCTAACTTATGCTAGATAATATTTGGGGTGACCGACTCTTCACTATGGAATTTTCTAATTCCTAACAATCTCCCCCTAAGGGAGGTCACCCCATGTTTTACATTTCGAATCCTAGCATTCTATTCTTGACTTTGTTCTTGAGCTCGTAGACTTGAATTCTTCACTTTCACAATCTTTGTGCTTTAGCAATGACTCTTCATAGTCCGCATATTTTGTACTTTTAGTGGAGGCCTTTAACTGATCCACATCTTTGATGATCTTCGAGCTTTCTTTGAGATCATCAGCCACAGTAAATCTCTGGATCACCCTTTATTGTGTTGCCATCATGTGATGTTGTGACTTTAGGACCGACATGCTCACACTTTTGAATCATGACATCTTTCCATCAGAGTAGCGGAAGCCTTACTGGTTCATGATATTTGCAGCAGTGAAGCAGAAGCATAGTATGAAATATCAGAGCCAGGTTATGTAGATATGCACCAGTCATGATTTCTTCAAATTAAGTGTAGATGCTGTGAGCATGCGGCTTTGGATTGACTCCTCAATTCTGATCAGCTGCAACCGTCCAAATGTACCTGCAAACAACAGTTAGCAATAAAACACACGAAAGTGTCTTTGATCACTTTCGCTGAATTGAGGTACACGGCCCACGGTTCCCCGTTGATCAGTACAAGTACTGCCTGTGATCAGGTATAATTCCGAAGAATCTCCTTGACAGGGTTTCGCAGCTGTTCTAGCTGTTCTCAAACCGGAACGTCTCAAAGAAGACAACACGGATTGAGTGAACCAGCGAATTAGGATTCACTGATTGATGAAAAATGATTTGAAAAACAATCACGTATTGCTTTAAGAAAGAGTTTTGCAATACGACGAAGGTTTTATGAGAAAGATCAATTTTCAATCAAAATACTTTTTGTATTAGAGAATGAGTACACATTCGATGTGCTAGATAAAAGAAGAGATTCGCACATCGAACGGTTTTTCCAAAAGTATTTTTTCAATCAGAGATACTTTTTGTGTTTGAAAACATGAATACACATTCGACGTGCTAGAGAAAAGAAGGTTTGCACATCGAACGGTTTTTACAAAAGTATTCGTCAATTCCATTCCTGGACCAAGGTTGATTCACGAGTGAATCTCCCCATTGTTTCTATCCAGTTGTCACAAGCTTGATCTTACGAGAAGATCTCACATGTCACCCACCAAGAGCTTGTTTGATGTTGGCTCTAGAAGGATTTCCATCTTCATTGTGAATATTACATATCACTCGGATGTTCTGGCAATACCACAAGGATAATGCGTAGGACTCTTAATATATACTTACTTTCCACATTGTGTGAAAAAGCAAGTCTTCAAGAATTTAGTGTCCTAACGAGATATTGTGGATGATCTCTTGGCTCTAGACTCAATAGTGCTCATTTGGTTCCTGTGCCGGAGACTAGGGAGAGGGTCTCCTTCTTCAATATCAACAATCTCTAAGAGAAAGTCGATAGATAATGTCGGTTCCCCGTGAGAATGAAACAAGCCCTTTTAAGAGGAACTTGAGTAGTTTGGGAAGTTGTAGTGCAGTGCGTCACTGGGTCCATGACGTCTTGTTTTCAATACCAGTGTTACCTTGGTAACAACCAGTAGCATATGTATTGAACCCGGTATCTGCCCTAAGGTTGAATTATTGGAGGGCTATTTCTTTTCACCCTTTTCTCATTTCATTTCTTTTTCATTATTCAACCCCTTCAGTGCTTACCGAGACTTCATTACTAGAACCTTGTTGGGTTTATTCCAGTTCTAGCTCTATCTCAGTCCGCACTCTTCCCATATTCTCATTTTTCTCCTTTTTTTCAATATACCTAAGGACTCTACACTATCTAGTGGATAGTCCCTGGGTAGATCCCTCCGGTTCTGGCGGATCGTGGGAACAAATACCTAACCTAACCATCCTTATAACACCATGCATAAAGTAAAATGGTCGGTCTATTGGTACAGTTCATTCTTCTTTGAAACCAATTGAAAAATCATTTGGAAAAACAATCAAGGTACTTGTGATACGAGATCAAAGCATTTTGTACCTTAATAGTTTTGATCATTTAGAAAATGCTCCCCCTCAACATGTGCATATGATTTTTAAATTGTTTAGCACATGGAGGCAAGAGTTCTTTGAAATAATTTCTTGATCACAATTTCCTTAGAAAAAGCCATTTGATTTTCTTTGGTAAATTCTCCCCCTCAATATGTGCATAGGATAAGTGAAATCATTTTATCACATAGAGGAAAGAGTTCTTTTGAAGCACATCCACGATCACAAAATCCATTAAAATAACCATTTGAAAACTAAATCAAGGTACTTTACAAATCTTAAAAACTTTTGTACCTCGATAGTTATGCTCCCCCTCAATATGTGCTTCAAGATTCGAAAGCGTTTAGCACATATGAGAGAGCAGCGTGCACAATTAAATCAAAACGATCACCTTTTATCAAATTTCATTATTAAATCACAAATTCTCCCCCGATAAAAAATATCAAACCCTTTGAGATTTTGGATCCCAAGTGATTTAATTAGGTTTAGAAAACATAGGAGAAAATGTGGCCAGGTTTAAATACTCATCTTGTTTTTGGATAAATGCTCCTCCTCAACATGTGCATTGTATATTTGAAATCGTTTGGCACATGGAGGCAGGAGTGCTTATAAAGGACTAAAACCAATTCCATTAAAACAGATATGAGATTTAAATCACGATCTCTCCCCCGATCAAAAATTTCAAACCTTTTGAGATTTGTGATCCCAATTGATTTAAATCATTTAAAAGAGTTTAGGGAAAGACGTGGCAAGATTTAATTTTTGAAAAATGACAGATAAGGACCAATTTAAGACATTAAAGATTGTTAGTGTCAGGTATGATAGTTTTTAAGAGATCTTTTAGTAAAATAAAACAATTTCACAATCAAACAAGAACAGAAAAAATTTCATTTTGAAAGACCTTGATTCTAAAGAAAAAATCATACCATGACATAACATTAAATCTTTAGATCACCACTTATATTGTACAAAGCGGAACTTTTGTGAAGAAATATCATTTGAAAATATTTTATTTTAAATCACTCTCCCCCTCAATCCATGACCAAAGTCGATAATTGAGTGACTTATGTTTTGATAAAATGAAGTCCGGTGATTTTCAAAATTTAGTCCAATTTATTTTCAAAACAATATTTTTCCATTTTCAAAAACAATATTATTCAAAGTTTTAGAAAAATGGTATCATTCACAACTTGTCCTGCATAAAGTTACATTAGGTGGTTGAGAAGCTTCTGTTGCTGTTGCTGTAGGGTTTGGAAGAAAAACCGTCTGCTGATGCAGTGAGACTTCTTACGTTGCATTTTAATGCCAACTTAGGTCAAATTAAGCTCCGTTTCTTCAATCACTTAGAAGAAAACCATCTGCTGATGCAGTGAGACCTCTTACGTTGCATTTATGCCAACTCTTCATAGAAGTCCAATTAAGCTCCGTTTCTTCATTTGTCAACCCAAGATATAGTTACCCTTTCCTTTTGGCATCCAGTCATCTTCATTTGTGGGATCCGGATCGGGAACATTCTTAAAACCAATATACCTGCATACGTTAGTGAACACACATACATATATATGGTGGTCGACATCACCCATAACAACAATCGACTAATTCAAGTCAATTCAACATATCAATCAGATCATATACGGCATGGGAATAATGTGTTCATCAAACTCTAATCATCTAAACCTAACAATCACATCCTAGAAACCTAGTCCTTCAACATAGGCAATTGTATTTTACAGATAAGCACGTAGGATGATTAAGATAATCTCATTAGATGATACAGATTTGAAAAACATTATCCCCCTCAATCCATGACTCATTTTATGAAAAGTTTAAAAGCGCAAAAGTCATTGATTGAGTTTTCAATTATAGCGAAAACTCTGAAACTGATTGAATTTCAAGCAACTCATTTTCCACCATTTTTGAATACAACAAATATTTTTCTGAAGAATTTTAGACGGAAAAACATTTGTGTAGGAACAGCAGTCCTTCGACATACTTTCCTCATTTTTGTTTTTAGGATAAGTGCACGAAATATTTGAAAAATTGGTTTAGCGCAGCACTTTCCTTTCTTTGAAGAGCGGGTTGCTATCAGAAATAATAGCAAGCCATGGCTTTAAGCACGGGTTACAGTCTGAGATAACTGTAAGCCATATTTAGAGACATGTTTTGGAAAGAAATATTTACACCTCCTGCTCGAACTTCATCTATGGTCCCGTGCCATTATTGAATGACATTTCTAAGACCGTAGATGTTATCGATACCAGAAGACATGTCTAGGAAAACATATTTTTGGTATTTTTGAAATTTTCTGATTTTTATGGGTTTTTGAAGGTTTTATATTTTTCTATTTTCTTTTGTTGGTTTTATATTTTTGTATTTTGTTTTTGTTGGTTTTATATTTTTGTATTTTGTTTTTCAGATAAATATATACGAAGATAGAGAAGATGATATAGTTAAAGAAGATGATGATACGAGTACCGAGATAAGGATATCGAGCAGCACGTCGTAGAAGATAGAAGTCATCAACTCTTAAACATTCACCACCAAAGCTTCCAGGGCTCTTGAATCGAAGAAAGAAATTGAACCATCTGAAAGTGAGACTTTGGCAGCTTCCCCCCAAACCGAAAATCCTTTAGCTGAGCAGATTCGAAGCTCTATTTCAAGCTTGCCTTAGCCAGGTGCACATAGAAGCACACCTTTATCATAAATCCCGCTGCTCCTTTTAAGACCGATAATCGAGATTCTCCATTCGGGGTTATATCAACCAATAGAACACCAGCAACGTTTCATCCCACACTTAAATAATCTTCTCAAATTTCTTTTCCACTGAGGTCTGAAGCAATCCATTCCAAAAAAAAAAATGTCAAGAGAACAATTCCCCCAAGTAGTTGAATTGAAGCAGTCAGTTTCTTTGTATAATGCTCAAGAACTCTCCCGAACACACATCATGAGGGGAATGAAAACACCTTCCCATGTTCACATTTTTCTTCCCGGATGATCGTGTATGAAGCTCAAGAACCAGAAGTACACCAATACCCAAGAGCTCTCCCGAATACACATCATGAGGGGAATGAAAACACCTCCCCATGTTCACATTTTTCTTCCCTGATGATCGTGTATGAAGCTCAAGTATCCGAAGTATACCAATACCCAAGGCATGAATAACTGATAACATTGAAGAAGCAAGCCAAGTCACTGATTATCTCTGCGGATGACAATCTCTGCGGATGTCAACTCCGGAATAAGTGATTATATCTCTGAATCACTGATTAAGCCCTCAAGTGAAACAGCTGAGCGCCTCCAATGTACACAATTCTCTCTCCTCTGATGATTGTGATAACATCGAGATTATCACGCACTTGTGTACCTCTTTTATCTTCAGAAACTAACTCTTCCATCGATTCCCCCACATAGTTGGAATAAGAACACTAAACGCCTTGATGAGTAAAACCTTGAGTTTCTCTGCGGTCATGACATTTGTTTTCCCGGGATATCTTCAATCACTTAGAAAAATTAAGTTCATCAAGTTTACTCGCCATGAGTCAAACCTTGAGTTTCTCTGCGGTAATAACATTTGTCTTCCCGGGATATCTTCAATTTCATAGAAGTATTAAGTACATCAAGTTTACTCGCGTTTAGATGCTTGTCTCCTTCCCCCTTTCTGGTTTTGATACTTCAGAATCAGCAACTCTTTGAATGCCCAAATACTTGAAATTTGATGAGAAGATCGCTTGAAGTCTTTGTGAGAATCAACATGCTGAATAATGTGAGCAAGTCTAATTGGGGATTAAATTTGGCATTTCAAACTCCCCCAATTAGTGCTCTCCCCTAAACTGACAATCTGTTTGATAAATGCCCAGAATAAGAAGAAGTCTTTGGATAATCAAATGCAACTTGTCTTTAGTCTTCTAACATGCAACAGAAAATGTAGAGCAGACTGAAGACTCGACCTTCTTCGAGATTGTTCAGTTGGGGAATAGATAGTTAACATCTTCAACTCACACCAAAAAGCATCCCAATTAACTTACATCTTGCAAATCCCCTTAACTAAAATCCCTCCCAATCAAACAAGAACAGATTGATGTTCATCAAGGAAATCAGCAATCAGGCCACAACGAACACACAAGATGGTAACACCAAACTACCAATCACATCAAACAAGAACAGATAGATTGTTCGAAATCATCATGTTGATGTATACGTGAAGCATTAACCGGAAGCACTTTGTCGATAAACTCATCAATCCGAGTGAAGATGTCAACCAACGGCTCTTAGAAGAGAAAAACTCTATGTGAAGATGACCCGATAAGAAGAAGCTCGGTTCTTACATGAGTTTAGAGCCGTATGACCATTTATATTCTCAAATATCAATCAACAATGCCAAAAATTCACACTTCTTCTCCCCCTCAAGAATTGCATACGGAGATGCCTTTCTTGACTAAATAAGTGAAAATCATCAGAATGTTCTATTCACACTTCTCTCCCGCAAAATCAGCACATGATGTCGCCATCTTCATTATAATCGAGCAAGTGGAATGAGAAAACAATCAGTGGTAGCCCGGTTCACTTGATGACTGAAGCGCATGGAAAAAGTATGATGCATGTTGATGAGAATGGTCATTAGTGAGAAGATTTCTCTTCTTCAGAAGATAAAGCGCACTGACACGTACACTTTTCTTTTCTTTAGGGACGAGGCATGAACTGTTGTGTTCATACGTCATAAGAAGATTTCTATTCTTATGAAGATAATGTGCACTGAAACGTACACATTTCTTTTCTTTGGAGTACGAGGCTTGAACTGTTGTGTTCAAACGTCATAATCTCTCTCTTTTAAGCTCTCTTGGCAAAACATGTAAATATCACCATTATCATTCAGTAGGCTCTTTGTAGTGACAGCTGATGGAGATAACCCAATATGATGAATTTGACCCTGAAGTAAAACAACCCAAACTCGTGACTTAAACTTGCACATGTGTAACAAAGATCGGTGTCGAGAATTCATGCCCCTTTGAATCTCTAAGTACTCTATACTCTTCAACCAACCAACCATCAAGTAATAGACGTACATTACCTCTTGAAAATCCACAATTCAATGTGACACTGAGCACTACAACGTAACTCCTTTAAGTGATAGTTATTTTGAGGTGATAAGAGCCCAATTCCCCCAAGTGGTAAAAGAAGAGGTAAAAGACACCCAACAATAACTAGATTTCCAAGTCTTCATTTTTGATAATAAGCTCGAACAAGGATCTTGAAGAATCTTCATCCAACCATCCCCGATACCTTCAGATACTAAGTACACACGCCCGTGATATTTCACTTCAACCTCAAATAAATAATAGTGAATTATCTCCGTTGTCACATCTTCTGATTAAAAGCTCACATCTAGCCTCCTTTGACGTTTTAAGTGAACTCTGATAATGGTTTCATCCCGACCATGGTTAGAAGCACATAACCCCGTAAAACCATGTAATAACCAAACTGCCATGAAGACAACCCAAACACACACCCAATTCATGAAGTACACCGTTTTATCCCTTCTTCAAAACAGAAAATGTAGCACCAGCATCAGATAAGATCTCGAAATACACTTTCCTTTTCTCCAGGATGGTTCCATCATTACGGGATTTTACAACTCTATGGTTTAAACCGAAAAATAGATTCTTTCGCGGGATTTTACAAAACCAAGAATAAACCGTAAGATAGATCCAGAAATGCTCATTACGTTAACCAGGATGTTTTTCATTGTCACGGGATTTTACAAGTCTATGAGTTAAACCGAGAAATAGGTTCTTTCGCGGGATTTTACAAAATCAAGACAAAACCGTAAACAATGTCAGCTTGAATGAGTTATGACAACCTTGGTTTCGGTGAATATCTATTTTTAGGGGAACATGCAGTGGTTCATCACTGGTTCATTAATCAACATCAACACCATCATCAACCATCCAGTAAACACTTTGGTAAACACATCATTCACAAATTTTATGTCGGCAATTGTAGTGACCCCTTGGTGAAGTAATCCCGATATACCAAATTTGAACATGTAGTAGAATTCTCTAGATTTGTTACTTAAACTTGTACTAATCCTTGTGAAGAAGAAACGGTGTACCCAATGTACAAAACCTCTTGACATTCTCAACAGAGTGAGACACTGAAGTGATAGTTACTTTGTGGGTTAAGCGAGAAAGAATCACAAACGTAACTAAATAGCCAAGTCTTTATCACACTTTATAAATGCCCAAACAAGTCATCTTCACGGAATGGTAGAAAGAAGGAAGACGAAATAAGTGAACGTGCCCGGAAAACTTCACTACATATTCAAATAAGAGATACCGTCCCAACAACCCCGTAGTCAACTTTGATGAATAACTAATTAAATCCGAGACATGATATACTTCGTGAAAATGCATCATCAAAAGTATCAACCCCATTACACAAAAATGTCATCATCATACCCAATGCTATCATCGAATTTCATTATCACACATAATCATCCGGTTCAATTCAAGAGCAGTTCCAATCAGAATAGGCCCCTTTAAACAAGTATATCTCACCATGTTAGATTAAACTCTCGTACAGTCCATTACATTAGAAATAATCCACGAGACCAAAACAATCCATGAGGCTCAAAATATACCACATAACCCGTTCCAAAATTAATACAACTTATCACATGGTCCGTTGAAATTATATATCCCATCCAATCGATCAAATAACTCACAACCGAGAAAGGATAAAATGTGATTAGCCGGAAATCTCGTGTTCACAGTTATCAAACCCATTTCACAACTAACTTAACTAGCTTGAAATGTGATTTACATCTCATGCTTAAGTGATTACATGTTGTCGATAATTCTCAAGTTCATATCCTACACAAAATAGGATTCGGCCCATGTGAGGTTCATCATAAACACGGTCCAACAAAGACCAACATACGCCCAATTAATCCAATCAAGCCCAATGAGACAAGAAGATACAGGCCCATACAAGATCCAATTCAGCCCAAGAAAACACAATTCAAGGGGTATTAGTCACATGTATGTTACCATAATACATACGGGGTATATAAGGCACTAAACACACTAGATACCCTAATTTTTCTCACAATAAAAATGCCTACCACCATTATCTCTCTCCCAAGAATCGGATAAATAAACTCCTCATCTCTCACAAATCTGTTAATCAGGTTATGCTCGCCACAGGGTTGGCTAGAGCTCCATAGAATCGGCTTCGAGGACATAGAAAAGCTACATGGACGGCTTGAGGTTGAGACCCAGATTCGGTTTAGAAGACAAACCGGTGTATTTGGTAAGATTTGAGTGTTTTAACTTTAATTGGTCCTTGTTAAAGGTCTTTTACCGAATGTTATTGGATTTTCTTACACCGAACCAAAGAAAAGAAATTAACATGCTTGTTAATCTACTTTTCTTTATGTTCGAATACAAGTTATGAGATGATGAAGCTAAATAATTTCGTGAGACTTAACCTAAAATGTTTAGCTGTAACAATGATTACCACGAAAAACTTGACTGAGATCTCTCATGAATCCTTTTCTTTGAAGTCGAATCAAAATAAAAGGGAAAGCATTTTTTCTTTTTCCTTATCATACATGATTCGTACACACATTCGAGATTAAAAAAACTTTCACCTTTTATTCGTTGACATTGAGATCTATGATGGATTATATCGTGTCTTTAGACTCATGATGGTCTTGATGTTTTTCATTTTTGACACGACTTAAAACTGAGATCTTGTAGTAATCTTGTTTGTTAAACAAGTTGTGGACTGATGATGGTTGTAACTTGATGTCGAGTGTAGTTTGGTATTGTTAATGTCGTGGTCATGGTCAAAACTCTTCTTCATCCTTTCTGTCTTGAACACAGTGCTCAACAGGTTGCTATTTTGTTTGGTTAAGTCGCTACCCTTTTTTTAGCTTCAAGTCGCTAACCAAAGATTACAAACCAACTCGCTAGCATTAAAAAACAAGTCAAGTCGCTAACTTATCAATATAAGTCGCTAGGTCATCCAACTAAACAAGTCTCTACCCATTTTCCAAAGCAAGTCGCTACGACTTGTTAAGTAACAAGTCGCTAGGTCAAAAATTTTCCAAGTCGCTAGCAAAGTTTTTGAGTCAAGTCGCTAGTGGTTTTGTACAACTCGCTACTTAGTACATCGAATCTGGACTGTATATGAACAAGTCGCTAGCATGATTTTAGAAGATTTCCGATGAGTTTTCCGGTTAAATTCTGTTAGGAATTAGAAAATTCCATAGTGAAGAGTCGGTCACCCCAAATATTATCTAGCATAAGTTAGCTCGTAGACTTGTCGTTATTTACGTTGTTTAAGTAGTTTATTAGTTAATTAGTAGCATAGTATAGTTTAGTGCAACACCGTGGAGGAAGGACGGGTCTTTACCCACTGTATCCCTGATCCACAGGCCGATAGGAGGTCGTTATGTATTTGTAAGTATAAATACCCCTTCCATCCATGGAAGGGGTGGTGCTTCTCATTCAATCTAACATTTCCTTTGAGTAAACCTCTAGCAAGAACACCCTCTCTCTACTTTCTCTCTCTAAAATGTTAAACATGTATTTTGATCATCCAAGACCACCCGAATCATCAACACAATAAATATCACGATCCTACAATTGGTACCAGAGCCAAGGTTGTTGTGTTTTGATGATTTCTTGTGGTTTTGATTTGTGTTTAAAGCTGTTTTTGTGTATTCGTATGGTCGGAACATTGTTATGCGTAAACTGTTTTTACAAACAAGCTTTATGTGTTTTTGTTTGGTCAAAATGGTCTTATGGTCATATCAGTTTTAATCTATTTTGGTTCTCTTAGAATCTTGTTTCTATCAGATTTGTTATGCATATTTTGTAGTCAATATGGTCATATATTTGTGGTCTTAATGGTTTTCTGGTATCTTTTTATGGTCAAAACAGTCAAAAAGTTTCATCTTTTATGCAACTTTTCTGGGTTTATTTGAAGCTGGCCGGAAAAGCAGTCGGAAAAACTCATCGGAAAACTCATCTATTCATGCTAGCGAGTTGTCCTTACAAGATGTCCAGATACAATGTTTTCAAAGCGAGTTGACTATTGAGTCAACTGCTGCTAGCGACTTGGCTATGCTAGCGAGTTGGCTATGCTAGCGACTTGGCTAGGCTAGCGAGTTGGCTAGGCTAGCGAGTTGGCTAGGCTAGCGACTTGGCTAGGCTAGCGACTTGGCTAGGCTAGCGACTTGGCTAGGCTAGCGACTTGGCTAGGCTAGCGAGTTGGCTATGCTAGCGACTTGGCTATGCTAGCGAGTTGGCTCATTAGCTAGCGACTTGGTTCTAATCCTAAACCTAGCGACTTGCTTTGTATAAATGTCTTAGCGACTTGATGCTAAATATTAGACCTAGCGACTTGGACAGAAATGGAGATGAAGAAGAACAGACCTTGACCACGACTACTCTTTCATTAACCATATACCAGACATGACATCAATCGACCTCAGGTTCAATATAAACCATCATCATTCCGAAACATCCAAATCAAGAACCAACCACTCATACAAAAAGGAAAATGAAACAACAACAAAGACCATCATACATCATAATTATCATCTACAACCTCGACAACTAATCCCAACTACAACAATATTCGAGAATCATGTCAAAAACCGAAGAGAAAATGCTATACGAGATCTCAGATTCATATACACTCGAATGGATCTTTTAAAAAATCTCAAAGTGCTATATGTTTTTCTTCATAGATCTATACGAGGAATCAAATGGAAAAGCACTAGATCTCAGATTATTTTTGATTTTCGTATACCATGAATGGTCAATCAATCAAAGTGTAAATCATCACAGATCAAACGTTTTTTATATACGAATGTAAAGAAATGATCTTTAACACTTTTGTTAAATCCATTTTCTTTGATTCGTTTTATAAAAGGATACAATTTTAAGGGACTCATCATCTATTAAACGTTTTGATAATATTCGACTTTTAAGAAATGAGTTTAACAAGGTTGTTAACTCAAAATACTTTGAGAGTCGTTTTGGTCATTAACTACAAAGAAACGTTTTCATTCAAAGCTTACCTATGTCCCTTGATTGTATTTCGAAGCCTTATCAAGTCCTCAACCATCCCTGTGGCCGTTACTTAATCACCTTGAAGCCATCTCTGTGGCTGCTTCATGATCCTTGATGCCATCCCTGTGGCTTTCATATTATACTCGTTGTTCTTTAATGAATACAAGATGAAGTTGGATGTTGAAATATTCTTGGGTGATTTTTGATTATGGGATTCGTTAGGAATATGAGATACTGGAAGAAGGTGGCTGAGATTTATTGAAAGTTTTATTAGGGTTTGATTTCTTGGTGGCGAGTTGGCTGAGAAATAAAAGAGGCGGAATGGATTGAAGTGTGTTTAGGGTTATTGTTAATGCCCTAATACTTAGGATATCATGCATATTTATAACTGGATCTTTTGTTAAGAAGATGGATCGTGCATTGGGCTGCATTGCTTCTTGTTGATGTGGGCTTTGATTGGATGGGCTGTGCTTGTATCATGCATTATCATGGGCTGAGATGGTTAATTCATCTTGGCCGTGTGATGTGTGATGTTTAGTGATAATGTGATATGTATAGGCTCGAGTGACATTGTGGTATAATGCATTGGTGGTTAATTAAATTTGTGTTATCCAAATTTCGTTAAATTTTGGATACACAAGTGGCAATACTTTTTGAAAATGTGTAATAGTGTGGTCATGATCTTTCTCGGAGGATATATTTGTCTAAGTCTAATGCGAGCATATCATTTGGCTATCACATCTCATTGGATTTGAACTAATGTGTTGGATCAAAAGTGTTGTTATAATGTTGTGCTTATGAGAGGAGAGTTGGTACTTAATCATGCGATTTGAAGATATGACTTGAGAATTAATGAGAGTTAATTGTGAGACTTGTTTGATGATGAGATTTGGTAAGATAATAATTGTTGTTGAGGTATGGGATTTGACACTTTGGTTCAGACATTGTCACGAGTATTATTACTTCACGGCTTGATTTGATGTACAAAGTTGACTTCGAGGTTGTTTGTACGATATTTCTTATTTGGATTTGGTGTGAAGTTTTCCGGGCGCGTTTACTTATTTTCGTCTTCTTTCTTTCTACCCTTCCATGAAGATGACTTGTTTGGGCGTTTATAGAAGGTGATAAAGACTTGGCTATTTAGTTGCGTTTGTGATTCTTTCTCACTTAACCCACAACGTAGCTATCACTTCGGTGTCTCACTCAGTTGAGAATGTCAAGAGGTCTTGTACATTGGGTACACCGTTTCTTGTTCACAAGGATTAGTACAAGTTTAAGTAACAAATCAGTGGAATTTTACGTCATGTTCGAGTTTGATATATCGGGTTTACTTCTTCATGTAGTCACTGCAATAGCCGACAGATTGCGTGAATGGTGTGTTTACCAAAGTGTTGATTGGATGGTTGATGATGTTGGATAATGAACCGTTGAAAAACCACTGCATGTTCCCCTAAAACAGATATTCACCGAAACCAAAGTTGTCATAACATATTCAAGCTGACACTGTTTACGGTTTTGTCCTGATTTTGTAAAATCCCGCGAAAGAACCTATTTCTCGGTTTAAATCATAGACTTGTAAAATCCCGTGACAATGGAAACATCCTGGTAATTGTAAAGTGCATTTCCGGAGCTATCTTACGGTTTATTCCTGGTTTTGTAAAATCCCGCGAAAGAATCTATTTCTCGGTTTAAACCATGGAATTGTAAAATCCCGCAATGATGGAACCATCTTGGAGAAGAGAAAGTGTAATTCTGGATTTTATTGATGTTGGTGCTATGGTTTCTGTTTCGAAGAAGGGATAAAAGGGTGTACTTCATGAATTGGATGTGTGTTTGGATATTCGTCATGGCGGTTTGGTTACTTCAATGTTTTACGGGGTTATGCTCATTAAACCATGGTAGGGATGAAACCATTATCAAAGTTCACTTAAAACGTCAAAGGAGGCTAGATTTGAGCTTTTAACCAAGAAGATGTGACAACGGAGTTAATTCACTATTATTTATTTGAGGTTGAAGTGAAATATCACGGGCAAGTGTACTTAGCATCTGAAGGTATCGGGGATGGTTGGATGAAGATTCTTCATGATCCTTGTTCGAGCTTATTATCAAAAACGAAGACTTGGAAATCTAGTTATTGTTGGGTGTCTTTTACCTTTTCTTTTACCTCTTGGGGGAATTGGGCTCATACCACCACAAAATAACTATCACTTTAAGGAGTTACGTTGTAGTGCTCAGTGTCACATTCAATTGTGGATTTTCAAGAGGTGACATACGTCTTATACTCGATGGTTGGTTGGTTGAAGAGTATAGAGTAATTAGAGATTCAATGGAGAATGAATTCTCGGCACCACTCTTTGTTACATATGTGCAAGTTTAAGTCACGAGTTCGGGTTAGTTTACTTCAGGGTCAAATTCATCATATTGGGTTATCTCCTTCAGCTGTCACTGCAAAGAGCCTACTGAATGATAATGGTGATGATTACATGTTTTGCTAAGAGAGTCGAAAAGAGAGAGATTATGACGTTTGAACACAACAGTTCAAGCCTCGTTCTCTAAAGAAAAGAAAAGTGTACGCTTCAGTGCGCTTTATCTTCTGAAGAAGAGAAATCTTCTTATTATGACCATTCTCATCAACATGCTTCATACTTTTTCCATGCGCTTCAGTCATCAAGTGAACCGGGCTACCACTGATTGTTTTTCTCATTCCACTTGCTCGATTATAATGAAGATGGCGACATCATGTGCTTATTTTGCGGGAGAGAAGTGTGAATAGAACATTCGGATGATTTTCACTTATTTAATCAAGAATGGCAACTCCGTTTGCAATTCTTGAGGGGGAGAAGAAGTGTGAAATTACTGCATGGTTGATTATTATTTGAGAATTTAAATGGTCATACGGCTCTAAACTCATGTAAGAACCGAGCTTCTTCTTATCGGGTAATCTTCACATGGAGTTTCTTCTTAAGAGCCGTTAGTTGACATCTTCACAAGCTGATATGAGGTTATTGACAAAGTGCTTCCGGTTAATGCTTCACGTGCACATCAACATGATGATTCCGAACAACCTTCTGTTCTTGTTTGATGTGATTGTTTGCTTGGTGTTACCATTTCGTGTGTTCGTTGCGGCCTGATTGCTGATTTCCTTGATGAACATCTTTCTGTTCTTGTTTGATTGGGAGGGATTTTAGTTAAGGGGATTTGCAAGATGTAAGTTGATTGGGATGCTTTTTGGTGATGTTCTTGTTTTTGGTGAGTTGAAGATGTTAACTTTCTATTCCCCAACTGGGCAATCTTGAAGAAGGTCAAGTCTACAGTCGGTTCTACATTTTCTGCTACATGTTAGAAGACTAAAGACGAGTTGCATTTAACGATCTAAAGACTTCTTCTTAATTTGGGCATTTATCAAACAGATTGTCGGTTTAGGGGAGAGCACTAATTGGGAGAAAGTTATAAGTCAGATTCAATTCCCAATTAGACGTGCTCATATTCTTTAGCAGTGACTACTCGAGACGTTGATATTGACTATTGTTGGACATTTGACACAAGGTGATTACTTCGGAGTTAATCATTTATCACTTATTTGAGATTGAAGTTGACTTTCACAAAGGCGTGTTCTTATTTGATAACTTGCTCGGGCTTAAGAATTTGAGTTGAAGACTTGGCTTATCTAGTTACCAGCAGTCGAGGTGGATGGTTGAAGACCTGGTTAACTATCACTATTAGGAGTTACTTTGTTTTACTCAGTGTCACACGCATATGACGGTGTGGATAAACGCAAGAGGTGTTAATGTCTCATACTTTGTTTGGGTAGTGAGTACTTAGAGATTTGCTTGAAGCATAAATTCTCTACACCGTTCTTCCATCATTAGGTGCAAGCTTAAGATACAAATGTGGGGAAGTTGACTTCAGTTTCAAGTATGGTATAGCGGGTTTTCTTCTTCAGTGGTCACTTCAAATTGTCTACAGAAGGGTTGATATAAATAGTCAGAGAGAGTCTTCAGCAAGTTGATTCTCACAAAGAATTCAAGTGTTCTTCTCAACAAATTTCTAGTATACGGGCTTTCAATGAGTTGCTGATTCTGAAGCATCAAAACCAGCAAGGGGAAAGGAGACACGCATCTAAACGCGAGTAATCTTGATGAGCTTAATTCTTCTAAGTGATTGAAGATATCCCGGGAAGACAAATGTTATTACCGCAGAGAAACTCAAGGTTTGACTCATGGCGAGTAAACTTGATGAACTTAACTCTTCTAAGTGATTGAAGATATTCCGGGAAAACAAATGTCATGACCGCAGAGAAACTCAAGGTTTTACTCATTAAGGCGTTTAGTGTTCTTATTCCAACTATGTGGGGGAAGCGATGGAAGAGTTAGTTTCTGAAGATAAAAGAGGTACACTAGTGTGTGGTGATTTCGATGGTATCGCAATGATCAAGGGAGAGAGATGGTGTACATTGGGGATGCTCAGCTGTTTCACTTGAGTGCTTAATCAGTGATTCAGAGATATAATCACTTATTCCGGTGTTGACATCCGCAGAGATTGTCACCCGCAGAGATAATCAGTGACTTGGCCTGCTTCTTCAATGTTATCAGTTATTCATTCCTTTTGTATTGGTATACTTCGAATACTTGAGCTTCATACACATTCATCAGGGACGAAAGATGTGAACATAGGGGAGGTGTTCTACATTACCCTCTTGATGTGTATTCAGGAGAGTTCTTGGATATTGGTGTACTTCGGGTTCTTGAGCTTCATACACGTTCATCAGGGAAGAAAAATGTGAACATGGGAAGGTGTTCTTCATTCCCCTCATGAAGTGTATTTGGGAGAGTTCTTGAGCATTATACAAAGAGGCTGACTGCATCAATTCAACTACTTGGGGGAATTGCTCTCTTGACACCTTTTGGAATGGATTGCTTCAGACTTCAGTGGTTATGAAATTTGAGAAGATTATTTAAGTGTGGGATGAAAACGTTGCTGGTGTTCTATTGGATGATATAACCTCGAACGAAGAATCACGGTGATTATTCTTAAAAGGAGCAGAAAGTTCGATGATAATGGTGTGCTTCTTTCTGCACCTGGCTAAGAGAAGCTTGAAAGAAAGCTTTGAATCTGCTCAGCTAAAGGATTTTCGGTTTGGGGGAAGCTGCCAAAGTCTCTCTTTCTCAAAGGCTCATGTTCTATCTTCTATTCTGGAGCCCTGGAAGCTTTGGTGGTGAATGTTTAAGGGATGATGACTTCTATCTACTACAACGGGGCTGCTCGATATCCTTATCTCGGTACTCGTATCATCATCTTCTTTAACTATATCATCTATTCTATCCTTGTAAATACTTATTCGAAAAACAAAATACAAAAATATAAAACCAGCAAAACAAAATACAAAAATATAAAACCAACAAAAAGAAAATAGAAAAATATAAAATCTTCAAAAATCCATAAAAATTCAGAAAATTTGAAAAATACCAAAAATATGTTTTCTCAAGACATGTCTTCTGGTATCAATAACATCTACGGTCTTAGAAATGTCATTCAATAATGGCACGGGACTTTAGATGAAGTTCGAGCAGGAGGTGTAAATATTTCTTTCCAAAACATGTCACAAATCAAATGGCTTACAGTTATTTCTGACTGTAACCCGCGCTTCAAAAAATGGCTCGCAGTTACTTCAGACTGTGACCCGTGCTTAAACTATGGCTTGCTATTATTTCTGATAGCAACCCGTTTTTCAAAGAAGGAAAGTGCTACGCTTAAATGATTTTCAAATATTTCGTGCACTTATCCTAAAACTATTTGAGGAAAGTATGTCGAAGGACTGCTGTTCCTACACAAATGTTTTTCCGTCTAAAATTCTTCAGAAAAATATTTGGTGTTTTCTAAAATGGTGGTAAAATGAGTTGCTTTAACAACAATCAGTTTCAGAGTTTTTATTAAATCTGCAAACTCAATCAATGACTTCAGCACTTTTAAACTTTTCACAAATTGAGTCATTGATTAAGGGGGATAATGTTTTCAAATCTATATCATCTAACGGGCTTTCTTAATTATCCTAATATGCTTAATTAAAAATGATGTTAACCTATGTTGAAGGACTAGGTGCCTAGGATATGATTGCTAGGATTAGATGATTAGAGTTTGATGTACACATTATTCCTATACATTTATATGATCTGATTGATATGTTACATTGACTTTTATTAGTCGATTGATGTTTGGGTGATGTCGACCACCATATATCTGTATGTGTGTTCACTAACGTATGCAGGTATATTGGTTATAAGAATGTTCCCGATCCGGATCCCACAATTGAAGATGATTGGATGCCGAAAGGAAAGGGTAACTATATCTTGCGTTGACAAATGAAGAAACGAAGCTTAATTGGACTTCAATGGAAAGTTGGCATAAATGCAACATAAGAGGTCTCACTGCATCAGCAGATGGTTTTCTTCTAAGTGATTGAAGAAACGGAGCTTAATTTGACCTCAGTTGGCATTCAAAATGCAACGTAAGAAGAAGTCTCACTGCATTTGCAGACGGTTTTTCTTCCAACCCTACAGCAACAACAATGGAAGCTTCTCAACCACTAACGTATCTTTGTGCAGGATACCATTTTTAAACAATTTTGAATTAATTTGATTAAATTGTTTTGAAAATGGAAAATATTGTTTTGAAAATTAATTGGACTTAATTTTGAAAATCACCGGACTTCATTTTATCAAAACTTAAGTCACTCAATTATTGACTTCTGTCATTTATTGAGGGGGAGTGTGATTTTAAAATAAAATATTTTCATACAATATTTCATCAGAAGTCCGCTTGTACGAAATTATGTGGTGATCTAAAGATTTAATGTTATGTCATGGTATGATTTTCTTTAAAACTCAAAGATCTGTCAAAATGAAATTTTTTCTGTTCTTGTTTGATTGTGAAATTGTTTTATTTTACTTAAAGGTCTCTTAAAACAAATCATACCTGACACTAACAATCTTTAATGTTTAAATCTGTTCCTATCTGTCATCTTTCAGAATTAAATCTTGCCACGTCTTTCCCCTAAAATTTTCTAAATAATTAAAATCTTTTGGGATTACAAATCTCAAATGGTTTGAAATTTTTGATCGCGGGAGAGATCATGATTTAAATCTCAAATCTGTTTTAATGGAATTGGTTTTAGTCCTTCAAAGGCACTCCTGCCTCCATGTGCCAAACGATTTCAAATACACAATGCACATGTTGAGGAGGAGGATTTATCCAAAAACATGATGAGTATTTAAACCAGGCCACATATTCTCCCATGTTTTCTAAACCTTATTAAATCACTTGGGATCCAAAATCTCAAAGGGTTTGATATTTTTGATCGGGGGAGAATTTGTGATTTAATAATGAAATTTGATAAAAGGTGATCGTTTTTTGATTTAATTGTGCAGGCTGCTCTCTCATATGTGTTATACGCTTTCGAATCTCGAAGCACATATTGAGGGGGAGCATAACTATCGAGGTACAAAAGTTTTTTTAAAAGAGACTTATAAAGTACCTTGATTGAGTTTTTCAAATGGTTTCTTAAATGGCTTTTGTAATCGTGGATGTGCTTCAAAAGAACTCTTGCTCTATGTGTTAAAATGATTTCTCTTATCCTATGCACATATTGAGGGGGAGAATTATACCAAGAAAATCAAATGGCTTTTTCGTATGAAAATTGTGATCAAAGAAAATATTTCAAAGTCCTCTTGCCTCCATGTGCCTAACAATTTCTAAATCACACGCACATGTTGAGGGGGAGGTTTTCTAAATGATCAAAACTATTAAGGTACAAAATGCTTTGATCTCGTATCACAAGTACCTTGATTGGTTCTCCAAATGATTTTTCAATTGGTTTCATGAAGGAAAGAACAATACCAAAAGACCGACCAATTTACTTTATGCATGGTGTTATAAGGATGGTTAGGTTAGGTATTTGTTCCCACGATCCGCCAGAACCGGAGGGATCTACCCAGGGACAATCCACTAGATAGTGTAGAGTCCTTAGGTATATTGAAAAAAGGAGAAAAATGAGAATATGGGAAGAGTGCGGATTGAGACAGAGCTAGTACTGGAATAAACCCAACAAGGTTCTAGTTATGAAGTCTCGGTAAGCACTGAAGGGGTTGAAGAATGAAAAAGAAATGAATGATAAAAGGGTGAAAAGAAATAGCCCTCCATCAATTCAACCTTAGGGCAGAAACCGGGTTCAATTCATATGCTACTGGTGGTTACTAAGGTAACACTGGTATTGAAGACAAGACATCATGGACCCAGTGATGCACTGCACTAAAACTTCCCAAACCACTCAAGTTCCTCTTAAAAGGGCTTGTTTCATTCTCACGGGGAACCGACATAATCTATCGACTTTCTCTTAGAGATTGTTGATATTGAAGAAGGAGACCCTCTCCCTAGTCTCCGACATAGGAACCAAAAATGCACTATTGAGTCTAGAGCCAAGAGATCATCCACAATATCTCGTTAGGACACTAAATTCTTGAAGACTTGCTTTTTCACACAATGTGGAAAGTAAGTATATATTAAGAGTCCTACGCATTATCCTCGTGGTATTGCCAGAACATCCGAGTGATATGTAAAAATATTCACGATGAAGATGGAAATCCTTCTAGAGCCAACATCAAACAAGCTCTTGGTGGGTGACATGTGAGATCTTCTCGTAAGATCAAACTTGTGACAACTGGATAGAAACAATGGGGCGATTCAGTCTTGAATCAACCTTGGTCCAGGAATGGAATTGACAAATACTTTTAGAAAAACCGTTCGATGTGCGAATCTCTTCTTTTCGCTAGCACGTCGAATGTGTACTCATTCTCTAATACAAAAAGTATTTTGATTGAAAATTGATCTTTCTCATAAAACCTTCGTTGTATTGCAAAACTCTTTCTTCAAGCAATACGCGATTGTTTTTCAAATCTTTTTTCATCAATCAGTGAATCTCAATTTGCTGGTTCACTCACTCCGTGTTGTCTTCTTTGAGACGTTCCGGTTTGAGAACAGCTAGAACAGCTGCGAAACCCTGTCAAGGAGATTCTTAGGAATCCTACCTGATCACAGGCAGTACTTGTACTGATCAACGGGGAACCGTGGGCCGTGTACCTCAATTCAACGAAAGTGATCAAAGACACTTTCGTGCGCTTTATTGCTAACTGTCGTATGCAGGTACACCCCGACGATTGCAGCTGATCAGAATTGAGGAGTCAATCCAAAGCCGCATGTTCACAGCAACCTCACTTAATCGAAGAAATCATGACTGGTGCATATCTACATAACCTGGTTCTGATATTTTTATACTATGCTTCTGCTACGCTGCTGCAAATATCATGAACCAGTAAGGCTTCCGCTACTCTGATGGAAAGATGTCATGATTCAAAAGTGTGAGCATGTCGGTCTAAAAGTCACAACTTCACATGATGGCAACACAATAAAGGGTGATCCAGAGATTTACTGTGGCTGATGATCTCAAAGAAAGCTCGAAGATCATCAAAGATGTGGATCAGTTAAAGGCCTCCACTAAAAGTACAAATGAGTGTGGACTTTGAAGAATCACTACTAAAGCACAAAGATTGTTGAAATGAAGAATTGAAGTCTACGAGCTCAAGAACAAAGATAAAATAGAATGCTAGGATTCGAAATGTAAAACATGGGGTGACCTCCCTTAGGGGGAGATTGATAGGAATTAGAAAACTCCATAGTGAAGAGTCGGTCACCCCAAATATTATCTAGCATAAGTTAGCTCGTAGACTTGTCGTTATTTACGTTGTTTAAGTAGTTTATTAGTTAATTAGTAGCGTAGTATAGTTTAGTGCAACACCGTGGAGGAAGGACGGGTCTTTACCCACTGTATCCCTGATCCACAGGCCGATAGGAGGTCGTTATGTATTTGTAAGTATAAATACCCCTTCCATCCATGGAAGGGGTGGTGCTTCTCATTCAATCTAACATTTCCTTTGAGTAAACCTCTAGCAAGAACACCCTCTCTCTCTACTTTCTCTCTCTAAAATGTTAAACATGTATTTTGATCATCCAAGACCACCCGAATCATCAACACAATAAATATCACGATCCTACAAATTCCGATCAAGTACATATGAAACCCAGAAAAAGTGCATAACGAAACATCCTTTTTGACCCATTTGACCAAGAAAAATGACCAAAAGACTCAGACCAAGTAATATCGAATGTAAACAAAAAGTTAAGTAAAGAAGATACTGTTTGGTCATACACAAAACAAACATAAAATGACCAGATAACTTTTAGTTTTAAACCAATAGAACACAAGTGTAAAAACTGTTTTACCAAGATAATACGAAAAAAACATTTTTTGACCATGAGAATGATATAAAAACAGTTTCAACAGCTCATATAAATCAATAAAACACAATAACCATGGAACTAAACCACACAAATCGAAATAACACAATAAACCTTGGCTCTGATACCAATTGTTGGATCATTATTTTTATTGTGTTGATGATTCGGGTGGTCTTGGATGATCAAAATACATGTTTGCCATAGTTAGAGAGTTAGTAGAGAGAGAGGGTGTTCTTGCTAGAGGTTTACACAAAAGTATGGAATATTAGATTGAAAGCACCACCCCTTCCATGGATGGAAGGGGTATTTATACTTACACAATACACGACCTCCTATCGGCCAGTGGATCAGGGATACAGTGGGTAAAGACCCGTCCTTCCTCCACGGTGTTGCACTATGCTAAACTAGACTAATAACTAACTAATAAAACAATAAATAACGTAACTAACGACAAATCTACGAGCTAACTTATGCTAGATAATATTTGGGGTGACCGACTCTTCACTATGGAATTTTCTAATTCCTAACAAGATTCGGGAACAATCATTTTGGTGCAATTATGGGTTATGGAGATTATGTTTTCGGTGATAGTGTTATCTCCAGGGTATATTACGTAGAAGGTCTTGGTCATAACCTATTCACTGTCGGTCAATTATGTGATTCTGATCTAGAAGTCGCCTTCAGAAAACATACTTGTTTCGTTAGAGAACTTGATGGTAAAGAGCTTTTAAGAGGAACACGTGGTTCAAATCTATACACCATCTCTATTGAAGATATGATGAAGTCTTCTCCAATTTGCTTTTTGTCAAAGGCTTTGAAAACAAAGTCATGGTTATGGCATCGTCGTCTCAATCACTTGAACTTCGGCACCATCAATGATCTCTCCAGAAAGGACTTAGTTGTAGGTTTACCTAGACTAAAGTATGAAAAGGATCATCTTTGTTCAGCATGCCAATTGGGAAAAAGCAAGAAATATGCCCACAAACCCAAGCCTACAAACTCAGTTACAGAAGTTCTTCATACAATTCACATGGATTTATGTGGACCCATGAGAGTGCAGAATATCTTTGGGAAGAAATATGTGTTAGTTGTGGTTGATGATTACTCCCGATTCACCTGGGTTAAGTTCTTAAGGACAAAGGATGAAACTCCAGATATCATCATCAAACTTATCAAACAGCTGCAGGTTCGACTTAACAAAACTATCGGAATCATCCGAACAGACAATGGAACTGAGTTTGTTAATAAACAACTTAGTGAGTTTTATGAAAGTGTTGGAATCAGTCATCAAAGAAGTGTTCCACGAACTCCTCAACAGAACGGTGTAGTTGAAAGAAGAAATCGAACTCTTGTGGAAGCCGCAAGAACAATGCTGATTTACTCAAAGGTTCCAATGTTTCTCTGGGCTGAAGCCATTGCCACTGCATGCTACACTCAAAATCGATCCCTAATTCACACTGCTCATGGAAAAACTCCATATGAACTTGTCCACAATAGAAAACCTAATCTCTCATTCCTTCGTGTGTTTGGTGCATTGTGTTATCCAACTAATGAGGGCCAAGACTTAGGCAAACTTAAAGCTAAAGCGGACATTGGAGTATTTGTAGGATATGCACCAAACAAAAAGGGATACCGAATCTACAACAAAAGAACCCGAAATATCATGGAAACAATTCACGTTACGTTCGATGAGCTGACCGGTCCAATGGCTCCAGGACAACCCAGTTCTGGACCCGCATCTTCAAGTAGTCCCATCAGTTCTACTCTTGTATACGATTCTTCGCCAGCAACTCCTTATGTACCTCCTTCAGAAGATGACTTGAAGAAACTGTTTGATCCAATGTTTGATGAACACTATGAGCCAACCGCTAATGATCTGTCAATTCCATCGTCAGAGGCTGCTACTATCCATGTCAATGAAGTTAACCCTCCAGTTTCTATGATGCTAAGTCAAGAAGCGCCTGCTGCTGATCACTCTATCTCATCAACAAATCATCAATCATCGAGTGTACATCATGGAAATATTTCTGGCACCCTTGATGGAGAAAATCCCTTTGCTACTCCTGAAGATGCACCGTTTGAAAACATATTTGCTCCTGAATCATCATCAGAACCATCTTCATCAGGAGAAATCGACTCTGCTACTTCAGTTCCTCAACAACAACCATATGAACACCTTAAGAAATGGACACATGGTCATCCATTGGACAACATCATTGGAAACCCTTCTCGTCCAGTATCAACACGGAAACAACTTGCAACCGATGCCTTATGGTGCTTCTTCAACTCCGTACTCTCTAAGGTCGAACCAAAGGATGTTAAAACTGCCATGAATGAAGACAGCTGGTTCAATGCCATGCAAGAAGAAATTCATGAGTTTGATCGACTTGATGTATGGGAATTAGTACCTGCTCCAGATTGTGCTATGATCATTGCTCTAAAGTGGATCTTCAAAGTGAAGCTTGATGAGCATGGCGATGTATTAAAGAACAAGGCTAGATTGGTTGCAAAAGGATACCGTCAGGAGGAAGGTATTTGAAGAATCATTTGCTCCTGTGGCACGCATCGAGGCGATCAGAATCTTCCTGGCTAATGCTGCAAGTAAGAATATGATTGTCTATCAGATGGATGTAAAGACGGCTTTTCTTAACGGAGATCTTAAAGAAGTCGTATACGTCAGCCAACCGGAAGGTTTTGTGAATCCAGAGCATCCTACTCATGTCTATCGCTTGAAGAAGGCTCTTTACTGCTTGAAGCAAGCTCCAAGGGCATGGTATGATACGCTATCAAAGTTTCTTCTATCTACTGGATTCAGCAAAGGAGCAGTTGATCCGACATTGTTCACCAGGAAGTCAGGCAAACATTTAATTCATGTTCAAATATATGTTGATGATATTATCTTTTCCTCGACTGACCCCAATGAATGTGATCGTTTTTCAAATGAAATGGGTTCCAAATTTCAAATGTCAATGATGGGACAAATGTCATTTTTCTTGGGATTACAAATATCACAAAGTCCCGGAGGCATTTTTATAAATCAATCTAAATATGCAAATGAGATCTTAAAGAAATTTGGATTTGATTCTAGTGACCCTGTTGACACTTCCATGATAGAGCGTACTAAACTGGATGAGGACCACTCAGGGATCATGGTAGACCAAACGAAATATCGTAGTATGATTGGATCCCTGATGTACCTCACAGCCAGTAGACCAGACATTTTGTTCGCTGTTTGCATGTGTGCTAGATATCAGGCTAAGCCTACCAAAAAGCACCTTGAAGCGGTTAAACGGGTCTTTTGGTATCTCCAAGGAACCATCAATATGGGACTTTGGTACCCGAAGGACACCGGTATGTCACTAACAGCCTATGCAGATGCTGATCATGCAGGATGTCAAGATACACGTCGAAGTACGTCTGGAGGTGCTCAGTTTTTGGGTGATAAGCTTGTGAGCTGGTCTTCAAAGAAGCAAATGAGTACTTCTATTTCCTCTACAGAGGCTGAATACATAGCCATGTCATCTTGTTGTGCTCAAATCCTATGGATGAGATCCCAATTATCTGACTATGGCTTTGAATTCAACAAAATCCCTCTGTACTGTGATAATAAAAGTGCTATTGCTCTCTCATGCAACAACGTACAACACTCAAGAGCAAAGCACATCGACATTCGACATCATTTCATCAGGGAGCAAGTTGAAAACGGTGTGGTGGAACTATACTTTGTGAGGACTGAATACCAGTTAGCAGACATCTTCACCAAAGCTCTTCCTAGAGAACGTTTTAAGTTTATCCTTCCACGTCTTGGTCTAAAGAGTCTACAACCGGAAACACTCAAGCGTCTTCAAGAGAAAGACGAGGAGTAAAGGTCTTTATCCATCTATCTCTTGTATATATTTATTCAAAAATCAAAATACAAAATTTCAAAACCCCACAAAAGAAAATATAAAATTATAAAATTCTCACAAAATCCATAAAAAGTAGAAAATCTTGGAAAATTCCAAAAATATTGTTATTTTGTCTTGTTTTTCCTTATTCGATATCATCTACGGACTTTATGTTGACATTCAAAGAATGTCACGGGGTCTTTAGATGTTCTTCGAATGTACATATTTTTGTTTAAAAAAAAAAAAAAAAAAAATGAGGCGGAGAAAAATTGTGGTTTATTGTCATTTCAGGCAATAACCCGTTTTAAAAGTAAAGAACAGAGCCATGCTTTATCTTATTTTTCAAATCTCATGCTCTGATTCTTAAAACAAATGTTTGTCATCAAAAAGACAAATGCTTCTCTTTCCAAATATTTTTCCGTCTAATGATTCTTCTGAAAAATATTTGCCATCTAATGAAAACTAAATTGCTTTGAAAATACCTCGTACTCTATTATTCGTGTAAATCATTTGTGCTTATCATCTGTCAAAATCTCTATCTCTCAATCAACAACTTGTGTCATTGATTGAGGGGGAGAATGATTTTATTCGAATTAAAAAAGGTTATTTTGAAAGGTCATTTTTCAAACAATTGGCACGTAAATGAGCAAGGTTTATTGTTTAAAAAATAAAAAAGAATAATGTTTTATACAGTTGATTCAAAACCTTTGCTAATGTTATGTTTTCAAAAGACAATCTTGCATGTTTAAACAGTGGAGTTTAAAGTCTGAAAATCTGATCCTTATCAGTTAAAAATGTTCTTTTTCAAAAAGCAAGTCACTATTCTCCTAAAAAAGCTTTCAAAATTTAATCAAAATCAATAGAGATCACAACTCTCAAAGGATTTGAACAATGTGATCGGGGGAGAATATGTGATTTAAATTGGATTTAAAACTGATAATTCGATAAATGGGTTCATAAGTGTTTTGCAAGCTTTTCTCCCCACATGTGCCAAACGATTTCAATTTTTCATGCACATGTTGAGGGGGAGCATCTTTTAAAACCACAAATAATTGAAACGTGATTGATTTATCTCTAAGTGCAGGTTCCCTCTAGTATGTGCACAACTCTTTCAAACCTTGAGGCACACATTGAGGGGGAGCAAACTGTTGAAAACCTCATCCTTCCCCAATATGCTGTATCTACTTGATTTAATCAGGGAAGTGATGATGATATCTTTTAGAAAATGGTAATCAAAGAAGTTAATTCTTCCTCTTGCCTCCGTGTGCTAAAACGATTTCAAATACATGATGCACATGTTGAGGGAGAGCTCTTTTTCTAAAAATATCAAAAACAATTCAGGTACAAAATGCTTTGATAATATATCACAAGTATCTGGATTGATTTTCAAATGGTTTTCGATTGGTTCCAATGGCAGATGAACAATACCAAATAGACCGACCAAATTTACTTTATGGATGGTGATATAAGGATGATAAGGTTAGGTATTTGTTCCCATGATCCGCCAGAACCAGAGGGATCTACCCAGGGACAATCCACTAGATAGTGTAGAAGTCCTTAGGTATGATGAAAAAAGGAGAAATGTGAGATATGGGAAGAGTGCGGACTGAGACAGAGCTAGTACTGAAATAAACCCAACAAGGTTCTAGTTATGAAGTCTCGGTAAGCACTGAAGGGGTTGAATAATGAAAAAGAATTGAATGTGAAAAGGGTGAAAATAAATAGCCCTCCGATAATTCAACCTTAGGGCAGATACCGGGTTCAATTCATATGCTACTGGTGGTTACTAAGGTAACACTGGTATTGAAGACAAGACGTCATGGACCCAGTGACGCGCTGCACTACAACTTCCCAAACCACTCAAGTTCCTCTTAAAAGGACTTGTTTCATTCTCACAGGGAACCGACATTATCTATCGACTTTCTCTTAGAGATTGTTGATATTGAATAAGGAGACCCTCTCCCTAGTCTCCGGCATATGAACCAAATATGCACAATTGAGTCTAGAACCACGAGATCATCAAATAAATCTCTTTAGGACACTGTCAATGAAGACTCTCTATTTCACACAATGTGGAAAGAGAGATTAAATCTTATGAGTCCTACGCATTATCCTTGTGGTATTGCCAGAACATCTGAGTGATATGCTAACATATTCACAATGAAGATGGAAAGCCTTCTGGAGCCAACATCAAACAAGCTCCTAGTGGGTGGCATGTGAGATCTATCCAATAGATCAACCATGTGACAACTGATCAGAAACAATGGGGCAATTCAATATTTTGAATCAATCCTGGTTCAGGTTATGGATTGACGGATACCTTTGAAAAACCGGTCGTTGTGCTTAAAAACTCTTTTCTTTAGCACATCGACTGTGTACTAATATTTCAAAATAAAAGGTGTTTATGATAGATAACTGATTTTCATTAAAACCTTCGTGGTATTGCAAAAACAATTTCTATTGTGCGGTACACGATTGTTTTTCAAATCTCTTTTCATCAATCAGTGAATCTCAATTCGCTGGTTCACTCACTCCGAGTTGTCTTCTTTGAGATGTTCCGGTTTGAGAACAGCTAGAGCAGCTGCGAAACCCTGTCAAGGAAATTCTTCGGATTTATACCTGATCACAGGCAGTACTTGTACTGATCAATGGGGAACCGTGGGCCGTGTACCTCAATTCAACGAAAGTGATCAAAGACACTTTCATGCTCTTTATTGCTAACTGTTGTATGCAGGTACGCCCGACGCTTGCAGCTGATCAGAATGAAGCGGTCAATCCATAGCCGCATGCTCACACTACACATTCATCTCTAAAGAAATCATGATAGCTGCTTCAACGACTCTGATACTTTCACTCGATGCTTCTGCTATGCTGCTGCTAATATCATGAAACAGTAAAAGCTTCCGCTACTCTGATGAGAATATATCATGATCCAGAATGTGAGCATGTCGGTCCAATTGTCACAACATCACATAATACCAACACCACAATGAAAGAGTCAGAGATTTTTGTTTGCTGACAATCTCAATGCTGGCTCAAAACTCATCATCACGTGGATCAGTTAAAGACCTCCTTTTGAAATTATCCAAGCATGCGGAACATGAAGAATCAAAGACTACGTGCTACTGAGCAAAGAACTTAATCAAGAATCCTAGAACAATCTAATGTAATATCTGTTTGTATTCATTGTAAATTGAGGTGACCTCCCTTAGGGGGAGATTGTTAGGAATTAGAAAATTCAGTCGTTAAAGAGTCGGTCACCTCAAGTATATGTATTCGATAGAAAGCTCGTAGTCGTAGTCAAGTTATGTTAGTAAGTAGTTTGTTTTGTAACACCGTGGAGGACAGACGGGTCTTTACCCACTGTATGCCTGATCTACAGCCCGTAGGTGGCGTTTATTTGCAAGACACTATAAGTACCCTCTACCTTCCAAGGTAGAGGGTTGGAGCTTCAATACCGTTTTTCTTTGTTTCACATAGTTCCCAACTCTCTTCCCTTTCTCTCTCTAAAACTTTCTCTCTCTAAACTACTTGAACGCCACATGTGATTATGGTTTAGTGTTTTTGTGAAATCCTATATCTTACACTATAAAATGCGATTCTAGCTCACAAGGCCAAGAATTTGCAAGCTTCCCTAAGTGATTTTAAATATGCGGAGCTTTGAAAGATTTGCTAGTTTCTAATAAGTGACTTTAAAAATGCGAGACTTAATATCATTTGACGAAGCATTAGCTAAGTTAATATATGTTTTGACACCTTATTTACTTTCCGCTGGTGAGAGTAGGAATAGAATTCTGACTTGACCGGGCGTGTTGAGCCCTAGCTTGTTCCCTTAACCATAGATAATTAAATTATCGGCTAAGCATCCGCGGATCTCATTATTTGAGATTTTAAATTTGCGGAGATCGAGGAATGATAGAGTTACTTATGAGTTTAGATGCTAAGCGTGGAGTAGATGGTTCTCTTTAGAGCTCATCGAAGGTACTTGTGGCTTTTTGCTCATACAAAATTGTCTCACCCCATATTTGTGAATAAATAATTAAAGATGTTAGGTTTTGGCGATAGTTAGTTCTTTATATTCTTTAGAGAATCCTTGCCCATGAGAGTTGGGTACACATCAAGGTACTGTCAGTGTTGCGGTATAAAAACCATAGGATTCGGAGTTTGGCACAAAAATTAACATGAAATAAAGCCCAAATGTATTAAAGTAAAAATCCAAAGCCATAAAAGTTTTCTATGTCTGACGGTACCCCCGTTGTCATGGATTTCAAAAAGATGGAGGAAAATTTCAAAGTCATAATAAGACTTCTGATAAAACGGTAATCCCGTTGAATTAGTGGTTGAAAAGACCGAGGGCTTAATTACAAAAATGCAAATGTGCTGAAATAGTGTTAAGCCAAACTTTGACTCCGGGAGATATCTAAATAAAGCCTCTGTCTCTGGACTCGTAGGTGAGTTGTTTCGGTCGCAATAAAAAGGATATCTTCCTAAATCGTGTTAAATTAGGACCTTGATGTGGACCTCATTCTTGTGTGCAACGGTTTTCGTGGGAAGATGGAAAACTGATTAGCGACTTAGCTTTATATCTTTATCGGAATAAAAATTATCGAAACGAGAAACTTGAAGAAATTCATTTCTCACCAAAAATAAAATAAATAGAGGAAAATAGGAAAATGGGAGTAAGAAGTAATTACACAAGTAACTTCCATGGGTAGTGTTAGCATCTAAAAGCATATTTAACAATGATTTCGATTTTACGCTTAGTTTCGGAGCTTGTGAAAAATCAGGGACGATGTATTCTATCCGTATGGTCACTCCTCGCTGAGTTATATTTCCTACTCCGTGATCCTAAAAATGTCTTTTGAAAAATGTTAGAGTTATTGATCGACATGAAAGTTCAACAAACCGTCACTCATAATTGGAATGTGCTTAAACGTAATATCTATATGTGAAATAAAAGGTAAACGGGGCTTTTTTAGAATTAAGGGTTTCTTAATCTCTTTTGAGGAATCTTTGCTACTTTTCATAGGTTTAGTAGAAAGAGATTATAATCTTTGGTTTTAGAAGCGTGAGTTGATTACATTGAGTGAGGACACGACAATCGTCCAGTCTGGGGTATTTTGGTATGTGCTAAAACACATACCATTTCTTTTCCAAAATAGACCCAAAATAACAAGAAACAAGCCGTTTATGTATAATATTTGTTGGTTTCTTGAGTTTATGCATGTGCAGGTACGAATATGACAAAACACACAAAAGAAAGACAAATCAGACAAAAACCGAGCACGAGAAGGAAGAGAGTGCAAAAGCCAATGCCGGGATGCTATTTGATGGATTTTGATGCTCGAAAGATCGATTTGCAAAGTTTCGGGACATGTTCGGGGAGTTTTCACTTTTTCACCTTCATTACACTTTACACCCTCAATTTATCCTAAAATTCACATTACACCCTTCATTTCAACCAAATTATCAATTTTCACCCTCATTAATCCCATATTTACCATTTTTACCCTAGTACCCCTCATTTATCAAAATTACCCAAGTTACCCTTATACTTTCATAATTAACACTTTTGATCCTCGAAGTTTCCTAATTTAGCAAAATGGTCATTATGGATACAAGTTTATTACTAAGTCCATTAAACATATTCTTATACAAAACACAACTAACCCATACCATCCCTTCTTACACTTAGCCCAAGCCAAATTACAAATAATAACACACCCCGTATACCATTTATTCCCGTTTACCCATTTTCACCTAAACTATACCCATGGTCAAACTCCAAAAACCCGGTCAACACTCCATTTAACCCTACCCAGGTCAACCTCCCCATCAACTGGTCAAAATAAAATAAATAACAAAACCCCACAGTACCCTTTCCCTCCTAAATCCCCAACACTGTATGCCTTCCTCCTTCACCTAAAATCCCATCACTGCCCCTCCCCACATAGTACTAGCATCTTTTTGGACAACCTGGCGATCCGTGTGCTAAGGAATGACACGTAGGCATAAAGAAAGTCTCTGATTGGTGGAGACATGTCATCAGAATGATCCAAGGGCTGAGATTTAAGAGAATGATGTGGGATGTGAATGAATGGTGAAGATTGCACTTCCTGAAGCTTCCTTTGATGCCCCAAAGCTCTTGGCTCTGCTATTTAAAGACCCCTCATCAACAAAGCAAATCGTCCAATTTTCATGTAATTAGAGAATTGTTACCATTTATTTTCCAAGTTATTTACTGTTTTAAATCTTAGTTGTAATGGTAATTTTTATATTGTAATTCCAGTTTAGTAATCAAATATCAGTTTTCAGTTTTTCTTAATTTTTCTCAATCTCTTGCAATTATCTCATTACTGTTTATAAGCTTTATTCTACTGTTCATTAAGCTCAATTAAGCTTGTATAAGCTTAATTGAGCTCAATTCTGATTTTAATTGTTCTTAATTCCAAGTTTTGAAAAAAGTCTAATGAAGTCAAATTTTGAAAGTCAAATAGGTTTAGCTGGATGTCTGGTTTAAAGTAGTTATAAGTTGAGTTTTAATGTTTGTTTGAGTGTATTATTTCAGCTTTTGTTAAATTTCATCATCATTTGAAAGAGATTTTGCCATATGTTCAAGTTAAGGAGTGTTTGGGATAAGACATTTTTCTAGAATTTTAAGCAATTTGGGTAGCTTAATTCAATAAAATCAAGCTTAGGAATCTGTTTTATAATAGTCTGAACCAAAGTTTTTAAGTTTCAAGGTAGTGTTAGTGTTTCAAGGTTTTGCCAAATGGTTTTTAGACTGCTGATTCTGTTTTCAGTGCAGTCCACTCAATAAAGCTTTGTAAGATCTAATCTTGCTCTAAAGTTTGTGTAACTCAGTTTTATTGATAGCTAAAGTTCCCTAGTTTAGTTGTGATTAGCTTATTTTCCCTTAGAAATAGTTTAGTTGCTTACTTAAGCCTTAAAATTGCTTGCATCTTTATCCCTTTTCTGTCCACATCAGTCTTTCCTAAAGATAAGTGTGAGCTTATTTTGATGCTTTCTATGATTGAGGTTTGCTTCTTAGGTAGATTATATTTTAGATTTCTTTTGTTTTGCTTTCTGATCCCCTTTAGGAGCTTTTAGATTAGCCTATCTTAGCCTGCATTTATTCCTATTTCTATCTAAATTTTCTGCTGCAGTCATATCTTTGTCCTAATCAACTCTTGTTCTTGATTTTTAATTTCTTCATATTAAGTCATTTTCAGCTGAAACTTTGGATTTTAGAACTCTGGTTGGATGTTTTTAACAAGCTAATTTTAGATTAATTTTAGGAATTTTCTAAGTCAGTTAGAATAGAGCTTAATGTATTTGGATCAGGCCTGTTTGGACTAGGATGATCAAGTGCTGATTTGCTTATAGTTTATGTTAATCCTGTGCTTATTCAATTCCTTCAGTTATTTTTTAGTTAGAATAGGCTTATTTGATCTCATTGTAGCCTGTGGTAGCTTCTTGTAGCTTAATAGTGCTTGTAGCTTATTTATCACTTAGCTTTTCATATCAGTTTGTCATCAAATTGCATAATCTGCATTCAAAAGTTGTGTTTGATATTTTTCATAGCTTCTTAGTAGTTTTTAGAACGTTTCTGAAATTTTTCATAATTTTCCTTAGTCATTTACTATTTTTCTGCATTTAAATTCAATTTTTAGCATTTTTAATTAGTTTTTAATTCAAATAAATCAGAAAATGTTCACAAAAGTATAATTTTAATTTTATTAGGTTTAGAAAAATCAAAAAGTCATAAAAAGTATTTTTCCAGATTTTTCTTAGTTAAAATAGTATTTTCTAGAAATTTAATTAGTTTTAATTAGTTTTAAATTCTTAAAAAATTGAGAAAAAGTCAGAAAAATATAATTCCAGTTTTGAAAATTGTTTTTAGTTAGTTAAGATTTTTGAAAAATAGTTTTGTAATTTTATTTTAAATTTTCATAATTTTTAGCTTTTTAAATCTATTTTAAAAGTTCAAAATTAGTTTTTAATTCAAATAAAATCAAGAAAAAGCAAAAGAAATTAGTTTTAAATTTCAAATAATTTTTAAATCACATTTTTAGCTGTAGAAAATTATTAGTTCACTTTTAGGGGTTAAAATAGAGTAGATTGCATTTTAATTTACGTTTTATAATTGTCGTAACTTGCGTTTGTAGTTTACATTTGCGTATTTAGTTTTAATTACTTGTTTGCATCCTAGATTTTGTTAGGAATTAGAAAATTCCTGTGCTGAAAGAGTCGGTCACCCCAACTATTATCTAGCATAAGTTAGCTCGTAGATTAGTCATTAGTTACGGTTTATGTAGTTAGTTAATAGTGAATAATAGTGTAGTGCAACACCGTGGAAGAAGGTCGGGTCTTTACCCACTGTATCCCTGATCCACAGGCCGTCAGGAGGTCGTTTAGGTTGTAACCTATAAATACCCTCTACCTTGCAAGGTAGAGGGTTGGATGTTCTTTGGTAATCTAATATTCAACTAGTTTCTCTCACTAGAATGTCCCACTCTTTCTCTCTCTAAAACCATCTATGTGCTCATTGTGTTAATGTTATGATGTGTATGTGAAAAGCTTATATCTTACAGATTTAGTAGTTTTAATTTCCTTTTATTATAATTGCTTGCCCCATAGTTTATAAATCATTAAAAATTTCCTTTTTCCCATTCAAATCCCGAATAACGCGACGTGAGTTGAAAATTCCATTCATTTCTCGCTAGGAACGATCCCGGTACTCAAATATAATACATTTGAGTTCCCAAATACTACAAATACTATAATTGGTTTCTTTCCTAAGAATCAGAGAACAACTATAAATAAAATCCACTTTAGTGGTCTTGATGATGACGAAGCTTAGCACCTTATGACCTTGAGCGTGCACGTCTTCAAGCGGTTGTGATCTCGCTTTTAAGAGGAACCTAGAGAATCACACAAAGAGAAAACTACATAGAATGATGCTTTGGATCTGAGGTTAGAGAGGTTAGAACATAGAGAGAAGATATGTCTAAAAGGGGTTGATGAGCAAGAGAGAAATGGCTTCACTATTTATAGGAAAACTGCCTACAGTTAACCCGGATCCGGAAGATATTACCTAGGGGATCCGTCAGCTGGGTCAGGCTAGTCTTGATTTTGGGTTACAAACCAAGTTATAGGTTATGGGTTATGAACCATGGGTCATGGACTTTGGATCATGGATACCCAACAAGATACATTGTACCTAGTCAATGGGTCATGGGCCTTGGGTCATGGGTCATGGGCTTTCGGTCATGGATCATGGATAATATCCAACATGATTTCATGCATAATGTCATGCAATGGATCATGGGTTATGGATCATGCTCCATGGGTATGGGTCATGGAATTTGGTTTTTACCCAACATATTCCCATTACAAGTTATATTAAGCACATATACATTTTTATAAAATATAAGTAAACAAAATTACTTTGTAAGTATTTTATAAAAATGGTTTTGGTTTTATATAACTTATTCAACTAAACATGTTTTGATGATTTTATATGTTTAGTAAAAGTGTGTTAGTAAATTATTGGCTCAAAGATTTTACGTATTTTATTTATTTCGTTAAAAAGATTTTACGATTGTTATCGAAAAATATTAGAAGATTGTAAAATATAAATAAACGATTTTACGGTTTATTTGTATTAACATATATATTTTATCTAGGACAACTAACGTCTCGGAACACATTTTAATCATGAGATTCTATGAATGTCAATTTTTCCATCGTCTTCTACTCTCTTTTTTGCAGGTTATTCAAATATGTCTTTGGTATGTCGACTTTGGTTGTTCGAAGCATATGACTGAAAATCTCAAGCTTTTCATGAATTTATTTGAAACATTTATGGGACCTATGAGATTCGGAAATGAAAATTTTGCTCCTATTCTCGAATATGATGACTTAATCTACGGTTCTATCATCATCGCAAGATTTATGTTGAAGGGCTTGGTCAGAATTTGTTCTCCGTTGGACAATTCTATGATACAGATTTGGAGGTTGCTATCCGGAGGAATACATGCCTCGCTAGAGATTTAGAGGGTAATGGTCGTTTGACAGGATCTCGTAAAACCAATCTCTACACGATCTCTCTTTCGGATCTTGCATATTCATCATCGATTTGTCTCATGGAGAAAGCTACAACGACAGTGTCGTTGTTATTGCATCTGATATTATCTCATGTCTACTTTGATACCATCAACTAGCTTGCAAAGAATGATTTGGTAACTGGCCTTCCAAAGCTGAAATATTCAAAATATCATATGTGTTCCACCTATGAGTTAGGGAAAATCCATAGAGCTGTTATAAAGCCAAAGCCGGTACCGAGTTCTCAAGATCAGTTACTCACGGTACACATGGGTGTATTTCCTTGCGTCGAAAGATGAAACACCCGGAATCATCATCGGATTTCTTAAGAGAATACAAGTTATACTGCGTGCTACTGTAACAATTTTACGGACAAACAATGGAACCATCTTTAATAATAAACCTTAAGTTCGTATTGTGACAATGTCAGCATCACTCATCAAACCTCCATAGTCAAAACTCCTGAACACAATAGCATAGTTGAAAGATGAAGCTGAACGTTAGTTGAAGCTGCTATGAAAATGTTAAGATTTGCCAAACTTCCATTCAACCTTTAGGCATGTTAGGATTTAAAAATCCAGTTGTTAAAGTGTCGGTCACCTCAAGTATATGTAATTGTTAGAAAGCTCGTAGTCGTAGTTAATTAATGATAGTTAGTATTTAGTTAAGTAACACCGTGGAGGATGGACGGGTCTTTACCCACTGTATGCCTGATCCACAGCCCGTAGGAGTTGTATTTTGTAAGATACTATAAATACCCTCTACCTCATAAGGTAGAGGGTTGGAGTTCATAATAAGATTTTTCTTTCTCTCACTAAGCTTCCTAAACCTCTAAACTTTCTCTCTCTAAAACCTTAAGCCATACGCCCCATTCATGCTATGGTTTGATATGTTTGTGAAATCCAATATATTACAAATGGTATCAAGAGCCATGGTTTGATCATCCCTCTTACATGTCCTTGGATTTCTAGTGGTTTTATATGGTTTTTGGGTTTGAAAAAGTTTAGTGGTATTTGCATCATTTGGACCATTTCTTGTCTTAAAGTTTGGATTTTGATTGTACTTTTGTGTTTAGAATCATCATAAGTGGTTAGGTTGTGATTTGGATGGCTTGAATCACTGTGGTTGGATTTTTTTTGGATTTTAAAGTGGCATTTTAGTTGTTTTAAAGGTTGCGATTTGTGTCTCGTAAAGTTGTTCTGACGAGCGACTTGTCTTCTGTTGGAAGCGATTTGTTTCAGTTGAGAATCGCTTGTTTAAGCGATTTGTCAGGCTTGTGGTTGTACTTGTGCAATTTATGCGGAGAGGCGATTTGTCACTTTAAGCGACTTGTTTATTTAAGCGAGTTGTAGTTTAAGCGATTTGTCTTGATTAAGCGATTTGTCATTTAAGAGATTTGCTGGTTTAAGCGACTTGTATGGTTAAGCGACTTGCTTATTGAAGCGAGTTGATTGTTTAAGCGATTTGTCTTATCAAGCGACTTGTCAGTCTAAGCGATTTGTTAGTTGAAGCGACTTGTCTGTTTTGAGCGATTTGTTGGCTGAAGCGACTTGTCACTTTGAGCGATTTGTCTCTTGAGATTTAGTGTTTTCTTCGTGTTACGTTTTACGGTTTTCTCTTGATTTAGTAAAATCCCGTGAAAGAATCTATTTCCCGGTTTAATCAAAGAGTTTTAAAATCCCGTAGAATCAGTAATCATGTCTACTAACGTACCTACTATTATCTCTTCTGTTGCTGAAGAAGTTCAAGCCGCTGGATCCGATACTCGTCCACCTATGCTAGACAAAACTGATTATGACTCATGGGCTCAACGAATTAGGTTGTACTGCTTGGGTAAAGAAAATGGGGTCAACATTCTCAAATCAATTGATGAAGGACCGTACCAAGTTGAGACTACCAGAGACATACTCGAAACTGCTGCTGATGGCTTAGTGACATTAGGATTGGTTAGACCAAAAACATATGAGGAACTTACTGACAAGGAGAAAAAGAGATACGATGCTGATATTAGGGCTTCAAACATTGTACTTCAGGGTCTACCAAAGGACATCTACAAGTTAATCAATGACAACAATGAAGCCAAAGCAGTTTGGGACAATGTCAAGATGCTTCTCTCCGGTTCAGAATTAACTAAAGAAGACTGAGAGTCTCAACTGTATGATGATTTTGAGAACTTCAAGATGAACCCAGGAGAAAATGTCACTGAATACTATGTGAGGTTCTACAAGCTCGTGAATGACATGAGGAATATCAAAATGGCAATGCCAAATATCCAGCTAAATTCAAAGTTTGTGAACAACATGAATCCCGAATGGCACAAATTTGTCACTGCAGTCAAACTTAACAAAGGATTGAGGAACACCAATTATGAGCAACTGTATGCTTATTTACTACAAAATGAGAAACATGCTTTGTTTGAGCGAATGATCATGGAAAAGTTCAAGACCAATGCTGGAGATGCAAGCTCTTCAAATGACTCAACTGCATTCTACACCAATGTAGGGATTACTACCAAAGCATCACAAGTCATACCTACTGGAAATGGTAACCACAAGCTCATTCCTGATCCAGGGTATAAGCCTCCTGATGCTGAAGCAGCCATGGAACACTTTGTCAATCAACTGGCTCTTATGGTCAAGCAAAACTTGAATCTCACCCCACACACCAACAATCATCTAAGAACTGCATCAAATCTTCACAATCATGCTACTGTTAAAGAAGGAAAGATAGTGGTACAAAATGTGCAAGGAAGACAAAATGCATACCTTCCACATAATGATCAAGGGAAGGCTGGAGCTGGATATGGGAATGCTTGAGCTGGATATGGGAATGCTGGTACTGGATATGGGAATGCTGGCGGTGGTGGTGGATTTATGGGTAATCAGAATCGTGGAATGAATATAACTCAAGGTCAAGTAAAGCCCATTAAATGTTATAACTATGGTGGAGAAGGACACATCGCCAGGAATTGCACTCTTCCAAAACGTCCACAAAATGCAGAGTACTTCAGGGATAAGATGCTGCTGGTCCAAGCTCAAGACAGTGGAGCAATGTTGAATGAGGAAGAATTGATATTTCTTGCTGAGGGAAATGCCAGAACTTATGATGCTGATGTGGATGAACAACCAGTGCAGGGTATGGGTCAGAACAATCCCAATGCATTTCAAGTCGCAGACTGTGATGCATTTGATTCAGATGTCGATGATGAACCAAATGCCCAGACCATCTTCATGGCTAATATCTCACCAATGGTAACTCCAAGGGCTTCTTCACCTAAACAGGCCACTCCTTCCAGGGAATCTATCATCTCAGAGGTATTAAAATTATACGATGATGTTGATGTACAAAAGATGCACGACAAAGTACAATCAACTGAAATTATTGAATCAGATATTGAAAATATGGGTAATATCAATGTTGTCCCATATGAGCAATATGTGAAACAAAATGAAAGTGATATTGTACCAAGTAATGCATCTTCTGCAGTCAATGATGACTATATTTTTCATGAATTCACTGCATGTGCCCCTGATGATTCTGTTATTTCTGAACTAAACGCCTATAAAGAACAAGTTTCTATATATGAACAACATGCTAAGTTCGAATTGACCACCCGTGAGCAGGAGATGGATAACCAAATACGTACAGTTATTAGAAAAAGTAATTTTAGAGAAGAAATGTTAAAACAAGAGTTAAACTCCTTACAAGAAAAGCTTACAAAAACTGTTAAGCAAAAGCAAGAACTTCAAGAAAATGTTAAAGTGCTTAAACAAGAATTTAATGCTAAGGAATCAAAACTTTTGAATGACTTTTCCAATCTCAAAACGTTGAAAAATAAACTTGAAAACAAACTGTACGTACAAGGGAACACCATTCAGACTACTCACATGATCACTAAGCACAGAGTCTTAAGCGATAAGCATAGTATTTCCCTAGTAGAGGAGCCAAATCCCGAGTACTATAAAAAGGCTAAAGCTTACCATACGATTGTATATGATGGTAATGAGATCCTCAAGCCTAGGCAAACACCATCATATATTGGAAGCACGAAAGAGGATAGAAAATTAGAAGATGCCTCTAGGGAGAAAATGGATAAGAAGCTAAAAGATCCTCAGTGTAAAAAGCAAAACATAACGGTCAAACCCCATGATTACACTAAAGAAAATTGGATTTCCCTGAACATGTTTAAGCCTCAAACTCAATTAACCCTAGAACAAGTTTTATGGAAAAAAGACATGGATAAGCAAAAAGCAAATGTACTTGTTGAAACAAACACTCCCCTTAGGAAAGTGCCTCCAGCTACTGTGTATCCTCCGAATACATCAATGCATTTAGTTCCTAGAACTCTTCCCACTAAGAGCAAGACCTTAATCAGCCTGTATGTCATTTATCAACTATTCGTTGATTTTGAGAAAACATGTAAGAAGAGAATCACACCTACAGGGATAACTGAAAGGGAAAGGGGTTTTGAGCAAACTAAAGAATGCTATTTAACTGAGGTCATACCTTTCTTTAAACAATTAAAAAATCAATTTGTGAGTCTTCAAAAGGGGATAGACTCAAAGATTAAAGAAATGGAAAAGGAATTTGATGAAATGATAGTTGAGGTCAATAATTATGAACGGGAACTCAAATATAATGAAATTGAAAGGAAAAATCTGCATATCTTAAATGAGAACTTGATATCGAGTTGTGTGGCTCAAGATGTGTTTTATACTATTACTAAGTATTCTATTACTGCTTCTCTATTTCATGAATTATCTGTTGCTTTGAAAGTTTCCCATGATCGTGTCATTGAGCTTGAAAACAAAAACTCAAAACTAAATGAGAAAATTGACAAGGATGATCACGATAATTTGGTAAAACACTTTTCTAAGCTGGAAGTTGAACATTTTGATTTGCAATTAAAATATCAACATCTGAAAGAAAATGTTAAAACCTCAAACATCAAGATATCCTCAGATGTTCCAGAGTTTGATGTAGTTTTTGAAATAAACAAACGTGACGAACAGATTCAAGCTCACTGTAACACGATCAGAAAGTTGAAAACCTAAATTTCACAATTAAAGGGTGAAAAGAACAATGTGACTGGCTCCCAAATGCCTCCTCCTTTAGATTCTCAATTTTCTCAAAACTTTCATCTTCAAAACATCATTAACGTATTACAACAAGAAAATGAGAGTTTTCTAGAAGAAAATGAAAAGGTCAAACGACACTTCAAAGAGTTATACGATTCAAAGAAAGTCACTCGTGACAAGAACAATGAAAAAATAACTTCGTTACAAAAGGAAATTGAGAATCTGAAGAGTCAGGTAAAAGGGAAAATGCCACTTGTCTTTATTGAGAATGTTGCATCAAAGGCATCTACAGATTCTAAATATACTGTGACTGTTAAATACATTCCTCATCATCTTAGAAATAACGAACTTGTGTTTTACAACTATTTCTGCCACCTTAAGGATAGTATAGAATGTCTCTGTGAGATTGTAGAAGAGGATAGCATAAATAAGCAACTTGATAGTGAAATTAGGTATGCCATGCTTATATGCCAAACGATCTCAGGAGTTGTTAGAATTTTTAAGAGCAACATGCCCTAAATCCTTATGTGAGAAAGATAAAGCTGTGATGCCTTGTTCTATGCCTAGTGCTAAGTATGCAACCCATTCTATGCCTTATTCTATGCTGAAAGTCAAGCATGTGAGCTTTGATGTGCCTATAAGTACTTCAGATCCCAGCACTTCTAGATCAGGAATGCAAAAAGTAGCAAAACCAACTAATGTTCCCATAATTCCCTCTACAGGAGTAATCAGTGGTACAAAAGCAAGCGGGTCAAAGCCTCCAGGCAATACAAAGCAAGATAGGACCTCGCAAGCTAAGAGTGATCAATGGAAAAGAGTAGAAGACCACCCTAGGAACATTAAGTTTCATTTGAATAAAATGAATCGTGTTGATTCTAGTATTAGCTATAAGTGTACTGTAATTAATTCAAATTCTGCTACTATTTGCAAAACATGTAATGAATGCTTGATGTCTGGTATTAATCATGAATGTGTTGTTAATGGAATGAGTAATACTGCAAAATTTCCTATTAAAATGGTTAACACTAGACAACAGGATAAAAAGGTCAGAATACCAAGGAGGAAGAGGGCTAGAAAACATTAGAAACCAACAGGAAGAAAATTTAGTAATGTAGGTTAGTATTGGATACCTACTGGCCGTAAATTCAATCTTAATGAGTTGTGCCCTAAATTATCTAGATCAATGCCCATTAGGAAATGGATGCCCACTGGTAGAACTATACCTTTAAGAAGTGAACATACTTTGAATAGATCTACTGTTTCTACTAGCCCGGCATCTACCTCTAATGATTTTATTGATTATGTTTCTGATGTGGATGTTCCAATCTCGTTTTCTAACCAAGTGGAACCCATTCTTGCATAGGGATCCCAATTATCCAGTTATCCATTCTTGTCTGTGTTCAATTGCAGGTCGTTCAAATTGTTCTGTGGTACTTGGACTCAGGGTGTTCCAAGCATATGACTGGAGACCGCTCGCGGCTCATAAACTTCGTGAGTAAATTTATTGGGACTGTTAGATTCGAGAACGACCATTTTGGTGCAATTATGGGTTATGGAGATTATGTTGTTGGTGATAGTGTAATCTCCAGGGTATATTATGTTGAAGGTCCTGGTCATAACCTGTTTTCTGTTGGCCAATTCTGTGATTCCAATCTAGAGGTGGCTTTTAGAAAACATACTTGTTTCGTTATAGAACTTGATGGTGTGGAACTTTTAAGAGGAACATGTGGTACAAACCTATACACCATCTCTATCGAAGATATGATGAAGTCTTCTCTAATCCGCTTGTTGTCAAAGGCTTCGAAAACAAATTCATGGTTATGGCATCGTCGTCTCAATCACTTGAACTTCGGAACCATTAATGATCTTTCCAGAAAGGACCTAGTAAGAGGCTTACCCAGATTAAAGTATGAAAAAGATCATATTTGTTCAGCATGCCAATTGGGAAAAAGCAGGAAATATGCCCACAAACCCAAACCCGCAAACTCAGTTATGGAAGTTCTTCATACTCTTCATATGGATTTGTGCGGACCTATGAGAGTGCAAACGATAAATGGGAAGAAATATGTATTAGTCGTTGTTGATGACTACTCTCGATTTACTTGGGTTAAGTTTTTGAGGACGAAGGATGAAACTCCAGATGTCATCATCAAACTTATCAAACAGCTGCAGGTTCGACTTAACAAGACTGTTAGAATTATTCAAACAGACAATGGCACTGAGTTTGTTAACAAAGACCTACGTCAATTTTATGAAAGCATTGGAATCAGTCATCAAAGAAGTGTTCCACGTACGCCTCAACAGAACGGTGTAGTTGAAAGACGAAATCGGACCCTTTTTGAAGCTGCAAGAACAATGCTAATTTACTAAAAGGTTCCAATGTTTGTTTGGGCTGAAGCCATTGCCACTGCCTGCTACACCCAAAATCGTTCCCTCATACACACCACTCATGGACAAACTCCATACGAACTTGTCCATAAACGAAAACCTGATCTCTCCTACCTTCGTGTATTTGGTGCTTTGTGCTTTCCAACGAATGACGGTCAAAATTTAGGTAAACTAAGAGCTAAGGCGGACATTGGAGTTTTTGTGGGTTATGCACCAAACAAGAAAGGTTACCGAATCTACAACAAAAGAACTCGAGATATCATGGAAACTATTCACGTCACGTTCGATGAGCTGTCTGGGAAAATGGCTCCAGGACAATCAAGTTCTGGACCCGCATCACAACCTTCATTAAGTAGTCCCATTAGTTCTTCTCTTGTACAAAATCCTTCACCAGCAATTCCATATGTACCTCCTTCGGAAGATGATTTGAAGAAATTGTTTGATCCAATGTTTGATGAACACTATGAGCCTATTGCTAATGATCAGTCAAATCCATCAACAGAGGCTGCCCCTAACCTAGTCAACGTAGATAACCGTTCAGTTTCTATGTCATTGAGTCAAGAAGCGCCTTATGCAGATCACTCATCCTCATCATCAAATCCTCAATCATCAAGTGTACATCATGGAAATGTTTCTGGCACCTATGATGGAGATAACCCCTTTGCTACTCCCGAAGATGCTCCATTTGAGAACATATTTGCTTTTGAACCAACTTCAGAACCATCTTCATCAGGAGATCCAAACTCTGCTACTTCAGTTCCTTAACAACAACCACACGAACACCTTAGAAAATGGACACATGACCATCCATTGGACAACATCATTGGAAACCCTTCTCGTCCAGTATACACTCGTAAACAACTTGCAACTGATGCCTTGTGGTGCTTCTTCAACTTCGTACTAACTAAGTTCGAACCAAAAGACGTTAGAACTGCCATGACTGAAGACAGCTGCTTCAATGCCATGCAAGAAGAAATTCATGAGTTCGATCGACTAGATGTATGGGAATTAGTACCTGATCCTGACTGTGCTATGATCATTGCTCTAAAATGGATCTTCAAAGTAAAACTTGATGAGCATGATGATGTGCTAAAGAACAAAGCTCGATTGGTTGCAAAAGGATACCGTTAAGAGGAGGGTATTGACTTTGAAGAATCATTTGCTCAAGTTGCATGTATCGAGGCAATCAGAATCTTCCTGGCTAACGCTGCAAGTAAGAACATGGTAGTCTATCAGATGGATGTAAAGACGGCTTTTCTTAATGGAGATCTGAAAGAAGTAGTATACGTCAGCCAACCTGAAGGTTTTGTGAATCCAGAGCATCCTACTCATGTCTATCGCTTGAAGAAGGCCCTTTATGGTTTGAAGCAAGCTCTTAGGGCATGGTACGACACACTATCGAAGTTTCTTGTATCTAATGGATTCAGCAAAGGAGCTGTTGATCCGACATTGTTCACCATAATGTCAGGCAAACACTTAATTCACGTTCAAATCTATGTTGATGATATTATTTTTGCCTCAGCTGACCCCAATGAATGTGACCGTTTTTCTAAGGAGATGGGCTCCAAATTTCAAATGTCAATGATGGGAAAAATGTCATTTTTCTTGGGATTACAAATTTCACAAAGTCCCGGAGGCATTTTTATCAATCAATCAAAATATGCTAATGAAATCTTAAAGAAATTTGGATTTGATTCTTGTGACCCTGTTGACACTCCCATGGTGGAGCGTACTAAACTGGATGAGGACCACTCAGGGATCATGGTTGACCAAACTAAATATCGTAGTATGATTGGGTCCCTGATGTACCTTACTGCCAGTAGACCAGACATTCTGTTCGCTGTATGCATGTGTGCTAGATACCAGGCTAAGCCTACCAAAAAGCACCTTTAAGCGGTTAAACGGGTCTTTCGGTATCTCCAAGGAACCATCAACATGGGACTTTGGTACCCGAAGGACACCGGTATGTCACTAACAGCCTATGCAGATGCTGACCATGCAGGGTGTCAAGATACACGTCGAAGCACGTCAGGAGGTGCTCAGTTTTTGGGTGACAAGCTTGTGAGCTGGTCTTCAAAGAAAAAAATGAGTACTTCTATATCCTCTACAGAGGCAGAATACATAGCCATGTCATCTTGTTGTGCTCAAATCCTATGGATGAGATCCCAATTATCTGACTATGGCTTTGAATTCAACAAAATCCCTCTGTATTGTGATAACAAGAGTGCCATTGCTCTCTCATGCAACAACGTTCAACAATAAAGAGCAAAGCATATCGACATTCGACATCATTTTATCAGGGAGCAAGTGGAGAACGGAGTGGTGGAACTATATTTTGTGAAGACTGAATATCAGTTAGCAGACATCTTCACCAAAGCTCTTCCTAGAGAACATTTTGAGTTTATCCTTCCACAACTTGGTCTAAAGAGTCTTCAACCAGAAACACTCAAACGTCTTCAAGAGGAAGACGAGGAGTAAAATTTTTTCTTCATCCATCTCTTGTAAATATTTATTCAAAAAAAAAAATACAAAAATATAAAACCAACAAAAAGAAAATAGAAAAATATAAAATTTCAAAAATCTATAAAAATCAGAAAATCTTTGAAAAAGCTAAAAAAAAAATATTTTTTCCATATTTTTCTATTCTTCGATAACATCTACGGTCTTTGATTTGTCACTCTAAGAATGACACGGGTCTTTAGATGAAGTTCGATTGTATATAAGCTTAAAAAAAAAGAAAAAAAAGAAAAAAAAAACATTTTGAGAGAATGAAATACAATGGTTTATAGTCATTTCAGACTGTACCCCGTTTTAAAAGAAAGAACAGAGCCATGCTTCATCTTACTTTTCAAATCTCATGGTCTGATTCTAAAAGCAAATGTTTGTCACCAAAAAGACAAATGTTTCCTTCACAAATAATTTTCCTTCTATAAATTCTTCTGAAAAATATTTGTTATCTAATGAAAACTAAATAGCTTTGTAAAATAACTCGGACTCAATTTTTGAAAATCATCTGTACTTGTCATTTGTCAAAATATTTATCTCTCAATCAACAACTTATGTCATTGATTGAGGGGGAGAATGATTTCAATTAAATCAAAAAGGTTATTTGTCAAACAATTGCAATGTCTTATACAATTGGTTCATACCTTGGCTAATGTTATGTTTTCATAAGATACTTATGCATGCTTGAACATTGGAGTTTAAAGTCTCAAAATCTGATCCTTATCAGTTAAAATATTTTTCAAAAGCAAGTCACAACTCTCCTCCAAAGTTTTCAAAATTAATTTCAATCAATAGAGATCACAAATCTCAATGGATTTGAAATGTGTGATCGGGGGAGAATATTGTGATTTAAATTGGATTTAAACTGATAATTCAATAAATGGTTTTATAAGTGATTAGCAAGCTCTCCTCCCTACATGTGCCAAACAATTTCAAATTTTCCATGCACATGTTAAGGGGGAGCATCTATATCAAACCAAAAAGGAAACGTGATTGATTTGTCTCTAAGTGCAGGTTTTCCCTAATATGTGCAAAACACTTTCGAATCTCGATGCACATATTGAGGGGGAGCAACTTTTAGAAAACCACATCCTTTCCTAAAAATATCTTTAACAAAGTATTTGAAATACTAATTTTGATCGGGAAGGTGATGTCGATATTTTTAGAAAATGTTGATCAAAGAAGTGAATTCTTCCTCTTGCCTCCATGTGCCAAAATGATTTCAAGCATACGATGCACATGTTGAGGGGGAGGTTTTTTTATTCTGAAATATCAAAAACAATTCAGGTACAAAATGCTTTTATAATAGATCACAAGTACCTGAATTGATTATTCAAACGGTTTTCAAATGGTTTCAATGGCAGAAGAACAATACCAAAAAGACTGACCAAATTTTTTTTATGCATGGAGAAATAAGGATGGTTAGGTTAGGTATTCGTTCCCACGATCCCGCCAGAGCCGGAGGGATCTACCCAGGGACAATCTACTAGATAGTGTAGAAGTCCTTAGGTATGATGAAAAAAGGAGAAAAATGAGAATATGGGAAGAGTGCCGACTGAGACAAAGCTAGTACTGGAAAAAACCCAACAAGGTTCTTGTAATGAAGTCTCGGTAAGCACTGAAGGGGTTGAAGAATGAAAAAAAAATGAAATGAGAAAAGGGTGAAAAGAAATAGCCCTCCAACAATTCAACCTTAGGGCAGAAACCGGGTTCAATTCATATGCTACTGGTCGTTACTAAGGTAACACTGGCATTGAACCTACATAATGTATCGACTTTCTCTTAGATATTGTTGATATTGAAGAAGGAGACCCTCTCCCTAGTCTCCGGCATAGGAACCAAATGTGCACTATTGAGTCTAGAGCCACGAGATCATCAATAAATCTCTCTAGGACACAATCAATGAAGAGTCTCTGTTTCACACAATGTGGAAAGTGAGATTATATCTTAAGAGTCCTACGCATTATCCTTGTGGTATTGCCAGAACATCCGAGTGATATGTAAAATATTCGCGATGAAGATGGAAATCCTTCTAGAGCCAACATCAAACAAGCTCTTGGTAGGTAACATGTGTGATCTATCCAATAGATCAAACTTGTGACAACTGGATTGAAACAATGGGGCGATCCAATATTGAATCAACCTTGGTCCAGGAAATGGATTGACGAATACCTTTGAAAAACCGGTCGTTGTGCTTAAAAATTCTTTTCACTAGCACATCGACTGTGTATTAATATTTCAAAATAAAAGTTGTTTATGATTGATAACTGATTTTACTTAAAACCTTCGTTGTACTGCAAAACACTTTATATTAAGCAGTACATGATTGTTTTTCAAATCACTTTTCATCAATCAGTGAATCTCAATTTGCTGGTTCACTCACTCCATGTTGTCTTCTTTGAGACGTTACGGTTTGAGAACAACTAGAGGAGCTGCGAAACCCTGTCAAGGAAATTCTTAGGAATTCTACCTGATCACAGGCAGTACTTGTACTGATCAACGGGGAACCGTGGTCCGTGTACCTCAATTCAACGAAAGTGTTCAAAGACACTTTCGTGCGCTTTATTGCTAACTGTTGTATGCAGGTACACCCAACGTTTGTAGCTGATCAAAATTGAGAGGTCAATCCATAGCCGCATGCTCACACAACACATTCATTTCTAAAGAAATCATGATAAGTGCATCCACGACTCTGATATTTTTCACTCCATGCTTCTGCTACGCTGCTGCAAATATCATGAATCAACTAAAGCTTCCGCTACTCCGATGAGAAGAAATCATGATCCAGAATGTGAGCATGTCGGTCCAATGTCACAACTTCACATAATGTCAACGCTATAAAGGAAGAGTCAGAGATTTATGGTAGCTAATGATCTCAAAGCTGGCTCAAAACTCATTATCACGTGGATCAGTTAAAGATCTCCATTTGGATTAACCAAATATGCAAAACATGAAGAATCAAAGACTACGAGCTACTGAGCAAAGAATTTAATCAAGAATCCTAGAACAATCAAATGTAATATCTGTTTGTATTCACTGTAAGTTGAGCTGACCTCCCTTAGGGGGAGATTGTTAGGATTTAGAAAATCCAGTTGTTAAAGTGTCAGTCACCTCATGTATATGTAATTGTTAGAAAGCTCGTAGTCGTAGTTACTTAATGATAGTTAGTATTTAGTTAAGTAACACCGTGGAGGACGGATGGGTCTTTACCCACTGTATGCCTGATCCACAGCCCGTAAGAGGCATATTTTGTAAGATACTAAAAATACCCTCTACCTCCCAAGGTAGAGGGTTGGAGCTCATAATAAGATTTTTCTTTCTCTCACTAAGCTTCCTAAACCTTTAAACTTTCTCTCTCTAAAACCTTAAGCCATACGCCCCATTCATGCTATGGTTTGATATGTTTGTGAAATCCAATATATTACAAGGCAAAAGCAATCACTACAGCATGTTTTACTCAGAATCGTTCTCTCGTCCACACTCGTTTTAGAAAGACAACATATGAAATTGTACACAAACGAAAACCCGACCTTAAATAATAACATATATTTGGCTGTTTGTGTTATCTTCTGAATGACCGTGAAAATTGTAACAAATGGTAATTTCACCTTGCTTTATATAACGAATACTTATCCATTTTCTACGTATAATATTTTTTACAATATCAACTTATTTGACCACAACATATGACATAACTAACATTTTCAACGAGCGTGCTCACACGCGGACCGACACCGACGACCTTATGTTTATTACACATAAACATCCTTACATGTCAAGTATCAAAAGTTTTCAACTTTTATTTGTCATTTTACGTTAATTCATTAACGTACGATTTCTAAACATTCAAGCTAAACGTTTTCTATCTATTTGAGTTTTTCACAAAACCCTAAATCATGATAACGATGGTTTTGAGTAAGTAAACCATAAACCCTAAAGTATAATACTCCAAAGCTAATGTACAAGTATTTAAATCATAAACCCTAACTTTACGATATTTCCCGGTATAAGCCCTAAACTTACAAAATTATGATTTTATGTAATAAAATCACAAACCCTAAATAATATATACATAATTTCTATAAAATATAAGTGTACAAGTCTTTCAACCAAATGTACAACTCACTTATGAATTAAAACTAACTTTCAATATAAAACCTATTATAAACCTTAGTGTACTAACTTTAAAACACATGGTGCAAAGCTATAATGCATAAGGCTCTAAGTTTGACTTTCTTAAGATTTCAAACCTAAGGTACAACTCTCCTATGCATGTGGTACTAGTATATTATGCACATAAGCTAAAAATGTTATTTACATAATACATACTTATCTAAACTTAACCAAGCCCTCAAACTAAGTTTACATTAGGTTTTAACTACAAGTACTACTCACTATAGCCTATGTACATGTCCTTTAAGCTAAATCATGCCCTAGTTTACTCCCTTAGTCCAAATCAAACCAAAAGACTAACCAATGTACCATAACCTAGTTCCAAGTTCACTTAGACACTAACTACACTAGTTCCTAAGCTAAATGAAACCAATAAGGATCATATTGAGCCACATCAAGACCACATCACCATGTTTCCCAAACTTTCAAACCTAGTCAAAGATTGTAGGAAAAATTCATGGTTAACTTTTTACCACACCAATTCACTTTCACCATGGCCATAAGAACCCTCCAAGTGGCTTAAATACACCTAATCTTGCCCCCTCCTCTCCTAACCAAGTGACTTAGAAGCCAAATGAAACCCTAACTAATCAACCTTATAAATACGCCCCATACCACACCCATTTCACTCCATCCCTCAACCTCTAGCCTTCAACATACACACTTACTTCCACATTATGATAATCAAGCCTTGGAGACAAGAATAGGACCTTAAGTTCAAAGCTAGGAAGCCTTGGAATGCTTAGAAGTTTCATATAGCCAACTTTCTGCTCTTGGTCGATTTCCTCAAAATGTAAGTACACAAGCCCTTTTTGATTCTTCTTACACATTTGGTAGTCTTAATATAGTAGGTTAAGAATTTTTAATAATAAAAATAGGTCAAAACCATCACAATACTTTTTTTGTTTTCTTTCTGGTCTTAGAGCAAACCTAAACACCCCTATCAATTATTGACTTTGTGCAAACTTAAATATACTTTTTGAAACCTTTATGCAAGCTAGATAATTAGTAGCTAAGCCCTGGGTAAGAATCATAAGTCTTTATAAGGTTAAAATATATTTTTCATTCTTCTAACCTATACGCTAAAACCTACCCAAATGCCCTACTGTTAATACAAATAAGCCGTAAAAACGTTTATTTATATTTTACGATCTTCTAATGTTTTGTCGATAACAAACGTAAAATCATTTTAACGAAACAAATAAAATACGTAAATGGTTTGAGCCAATAGTTTGCTAACACACTTACGTTTTCATATAAAACACTAAACAAGCAATAGTGTTTTCATGGTATAGTAAAACATATGTACAACAACTAGTATTTACATAATGGGTAGATATATACATACTTAGTATGTATTATAATGGGTAATAGAATGGGTAGAAGTTTAAGTATTTGACCCATTGACTTAATATATTGAATATAGTTGCGTAAAACCCAAAGTCTGTGACCCATATCCATGGAGCATGATCCATAACCCACTACCCATTGCATGACATCATGCATAAGTCATAATAGGTATTATCCATGACCCATGGAGCTAACCCATGACCCATTAACTAGATGCATTGCATCTTATAGATACATTGTATCTATTTGGATACCCATAGATCAAAACCCACAACCCATGATCCATGACCCACAACCCACTTTCGGGGGAGCGTCCTACAGATCCCTAATATTACACTAGACGGATCCCTCAAGCAAGGGATCCGTGGTGTCCGTGGCACAGTAGCATGTTTTTGTCTATAAATAGTGAGCCATTTCTTCATTGTAAGTTGCCACTCATACACATACTTTCTCCTAGTATTGTAATCTTTGTAACCTCAAATCCAAAGGATCTATCTGTGTAGTTTGTGTTTGTTTTTGTGTGATTTTCAAGGTTCCTCTTAAAGGCGATATCACTACCTCTTGAAGTCAAGCAAGCTCAAGTCCATGAGTTACCATGCTTCGTCATCATCAAGACTACTGAAGTTCTCTTGTTGATAGTTCTTTCTTCCTCTCTAGAAGTGTTGTGTCTAAGGCATTAGTGAAGGATGCCAAAAGGGTCAAGACGAAGGAATTAGTAAAAGGTGCCAAACATCCGTGTCAAAGGTATTAGTGAAAGATGCCAAAAGGGTCAAGAAGAAGGCATTAGGGAAAGGTGCCGAACATCCGTGTCAAAGGCATTAGTGAATGATGCCAAAAGGGTCAAGTCAAGGCATTAGTAAAAGGTGCCAAAAGATCATGTCAAAGGCATTAGTGAAAGATGCCAAGGGTGTACAATCGATATGGTGCATCGATGTACAAATAAAGATAGGTTGTGTCCAAGGATATTGATATCCTTGATGATGTTGTTATAAGGAGTGGGTCTCTTTTGAGATAGGTGTTGTGTAGTGTTGGGTAGTAGTTCCTCCTTTGTAATGGAACTCGGTATCTAGCCTTGTACCGGATAAAGTGTAGGCGACGTTGTGATAGGTTTGGTTCTACCTCGTGTAAGAACCCGATGTTTAGCCTTGTACCAAAAAAGGAGTAGGCGACGTTGTGAAGGCTTCTCCGCCATAAGGAGTTTTGTGTCATGTAGTGATTACGAACTCTCGTGTAGGTGACTCGGGGAATAGATTAGGGCAAGGAAGGTGTCCTTGTAGCCGAACCACTATAAACACTCGTGTCGTGGTTTTGTGTTTCTTACTCTTTACCTTTACATTACATATTTACATACCTATCTATCAATATCCAACATACACATTTAAATAGATTGACATAAGTCGATCTAAATATTTTAAAACGAAGTTTTAATCGGTAAAACTATTCAACCACCCTTCTAGTTTTCCACACCTACTTTTGAGTTGTTTTTGAGACATAAGCCAAGGGAATTAGGACCAGCCCTTAAGTACTCTTAATGACCGCCTAGGACACTACATAATTCCCCAAATACCTGGCCAAAAACTCTTGATGCCTCACCTTTATTTTGCTCTCTTTTGGGCTTGTCGAAAACTGAAACCAAACGCACACTATGTATATTTTTTTAATTTTTGAAAACCTAAGAGCTAAGCTATGTTCTAAACACTCCTAATAAGTTAATAAACATGTTACAAAGTCTTTTAAACCAGCCCATATGTTTTAAAATTCAAAACGCATTTTTCTTGTTTCTACCTTTTTGGTCGTAGCAGCCCAAATGGCCATGTTCACGCATTTGTTTCTCCTTAACCAAAGGTATAACAAATATGAGGTTTATGCCGTTTTAAAGAGCCCACGGCTAAGTTATTATAATAGAAAGAACATCATTGAAAACTCTATTTTCCCGGCTTTTATTTGGTCGGAAAAAGGGTGCCTTGCGAACTTTTTCAAACCTACCCCTCTTGTGCACTTTTCAAAGATAAGCTAAACGATAAGCTAATAAGCTGTTATAAAATTGTTTTCAAACCACTGTTAACTTAAATTTACAATTTTTAGAAAGCCTCGTCTTTTTCTAAACCTAAAACGTACTAAAAACGAAATAAGGACTATTTTTTTAAACGACTTAAAGCGTCAAGGACTTAAAATGCCAAAATTGTAATATTTTTAGAACAAGGATTAAGATTATAATAAGCTTGAGACATAAGGGTATAAAGTGTCACCTTTGAACTAAAGGGTATAAATTGTTATTTTACCAAAGTTGAGCGGTAAAAGTTATAATTTTACCAAAGTTGAAGGGTAAGATTTGTCATTTTATGAAAGTTAAAAGGTATACATTTTCTTTTTATGAAAGTCAAAGGTTAAAGGTATAAACCGTCAGTACTTGGAATTATAAGGGTATAACGTGTAACCTTTTATATAATACTTAATAACCCGAGAAATGGTAAACTTATATATGATATGGTCTATTTTCACTAACGACAAATCGAACTATAAAGGGGTAAACATAATAAACATTTTCATACACTAACTTTTGAAGCGACTTCATGATAAACCGTTCAACACTTAATCGTCGACAAAACGCTTGTGATTAACATCACATATACTTGAATACGAATACTGAAACTTGACATACCAACTCAGTTCATGGGCCGGAGCCGTTTATTCACAATACTTAATTTGTTTTCCATCCAGACTACTGTAACACCGAGGTGAGTTCATAGTCCCACTTTTTACTTGTTTTTCAAACTCGTGGGGAGATACATGCTACAAACCCGAACACAAGTATTTTTATGTATGCTACACTTGATTTCTATTGCCTAAGTTACTTACGAATGCCACTAAAAGTCCCTCATAGTGAATAGATCTATTGGAAGTGAACGGAAATATAGTGAATAGATCTATTGGAAGTTGATGCCCCATTTGTGTTAGTCGGTTTGGTAACCAAATGCACTTTATTTGAGGACAAACAGGAGAATTGGCAAGCTCCTTACACGAGGGCACGGTTTGTCACATCATCATTATGATGTTTGTAACCCACGTCATTATGACAACTACACTACGACTGTTAAGGTTGCGTTCTTGAGACTTAAGGCAATATACTGTACTACAATATTACAAATTTTACTACTTTTCGACTTGTGTTCAACTAATTATCATACAAACACTATGGATTCACTCAACCTTCGTGTTGACTTTTTAGCATGTTTTATCTCAGGTAACTAATGCACGACTTGGCACGGAGTGGCTATGGACTTTCTTACAAATGGCGTCCATTTCGTTATCATTCATAAAATAATGTGTATTTCAATAACATCCGTTGGGACCTCTTTTTATGTAAACTCTGATTTAAATAAATGAATGATAACTGTTTTAATTAAAAATGTCTCTTTTTGAGTCATTTTCTATTATTACGATTGTGAACCATGAAGTAATACCCCAACCTTATTCCGCTGCGTATAACAAAATTTGGGGGTGTTACAGATTGGTATCAAAGCCACAGTTATAGAGAACAAAATGCAAACTATAACTCTTTTTCACAATAAAAGTCCTCTATGCCACTACCGAAACGTTTCTTATGCATGTATATGTTGATTACTTACTTATGTATTGTGCAATATTTACAATTACCGGGTTGTTATCGAGTTATGTCTTCCCCTACCCTCTTATTTTTATCTCATCGGATTCTGAGCCTGAAGACAGTAGTCCTTCCACGGATACGCCAGTCCATTCGCCAGCACCCAGACACGCTAAAGAAGATATGGAGTCTGATCCTTCAGAGGAGTCATCTGAGGACTTCGCAGTAGTACCTGATATCGACCCAGAACCTAGGCACACATGTGCTTGCTAGGAGGGGATATCCTACTTTTGTAGATGCAGAGCCATTGGAGACAGACTCTTCCTCACTATTTGAGTCACCATCACTACCACCTTCGCTAGTAAGACGTAGGAAGTTTCGGGTCTTATAGCCTTATGAGCCCGAACCATTTATGGAAGCCTACAGTCATCACCCTAATAGCCCAATCAGAATAACACACCACAGAAAAGAGTAAATTCTATCCGATAACGTGTTATCAAGATACCGACACCACCGGTCCCACCCTGACCACCAAGCACACCACCTGTTCGCCCCCGTAAAACCCGTGAGATAGCACGGAAAAGGACACTTCCCGTGTACTCAACACCACCACACCCACATCCATATATGTTACCCACGTATGTACCACCGCCAACTACATAATCTATGCCGCCCCCACCATCAGCTATAGATTTTACTCCCCCGTCTCAGCCATATGATCTCGGAGAGGAGGCAAGGACCATCATTGCTAGGTACGATGCCTTACAATTACCTTCTCCAGATATCCCTACACCACCACGGGTATTCGAGATTGGAGAAAGTTCGCAAGAAGCGATAGACCGACCGCCCACCATTCCCATACTCATGGCATGTATGGAAAGACACGAGGAGCAGATCGATATTGCCTTAGGCCATCTCGATGAGCTATCCCTTGAGCGCATCGAGTCACAGGAAGATTCAGTTAAGGAGTTAGTTGCTAAGAGAGCAACTATGCAGCAGGAGATAGATATTTAAGAACTGAGATGCATGAGACTCGTGAGAGGGTATATAATCTGGAGGAACATCATGGGAAAACTAGTCAACACATACCTCTGCTATATGACAACGATCTAATGATGTCACAAGCAGTGATGAGGCAGAGTGACGACTTAGTGATGGCTTACTCTAGTATTACCACATTAGAGTCAGTAGTGGTGGATATCTAGGCCCGATACAAGGAGTATATACAGATACTTCTCAGCATGATCACAAAGCTAGGGAGTCGTCTTAGAGGAGTACATGGTAGCCATTAGAGTAGGTCCTTATCTAACAGCTTGTGTACAATATCCTAGCCACAAGGTGTGTGGCATAAATGTGACGCTTGTATTAGTTTGTTGTATGACAAAATTTGTGAGTTATTTATGGCTATATGTGGTTGTGATATTATGCTCTTACATGATATCGATTAATGTGGACCAGAGTGGATCATTTTACATGTGTGATAGTATTCGGACATGGTATGATCATATGATTCTTATATTGCTATGATTTCAACGCATATACCTTGTTATTTGCTATTTTAACATAACATGGTCATTCTAAACATATATTTTCTTGTGGTATTAATAGAAATATGTCTCGAACAAGAAGATCAACTAAAACTTCAGAACTCGCCATGTCCCAAGTTGCTATCCAAAAACTAGTTGCAGCACTCGAGAGACAAGCAGCAGCAATGGCCCGGTCTGGAAGCACCAGCAGGCCTTACGGAGAAAGCGAGGCAGCTATAGCTCGCAAGTGCACTTACAAAGATTTCATGAACTGTAAGCCAACCTTTTTCAAAGGAACAAAAGGATTAAATGAGTTGGCTTGCTGGTTTGAGCGAACAGAGACATTATTCATGAGAAGCAGTTGTTCTGACGACTGCAAGGTCACTTTTGCTACATGGACTCTATTGGATGATGCCCTATCTTGGTGGAATGTTTCTACCCAAACTATGGATATTGAAGAGGCTTATCAACTCACCTAGGCTGACTTCAAGAAGAAAATGCTAAAGAAGTATTCTCCCCGCATTGAGATTAAAAAGTTGGAAGATGAGTTTCACCAGCTGGTGGTGAAAGGAACTGATCTCAAGACATACAATCGGAGGTTTCAGGAACTCGCGATGCTATGCCCAACTGTAGTTCCTGATCTTGAGAAAACATTGGAGAAGTATACTAAAGGGTTACCCCGCAGTATTGAGGGGAATGTCACCTCATCGAAACCATAGTCACTTGAGGAAGTAATTTCTATTGCTCAGAAGTTAATGGATCGGGAAGTCAAGCGTGGTTCCACCCAAGGAGGTAATGATCACAAGAGAAAGCTTGATGACAAGAGGATCACCCACCATCACAACAACTACCCTAACAATAACACCTACTACAAAAACAAAAAACCGAAACAACAGCCCCAATTACCAACAGAATCGGAACAACCATCACCAACAACAGAACCAAAGGCACGAAGCTGCCAGAGCTTACGTAGCCACACCCGCTAAGGGCAATGGTTATGCTAGAACTTTGCCCCTATGAAACCGATGCAGGATGCATCACAATGAGCCTTGTTTTGCTAAATGCCGGGCCACAGGACCACAGAATGCAAGGCCACTGGTGCTAACTTGCAACCAATGACTGTGACATGTCACGACTGTGGCGAAAAAGGGCATTTCAAGAACTAGTGTCTGAAGCAGAATGTTATCCAGAATAACACGGCCCGTGCAAGAGCCTATGTACTAGGAGATGGGAACACACAACACAACCCGGATGTAGTCACGGGTACGTTCCCTCTCAATCAATATCTAGCTAAAGTATTGTTTGATACCGGAGCTGATAAAAGCTTCATATCTGTTACTTTTTCTTCCTTACTTAAACTCACCGCAACTGCCCTAAACAATACCTACGAAATTGAACTAGCTAACGGAAAGCTAGTAGGCACTAATACAATAATCCGAGGTTGCACCCTAACTTTACGAAACCAACCTTTTGACATTGATCTAATACAATAATCCGAGGTTGCACCCTAACTTTACGAAACCAACCTTTTGACATTGATCTCATGCCTATTGAACTCGGTAGCTTCAATGTTGTCATTGGTACGGATTGGTTATCTAACTACCATGCAAAAATCATATGTGACGAGAAAGTGGTTGACATTCCTTTCGAGGGTGAAACTTTTATTATTCGAGGTAATCAAAGTAAGACAAGACTAAGCATTATATCTTGTCTTAAAACCATAAAATACATCGATAGAGGATGTCATGCTTTTCTAGCTCACGTGACGAAGAAAAAGGTGAACGAAAAACGACTAGAAGATGTGCCTGTGGTAAGGGAATTTCCAGAAGTTTTTCTCGAGGATTTGCTTGGTTTACCACTTTTTCATCAAGTAGAGTTCCAGATTGATTTGGTGCCGGAAGCAGCCCCGGTAGCACGAGCACCTTACCGCTTAGCCCCGTCTGAAATACAAGAACTATCCAACCAGCTGCAAGTGTTATTGGATAGAGGTTTCATTCGGCCAAGTTCTTCACCTTGGGGAGCTCCTGTTCTATTTGTCAAAAAGAAGGACGGATCTCTTAGGATGTTCATCGATTACCAGGAGTTAAACAAATTCACTGTAAAGAATCGATATCCATTACCAAGGATATACGATTTATTCGACCAGCTGCAAGGGTCGAGTGTCTACTCTAAGATTGATTTGAGATCGGGTTATCACCAGCTGCGTGTCAGGGAAGAAGATATCCCATAGACATCATTTAGAACAAGGTACGGTCACTACGAATTTTAGGTGATGCCATTTGAGTTGACCAATGCACCAGCTGTGTTGATGGATCTCATGAACAGGGTATGCAAACCTTATTTGGACAAATTCGTGCTTGTGTTCATTGATGATATTCTCATTTACTCCCGCAACGAAGAAGAGCATGGTGAGCATTTGAGAACTATTTTGGAACTGCTCAAGAAAGAGCAACTTTATGCAAAGTTCTCCAAGTGTGATTTTTGGATTCACACTCTATAGTTGCTTGAGCACGTGATTGATCATCATGGCATTCATATAGATCCTTCCAAAATAGAAGAAGTCAAGAATTGGACGATACCTACGGAGGTACATCAATTTTTAGGACTTGCTGGCTATTATCGGAGATTTATAGAAGGATTCTCAAAGATTGCCAAATCTTTGACGGAATTAACTCAGAAGAACAAGAAGTACACCTGGGGAGAAGATCAAGAGGAAGCATATCAGCTATTAAAGCAAAAGCTTTGTGAAGCTCCAATTCTAGCAATACCCGAAGGAAGTAGCGATTTCGTTGTTTACTGCGACGCATCACACCAAGGCCTAGGCGTCATATTAATGCAAATAGAAAAGGTTATCGCTTATAGCCGCACGAGAAGAATTATACAACACATGATCTAGAACTAGGAGTAGTAGTATTTGCTCTTAAGATCTTGAGAAATTACCTGTACGGCACAAAATGCATCGTGTTCACTGATCACAAGAGCCTCCAGTACATTCTTGATTAGAAGGAATTGAACAACATGCAACGACGATGGTTGGAATTTCTAAGTGACTACGATTGTGAAATTCGTTACCATCCTGGAAAAGAAAATGTTGTAGCAGATGCTTTGAGCAGAAAAGAACGGATTAAGCCTCTACAAGTCAGATCTTTAGTCATGACCATTAATTTGAATCTGCCGTCTCAAATTCTCAAAGCACAGTCTAAAGCGATGAGAGAGGAGAACATTCAGGCTGAGAATTTAAGAGGTATGGACAAGGTGTTCGAAAGTAATTCTGATGGAACTCGTTGCATAAAGAACAGAAGTTGGGTACCACTCCTTGGTGATTTGCAAAATGTGATTATACATGAATCACACAAGTCAAAATATTCCATTCACCCGGGTTCTGAAAAGATGTATCAGGATCTCAAGAAGCTTTACTGGTGGCCGAACATGAAAGCTGACATTGCTGAGTATGTTAGTAAATGTTTGACGTGTTCACGAATGAAGGCAAAACATAAAAATTTGTCCGGCTTGTTGATTCAACCGGAGATTCCTGTATGGAAATGGGAAAGAATAACAATGTATTTCATCACCATGTTGCCTAAGATGTCAAGTGGGCATGTGATAACGCTAAGATTGTACATGTTTTTTGTAGCGTTATGTGTGCTTTTGTATATGTTATTTGGTTATATTTGTATGATTTCAGTGCTTAATCGCATCAAAAGATGTTTGTCTAGTGTTTATAACCAAGTGCAGGGAAACGGAAGGAAAGTAAAGGAATGTTCAACAATTGAAAGATTCCCGTTTCAGTATAGCATGTCAAGCACAATTCAGTATTTCTTGTACCATAGAAGACCAAGATGATTGAAGAACCAAGTTCTACAAGTTCTAATGAAGTAAAGTTGATTTTCCGTCACTCAGGAAGACCAACCGGATTGGTTGCAAATGCAACCGGATCGGTTGGTAGATGATCAAAAAGTGCCCAAGACGCCAACCCAACTGTTCGGTTGCCGCCCGCAACCGATATGGTTGGAGCACTTGTAGAAGACCAACCAGATCGGTTGGTCATATGACCGATCCGGTTAGAGAGCCTGTTTCTACCAAACCTTCATCACTAAGATACCCCTTTGTATCTAAACAATTCTAGGTCCTTCCCTTGGTGTATTCTAGTCCCTTCCTAACTCCTTGGAGGCCAAGTTCAGCAATTAATACCCTAGGCCTGGGAACTAGTATAAATAGAGACCTCTTGTGAGCATATGAGACACACACTTCAATACAACTCTCTCTACTCATCAAACAAAGCTCTTAAGCTCTCAAGTTCGTCCTTAGAAGTCCAAGAAAGTTTAATTCAGATTCAAGTTGATTCTAAGTTGCTTAAATGAGTGGCTAGTTTCTTTATACACTTGCTTAAATGATGTTGATTATCGTATGACTAGTTGGTGATTGTGTTAACATGTTTTAATTCAGATTCAAGTTGATTCTAAGATCCAATTATGCTAAAGTTTCGTAGTGACATTTGTTAAATCAAGTTTGACTAGTTGATAATAATCGTAGAGGTCGAAATAACTTATTTTTGTTCAACTAGTTATAATCATTTTGTCTATGGATGATTGTTTTTACCCATTGTTCTTGATTAAACAAAGGAACTAAGGTGTGGTTGTAATAAGAACGCTTTTTGATTATCAAGTTGGATTGATTGGAAACATCTAAAAGGTCGTAAGATTAATTGTTGACAATCAATTGTACCCTTTTGTCTATAATCGGTTACCTTTTGTATTGACCATTTCTTAAGCAATTTGATAAAGCAAATGGATGTTTTTGTGTTTAAGTTTGTGAAATAAAACTTATGAAACTTGAATTGATCTTGAATTGATTGGTTAAACTTAATGCTTGTTTTTATAAACTAAAATCTTGACGAAGGTTTAACTTGTAAGAACAATAGATTAGTACACCAACTAATTATCATAACCAACATGTTAAGAGGTTAGCACAATCACACTAATCAAGGATAAGAAACTAGTTTAAGCAAGTGTAGTTTTTAATCATCTGAATTTCATTATATCTATTTTGTTGTTATATGTTTTGGATTGTCTTAGTTGATTCAAACTTGTTAATCAGATTCACTCAAATCTCTGTGAACGATCCCGACTTACCTTCATAATCTTGCTATAACGGACGAGTGCACTTGCTCATATGTGTTATTGGTAAAATTGGTAATTCGTCTTTTATAAATTTAAAACTTGTACACACCGGACACATCAAGTTTTTGGCGCTGCTGCCAGGGATTTGATTATGTTTCAGCAAGTTTTGAATCCACATCAGTCAATTCATTCCAAAATTTTTTTCTCAGAAACTTCAACCGATCCGGTTGCCTCACAACCGAACTGGTTACGCCTTTAACCCAACCAAATTGATCTAACCGATCGATCGCTCCTCGCAACCGATCCGGTTACTCTTTTCTGTCCAGAAAATTGTTTTCTTTGTTTGTTCGTGTGTTTAGATATTGCCTGGATTTTCTAGGTCATTGTATGAACACTCGTGCAGCGGGAATAGAACCAATTTTACCTCTTACCAACCCCGAATGTTTGATTTGAAGAAGAAGAAGAAGAACACCTTTCATACCATTAGAAAATCGTGTACCAAGAGAACCAAACCCACCATTTGATAACCTCGTAGAAGCCAAAGTCGTTTACAACCCTTTCACCAATTTACCTTTTCCCATGGCGGACGATCAACCCATGTGGGGAACCAACCGAGCCGTAGCACCAACCCCTGGAAGTGCTATTGTTGCTGTCAACCTTGGTGACAACTTCACTGTGAAGGGTCATCATCTTACCATGATCAAAGACCGTCAACTCGATGGCCGTGCGCGGGCCGATCCGCATAAGCACATTGCCGAATTCATCGAAATTTGCAGCATGTTCCGTTATGGCTACACCGATGTCAATGCCATCAAACTCAAACTTTTTCCATCATCACTCGCCGGAGATGCTAAAGTATGGTACAATGAATTAACCCCATGAATTATCAACACTTGGGAGGAGATGAGGCAAGCCTTTGTAAGCCGATTCTTTCCACCTGCCATGTTTGATTGATTAATGGGAGAAATTCGTGCTTTCACACAAAATCCCAACGAATCACTTGTCGAAGCTTGGCTTCGGATGAAAGATTTGCTTCGTAGTTGTCATGGACATGGATTATCCAAAGGAACAATTATCCAAATCTTTTACCATGGACTAGATGAAATCTCTCAAGGCATCCTTGATGCTGGAGGAATTTTTCTCTATAAGACTCCTAACGATGCACACCAATTACTCGAAGATCGAGTACTTCTCAAACTCGATTGGTCTAAAGATTCCAAAACCAAACCTCTTCAAAAAACCGTTGCTTTTGTCGAAAAAAACGATACCTCAAAACTCAGGGAGAAAATGGAAGCCTTAACCTCAAAAATCGACTCGCAATATAAAGATATCAAAGAAGAAATGAAGGAAATGCGAGACGGATGCAACAATTGTGGAGGAAATCACCCATAATCTGAGTGCGACAATAAGCCCATGGGTGGACCTAATGAAGGAGAAGCAAATTATGTCCAAGGAGGATATCGTAGTAATTATTACGGTCGAAATTCCGGAAATTGGCAAGACCGCCGACCAAGGGATGACAACCGTGATTCTTAACCACGAACTGACAATCCACCACCACAAAACTCCGACAAAAAGATGGAAGAATCCGAATTCGAAAAAACCATGAGAGAATTCATGGCTGCTCAAAAATCCGCAAATGATTTTATCAAAAATCAATTTTTCAATCTCAAAGCCAAAGTTGAGTAGGGACAGAAAAATCAGCAAGCATCTATCCAAGATCTTGAAAACAAATTTGGCAGATTTTCTGACCAACATTCCTCTCGACCATCTGGTTCGTTACCAAGTAACAACCAATCCAACCCAAAACCATCAAATGATAAAACGTACCGTCCACCACAAACGAGAAATGAGCATATCAATGTTGTCTTCACTAGAAGTGGTCTTTCGTATGATCCTCCACAAAATCCTAATGAAAATGCTCCTATCACCCAAGATAGTGAGGATGAAGCTGAGGAAACCAACACAACTCAAACCACCAAAAAGAAAACCACACCATCTGTCAAGGCGTATACACCAAAAATTCCATATCCTCAACGCCTTAAGAAAGAAAAAATGGAAGAGCATTACAAGAAGTTCATTGAAATAATCAAAGAGGTTAGACTCAATGTTCCTCTCGTTGATGTCTTAGCAGGAATGCCCAATTACGGGAAATTCTTGAAAGAACTTCTTAGTAACAAAAGCAAGCTAGAGCAAATATCAGCTACTTTCCTTAACGAAAAATGCTCAGCCATTGTCCAAAAAAAAATCCCACCAAAGCTCGGAGATCCTGGGAGCTTTCTTATTCCATTTACTTTCGGGAATAATATTCAATGCGATGCTTTAGCCGATCTTGGCGCAAGTATCAATTTGATGCCTTATTCGCTGTATTCCAAATTATGCAACAACAGCCTTAAACCAACAAAAATGAGCATTCGATTAGCAAATTATTCTTATCAATATCCTGTGGGTATTGCCGAGAATATTCTTGTTCAAGTCGGTAAATTCATTTTTCCCGTGGACTTTGTAATCTTAGAAATGGAAGAAGATAGTAAAGTCCCACTCATCTTAGGATGACCTTTCCTAAATACCGCTGATGCAATCATCAAAGTGAAAGGAAAAGAACTCAACCTTGGAGTTGGAGAAGATCGAATCACCTTTCTAATCGATAAAGCGATGCGCTATCCACATTCCAGTGATGACACTTGTTTCAACATCGATGTTATCGATGAAGTCACTGACGAAGAATTGGATGCTTTGCTCAACGAATCCGATCCATTCATGACTACTTCTGAAAAAATCAATGAAACAGACTTTGACAATGAGTTTGATGATTTCATGAAAGTAGAGTTCGAAGGAGATTAACCGGAGGAGGAAGAAATGGAGGAAGAAAATTTTGAAGAAATAACTTTCGATGACGAGATGAGAATAAAATCCTCTATCGAAGAACAACCAACAGATCTCGTGCTCAAACCTCTCCCTGATCATCTTGAATATGCTTACTTGGAGGAAAATTCACTTCTTCCAGTAGTCATATCTTCATTACTCGAATCCAGTGAGAAAGAAAGTTTAGTTTCTGTCTTCAAAAATCACAAACAAGCTTTCGCTTGGAAAACATTTGATATCCCAGGAATTAGTCCCAATTTCTGCAAACAAAAAATCAATTTCGAAGATGGAATCAAACCTGTTGTTGAACGTCAACGTCGACTCAATCCCAACATGAAAGAAGTTGTTAAAAAGGAAATCATAAAAATTCTTGATGCTGGTATCATTTACCCAATCGAGGATAGTCCTTGGGTGAGTCCTGTTCATTGTGTCCCCAAGAAAGGAGGGATGACAGTTGTGACTAATGAACGGAATGAACTAGTCCCGACTAGAACTGTCACTGGTTAGCGCGTTTGTATTGACTATCGGAAATGAAACAAAGACACCAGAAAAGATCATTTTCCACTCCCGTTCATGGATCAAATGCTTGAAAGACTAGCAGGAAATAAATTCTTTTGTTTCCTTGATGGATTTTCAGGATATTTTCAAATTCCAATCGATCCTAATGACCAAGAAAATACCACTTTCATTTGTCCTTTTGGAACCTACGCATATCGGCGTATGCCTTTCGGTCTTTGTAACGCACCTGCAACTTTTTAAAGGTGTATGATAGCCATATTCCAAGATATGCTCGAAACCTCCATGGAAGTTTTCATGGATGACTTTTCAGTCTTTGGAAACTCATTTGAAGCTTGTCTTTCCAATCTTGATAAAATGCTCGAAAGATGCGAAGCTGCACACCTTGTCCTTAACTGGGAAAAATGTCACTTCATGGTGACCGAAGGAATTGTGCTTGGCCACAAGATCTCCAGTGCAAGCATGGAAGTAGACAAAGCAAAAATCGATGTTATCACGAAACTTCCACCACCAACTAACGTTAAGGCCGTTAGAAGTTTTTTAGGACATGCCGGTTTCTACCGCCGCTTTATCAAAGATTTTTCAAAAATATCTCGTCCGATGACAAAACTTCTTGAGAAGGATTTTATCTTTGACTTCAATGTTGATTGCATAAAAGCCTTCGAAACGTTGAAATCTCAACTAACTAGTGCTCCGATCATGGTTTCACCTAATTGGTCACTACCCTTCGAGCTTATGTGCGATGCTAGCGATTTTGCTGTTGGAGCTGTATTAGGCCAACGAGAAGGAAAGCACTTTCGACCCATATATTTTGCTAGCAAGACACTAAATAGTGCTCAGCAGAATTACACAGTCACAGAAAAGGAATTACTGGTCGTAGTTTTCGCATTCGACAAATTCCGATCCTACCTCGTACTCTCAAAAACAGTCGTGTTCACCGATCACTCGGCACTCAAATATCTGTTCACCAAGCAAGATGCCAAACCGCGTCTTATCAGATGGATTATGCTACTCCAAGAATTTGACATCGAAATCAAAGACAAGAAAGGAGCAGAGAATCTAGCCGCTGATCATTTATCATGTCTTGAAAATCCAGATCTTGAGGAATTAAAGGAAGAAGAAATCGATGATTACTTCCCCGATGAAACCCTCATGACCGTCGATGGAAATGACGATCCTTGGTTTGCTGACTTTGCAAACTATCTCGCTGGAGGAATCCTCAGAAAAGGTTTAACTCACGCTCAAAGGAGCAAATTCTTTTCGGACCTTAAATACTACTTTTGGGAAGAAAAATATCTTTTCAAAATGTGTCCTGACGGAATGATCCGAAGATGTTTTTCTGGTTCCGAAACCCGCAAGATTCTTGACGAATGTCATCATGGCCCAACTGGGGGACATTATGGTCCTTCCACCACATCTAAAAAAGTTTTTGATGCTGGATTCTATTGGCCAACAATATTCAAAAAAGCACATAAACTTGTTCAGAACTGTGATGCTTGCCAAAGAACCACCAACCTTTCACGCAGAGACGAAATGCCATTGACAAGCATTCAAGTGTGTGAAATATTCGATATTTGGGGAATAGATTTCATGGGACCATTTCCTAAATCCCACAAATACGAATACATTCTCGTTGCTATTGATTATGTGTCCAAATGGGCAGAAGCTGAAGCTTTACCAACGAACGATGCTCGCGTCGTCGTTAATTTCCTCAAAAAGCTTTTTGCTCGTTATGGAATCCCCAAAGCCTTGATAAGCGATCGAGGAACCCATTTCTGTAACCAACAAATGGAGAAAACCATGAAAAGATATGGAGTTCATCATCGATTCGCGACAGCCTATCATCCACAAACTAGCGGCCAAGTTGAAAACACCAACATAGATCTTAAAAGAATACTCGAAAAAACAGTGAAGGACAATCCTTCAGTGTGGTCTAAGAAACTTGAAGATGCTTTGTGGGCGTTTCGTACGGCTTATAAAACTCCTATTGGCACAACTCCTTACAGACTCCTGTATGGAAAAACTTGGCATTTGTCGTTCGAAGTTGAACATCGTGCTTACTGGGCTCTCAGAAACTGTAACACCGATCTCAAAATAGCTGGAGAGAAGAGATTCTTGCAATTGCACGAACTCGACGAATTAAGACTCCGAGCTTACGAAAATTCTAAACTGTATAAGGCCAGAACAAAAGCGTATCACGACAAAAAGCTAAGAGTTCGAAAAGAATTCAAAGCTGGAGATAAAGTTCTGCTCTTCAACATGAAATTTAAATTCAAAGCTCCTAAATTACAACCAAGATGGTTTGGACCATATATCGTTAAACATGGATATCCATCTGGTTATGTCGAAGTTTATGACAAACATGGTAGAAGTTTCATTGTTAATGGGCACGGAATCAAACTATACTATGATCAGGAGCAAATGAATGAAATATCAGTTGAAACAGTTTCCCCAGAAAATAAATTCGAAACCATCACCTTTGTAGCACCTTTTCAAGGAAGAATCCCACAAAGTGTTCCTTGGAAACCATCTGCTGAGTTCGTCTGGAACGATATTGATGCTACTGGTAAAGAATTCATGTATATCCCCGAACTTTTCAAAATGATCAAGGCCACATCTGTGGCCAAGTAAAATCGGGAAGATTCGAGTCAGGCTGATGACTCGGTAATAAAACAAGCGCTTCTCGGGAGGCAACCCGTGTGTTTCCGATTTGATTTTCTGTGGTTACGCCCCAAAGTTTAAACCTTTGGTTGAACTTAAGTGTGGGGGGGGGGGGGTGCCACAACTTAATAAAACTCTTTTGTTTGTATATAAGATTTTGTGCAGGTAATGATTACTCCAGTGGACGCTTGGATGAAGAAAATTAAGCTGACAAACTCATTGGAATATCTGGTTTCATCTCTATTTTCCCTATTTCTATACTTTGAAGTTTGTTTTTTACATTGAGGACAATGTTTAACTTAAGTGTAGGGGGGGGGGGTGAATAGGATAATTAGAGTTTTTTAAGCTTAAAATTAAAATTTTTACGCTTTTAGGATAATATTAGAATAACTGGATCAAACCACTGGTAAAACTGGTAATATTTGAAACTTTGAGATGTGTTCCGATTAATATTGCAATCCATTCTGGGATCGATAAACATTTGCTAGCACAAATTATAGCCCTTACCACTAAAATTGTGAGGATTTGAGCCTGTTCTATATAAATCATACATCTTTTATGCTTGAATCTTTTGCTATGAGTGTGCCGGTGATTTTATTTATTCTAGAACTTGTGCTTGTAAATCATTACCAAACCGCAGTGAGATCGCATTCGTGCGATATAAGTAAATTCGTGTGATAAAGAGGCACCTTAGAATTTAACCCAAATGGCCTTCCATTTTTCGTGTCATGCTATATTAGCTAGCCACATCGGTTAGTTAACCACCTACATGGACCCATTTGTAGCGCTCATCTTTAGCGCTAGATACCCCTAGTTACACCATCTGAGCCATCCTTTTCGTTTTTGTTTCATCCAGAAAAATACAAAAAGATTTTTCACTTTAAAACCTTAGCCTTACCCTTATCAATGTCTAAACGGTTGGTTGCTAGTCACCCGAAATGTAAAGATTGTTCAAATGATTATGAGTACCGTATCTTGTTAGTTGTGTTAGGAATTAGAAATTCCAGGTATTAAAGAGTCGGTCACCTCAAGTATATGTAATCGTTAGAAAGCTCATAGTCGTAGTTCTTTTAAGTTAAGTAGTATTTAGTTTTGTAACACCGTGGAGGACGGACGGGTCTTTACCCACTGTATGCCTGATCCACAGCCCGATGTGTGGAAATTTATGTAAGACTATAAATACTCTCTACCTTCCAAGGTAGAGAGTTGGAGCTCATAATAATATCTTTCACTTTCTCTCACTAAGTTCCCTAAACCTCTAACTTTCTCTCTCTAGAACCTCACTTATACGCCACCTTGTGTTATGGTTTGATGTGTATGTGAAAACTAATATCCAACAATTGGTATCAAGAGCCATGGTTAGATCATATCTTGCACATCTTTGGATTTCTAGTGGTTTTTTGGTGGTTTTTGAGTTTGAAAAAGTTTAGTGGTTTTTGCATCATTTGGGTGATTTCTAGTGTTAAAGTTTGGATTTTGATAGTACTTTTATGTTTAGAATCATCACAAGTGTTTAGGTTTTGATTTGGTAAGCTTGAATCATCGTGGTTGGGTAGTTTTTGGATTGAAAAGTGATGTTTTTTTGGTTTTCTTGCTAGCGACTTGACATTCGGACTTCATTCTTCGTAGCGACTTGCTTTGCAATTTCGTGGCGAGTTACTGTTTTGGAGCTAGCGACTTAGATCTAGCGATTAAAAGTACAAGTAGTGGAATTTCCACCACAGGTAGCGACTTGGAGGTAGCGACTTGGTCTGTAGCGAGTTGCTATTTAGCGACTTGTATCTTTAGCGACTTGAGTAGCAAATTGCTGCCAAAATTTTGCTAGCGACTTGAGGCTCAGCGAGTTACTGCTTAGCGACTTGCACTCGTCTAGCGACTTGGGACTTTAGCGACTTGGGAGTGTAGCGAATTAAGTGTTAGCGACTTGGTGCATTTTCTTCTAGCGACTTGGGTGATTGTTTACGATTTTCTCTTGATTTAGTAAAATCCCGTGAAAGAATCTATTTCCCGGTTTAATCATAGAGTTATAAAATCCCGTATAATCTGTTAACATGTCTACCAACGTTCCTACTATCATCTCCACTGTTGCCGAGGATGTTCAAGCAGTTGGCTCAGATACTCGTCCACCCATGCTTGACAGAACTGACTACGATTCTTGGGCTCAACGAATCAGATTGTACTGCCTTGGAAAGGAAAATGGTGTCAACATTCTCAAATCAATTGATGAAGGACCGTATCGAGTTGAGACGACTAGAGATATACTTGATACTAATGAAGATGGAACTCCTATTTACGGAATGGACAGACCTAAAATGTATGATGAGCTTGATGATAAGGAGAAAAAGAGATTCGATGCAGATATCAGGGCTTCTAACATTGTTCTTCAAGGTCTTCCTAAAGACATCTACAAGCTGAACAATCACAACACCGATGCAAAGGCAGTATGGGATAACGTCAAGATGCTTCTCTCAGGTTCAGAATTAACTATGGAAGACAGAGAATCACAACTCTATGACGAATTTGAACATTTCAAGATGAAACCAGATGAGAGTGTCTATGAGTACTATGTGAGATTTCATAAGTTGGTGAATGACATGAGGAACATCAGAATGACTATGCCTAACATTCAGCTGAATTCAAAATTTGTGAACAACATGAATCCCGAATGGCACAAGTTTGTCACCTCTGTGAAGCTCACTAAAGGATTGAAGAATACAAACTATGAGCAACTCTATGCCTTCCTCCTTCAGAATGAGAGACATGCTATGTTTGAAAAATTGGTTCTCAATCAGTTCAAAACCAACCAGGGAGAGACAAGCTCGTCCAATGACTCAACTGCCTTCTACTCAAACATCGGAATCACAACAAAAGCTTCACAAGTCATACCCTTGGGTAATGGTAATCACAAACTCATTCCTGATCCTATGTTCAAACAAGCTGATGCTGATGCACACGTGGGTAACTTCATTAACCAACTAGCTCTTCTGATTAGTCAAAACATGAATTCTCTCCCATAAACCAACAACAACGTCAGAACTGCATCTAACCCACACAATCAAGCTACTGTTAAAGATGGAAGGATCGTGGTGCAACCAGTTCAGGAAAGACAGTATGATCAGGGAAGAGGCGGAGCTGGTAGAGGTTATGTTGGTAACTAGAATCGAGGAAGGATAGGTAACCAAGGTCAAGCTAAGCCGATCAAATGTTATAACTGTGGTGGTGAGGGACACATTGCAAGAAACTGTACATCTCCAAAGCGTCCACAGAATGCTGATTACTTCAGAGACAAGATGCTGCTTGTACAAGCTCAGGACAATGGTGCTGCTTTGGATGAAGAGGAATTGCTGTTTCTTGCTGAGGGCAATGCCAAGACCTATGATGCAGATGTGGATGAGCAGCCTATTCAGGAGATAGGTCACAATCATCAGAATGCCTTTCAAGTCGCTGATTGTGATGCATACGACTCTGATGTGGATGATGGACCTACTGCACACACAATCTTTATGGCTAGCATTTCTCCAATGGTTTCTCCCAAGGTCTCTTCTTCACCACAAGCTGGCCCATCCAAGGACAAACTCATCTCAGAGGTATTAAAACTATACGATGATGCTGATGTGCAACAGATGCATGACAAAGTACAATCAACTGAAACTATTGAATCAAATATTGAAAATATGGGTAATATCGATATTGTCCCATATGATCAATATGTGAAACAAAGTGAAAGTGAAGTTGTACCAAGTGATGCATCTTCTGCAGTCAACAATGACTATGTTTTTGATGAATACACTGCAAGTGCCCCTGATGATTCTATAATTTCTGAACTAAATGCCTATAAAGAACGTGTTGCTATTTATGAACAACGTGCTAAATTTGAGTTGACCACTCGTGAGCAGGAAATGGATGACCAAGTGCGTACAGTAATTAGAAAAAGTAATTTTAGAGAAGAAGTATTGAAACAAGAATTAAATTCCTTGCAAGAAAAACTTTCTAAAACAGCTAAGCAAAAACAAGAACTTCAAGAAAATGTGAAAATGCTTAAGCAAGAATTTAATGCAAAGGAATCAAAGCTCTTGAGAGATTTTTCTAATCTGAAAACTTTGAAAAACAAACTTGAAAACAAGTTGTACATGCAAGGAAACACCATTCAGACTGCTCACATGATCACTAAGCATAGAGTTCAAAGCGATAAGCATAGTGTTCCCATTATAGATAAACCCAACCCTGAGTATGGAAAGATAGCAAAAGCAGCTCAAAGTGTTATCTATGATGGCAATGAGATTCTTAAACCTAGACAAAAACCTAGTTGCGTTGAGTGCACTGAGGATGATAAGAAATTAGATGAAGTCACTAGGGAGAAGATGAATAAGAAACTAAATGATCCTAAATGCAAAGAGAAAAAAGTAATTATCACTCCCCATGACTACAAGAAGGAAAACTGGATTTCCTTGAACAAGTTTAAGACTCAGACATTGTTGACTCCCGAACAAGTCTTCTGGAAAATGGATTTAGATAAGCAGAAAGCTGAAAATATTGTAGAAACAAACCCTCCCCTTTGGAAAATGCCTAGAGCAACTGTGTATCCTCCTAACACACCAATGCATCTTGTTCCTAGAACAATTGCTACTAAAAGCAAGACCTTAATTAGCCAATACGTTATCTTTCAACTATTTGTTGATTTTGAGAAAACTTGCAAGAAAAGGATAACACCCACTGGTATAACTGAAGGAGAAAGGGGTTTTGAACAAATGAAAGAATGTTATTTAACTGAGGTCATGCCTTTCTTTAAACTTCTAAAAGATCACTTTGAGAGTCTTAAAAAGGGGATAGAAACTGATATTAAGGGAATGGAAAAGGAATTTGTTGCAATAATAGTTGAAGTTAGTGACTATGAGCGTGCACTAAAATATAATGAGATTGAGAGGAAGAACTTGCATACATTGAATGAGACTCTTATTACTGAATGTGTTGCTCAAGATATGTTTTTTACTGCTTCAAATTGCTCTATTAATGCTTCCAAATTTCATGAACTATCTGTTGTCCTGAAAGTCTCCCATGATCGTGTCATTGAGCTTGAAAAAACTAATTCTAAACTAAACGAGAAAATTGAACTGGATGATCACGACAATTTGGTTAAACATTTTTCTAAACTAGAAGTTGAGCATTTTAATTTACAACTAAAATATCAACATCTTAAAGAAAATGTCAAAACTTCAAATATCAAGACATCATCAGATGCTCCAGAGTTTGATGTAGTTTTTCAAATTAACAAACGTGATGAACAGATTCAAGCTCAGTGCAACACAATCAGAAAGTTGAAAGCCCAAATCTCTCAATTAAAGGGTCAAACGAACAATATGACAGGCTCCCAAATGCCTCCTCCTTTAGATTCTCAGAATTCTCAAACGTTTCATCTTCAAAACCTAGTAAATGCTTTACAAAAGGAAAACGAAAGTTTTCTAGAAGAAAATGAAAAGGTTAAACGTCATTTCAATGAGTTATTTGAATCAATTAAGGTCACTCATAACAAAAATAACGAACAAATAGCTTCATTGCAAAAGGAAATTGAGAATCTGAAGAGTCAGGTAAAAGGGAAAATGCCAATGACCAATGGGGAGAATGGTGTATCAAAGGTTCACTCTTGTAATAAATATGCTTTGTCTATGACATATGTCCCTCCTCATCTAAGGAACAACAAACTTGCTATTCAAACATACTTCTCATCTCTTAAGGATTGCTTAGAATGTCTGCGTGAGATTGTTGAAGAGGATAAGCTAGAGAAACCTCATGATAATGCAATTGGACATGCATGCTTATATGTCAAACGATCTCAAGAAATCTAAGAATGCTTGATCACAATATGCCCAAAGTCATTAGGTGAGAGAGTTAATCCTTTGATTCCATGCTCGATGCCTAATGCCAAGTATGATATGCATTCGATTCCCAATGTTTTGAATGAGAACCGTAGTGTGCCTTTAAGTAGTTCAGATTCCAGATATGTCAATGCTAAGAAAGAGAACTCAAGTGTGCCTTCTAGGAGTACAAATCTCAGTACCTCTAGTTTTAAGAAAGTGAACCTTAGTGCTCATGCATGTAGTTCAGATCCCAGCACATCTAAACAGGTGATGCAAAGAGTAGTAAAACCAACTAATGTTCCCATTCCCTCTACAGGAGTAATCAGTGACATTAAAGGGAGCAGGTCAAAGTCTCAAGACAATACAAGGAATGATAGGACCTCGCAAGCTAAGAATGTGCACTGGAAAAGAGTAGAAGAACAATCTAGGAACTTTAAGTTTGAATCGAATAAAACGAATCGTGTTGATTCTAGTATCAGCCATAGGCGTACTGTAATTAATTCGAATTCCGATACTATTTGCAAACCTTGTACTGATGTCTGCTTGAATTCTGTTTCTAATCATGAATGTGGTATTAATGTTCTGCTTAATGATGTTAATTGTCCAGTTAATATTGTTAATGCTAAAATTCATGCTAAGAAGGCTAAAAGGCAAAAATGAAAGAAAGTTAGAAAACAGTGGAAACCCACAGGAAGAACATTCAGTAAAATAGGCTTTTATTGGATACCTATTGGTCATAAGACTAATCAGATAATGCCCACTAGAAAATGGATGCCTACTGGTAGAACTATTCCCTTAAGAAGTGATCACACTGTGAACAGGGCTAATACAGACACTAGTACTGCATCTATTCACAATGATTCCATTGCCTCACTTTCTGATATGAATGCTTCTATTTCTGATGTGGGTGTTCCAACTGTTGCTACTAACCAAATGGAACCCATTCTTGCATGGGGATCCCAATTATCCAGTTATCCATTCTTGTCTGTGTTCAACTGCAGATCGTTCAAATCGTTCTGTGGTACCTGGACTCAGGCTGTTCCAAGCATATGACTGGAGACCGGTCGTGGCTCATGAACTTCGTGAGCAAATTCATCGGGACTATTAGATTCGGTAATGATCATTTCGGTGCTATTATGGGTTATGGAGATTACGTTGTTGGTGATAGTGTCATCTCTAGAGTTTACTATGTGGAAGGTTTGGGTCATAATATGTTCTCCGTTGGTCAATTCTGTGATTCTGATCTAGAAGTAGCCTTCAGAAAACATACCTGCTTTGTTAGAGATCTTAATGGTAAGGAACTGTTAAAAGGAACTCGTGGCTCAAATCTTTACACCATCTCCATCGATGACATGATGAGGTCATCTCCAATCTGCTTGTTATCAAAGGCTTCTAAAACAAAGTCATGGTTATGGCATCGTCGTCTCAATCACCTGAACTTCGGCACCATCAATGATCTCACCAGAAAGGACTTAGTTGTAGGTCTACCTAGACTCAAGTACGAAAAGGATCATCTTTGTTCAGCATGTCAAATGGGAAAAAGCAAGAAGTATGCCCATAAACCCAAACCTACTAACTCTGTCACAGAAGTTCTTCATATGATTCATATGGATTTATGTGGACCAATGAGGGTGCAGAATATCTTTGGGAAGAAATATGTGTTAGTTGTGGTTGATGATTACTCTAGATTCACCTGGGTCAAGTTCTTAAGGACAAAGGATGAAACTCCTGATATCATCATCAAACTCATCAAACAGCTGCAGGTTCGACTCAACAAAACAGTCAGAATTATCCGAACAGACAATGGAACTGAGTTTGTTAACAAACAACTTAGTGACTTCTATGAAAGCATTGGAATCAGCCATCAAAGAAGTGTTCCTCGAACTCCTCAACAGAACGGTGTAGTTGAAACACGAAATCGAACTCTTGTAGAAGCCGCTAGAACAATGCTGATCTACTCAAAGGTTCCAATGTTTCTCTGGGCTGAAGCTATTGCCACAGCATGCTACACACAAAATCGTTCTCTGATTCACACTGTTCATGGAAAAACTCCATATGAACTTGTCCACAATAGAAAACCTAATCTCTCTTTCCTTCGTGTGTTTGGTGCATTGTGTTATCCAACTAATGAGGGACAAGACTTAGGCAAACTTAGAGCTAAAGCAAACATTGGAGTATTTGTAGGGTATGCTTCAAACAAAAAGGGATACCGAATCTACAACAAAAGAACCCGAAATATCATGGAAACAATTCACGTTACGTTTGATGAGCTGACCGGTCAAATGGCTCCTGGACACTCCAGCTCAGGACCCGCACTTCAAAACAGTCCCATTGGTTCATCCCTTGTTCCAAACTCTTCTCAAGAAACTCCATATGTACCTCCATCTGAAGATGATTTAAAGAAATTGTTTGATCCTATGTTTGATGAACTGTATGATTCAATTACTAATGAGGTGTTGATCCCTACAACAGAGGATGCTCATATTCCTGTGAATGAAGTCAACCCTTCAGTCTCAATATCTTTAAGTCAAGAAGCACCTGCTGCTGATCCTTCAGTCTCATAAACAAATCATCATTCTTCAAATGTACATCATGGAAATGTTTCGGGCATCAATGATGAAGTTAATCCCTTTGCTACTCCTGAAGATGCTCCATTTGAAAACATATTTGCTCCTGAATCATCATCAGAACCATCTTCTTCAGGAGACATCGACTCAGCTACCTCAGTCCCTCAACAACTGCCACATGAACACCTCAGAAAATGGACTCACGATCATCCATTAGACAACATCATTGGAAATCCCTCTCGTCCTGTATCAACCCGGAAACAACTTGCAACCGATGCCTTATGGTGCTTCTTCAACTCCGTACTATCTAAGATCGAACCAAAAGATGTTAAAACCGCCATGAATGAAGACAACTGGTTCAATGCCATGCAAGATGAAATTCATGAGTTTGATCGACTTGATGTATGGGAGTTAGTACCTGCTCCAGATTGTGCTATGATTATTGCTCTTAAATGGATCTTCAAAGTGAAACTTGATGAGCATGGTGATGTGTTGAAGAACAAGGCTCGATTAGTTGCTAAAGGATACCGTCAAGAGGAGGGTATTGACTTTGAAGAATCTTTTGCTCCTGTTGCTCGAATCGAGGCAATCAGAATCTTTCTGGCTAATGCTGCTAGTAAGAACATGGTAGTCTATCAGATGGATGTGAAGACGGCATTTCTGAACGGAGATCTTAAAGAAGTCGTCTACGTCAGCCAACCTGAAGGATTTGTGAATCAAGAGCATCCTACTCATGTTTATCGTTTGAAGAAGGCTCTTTACGGTTTAAAGCAAGCTCCAAGGGCATGGTATGATACATTGTCAAAGTTTCTTCTATCAACCGGATTCAGCAAAGGAGAAGTTGATCCTACATTGTTCACCAGGAAGTCAGGCAAACATTTAATTCATGTTCAAATTTATGTTGATGATATTATTTTTGCCTCGACAGACCCAATGGAATGTGATCGTTTTTCAAATGAAATGAGTTCAAAATTTCAAATGTCAATGATGGGACAAATGTCATTTTTCTTGGGATTACAAATTTCACAAAGTCCCGGAGGCATTTTCATAAATCAATCTAAATATGCAACAGAGATCTTAAAGAAATTTGGATTTGATTCAAGTGACCCTGTTGACACCCCCATGATTGACCGAACCAAACTAGATGAGGACCACTCAGGGATCATGATTGACCAAACGAAATATCGTAGTATGATTGGATCCCTGATGTACCTCACTGCTAGTAGACCAGACATCTTGTTCGCTGTTTGCATGTGTGCTAGATACCAGGCTAAGCCTACTAAAAATCACCTTGAAGCAGTTAAACGGGTCTTTCGGTATCTCCAAGGAACCATCAATATGGGTCTTTGGTACCCGAAGGACACCGGTATGTCACTAACGGCCTATGCAGATGCTGATCATGCAGGTTGTCAAGATACTCGTCGAAGTACGTCTGGAGGTGCTCAGTTTTTGGGTGATAAGCTTGTGAGCTGGTCTTCAAAGAAGCAAATGAGTACTTCTATTTCCTCTACAGAGGCAGAATACATAGCCATGTCATCCTGTTGTGCTCAAATATTATGGATGAGATCTCAATTATCTGACTATGGCTTTGTATTCAACAAAATCCCTCTGTACTGTGATAATAAAAGTGCTATTGCTCTCTCATGCAACAATGTTCAACACTCAAGAGCAAAGCATATCGACATTCGACATCATTTCATCAGGGAACAAGTAGAAAAAGGTGTGGTGGAACTCTATTTTGTGAGGTCTGAATACCAGTTAGCTGACATCTTCACCAAAGCTCTTCCAAGAGAACGTTTTGAGTTTATTCTTCCACGTCTTGGCTTGAAAAGCCTTCAACCAGAAACACTCAAACGTCTTCAGGAGGAAGACGAGGAGTAAAGGTCTATCTTCATCTATCTCTTGTATATATCTATTCAAAAATCAAATAGAAAAATATAAAATTTTCAAAATCCATAAAAATTTGAAAAATTCGAAAAATCTTCAAAAAAATATTGTCATTTTGTCATGTTTCTCTCGATTCGATGATATCTACAGTCTTGTTGTTGTCATTCAAAGAATGACACGGGACTTTAGATATTGTTCGAATTTTTATTATTAAAAAAAAAAAAAAAAAAATTAAAAATATTTTTGGGAGAAAGAGAAAAAATGGTTTATTGTCATTTTCAGGCAATAACCCGGCTTTAAAAGAAAGAACGGAGCCATGTTTTACCATGTTTTCAAATTCCATGCTCTGATTCTATAAATATTCATCTGCTGAAAACTAAATGCTTTGAAAAATAACTCGGTCTCTATTTTTGATAATCATCAAGACTTATTTGCAAAATCTCTATCTCTCAATCAACAACCTATGTCATTGATTGAGGGGGAGAATGATTTCAATTAAATTAAAAAGTTATTTGGCATTAAATTGTTTTCAAAAGATATACATGCATGTTTTACCAATGGAGTTTTAAAGTCTTAAAATCCGATCCTTATCAGTTAAAACGCTTTCATAATCAAGTCACAATTCTCCTTAAAAGCTTTCAAAATCAATTTAAATCTATAAGAGATCACAAATCTCAAATGATTTGATAATTGTGATCGGGGGAGAATGAGTGATTTAAATTGGATTTAAACTGATAATTCGGTAAATGGTTTGATAAGAATGTACATGCTGTCCTTCCCACATGTGACAAACGATTTCAAATTTTCAAATTGCACATGTTGAGGGGAAGCATCTATCTTAAACCTATGATTTGAAACGTGATCATTTATCTCAATGTGCAGGTTCCTTCTAGTATGTGCAAAACTCTTTTCTAATCTCGAGGCACATATTGAGGGGGAGCAAACTTATGAAAACCTCATCCTTCCCGGAAATGCTATATCTTCTTGATTTGATCAGGGAAGTGATGTTGATATCTTTTAGAAAATGGTAATCAAAGAAGTAAATTCTTCCTCTTGCCTCCGTGTGCAAAACGATTTCAAACATTTGATGCACATGTTGAGGGGGAGCACCTGTTCTAAAAATATCAAAAACAATTCAGGTACAAAATGCTTTGATAATATATCACAAGTATCTGAATTGATTTTCAAATGGTTTTCAATTGGTTCCAATGGCAGATGAACAATACCAAATAGACCGACCAACTTTACTTTATGTACGATGATATAAGGATGTTAAGGTTAGGTATGTGTTCCCATGATCCGCCAGAACCGGAGGGATCTACCCAGGGACAATCCACTAGTTAGTGTAGAAGTCCTTAGGTATGATGATAAAAGGAGAAATGTGAGATATGGGAAGAGTGCGGACTGAGATAGAGCAAGTACTGGAACAAACCCAACAAGGTTCTTGCAATGAAGTCTCGGTAAGCACTGAAGGGGTTGAAGAATTAAAAAGAATTGAATGAAAGAAAGGGTGAAAACAAATAGCCCTCCATTTATTCAACCTTAGGGCAGATACCGGGTTCAATTCATATGCTACTGATGGTAACATCGGTATTGAAGACAAGACGTCATGGACCCAGTGACGCACTGCACTTCAACTTTCCAAACCACTCAAGTTCCTCTTAAAAGGTCTTGTTTCATTCTCACGGGAAACCGACATATCAATCGAATTTCTCTTAGAGATTGTTGATATTGAAGAAGGAGACCCTCTCCCTAGTCTCCTGCACAGGATCCAAATATGCACAAATTGAGTCTAGAGCCACGAGATCATCTATAAATCTCACTAGGACACTTTCAATGAAGACTCTCTGTTTCACACAATGTGGAAAAAGAGATTATATCTTGAGTCCTACGCATTATCCTTGTGGTATTGCCAGAACATCTGAGTGATGTGTATTCATATTCACAATGAAGATGGAAAGCCTTCTGGAGCCAACATCAAACAAGCTCCTGGTAGGTGGCATGTGAGATCTATTATATGGATCAACCATGTGACAACTGGACAGAAACAATGGGGCGATTCAATTTCTTGAATCAATCCTGGTTCAGGTTATGGATTGACGGATACCTTTGAAAACCGGTCGCTGTGCTTAAAAACTCTTTTCTTTAGCACATCGACCGTGTACTCATTTTTCAAACCAAAAGGTGTTTTTATGATTGATAATTGATTTTCAATAAAACCTTCGTTGTATTGCAAAAACAATTTCTATTGAGCAATACACGATTGTTTTTCATATCTCTTTTCATCAATCAGTGGACTTAAAATTCGCTGGTTCACTCACTCCGTGTTGTCTTCTTTGGGATGTTCCGGTTTGAGAACAGCTAGAGCAGCTGCGAAACCCTGTCAAGGAAATTCTTCGGAATTATACCTGATCACAGGCAGTACTTGTACTGATCAACGGGGAACCGTGGGCCGTGTACCTCAATTCAACGAAAGTGATCAAAGACACCTTCGTGCGATTTATTGCTAACTATTGTATGCAGGTACGCCCGACGTTTGCAGCTGATCAGAATGAAGCAGTCAATCCATAGCCGCATGCTCACTTAACACCTTCATCTAAAAAGAAATCATGATTAGTGCATCAATGACTCTGATATTTTCACTCCATGCTTCTGCTACGCTGCTGCCAATATCATGATTCAACAAATGCTTCCGCTACTCTGATGAGAAGATATCATGATCCAGAATGTGAGCATGTCGGTCCTAAAGTCACAACATCACATAATACCAACACCACAAAGGATGTCTCAGAGATTTTTGATAGCTGATGATCTCAAAAGATGGCTCAAATTTATTATCACGTGGATCAGTAAAAGACCTCCACTTGGAGTAACCAAACATGCAATGTGAAGAATCAATGACTACGAGCTTAGGAGCAAAGGACTACATCAAGAATGCAAGATCAATTGTTACTGTATTATCTAGTTGTATTCAATGTAATTTTGGTACATGATTGAGGTGACCTCCCTTAGGGGGAGATTGTTAGGAATTAGAAATTCCAGGTATTAAAGAGTCGGTCACCTCAAGTATATGTAATCGTTAGAAAGCTCGTAGTCGTAGTTCTTTTAAGTTAAGTAGTATTTAGTTTTGTAACACCGTGGAGGACGGACGGGTCTTTACCCACTGTATGCCTGATCCACAGCCCGATGTGTGGCGATTTATGTAAGACTATAAATACTCTCTACCTTCCAAGGTAGAGAGTTGAAGCTCATAATAATATCTTTCACTTTCTCTCACTAAGTTCCCTAAACCTCTAACTTTCTCTCTCTAGAACCTCACTTATACGCCACCTTGTGTTATGGTTTGATGTGTATGTGAAAACTAATATCCAACAAGTTGAGTGAGCCATTTCAAGGATAAGTTTATGTTAAAAAAAAATGTTGAAAGTATGAATGTATTAGCCAATGTGCTATTTCGAAGAAAATTATCATGGCAAAGCAAATCGAAGAGTTGTGGAAATCTGAAGAAAAGAAAATGAAGCTATAATCATTTATTGGTTTGCAGATTGTTTGGTAGCTAGCAACACGTGTATTAGACTTGATTTTATTTTTATTTTAACACCAATTTCATAAATATTCCCATGCCTTATCCATGCCCTTAACCCTAAGCCATAACATCATAACCCGAATAAAAGTCCTCTTTAGATGTTTTTGCTTGGTGCTCACGCCACGTCGGTGGAGTTTTGTTTCTTGTACAAGCTTATGGTAATAATCTAATAATGACTGAGCAATGAGTGTGATTTATCTTGTTACTCCACTAAAAATTGAGTGATTGAGTGAATTATATTTCATTCCTTTTTCATGAGGTGTTTTTGAAATGTTAATCATGCAAGAAAATAATTGGATATTATCAAACATCTTGAAAGTTTCGCTCTTAAAAGAATAATTGATGAATCTTTTCTTGTACTTGTACTTGGTAGATTGGCATCATATTTTTCGTAATCATAATTTTGTACCAGTGGATGTTTTTCCTAGATTTTCTTGAGGGCAAGCAAAGTTTAAGTGTGGGGGAATTTGATAACGCTCAGATTGTACATGTTTTTAGTAGCGTTATGTGTGCTTTTGTATATGTTATTTGGTTATATTTGTATGATTTCAGTACTTAATCGCATCAAAAGATATTTTTCTAGTGTTTATAACCAAGTGCAGGGAAACGGAAGAAAAAGTAAAGGAATGTTCAACAATTGAAAGATTCCCGTTTCAGTATAGCATGTCAAGCACAATTAAGTATTTTTAGTACCATAGAAGACCAAGATGATTGAAGAACCAAGTTCTACAAGTTCTAATGAAGTAAAGTTGATTTTCTGTCACTCAGGAAGACCAACCGGATCGGTTGCAAATTCAACCAGATCAGTTGGAATATGATCAAAAAGTGCCCAAGACGCCAACCCAACCGTTCGGTTGCCGCCCGCAACCGATACGGTTGGAGCCCTTGTAGAAGACCAACCGAATCGGTTGGTCATATGACCGATCCAGTTGGAGAGCTTGTTTCTGCCAAACCTTCATCACTAAGTTTCCCCTTTGTATCCAAACGATTCTAGGTCCTTCCCTTGGTGTATTCTAGTCCCTTCCTAACTCCTTGGAGGCCAAGTTCAGCAATTAATACCCTAGGACTTGGAACTAGTATAAATAGAGACCTCTTGTGAGCATATGAGACACACACTTCAATACAACTCTCTCTACTCATCAAACAAAGCTCTTAAGCTCTCAAGTTCGTTCTTAGAAGTCCAAGAAAGTTTAGAGTTCCAAAAGTTCCATATTTGGAGGCCAAAACCCCAAGGAGTCTACTCCAATACTTTGGGAATCATTACTTCACCATTTGTAATCTTATTCCAAGCATTTTAAGACTCTTAATCATGTTTTCTAATGTTTAAAGTTCTGAGTTTATGTTTATGTTTGCTATGAGTGGCTAGTTTCTTTATACACTTGCTTAAATGATGTTGATTATCATATGACTAGTTGGTGATTGTGTTAACATGTTTAATTCAATTTCAAGTTGATTCTAAAATCCAATTGTGCTAAAGTTTCATAGTGACATTTGTTAAATCAAGTTTGACTAGTTGATAATAATCGTAGAGGTCGAAAGAACTTATTATTGTTCAACTAGTTATAATCATTTTGGCTATGGATGATTGTTTTTACCCATTATTCTTGATTAAACAAAGGAACTAAGGTGTGGTTGTAATAAGAACGCTTTTTGATTATCAAGTTGGATTGATTGGAAACATCTAAAAGGTCGTAAGATTAGTTGTTGACAATCAATTTTACCCTTTTGTCTATAATCGGTTACCTTTTGTATTGACCATTTCTTAAGCAATTTGATAAAGCAAATGGATGTTTTTGTGTTTAAGTTTGTGAAAATAAACTTATGAAACTTGAATTGATCTTGAATTGATTGGTTAAACTTAATGCTTGTTTTTATAAACTAAAATCTTGACGAAGGTTTAACTTGTAAGAACAATAGATTAGTACACCAACTAATTATCATAATCAACATGTTAAGAGGTTAGCACAATCACACTAATCAAGGATAAGAAACTAGTTTAAGCAAGTGTAGTTTTTAATCATCTGAATTTCATCATATCTATTTTCGTTGTTATATGTTTTGGATTGTCTTAGTTGATTCAAACTTGTTAATCAGATTCACTCAAATCCCAGCGAACGATCCCGACTTACCTTCATAATCTTACTATAACGGACGAGTGCACTTGCTCGTATGTGTTATTGGTAAAATTGGTAATTCGTCTTTTATAAATTTATAACTTTACACACCGGACACATCAGCATGACATAATTTATGTCATCGTTGATCATCTTACGAAATCAGCACACTTTTTGCCAATCAAGGAGACTAATGAGATGGAAAGTCTCACACAGTTGTATCTGAAGGAGATTGTCTCAAGACATGGAGTACCAATTTCCATTATTTTGGATCGTGATGCTCGTTTCACGTCTCGATTTTGGCAATCACTCCAAAAGGCATTGGGTACTCAGCTAGACATGAGTACTGCCTAGCACCCTCAGACTGACGGACAAAGCGAAATAACCATCCAGGTGTTGGAAGATATGCTTAGGGCATGTGTAATAGACTTTGGAAAAGGATGGGATATACATTTGCGTTTGGCAGAATTCTCATACAACAATAGTTACCATGCCAGTATCAAGGCCGCACCCTTCAAAGCACTTTATGGACGAAAGTGCCGATCACTCGTCTGCTGGGCTGAGGTTGGAGAAGCTCAACTCACCAGACCAGAGATCATTAGGGAAACCACTAATAAAATAGTGCAAATTCAGCAACGGTTACTAGCTGCCCGAGATAGGCAAAAGAGCTACACAGATACAAGGCGGAAGCCCATGGAATATGAAGTTGAAGACAAAGTTATGTTGAAGGTTTCATCATGGAAAGGTGTTGTTAGATTTGGAAAGCGGGGAAAGATGTATCCCAGATACATCGGGCCTTTTAAAATTTTTGAGAAAGTCGGCCCGATATCCTACAAACTTGAGCCTCCTATAGAGCTCAGTAACATACACCCAACGTTTCACATATCTAATTTGAAGAAGTGTTTTTCGGATGAGACACTTGTGACAACTCGTAATTTCAGGTCATTTTACAAACTTTAAAAGTTTCACTATTTCATCATTTATCGTAAATTACGTTTACGAGTATCAAATTCGCGTAACCTTAATGGTTTAGCTGCGAATTCATGAACATTTTATCGAGGACATTTCATATAGACTAGATTTAGTCTACACATCATTAGCATCATTATCATCATATTAATTCATGCATGGTTTTGCATTTTTCATTAAACGTATAAGTTTTATTAAATAGACGTTATCGCGTAATTAATTATTTTGAACATTTGATCCGACACTTCCAAAAATATTCCTAATATAGTTTTTATACTCAATTTAAGACTATAAAAATTATATTATTAATTTACCCGATGTTTTCAATTTATTTCGTATAAAAATTGTTATGTTTAAATTACGACGGTTTTCGTAAATTCAACCCGATAAATATTTATTCACTCAATTCTTGTAAGAAATGTATTTTTATAATTTTTATGACTTCAATATATTTTATTGTGATCCGTTAAAATTTATTTTTAGTTAACGCTACCCTAAATACTCAAATGTGTATACAAGTTATTACTTATCTTTATATAACTTCACATTATATTACATTATACTTAATAATAAAAAAAAAGTATCATGCCAAGATCAATAACACCCTTGTCGACAACAAGGGTGAGTCATTCACAAAATTTACTTAATATCTTTACTTATAATCTTATTATACTCAAACTAATACACACATACAACTACAATATCTTAAAGTGTAAAAGCAAAAACACATATATCTTTCTCTTCTCTTGCAAACCGGCAGCCACAAGGAGCAAGAAGATCATCACAAAAATTTTCAAGACAAGGTTTTTAACACACTAGTATCACTCTTGTTTAAGGTTTTGCAATATAAACCTTGGGTGATTAGGAAAAATCCATTGTCCATAAACCTCATCAAGTTACTAGTAAGCATTCATATTCATCATAATATTTCATATTCATTGTTATGGTCATTTCATTTTATTTGAGAAAAACATGCATGAATTCCATGGTCCATACCACTTTTATTGGTTTTTAGTGCATATAATGAGTTTTAATTACCCAAATAATTATCCGTTGAAACATATCACTTTTGGTGATGTCTAGGAACCCATGACACCCTAAGAAGGTGTATGGTAGGATTAGAATAGTTTCGGCGTTGGTTTGAATTGGTTAGAATAGGTTTTGCGCCAGAAAAACTGATTTTCGACAACTATATATAAGGGTATGTTGGTTTTGTGAAATCTGGGAAAATCCGACAGGAGACAAATTATTTTGGGCTAGATATTTGGAAAATATACTTTAAAACGAAAACGTGGCCGCTTGAATGGGTTAAAACGGAGCTATAACGAAGAAGTTATGCTATTTTCAAATTTGACGACGAAAACTATAAAAATCCAGAAAATTCAGCATGTATTCTCGACTTTTTACGAGTCAAAAATGAGTCTTAAGCGCTATAAAATGTGTCGACTTATCAAAAATATATTAGTATATATTATCACGATTCCGTGGATATAAAGAACATAGAAAACGGACTTAAAACGAAGAAATTGTGGCCAATTAAAGTTTAACGAAACTTATATTTTTTTTGACAGCAACTTGTAAAAATATATATGCTGATATGATTTTAAATCGAGGTTTTGACCCCTTTCGGGTCCGAATTGGTTTAAGTGTAAAACACGAAAGTTGTCCGAAATGATGTTTTACTATTAATCGCGAGATTTTTAAGCTTAAAAGTGTAAGATGAGAGATTTAATCATGGTCAAAGACGGACGATTTTTTTTCTGAAAAAAGTCAAAGTACCCATTGCTGATGGGAAATAAAGTTGGTGTTTTTAAGCGTTTTCGAGTCCGTTTGAGCTTTGAAAACTTTACCAAATGCTATTGTATCATCTATAAACTATTAGGGAACGTTAGAAACCTTATAAAAACGATATTTTATAAGCACAAGGGTTTATTAAAATATAATGGAGTGTTTGGATTGCTTACTTAAATTACCCATTTTAGAGTCCATAAAGGAGCGTTTGGATCGGTGTTGTTTTAGCACACGAGGCTAATCCTATGGATAACTTGTTGTGGCTTAACGAACCGGATTAATATTTTTGAATGTGTAATTGTAATTGGGATAAGTTATAGCTATCGTGCTTATTTTCACAAGTATTAACACTTATATACTTTCTACTAGACCAAAGTGGTTATCGCAAGTGACCATGTTTGGAGCCATTTTTCATAACGATAGAATACTTTTGAGAAAACGATGCCTTCTAGTAAAAGTGAGTTCACCTAGCCTATTTTCCAAAATGTCCAACCGTTCGTCAAACGGAGTTGTAACGAGTAAAATACGGTCACTTAAACTTTGCCGAAAACCACCCTTAAACAACATTTTGGACACAAGTACCATACTTTACCTATATTTTTCTCCATGATCGAGACCTCTATGATGAAAATTCAAAAGCTAAAACTTTGAGATAATGTTACAAGCTTTCCAAAACCGTTGAGTTTGTTTCCTAACACTCGATGTGCACCATTTTACGACTAGCTTTTCAAGGCCGTTTAGTCACTTTCATGAACTTGTCGAATGACATTGTTTTACGACGAAAAGTTATAATTTCATAATAAATCACTAAATGACTATCATAGGATATCATTTCAACGTATATACTTGTAAAGTAGTTTATAAAATGACGAGATGTCATAAACATATATTTCGACGATAAATTCTATTTTCAAAAACGTACAAGTGGTATAGATTACATGTGGATTTGCATGCACAACATTGTTTCATGATTTACATTAGAACATATCATTCATAATAGGTCACGGTCAGAGGTTGCTCCTCATTTCAGTATTGCCATTATATCATCATAATCATTGCAACAGGTGAGTTTTCATAGCCCCGATTTATTCAAGTTTTTACTTTATTTCAAACCTACGGGGGAGAATACATTGCACATCATTTTTATTACGATACCAAGTATATCAAATTCATTACATTGCTTAAGTTACCTCATTGCCAATTGAATGTCCCCATTATATAACATGAACCGTTAATCTCATAGAAGCGAGGGTGAGTGGATAGATCTATCGAGGGTGACTCCTCCATCCGGGTTGGTGGATTCCAACTGGTCAAACGGATGCATTTCATTTAATAACATTATTTGAGTTGTTTGGCAAACACTCTGTTGGGGCGAACATCATGATCAGTCTAGTTTCGGTGTCATGGACTTATAGCAATTGTATCATTTTTGTGACGACATTGTCATACATCATTTATACTTGTGGTAGTCGTATTAAACATTTTCAACAACTCTATGAACTCACTCAACCTTTGTGTGGACACTTTTAGCAATGTATTTTCAGGTAACTAAGGCATTCACTTCATGGCATGCATGTGGACATATCATAGAGTCGCGGTGACGACGCGTCTCACATGGGATTTATACTCTTTGAAAACATCGTTTGACTTGTACCAAGCTTATTTTCCGCACATAGTAACTTTCATTTGGGACCTATCTTTGTAACTCTGAATGTTTTTATTAAATCAAGCGATGTATTTTCCAAACGACACTTTAGGTCGTTCAATATAACTGTGATTGTGATGCTATGACAGTCAATCCCCAGGAATTCCATTCCGCTGCAAAACAGGAAACTTGGGGGTGTCACAACGCTTGTGATCACGATGAAAGAGCTCCAACTCGATGACAAAATTCACTTTGTGGAAGAGCCCGTGGAAATTATGGAAAGAGAAATTAAGCAATTAAAATGAAGTCGTATCCCCATCATTAAGGTTGGGTGGAATTCTAAGAGAGGATCGGAATTCACCTGGGAGTGGGAAGATCAATTATGTAAAAAGTATCCACACCTTTTTCCCAACACCTCAACCTACACTGACTGAATCTCGGGACGAGATTCCATTTAAGGGGGAGGAGACTGTATGGTAATTTCACCTTGCTTTATATAACGAATACTTATCCATTTTCTACGTATAAATGTTTTTTACAATATCAACTTATTTGACTACAACATGTGACGTAACTCACATTTTCAACGAACGTGCTCACACGAGGACCGACACCGACGACCTTATGTTTATTTCACATAAACATCCTTATATGTCAAGTATCAAAAGTTTTCAAATTTTATTTGCCACTTTACGTTAATTCATTAACGTACGATTTCTAAATGTGGAAAACTAGAAGGGGGGGTTGAATAGTTTTACCAATTTAAAACTTTCTTTTAAATATTTAGATCGACTTATGTCAATCTATTTGGTTTTTTATGTTGGACGTTGATAGATAGATATATAAACGTGTAATGAAAGATAAAGAGTAAGAAGCACATCACCACGACACAAGTATTTATAGTGGTTCGGCTACAAGGACACCTTCCTTACCCTACTCCACTCCCTGAGTCACCTACTCGAGAGTTCGTAAACACTACACCAACTCCTTATGGCGGAGAAGCCTTCACAACGTCGCTTAACCTTTTTCCGGTACAAAGCTAAATACCGAGTTCCTTCACACCAAGGTGAACCACACCTAACACAACGTCGCCTACCCTTTATACGGTGCTAGGCTAACCACCGACTTCTTTCACACCAAGGAGAACTAATCCTATCACAACATCGCCTACCTTTTATTAGGTACTAGGCTAAGCACCTAGTTCCATTACTATGGAGGAACTACTACTCTTCACAACACAACACCTAATATCAAGGAGATCCACTCCTTGTTACAACACCATTAAGGATACCACCATCCTTAGAAATAAACAAATACTTATATGTATAACGATGCACCTCATCGATTATACGACCTAGGCATTCTTCCCAAATGCCACTTGATTTGATTCTTAGGCATCCTTCACTAATGCCTTTGACACAACGCTTGGCACCATTCACTAATGCCTTCGTCTTGACACCTTTAGCATTCTTCACTAATGCTTTGACACGAACGATAAGCACCTTTCACTAATGCCTTCGTCTTGATACTTTCGGCATCCTTCACTAATTCCTTCAACCCCAACATCTACGGAGGAAGAAAGAACTATCAACAAGAGAACCTTAGTTGTCTTGATGATGACGAAGCATGGCAACTCATGGACTTGAGCTTGCTCGTCTTCAAGAAGTGGTGATCTCCCCTTTAAGAGGAACCTAGAAGATCACACAAAAACAAAAGACAAACTACATAGATCACTTGGATATGAGGTTAGAGGGTTATAATACTTGGGGAAGTATGTGTGTAAAAAGGTGAGTAGAAAGGAAGAAACGGCTCTCTATTTATAGAGAAAATTTTCTACTGTTCCCCGGATCCCGCGGATCCCTTCCACAAGGGATCCGGCTAGCACAAAGCCAGGGATCCGTGGGACGCTCCTCTTTGCCCATGGGTATTTTTGGTTATGGGTCATGGGTCATGGGTTATGGGTTGATCCATGGTTTTCTTTCTAGATACAATGTATCTCAAGGATACAATGAACTTGGTTAAGTAGTATATATAAAACCATGGGTTATGGGTCAATACCATTTGCTAGTTTTTACCCATTTAGTATATACTTGTTTTTACCCATTTTAGTATATACTTGTTTTTACCCATTTTAGTATACTTAGTTTAAGTATATGCTAACCTAATATGTAAACACAGGTTGTTGTACATATGTATCTAAATCATAAAATCACTTATACTTGTTTTAGTGTTTTATGTGAAAACGTAAGTGTGTTAGGAAACTATTGACTCAAACTATTTACGTATTATATTTGTTTCGTTAAAATGATTTTACGTTTGTTATCGACAAAACATTAGAAGATCGTAAAATATAAATAAACGTTTTTACGGCTTATTTGTATTAACAATCTCCCCCTTTTTGTTGATGACAAAATATAAAATTATTTTAAGAAAAACTAAAATTCGTAGCAAATTTGAATTAGTAGTTTTTACTTTCTTCTCCCCCTTTTTGTCGAAACAAAAAGTGTTAAAAGAAACTAACACAATTTTTTAAAAATATGTAAAAATTTAAAGAGAGCAAGTGACGGAAATGGTACTCGTCTTAACTCCCCCTTGACGAGTCCATCCCTTTGAGAGGGCGTCAAGGACATGATGTAAAATAAACTAATTGTGTTTGCAAATATGTTTGCAAATGGTTCGTCTAAGTGACGAAAACGTGCTCCCCCTTGAAGATTGCAAAAGTTGCAATGGGGTGTCATGAAGTATAATCCAAAATCGGATTAAGTTGCAAATGTTTTTGCAATATCGTTTGACACAAAGCTCCCCTAGCTTTATGGTGTCAACATCTTCATGTGTATTTTGAAAATATACAAAGTAAGGGTCAGAAAACAAGAGTATAATGCATAATTTCCTACATACAAAACTCAAGTTAGTAGAAATTTGTCCCTCTGTACCACAGATCCCACGGTTCCCTTCTTGGAGGGATCCGGCTAGGCATTTTGGAGGGATCCGGCTGTCTGTTGACAGTTTCTTCAGCAATGAAGATGTGTCAAACAATGCTAATGAAGAGATGATATATGTGTGCAATAACAAACACAACGCACAAAATAATCATAGCATATAAATATTCATTCAATAAAACAAGAGATAACCAAACGAATCTCTAAAACTAAGAGAATGAACTAGAACATACAAGTACCACTTAATACTAACTAGTTACTAGACTTAAAAATGTTACAATGTGTTTGAGTCTAGGGATGAGTGGACTTGTTGATTTGATCCTACTTTGCAAGAAGATGATTAAACATGAAATGTATCTAATTTCGTGCTTCTTGAACAAGTCCTTGAGTGTTTAGACAATTTGGACAATTATTGTAACACCCCGACCCGACAAGGGTAAAGATATCACAATACGGTTTCATATCAGAACTTTAAATACTATTCAATAGCAGAAACCTTTACAAAATACTTACAAAAGATAATATAAATAACTTATTATCAAAATAAATCTAAGATCTCTATGGTAAAGTCTTGCTCTCAGCTCTACTCTCAACCCAGATCAGCTATCCCATAAGCTCATCTTGAATGCTTAATACCTGCCGCAGGAAAAGAAAGTGCGGCTGAGCTTACAAAGCCCAGTGAACAGATATAACGAAACAAAAGCTAAAACAGAATAAATATACAAATAACGAAATCACAACGGAAAGAGAATACTGAATCATTGAGGATTCTGCAGAAACACAATCTCACAGAGATCCGGAAGAACACGTAGCAAATAAGAACAAACACATAGCATATTACAGAAACACATTAAATGACCAAACATTCAAAGAATCAAGAAAGTAGAGTACATATAAGCCAAACGAAAAGTCTAAAAGCTAACGGAAACAGTTCCTAGAAAGTAAACATGGCATTCTTACTAGTCAATTAATTTACATGTAACATACTTAATCCAATATTGTAGCAGCGGAAATAGCAGTCCAATCATGGCAAGCACACATACAGATAGAAAACATAGCAGACTTTCTATAACTAAATAGACAAAGACATAACATAGCAATGTACCAATTTACAAACCAAAACTCATGACTTGAATCATTTCTCAGATCAAATATAAACATAAACGAAATTAACATGGCAGGTCAGACATATACAGATAGGTATATTAACGGGTAATTAAGTTTCACAATATTAACTGAACCGATTATACAGGATGAACTTACAAAACAATCAAATACACACTATCATAGTCATCTTACAGATCAACGAATTCACATAACGGTAAACTAACATATCATCAGATGACAACATGCGAATCACATTTAAGCATATTAATCATATCCTAGCATGGCAAGCGGTAGTCACATAAATATGTAAAAGCATAAACATCTTCAATAAACATATAATAACTCAGTATGCAAACAGAAGTAGTGGCAAATACGGAATCATAAACAGAATTCATAAAACAGAATTAACAGATAAGGTTTAGTCATCCACCACGAGCCCAGAAACATATCAGATCATAACATATCATAAGTAACCATTGTATTCGGAGGGGTGACCTCGGAATACCTTATATAATATGAGGGGAGACCTCAGGTAACAAATGGAGTAGCTAGCTCCCAGAATTTGTGAAGACGCGTATTGCACACGACATCATTCACCAGAAAAATCATATCAGATAACAGATCAGATCTAGGATGCATCCATACGCCCCTTCCTACATATACAAAATATGCTCCACCATCCAGGGACGTGGCAGAACATCACTCTACTGCCCTAGAGTCATATCAGAGGTGCATCACTGATACAGACATGGAACCCCCATGACTAGTGAAATAATGGCTCGGGTATCAAACCATCTTAGGTCAAACAGATTGTCATAAATGACACGGATCATAATTCATCATAAAGGTCAAACAGATAACACAACAGATAGTTCATATCAAAAGTTCATATTCAGATACTCAGAAATCAGAGATTATATCATAATCACATATCATACTTCATAATCAGAAATTCAACATTTAATGTTCACAATTCAGAAGTTCATAATCAAATATAGCAGGGTTCAACAAATGTGCATATCAGAGTCTTCGTAACACTAGTTCAAATCAGATATTGCATGGTTCAATAAAACATAAGTTCAGATAAGCAACATATCAAACATTCAGAAAAGGGTTCATAGCAATGGCATCGGAAACCCTAATAAGTAAATTAGGAAAGCTAACGAAAAGAACATCATAAGGAACCTTTACTGAAAAGGTCAGAATATCTGTACCTTAAAGCAAATGAGAGGAAAGCAAACGAATGTAGGAACACGAAGATGTAACGTCGCGTCTCCTTCAACGAATCTACACGGATTATGATTTATTTAATACTTATTAGTGTTAGGAATTAGAAATTCCCAGTATTAAAGAGTCGGTCACCTCAAGTATATGTAATCGTTAGAAAGCTCGTAGTCGTAGTTATTTTAAGTTAAGTAGTATTTAGTTAAGTAACACCGTGGAGGACGGACGGGTCTTTACCCACTGTATGCCTGATCCACAGCCCAAAGTGTGGCGATTTATGTAAGACTATAAATACTCTCTACCTCCCAAGGTAGAGAGTTGGAGCTCATAATAATATCTTTCACTTTCTCTCACTAAGTTCCCTAAACCTCTAACTTTCTCTCTCTAGAATTCCATCTTATACGCCACCTTGTGTTATGGTTTGATGTGTATGTGAAAAGTTATATCTTACAATTGGTATCAAGAGCCATGGTTAGATCATATCTTGCACATCTTTGGATTTATAGTGGTTTTTAGGTGGTTTTTGAGTTTGAAAAAGTTTAGTGGTTTTTGCATCATTTGGTTGATTTCTTGTGTTAAAGTTTGAATTTTGTTGGTACTTTTATGTTTAGAATCATCAAAAGTGTTTAGGTTTTCATTTGGTAAGCTTGAATCATCTTGGTTGGGTTGTTTTTGGATTGAAAAGTGAAGGTTATTTGGTTTTTCAAGCTAGCGACTTAGCTCTCGGACTTGTTTTCTTGGTAGCGACTTACTTCATAGTTTTGTAGCGACTTACAGTTATAAAAGCTAGCGAGTTAGAGCTAGCGAGTTAAAGTACAAGTAGTGGAATCTCCACTACGGTTAGCGACTTGTGGTAGCGACTTAGTCTGTAGCGAGTTGCTCTTTAGCGACTTGCATATCTAGCGACTTGTGTAGCGAATTACTGCACAAATTTGGCTAGCGACTTAGTCTGTAGCGAGTTACTACTTAGCGACTTGCTTTTCTGTTGGCGACTTGGGACTCTAGCGACTTAGACGTGTAGCGAGTTAAGGGTTAGCGACTTAGTGCACTAATTTCTAGCGACTTAGTGCATTAGTTGGTAGCGAGTTAGCACTTTATCATCTAGCAACTTGAGTGATTGTTTACGGTTTTCTCTTGATTTAGTAAAATCCCGTGAAAGAATCTATTTCCCGGTTTAATCATAGAGTTATAAAATCCCGTATAATCTGTTAACATGTCTACCAACATTCCCACTGTTCCCACTGTCATCTCCACTGTTGCCGAGGATGTTCAAGCAGCTGGCTCAGATACTCGTCCACCAATGCTTGACAGAACTGACTACGATTCTTGGGCTCAACGAATCAGATTGTATTGCCTTGGAAAGGAAAATGGTGTCAACATTCTCAAATCCATTGATGAAGGACCATATCGTGTTGAGACGACTAGAGACATACTTGATACTAATGAAGATGGTACTCCTGTTTACGGAATGGACAGACCTAAGATGTATGATGAGCTTGATGATAAGGAGAAAAAGAGATTCGATGCAGATATCAGGGCTTCAAACATTGTTCTTCAAGGTCTTCCTAAAGACATCTACAAGCTGATCAATCATAACACTGATGCAAAAGCAGTATGGGATAATGTAAAGATGCTTCTCTCAGGTTCAGAATTAACCATGGAAGACAGAGAATCACAACTCTATGACGAATTTGAGCACTTCAAGATGAAACCAGATGAGAATGTCTATGAGTACTATGTGAGATTTCATAAGTTAGTTAATGACATGAGGAACATCAGAATGACTATGCCTAACATTCAGTTGAATTCAAAATTTGTAAACAATATGAATCCTGAATGGCACAAGTTTGTTACCGCTGTGAAGCTTACTAAAGGATTGAAGAACACAAACTATGAGCAACTCTATGCCTTCCTCCTTCAGAATGAGAGACATGCCATGTTTGAAAAATTGATTCTCAATCAGTTCAAAACTAACCCAGGAGAGACAAGCTCGTCTAATGATTCAACTGCCTTCTATTCAAACATCGGAATCAAAACCAAAGCTTCACAAGTCATACCCTTGGGTAATGGTAATCACAAACTCATTCCTGATCCTATGTACAAACAAGCTGATGCTGATGCACACGTAGGAAGCTTCATTAATCAACTAGCTCTTATGATTAGCCAAAACATGAATTCTCTTCCACAAACCAACAACAATCTGAGAACAGCATCTAACCCACACAATCAAGCTACTGTTAAAGATGGAAGGATCGTGGTGCAACCAGTTCAGGAAAGACAGTATGATCAGGGAAGGGGTGGTGCTGGTAGAGGCTATGTGGGCAATCAGAATCGAGGAAGGAATGGTAACCAAGGTCAAGCTAAGCAGATCAAATGCTACAACTGTGGTGGTGAGGGACACATTGCAAGGAACTGCACATCTCCAAAGCGTCCACAGAATGCTGATTACTTCAGAGATAAGATGCTGCTGGCACAAGCTCAGGATAATGGTGTTGCGTTGGATGAAGAGGAATTACTGTTTCTTGCTGAGGGTAACGCCAAGACTTATGATGCAGATGTGGATGAGCAGCCTATTCAGGAGATAGGTCACAATCATCAGAACGCCTTTCAAGTCGCTGACTGTGATGCTTACGACTCTGATGTAGATGATGGACCTACTGCACACACAATCTTTATGGCTAGCATCTCTCCAATGGTTTCTCCCAAGATCTCTTCTTCACCACAAGCTGGCCTATCCAAGGACAAACTCATCTCAGAGGTATTAAAGCTATACGATGATGCTGATGTGCAACAGATGCATGACAAAGTACAACCAACTGAAACTATTGAATCAAATATTGAAAATATGGGTAATATCAATATTGTCCCATACGATCAATACGTGAAACAAAGTGAAAGTGAAGTTGTACCAAGTGATGCATCTTTTGCAGTCAACAATGACTATGTCTTTGATGAATACACTGCATGTGTTCCTGATGATTCCATAATTTCTGAACTAAATGCCTATAAGGAACGTGTTGCTATTTATGAACAACGTGCAAAATTTGAGTTGACCACTCGTGAGCAGGAAATGGATGTCCAAGTGAGTACAGTAATTAGAAAAAGTAAGTTTAGAGAAGAAGTATTGAAACAAGAATTAAATTCCTTGCAAGAAAAACTTTCTAAAACAGCTAAACAAAAACAAGAACTTCAAGAAAATGTGAAAATGCCTAAGCAAGAATTCAATGCAAAGGAATCAAAACTCTTGAGAGATTTTTCTAATCTAAAAACTTTGAAAAACAAACTTGAAAACAAGTTGTACATACAAGGAAACACCATTCAAACTGCTCACATGGTCACCAAACATCGAGTCTTAAGCGATAAGCATAGCATTCCCCTTGTTGAGGAACCAAATCCAGAGGTAATCAAAAAGGCTAGAAATGCTCATAAGGTGATTTATGATGGTGATGAAATTCTTAAGCCTAGGCAGAAACCTAGTTGCGTTGAGTGCACTGAGGAAGATAAGAAATCAGATGAAGTCACTAGGGAAAGGATGAACAAAAAACTAGATGACCCTAAATGCAAAGAGAAAAAAATAATTATCTCTCCTCACGATTACAAAAAGGAAAACTGGATTGCATTAAACAAGTTTAAGCCTCAGACCTTGTTGACTCCCGAACAAGTCTTCTGGAAAATGGATTTAGATAAGCAGAAAGCCGAAAATATTGTAGAAACAAACCCTCCCCTTCGGAAAATGCCTAGAGCAACTGTGTATCCTCCTAATACACCTATGCATCTTGTACCTAGAACAATTGCCACTAAAAGCAAGACATTAATTAGCCAATACGTTATATACCAACTATTTGTTGATTTTGAAAAAACTTGCAAGAAAAGGATCACTCCCACTGGTATTACTGAAGGTGAAAGAGGTTTTGAACAAATGAAAGAATGTTATTTAACTGAGGTCATGCCTTTCTTTAAACTTCTAAAAGATCACTTTGAGAGTCTTAAAAAGGGGGTAGAAGCTGATATTAAGGGTATGGAAAAGGAATTTGATGCAATGGTTGCTGAAGTTAGTGATTATGAGCGTGCACTAAAATATAATGAGATTGAGAGAAAGAACTTGAATACATTAAATGAGAATCTTATTACTGAATGTGTTGCTCAAGATGTGTTTTTCACCGCTTCAAATTGCTCTATTAATGCTTCAAAATTTCATGAATTATCTGTGGCCCTGAAAGTCTCCCATGATCGTGTCATTGAGCTTGAAAAAACTAATTCTAAACTAAACGAGAAAATTGAACTGGATGATCACGACACGTTGGTTAAACACTTTTCTAAACTAGAAGTTGAGTATTTTAATTTACAACTAAAATATCAACATCTCAAAGAAAATGTCAAAACTTCAAATATCAAGACATCTTCAGATGCTCCAGAGTTTGATGCAGTTTTTCAAATTAACAAACGTGATGAACAGATTCAAGCTCAGTCCAACACGATCAGAAAGTTGAAAGCCCAAATCTCTCAGTTAAAGGGCCAAACGAACAATATGACAGGCTCCCAAATGCCTCCTCCTTTAGATTCTCAGAATTCTCAAACGTTTCATCTTCAAAACCTAGTAAATGCTTTACAAAAGGAAAACGAAAGCTTTCTTGAAGAAAATGAAAAGGTTAAACGTCATTTCAATGAGTTGTTTGAATCAATTAAAGTCACTCGTAACAAAAACAACGAACAAATAACTTCATTGCAAAAGGAAATTGAGAATCTGAAGAGTCAGGTAAAAGGGAAAATGCCAATGATCAATGAGGAGAATGTTGTATCTAAGGTTCGCTCTAGTAATAAACATGCTTTATCTGTGACATATGTCCCCCCTCATCTAAGAAACAACAAACTTGCCATTCAAACATACTTCTCATCCCTTAAGGACTGCCTAGAATGTCTACGTGAGATTGTTGAAGAGGATAAGCTAGAGAAACCTCATGATAATGCAATTGGACATGCGTGCTTATATGCCAAACGATGTCAAGAAATCTTAGAATGCTTGATCACAATATGCCCTAAGTCATTAGGTGAGAGAGTTAATCCTTTGATTCCATGCTCAATGCCTAAAGCTAAGTATGATACGCATTCGATTCCAAATGTTTTGAAAGTGAACAGTTGTGTGCCTGTAAACAGCTCAGATTCCAGATCTGTCAATGCTAAGAAAGAGAACTCAAGTGTGCCTTCTAGGAGCACAAATCACAGTACCTCTAGTTTTAAGAAAATGAACCTTAGTGCACCTGCATGTAGTTCAGATCCCAGTACATCTAAACAGGTGATGCAAAGAGTAGCTAAGCCAACTAATGTTCCCATTCCCTCTACAGGAGTAATCAGTGACATTAAGCGGAGCAGGTCAAAGTCTCAAGACAATACAAGGAATGATAGGACCTCTCAAGCTAAGAATGTGCACTGGAAGAAAGTAGAAGAACAATCTAGGAACCTTAAGTTTGAATCGAATAAAACGAATCGTGTTGATTCTAGTATTAGCTATAAGCGTACTGTAATTAATTCGAATTCTGATACTATTTGCAAAACTTGTACTGATGTTTGCTTGAATTCTGTTTCTAATCATGAATGTGGTGTTACTGTTCTGCCTAATGATGTTAATTGTCCAGTTAATATTGCTAATGCTAAAATTCATGCTAAAAAGGCTAAAAGGCAAAAGCGAAAGAAAGTTAGAAAACAATGGAAACCCACAGGAAGAACATTCAGCAGAATAGGTTTTTATTGGATACCTGTTGGTCATAAGACTAATCAGATTATGCCCACTAGAAAATGGATGCCTACTGGTAGAACTATTCCCCTAAGAAGTGGTCACACTGTAAATAGGGTTAATTCAGACACTAGTATTGCATCTATTCACAATGATTCTATTACCTCACTTTCTGATATGAATGCTTCTATTTCTGATGTGGGTGGTCCAACTGTTGCTACTAACCAAATGGAACCCATTCTTGCATGGGGATCCCAATTATCCAGTTATCCATTCTTGTCTGTGTTCAACTGCAGATCGTTCAAATCGTTCTGTGGTACCTGGACTCAGGCTGTTCCAAGCATATGACTGGAGACCGGTCACGGCTCATGAACTTCGTGAGCAAATTCATCAGGACTGTTAGATTTGGTAATGATCATTTCGGTGCTATTATGGGTTATGGAGATTATGTTGTTGGTGATAGTGTCATCTCTAGAGTGTATTATGTGGAAGGTTTAGGTCATAATCTGTTCTCTGTTGGTCAATTCTGTGATTCGGATCTAGAAGTAGCCTTCAGAAAACATACCTGCTTTGTTAGAGATCTTAATGGAAAGGAACTGTTGAAAGAAACTCGTGGCTCAAACCTTTACACTATCTCTATCGATGACATGATGAGAGCATCACCAATCTGCTTGTTATCAAAGGCTTCAAAAACAAAGTCATGGTTATGGCATCGTTGTCTCAATCACTTGAACTTCGGCACCATCAACGATCTTTCCAGAAAGGACTTAGTTGTAGGTTTACCTAGACTAAAGTATGAAAAGGATCATCTTTGTTCAGCTTGCCAATTGGGAAAAAGCAAGAAGTATGCCCATAAACCCAAACCTTCTAACTCTGTCACAGAAGTTCTTCATATGATTCATATGGATTTGTGTGGACCAATGAGGGTGCAGAATATCTTTGGGAAGAAATATGTGTTAGTTGTGGTTGATGATTATTCTAGATTCACCTGGGTCAAGTTCTTAAGGACAAAGGATGAAACTCCTGATATCATCATCAAACTCATCAAACAGCTGCAGGTTAGACTAAACAAAACTGTCAGAATTATCAGAACAGACAATGGAACTGAGTTTGTCAACAAACAACTTAGTGAATTCTATGAAAGCGTTGGAATCAGCCATCAAAGAAGTGTTCCACGAACCCCTCAACAGAACGGTGTAGTTGAAAGACGAAATCGTACTCTTGTTGAAGCTGCTAGAACAATGCTGATTTACTCAAAGGTTCCAATGTTTCTCTGGGCTGAAGCAATTGCCACTGCATGTTACACACAAAATCGTTCCCTGATTCACACCATTCATGGAAAAACTCCATATGAACTTGTCCACAACAGGAAACCCAATCTATCTTTCCTTCGTGTGTTTGGTGCCTTGTGCTATCCAACTAATGAGGGTCAAGACTTGGGCAAACTTAGAGCTAAAGCTGACATTGGAGTATTTGTAGGATATGCACCAAACAAAAAGGGATACCGAATCTACAACAAAAGAACCCGAAATATCATGGAAACAATTCACGTTACGTTTGATGAGCTGACCGGTCAAATGGCTCCTGGACACTCCAGCTCAGGACCCGCACTTCATAACAGTCCTATTGGCTCATCCCTTGTTCCAAACTCCTCTCAAGAAACACCATATGTACCTCCATCCGAAGATGATGTAAAGAAGTTGTTTGATCCAATGTTTGATGAACTGTATGAGTCCACTACTAATGAAGTGCTGATCCCTACAACAGAGGATGCTCAGATTCCAGTGAATGAAGTCAATCCATCAGTTTCAATATCTGTAAGTCAAGAAGCACCTACTGCTGATCCTTCAGTCTCATCAACAAATCATCATTCTTCAAATGTACATCATGGAAATGTTTCTGGCATCAATGATGAAGTTAATCCCTTTGCGACTCCTGAAGATGCTCCATTTGAAAACATATTTGCTACTCCTGAATCATCAGCAGAACCATCTTCTTCAGGAGACATCGACTCAGCTACCTCAGTTCCTCAACAAATGCCACATGAACACCTCAGAAAATGGACTCACGATCATCCATTAGACAACATCATTGGTAATCCCTCTCGTCCTGTATCAACCCGGAAGCAACTTGCAACCGATGCCTTATGGTGCTTCTTCAACTCCGTACTATCTAAGATCGAACCAAAAGACGTTAAAACTGCCATGAATGAAGATAGCTGGTTCAATGCTATGCAAGATGAAATTCATGAGTTTGATCGTCTTGATGTATGGGAGTTAGTACCTGCTCCAGACTGTGCTATGATTATAGCTCTCAAATGGATCTTCAAAGTAAAACTTGACGAGCATGGTGATGTGTTGAAAAACAAGGCTCGATTGGTTGCTAAAGGATATCGTCAAGAGGAGGGTATAGACTTTGAAGAATCATTTGCTCCAGTTGCTCGAATCGAGGCAATCAGAATCTTTTTGGCTAATGCTGCAAGTAAGAACATGGTGGTATATCAGATGGATGTAAAGACGGCATTTCTGAACGGAGATCTTAAAGAAGTCGTCTACGTCAGCCAACCTGAAGGATTTGTGAATCAAGAGCATCCTACTCACGTTTATCGTTTGAAGAAGGCTCTTTACGGGTTAAAGCAAGCTCCAAGGGCATGGTATGATACACTGTCAAAGTTTCTTTTATCAACCGGATTCAGCAAAGGAGCAGTTGATCCTACATTGTTCACCAGGAAGTCAGGCAAACATTTAACTCATGTTCAAATTTATGTTGATGATATTATTTTCGCCTCGACTGACCCAATGGAATGTGATCGTTTTTCAAATGAAATGAGTTCAAAGTTTCAAATGTCAATGATGGGACAAATGTCATTTTTCTTGGGATTACAAATTTCACAAAGTCCCGGAGGCATCTTCATAAATCAATCTAAATATGCAACAGAGATTTTAAAGAAATTTGGATTTGATTCATGTGACCCTGTTGACACCCCCATGATTGACCGAACCAAACTAGATGAGGACCTCTCAGGGATCATGATTGACCAAACAAAATATCGGAGTATGATTGGATCCCTGATGTATCTCACTGCTAGTAGACCAGACATTTTGTTCTCTGTGTGCATGTGTGCTAGATACCAGGCTAAGCCTACTAAAAAGCACCTTGAAGCAGTTAAACGGGTCTTTTGGTATCTCCAAGGAACCATCAATATGGGACTATGGTACCCGAAGGACACCGGTATGTCACTAACGGCCTATGCAGATGCTGATCATGCAGGTTGTCAAGATACACGTCGAAGTACGTCAGGAGGTGCTCAGTTTTTGGGTGATAAGCTTGTGAGCTGGTCTTCAAAGAAGCAAATGAGTACTTCTATTTCCTCTACAGAGGCTGAATACATAGCCATGTCATCTTGTTGTGCTCAAATCTTATGGATGAGATCTCAATTATCTGACTATGGCTTTGAATTCAACAAAATCCCTCTGTACTGTGATAATAAAAGTGCTATTGCTCTCTCATGCAACAACGTTCAACACTCAAGAGCAAAGCATATCGACATTCGACATCATTTCATCAGGGAACAAGTTGAAAAAGGTGTGGTGGAACTATATTTTGTGAGGTCTGAATATCAATTAGCTGACATCTTCACCAAAGCTCTTCCAAGAGAACGTTTTGAGTTTATTCTTCCACGTCTTGGTTTGAAAAGCCTTCAACCAGAAACTCTCAAACGTCTTCAGGAGGACGACGAGGAGTAAAGGTCTATCTTCATCTATCTCTTGTATATATCTATTCGAAAATCAAAATACAAAATTATAAAATCTTCAAAAATCAAATAGAAAAATATAAAACCTTCAAAATCCATAAAAAAAAAAAAAAAAAAAAAAAATTTGAAAAATTCGAAAAATCTTCAAAAAATATTGTCTTTTTGTCATTTTTCTCTCGATTCGATAATATCTACGGTCTTTGTGCTGTCATTCAAAGAATCAAAAAATCAAAAATATTTTTGGGAGAAAGAGAAAAAAATGGTTTATTGTCATCTTCAGGCAATAACCCGGTTTTAAAGAAAGAACAGAGCCATGTTTTACCAAGTTTTCAAATCTTATGCTCTGATTCTATAAACTCCTATCTGCTGAAAACTAAATGCTTTGAAAAATAACTCAATCTCTATTTTTGATAATCATCAGGACTTATTTGTCAAAATCTCTATCTCTCAATCAACAACCTACGTCATTGATTGAGGGGGAGAATGATTTCAATTAAATTAAAAAGTTATTTGGCATTAAATTGTTTTCAAAAGATATACATGCATGTTTTATAAATGGAGTTTAAAGTCTCAAAATCCGATCCGTATCAGTTAAAACACTTTCACAATCAAGTCACAATTCTCCTTAAAAGCTTTCAAAATCAATTTAAATCTATACGAGATCACAAATCTCAAATGATTTGATAATTGTGATCGGGGGAGAATGTGTGATTTAAATTGGATTTAAACTGATAAATAGGTAAATGGTTTATAAGGATGTACATGCTATCCTGCCCACATGTGACAAACGATTTTAAATTTTCATGCACATGTTGACGGGGAGCATCTATCTTAAACCTTTGATTTGAAACGTGATCATTTATCCCAATGTGCAGGTTCCCTCTAGTATGTGCAAAACTCTTTTCATACCTCGAGGCACATATTGAGGGGGAGCAAAATTCATGGAAACCTCATCCTTCCCGGAAATGCTATACCCACTTGATCTGTTGAGGGAAGTGATGTTGATATCTTTTAGAAAATGGTAATCAAAAGAAGTAAATTCTTTCTCTTGCCTCCGTGTGCAAAACATTTTGATATTTGATGCACATGTTGAGTGGGAGTTCTCGTTCTAAAAATATCAAAAACAATTCAGGTACAAAATGCTTTGATAATACATCACAAGTATCTGAATTGATTTTCAAATGGTTTTCAATTGGATCCAATGGCTGATGAACAATACCAAATTGACCGACCAACTTTACTTTATGTACGGTGATATAAGGATGATAAGGTTAGGTATTGGTTCCCATGATCCGCCAGAACCGGAGGGATCTACCCAGGGACAATCCACTAGTTAGTGTAGAAGTCCTTAGGTATGATGATAAAAGGAGAAAAGTGAGATATGGGAAGAGTGCAGACTAAGACTGAGCTAGTACTGGAATAAACCCAACAAGGTAATAGCTATGAAGTCTCGGTAAGCACTGAAGGGGTTGAAGAATTAAAAAGAATTGAATGAGAAAAGGGTGAAAACAAATAGCCCTCCATTTATTCAACCTTAGGGCAGAAACCGGGTTCAATTCATATGCTACTGATGGTAACATCGGTATTGAAGACAAGACGTCATGGACCCAGTGACGCACTGCACTTCAACTTTCCAAACCACTCAAGTTCCTCTTAAAAGGACTTGTTTCATTCTCACGGGGAACCGACATTATCTATCGACTTTCTCTTAGAGATGGTTGATATTGAAGAAGGAGACCCTCTCCCTAGTCTCCGTTATAGGATCCAAATATGCACAAATTGAGTCTAGAGCCACGAGATCATCAATAAATCTCTTTAGGACACTTTCAATGAAGACTCTATGTTTCACACAATGTGGAAAGAGAGATTATATCTTGAGTCCTACGCATTATCCTTGTGGTATTGCCAGAACATCTGAGTGATGTGTTTACACATTCACAATGAAGATGGAAAGCCTTCTGGAGCCAACATCAAACAAGCTCCTGGTAGGTGGCATGTGAGATCTATCATATAGATCAACCATGTGACAACTGAACAGAAACAATGGGGCGATTCAATTTCTTGAATCAATCCTGGTTCAGGTTAGGGATTGACGGATACCTTTGAAAAACCAGTCTGTGTGCTTAAAAACTCTTTTCTTTAGCACATCGACTGTGTACTCATTTTTCAAACCAAAAGGTATTTTTATGATTGATAATTGATTTTCAATAAAACCTTCGTTGTATTGCAAAAACAATTTCTATTGAGCAATACACGATTGTTTTTCAAATCTCTTTTCTTCAATCAGTGGACTTAAAATTCGCTGGTTCACTCACTCCGTGTTGTCTTCTTTGAGATGTTCCGGTTTGAGAACAGCTAGAACAGCTGCGAAACCCTGTCAAGGAGATTCTTAGGAATCCTACCTGATCACAGGCAGTACTTGTACTGATCAACGGGGAACCGTGGGCCGTGTACCTCAATTCATCGAAAGTGATCAAAGACACTTTCGTGCGATTTGTTGCTAACTGTTGTGTGCAGGTACGCCCGACGTTTGCAGCTGATCAGAATGAAGCGGTCAATCCATAGCCGCATGCTCACTTGACTCATTCATCTCAAAAGAAATCATGATTAGTGCATCAATGACTCTGATATTTTCACACCAAGCTTCTGCTACGCTGCTGCCAATATCGTGATTCAACAAATGCTTCCGCTACTCTGATGAGAAGATATCATGATCCAGAATGTGAGCATGTCGGTCTCAAAGTCACAACACCACAATGGATGTCTCAGAGATTTTTGATAGCTGATGATCTCCAAAGATGGCTCAAACTTATCATCACGTGGATCAGTGAAAGACCTCCACTTGGAATAACCAAACATGCATTGTGAAGAATCAATGACTACGAGCTCAAGTACAAAGGACTACATCAAGAATGCAAGAACTATGTTTAATGTATTATCTATTTGTATTCAATGTAATTTTGGTACATGATTGAGGTGACCTCCCTTAGGGGGAGATTGTTAGGAATTAGAAATTCCCAGTATTAAAGAGTCGGTCACCTCAAGTATATGTAATCGTTAGAAAGCTCGTAGTCGTAGTTATTTTAAGTTAAGTAGTATTTAGTTAAGTAACACCGTGGAGGACGGACGGGTCTTTACCCACTGTATGCCTGATCCACAGCCCAAAGTGTGGCGATTTATGTAAGACTATAAATACTCTCTACCTCCCAAGGTAGAGAGTTGGAGCTCATAATAATATCTTTCACTTTCTCTCACTAAGTTCCATAAACCTCTAACTTTCTCTCTCTAGAATTCCATCTTATACGCCACCTTGTGTTATGGTTTGATGTGTATGTGAAAAGTTATATCTTACAATTAGCATCATTAATGTCATAACGGATTAATCTCATTAATACTTTTAGAGTTGTCAGAATATTCTCATTTTAGTGACGGACGGAATTCCAACATTTTAGAGTATTAATCATTAATTAGCCAAACTTATGGGTTGCAAATGACAAACGGTAAACTTAAGGGTTTAATATGGCATACATCTTATTTGAGGGCTTATATGATCATCATTCAAAGTATAGGGTTCATCTAGTTAAGCATATTCTTGTTTTAGTAATAAACCGAATTAGATATTTTAGGGTTAAACCGATTTAGGCACAAGAAATAAAACCATAATTTCGTCTCTCGAATACTCACTCAAAGCACACACGCGAACACACCATAGTGCCAATAATTACGGGACTCATAAGAGTAGCAAGACACGACATCCTTTAAATTTTTACACAATATTTTTTTTGTCATAACAAATGTCGGTTTATTTATTTTGCGCGTTAGGTCTTGAAATTTGAAATCATTTATAAGTTAGATTTTTAGTTTCGTTAAATGAATGTTATTATATTTTACGTATTTTATATTTTTGATTTCAAGGGTAAAATAGTCTTATTATGCGTTTATATTTTTAGGGTTTTACAATTATTGTCTTGGTTTGAGCCCGGAGGGAAATGGATATTGAGGAGGCTCTATGTGTGATTGTGGCTCTTCATTTTGAGAGGTAGGAAGAGGTTCTAAAAATGAGGGTGGTAATGGAACTTCTTCCAGATGATCAAGGTTGTTCCTTGTCTCCCATGATGGGCTAGTTGGTGTTGTTGGTGGTTCCCTATTCAATAAAAAGTTTGGTGAATGGGAGGTTCTTGGTGGTGAATGATCCAATGAGTATATGTTTGGGTGAGGGAGAGGCTCATTCAAGGAGTGTAGTCCATGCTCAATGAATGAGGGTTTTGATGGTTTGCTAGAACTAGTCAAGTTTGGTTTTGAACTAGAGGATCCTTTTTCTAGTTCGAATGGTTTGATACTAATCCTTGCGGTTCTCTTAGCCTTTGATGGATGAGTTTGATGAGATGGGGTTCTAGTATCATTATCTCTAATGGGGGATGTTTTGGTGGAAGAGATTTCATGAATCATTTGACCATTTCTTTTGGATGATCCTAAGGTTGAGGAGTTGTTGCTAAGAGCCTTAGTCATGGTGATGATGATGCTAATGTAAGCTACTAATTGCTGATTTTTGAAAGGTAAGTGAGGATGGTGCCTTAAACCTAAGGTTGTTTGGTTTATAAAGGTTAATTTGAATTAGGAAATTAAACTCTTGGCCACTTAGAGGACTAGGCATGCTCTTAAGGTTTTGATCAGCTCTAGGAGGATAATAAATGAATGCTAAAAGTGGTTAGAGAATCAAAAGGTGACTTAAATTTGAATATGGAAGCTGATTGAGGCTTTCTGCAGCTACGGATCCCGCGGATCCCTCTCAGCAGGGATACGCCTGGTTAAAGACCAGGGATCCGGCTATCAGACAGGTTTTAGGTGAAATGATTATGCTTTTGTAAGGTTTATTATCAATGGATTTCGAGGTTTTGACTTAATTTTGAAGTCTTTAGCTGTTGGATATCTCACATCCTCAACCATAATAAGTGATGGTGCTTAATGATGGTTTTGGGCAAGAAAATTGACTTTGGGTAGTCTAACTATATGTTTGACAAGGATACCATTTAATTTGATACGGAGAAATGGTGGTAACAAGTCCTAGAAGTTAGATGATGTCCTAAGAGGAATTTACTAAAATCTTTAAAAATAAAAAGAAATAAAAAACTATTTTTGAGCCTAATTTTGAGTCAAAGATGATTGAGATCAATTTGCTAAAATTGAAGGATAGACCAAACTAAGTGCTATCAGACGTGATAGATAATGTGTGAGTGTTGGAGCGGAATTATGGTGAGTTTTGACGAGTTGATAAATCAAAAATATTTCGAAAATATATCCTAGATAAGCCATGGATGAGAGTGAGGTTTTCAACTATTTGAGGAAGACTTAGTTGGCTCTAGTATCTCGTGTGAGGTGATCTAGTAGACTATTTTGATGTAAGCAAATCTGTATTGCTTATCAGATGCCATGGATCCCGCGGTTCCCTTCTGGGAGGGATCCGTCTAGTTCAAATGCTGGGATCCACCAACTGCAAATCAGAAGGCTTTCAGCAAATGTGCAACTTTGCACTTTATAGTAAATGCTTCTCCTAGTTGTTTCTATGGGGACTAAATGTAAGAACGCAACTAATATAATGAATAGCAAAGTAGGAAGAGCTAAAATTCCTAGAATGAGTGACGACGACCATTCAAGGGGTCGTAAAATCTCATTTTTCAAATATCTAAGTTAGAGTTGTTTAGTGCCAAGATATGGCGATACCTACATACTACGAGCATAGTTTAAAGTGTTACAAACCATTGTTTGAAATTGTTCATCATACACTTGGGTCCTAAGACCTTACCTCTCTTCTCCTCCCCATCTCGTCTTCACTCGTCTTCCACTCTTTATCATACCATTTCTACCTCTTTTTCTTCAAGAAATCGGCAAAGCACTTGAAGATTCCCTTGGTTTGTTGCCATTCGGGTGATGCACCAGGAACATCCGGCAATTGGTTGATATACTCCAAGGGGTCGAGTTCGGTATTTCCGAGTGGGTTGCTACTTCCTTCACCTTCTCTTGGTCTCTCCCTTTCTTTCGAGGAATCCGTGGGTGGGTGAGGCCTCTTGCCATCTACCATAAACCTCGTGGTTCTTGCCTCGGTCAATGGTACCATAACCTTGTTGCAAAAGCTATGGTCATAGGTTTGTGGAGAAGGGTCTAATGCAAAGATGAATTTAGCAAGACGAGTTAGGAGCATTGCATACGGGAGCACCATCTTGTCCATGCTTCTTACACTTGCCATTCTATTGACCATGTTGTTAATACAAATGAGCCGTGAAAACGTTTATTTATATTTTACGATCTTCTAATGTTTTGTCGATAACGAATATAAAATCATTTTAACGAAACAAATAGAGTACGTAAATAGTTTGAGTTAATAGTTTTCTAACACACTTACGCTTTCACATAAAACACTAAAACAAGTATAAGTGATTTTATGATTTAGATAAATATGTACAACAACTAGTGTTTGCGTATTGGGTTAAACGTATACTTAAACCAAGTATACTAAAATGGGTAAAAACTAAGTGTATGCTAAATTGGGTAAATACAAGTATATACTAAATGGGTAAATACTAGCAAATGGTTTTGACCCATAACCCATGGTTTTATATATACCACTTAACCAAGTTCATTGTATCTAGAAAGAAAACCATGGATCAACCCATAACCCATGACCCATGACCCTTAACCAAAAATACCCATGGGCAAAGAGGAGCGGACCACGGATCCCTAGCTTTGTGCTAGCCGGATCCCTTGTGGTAGGGATCCGTGGGATCCGGGGAAACAGAAGAGAATTTCCTCTATAAATAGAGAGCCATTTCTTCCTCTCTAGGTGTGCTTTTCATATATACTTCCCCAAAGTATTCTAACCCTCTAACCTCAAATCCAATTGATCTATGTAGTTTGTCTTTTGTCTTTGTGTGATCTTCTAGGTTCCTATTAAAGGAAAGATCACCACTTCTTGAAGACGTGCAAGCTCAAGTCCATGAGTTGCCATGCTTCGTCATCATCAAGACAACGAAGGTTCTCTTGTTGATAGATCTACCTTTCTCCATAAATGTTGAGTTGAAGGCATTAGTGAAGAATGCCGAAAGTGTCAAGATGAAAGCATTAGTGAAAGGTGCTCATCATCCGTTTCAAAGCATTAGTGAAGAATCCTAAAGATGTCAAGACGAAGGCATTAGTGAAGGGTGCCAAACGTTGTGTCAAAGGCATTAGTGAAGAATGCCGATGAATCAAATCAAGTAGCATTTGGGAAGAATGCTTAGGTCGTATAATCGATGAGGTGCATCGTTATACATATAAGTGTTTTTTTAGTTACAAGGATGGTGATATCCTTGATGGTGTTGTAACAAGGAGTAGATCTCCTTGATAAAAGGTGTTGTGTCGTGAAGGGTAGTAGTTCCTCCATAGTAATGGAACTAGGTGCTTAGCCTAGTACCTAATAAAGGGTAGGCGACGTTGTGAAGGATTAGTTCTCCTAAGGTGTGAAAGAACTCGGTGGTTAGCCTAGCACCGTATAAAGGGTAGGCGACGTTGTGTAGGTGTGGTTCGCCTTGGTGTGAAAGAACTCGGTATTTAGCTTTGTACCGGAAAAAGGTTAAGCGACGTTGTGAAGGCTTCTCCGCCATAAGGAGTTGGTGTAGTGTTTACGAACTCTCGAGTAGGTGACTCGGGGAGTGGAGTAGGGCAAGGAAGGTGTCCTTGTAGCCGAACCACTATAAATACTTGTGTCGTGGTGATGTGCTTCTTACTCTTTATCTTTCATTACACGCTTATATATATATCTATCAACGTCCAACATAAACAATCAAATAGATTGACATAAGTCGATCTAAATATTTATAAGGAAGTTTTAAATTGGTAAAACTATTCAACCTCCCCTTCTAGTTTTCCACAATTGGCATCAGAGCTTCGTTACCAAGTTTCTTAGAGTATGTTGTACTTTAAAAACTTGATACGATCCATGTATGTTTGAAAACTACAAAGAAGGATTATTTTTGTCATATTTTAAAAAAATTCACCATTTTGTTTATTGTTGGACAATGATAGAATGCTCTAACATTTTTTTAAAAGCATTATCCATACTTGGATTTGAAACTACCAAGATGATCATGAAGAATTCATCTAAATAGTTCTTCTCGCAAAAAGAATGTTTAAGTATCCTTACAACATTAATCTGGAGATTCCAAGAAACATCTAAATATTTCTTTTCTTTAAAAGAATATTTGGCAAAGGTATGATCTTTAATTACTTACCTTTATTTGTTATTATTAGTATCTTGATTGCATGACTTAGTAGTAATGATTCTAGTAATTATTCTTTATGGTAATTTTCTATTTAGTACTCTCCATTTTTTTTACTTTATTACCAACCCATAATAATATCTAGTTATATGATAACATCAATCATTATTCATCACAAAGGATTTATTGACATTTCATGCATATCAATAAATATCCATGTGAAACTTCTTATGTTATAATAAAATGGGATTTTATTATAATGTTTGAAAAGCTTCCCAAGAATTACGACTAATTCTTAAAAAGGGAACCTTGTCTAATAGGAATAGCATTAAATCATCAAAACCTCAAACCACAAGTTTTAGAACATTAACACCAAAACACTAGGTATCTTAGAACTCCCAAACCAAAGTTATCAAGGAATTTCTTGAGCTGACTTTTACTGTCATGCCGGATCCCTAAGTTTATACTAGACGGATCCCAAATGAGAGGGATCCGCGGGATCCGCGCAACAGAAGACAGTATAAGCTAAAAATGATCACTATGGATGTTCCACCATCACTCATTTCACAGACTCACGAACAAAGACTCAGTTACTGTTCATAGGAGCTAATTGATCATTTTTCTCAAGCCTAACAATCACGTGTGTGAGTTTAATCTTCACTACATTGTTAATCTAATTCCTTGATTCTTAGAATTACAATTACTTCATCTTTAAGAGTTGGGTTCAAATGGGTTTTCCATAATTTGTCATCACATTGTTTTCTAAGATAATCTAAATCAAAGATTTAACATTGTTAATACAAATTAAACACATTTCTTGAACCCAACAAAGATGATGAGAGCAAAATTGTAATGAAACCCTCTAGGTTACTATTCACCATTAACACCACATTGTGGTTACATTGTTTAGGAACATCATGCCAAGCAACAAGCAACAAGATTACCAAGACACCACTCACTACATTCCCATGTACCATAGGAAAAATGGATTAAATCCGAATGATAGAAAAGCTTTTAAGTTACTTGAAAGGAGACTCTTTCATGAAGGTAGAGTTGTTGATCCATCATTTCTTGCAAATACCAACATGAGGGAAGTATTTGGAACTATTGGGTTTGATTGTTTATTGGATATAAACGAGCAAATTTGCCCGGTCTTTGTGCTTGAGTTTTACAAGACTATGGGTATAATTAGAAATGATGATGGGTCCATCTCAGTTGAATTTACCATAAATGGACATGAGTACACTCTTTCACTTGTGGAGCTTGGAAGAATTCTAGGGGTTACATATGATGGCGTTTGTATGTACTCAAATGAATGGTCTTTGGAACAACTACACACAATGGTTGATCACCATGATATCTACCACACTTTGATCCCGGAAGCAACCACGGTGAGGGACACCGTATTTATGCCAAGAGCATCACCATCAAGAGTCACAAGAAAGTCGAAAGTGATCTATAGGGATCCTTTTCAAATGGAGCTTTCGGAAATGTATGGGTTATATAAAAAATGGGAAGTTGTGATAAGAGAAAATGTGGTATGTCTAGTAGGAAACAAGGATCACCCCAACGCTTGCCTAAGCTTCATGATATATTGTCTAGTGACCAATACTAGATTCAACCTTGCCTACTACATGGTCAAAAGAATGGAAAGTGTGAGAAGCATGGACAAGATGGTACTCCCGTATGCAATGCTTCTAACCCGTCTTGCCAAATTCATCTTTGCATTAGATCCTTCCCCATAATCCCTTGATCACAACTTTTGCAATAAGGTCATGGTTCCACTAACCGAGGGTAGAACAACAAGGTTCATGGTAGAAGGCAAGAGGCCACATCCACCCACGGATTCCTCGGACGAAAGAGAGAGGCAAGAAGAAGGTGAAGGTGAAGGGAGTAGTAGCAACCCACTTGAGAATATTGATCTTGACCCTTTGGACTACATTAACCAATTGCCAAAAATCCCCAATGAATCGCCCGAATGGCAACAAACCAAGGGAATCTTCAAATGCTTCGCCAATTTCTTGAGGAAGAAGAAGTGAAGAAAGGTAAAATCCTAAGGCTTAAGTGTTTGATGAACAATTTCAAAATAATGGTTTGTAAACAATCTTAACTATGCTTATGTAGGTATTGCCATATCTTGGCACTAAACATTCTAACTTAGGTATTTGAAAATGAGATTTTACGACCTCTTGGTATGGTCGTCGTCACTCATTCTAGGAACTTCAGTGTTTCCCACTTTGATACAAGTTATATTAGTTGTGTTCTTACACTTAGTCCCCTTAGAAACAACTAAGAAATGCATTTACTATAATATGCATAGTTGCACATTTCCTGTAAGCCTTCTGATCTACAGATTGGCGGATCCCAGATTTTCAACTAGCCGGATCCCTCCCATAAGGGAACCGTGGGATCCGTATGCAACTGATGTGCAAAACAGATTTAGCTTCATCAAAATAGTTCACTAGAAACACTTCAAACTAGTCTAACATGATACCCTAGAACCAACTAAGTCTTCCGCTAATAGTTGAAAACCTCACTCTCATCCATGGCTTATCTAGGATACATTTTCGAAATATTTCGTTTGGTTGTCAACTAGTCAAAACTCACCATAATTCCGCTCCAACACTCACACATTATCCATCACATTTGATAGCACTTAGTTTGGTATATCCTTCAATTTTAGCAAATTGATCTCAATCCTCTTTGACTCAAAATTAGAGCCAAAAATAAGTTTTTTTTTTATTAGGACATCATCTGACTTTTAGGACTTAGTATCATCATTTTTCTCACAACATATTGAAAGGAAACCTTGACAAATAAATAGTTAGATTACCCAAGGTAAGTGCTCTTAGTCTAACCATCATTATGCACCATTACTTGTTATGGTTGAGAATTTGAGATATCCAACAGCTAAAAACTTCAAAGTTAAGTCAAAACCTCGAAATCCATTAATGATAAACCTTACAAAGGTATGATGACTTCACTTAAAACCTGTCTGATAGCCGGATCCCTGGTCTATAACCAGGCGGATCCCTACTGAGAGGGATCCGCGGGATCCGTACGTGCAGAAAGAATAAGGTTAGCCTCCTTAATTCAAATTCAAGTTACCTTTTTCTCTAACCACCTTTAAACATTCATTAATTACCCTCCTAGAGCTGATCAAAATCTCAAGAGCATGCTTAATCCTCTAAGTGGTCAAGGATTTAATTTCCTATTTCAAATTTTCCTTTATAACCAAACAAACCTTAGGACTAAGTCACCACTCTTAATCACATCTCAAAAATCAGAAATTAGAAGCTCACATTAGCACCTTCATCACCATGACTAAAGCCCTTAGCAACAACTCCTCAAACATAGGATCATCCAAAAGAAAGGGCCAAATGATCCATGAAATTTCATCCACCGAAACATCTCCTATTAGAGATAATGACTCTAGAATCCCACCTCATCAAACCCATCCAACAAAAGCTAAGAGAACCGCAAGGATTTGCATCAAATCTTTCCAACTAGAAAATGGATCATCTAGTTCCAAACCTAACATGGATAGTTCTAGCAAGCCATCAAAACCTTCATTCATTGAGAATGGACTACACTCATTGAATGAGCCTCTTCCGCATCCAAACATATATTCATTGTTTCATTCATCACCAAGAACCTCCCATTCACCAACCTTTTCATTGAATCGGGAACCACCTACAACACCAACTAGCCCATCATGGGAGACAAAGAACAACCTTGATCATATGGAAGAAGTTCCATTACCACCCTCATTTTTAGAACCTCTCCCTACTTCTCAAAATGAAGACCCTCAAACACACATTGAGCCCCCTCAAAACATCCTTTTTCCTTCGGGGCCAAACCAAGACAATATTTGCCCAAATTGTCTTAAAACTCAAGGACTTGTTCAAGAAGTACGAAATGAGATACATTTCATGTTCAATCATCTTCTTGCAAAGTTGGATCAATTCAACAAGTCCACCCATCCCTAGACTTAAGCACATTGTCACATTCTAAATCCCGAAATGAGATTAGTATTAGTAGTACTTATATGGTTAATATTTATTCTCTTAGTTTTTAGAGATTTGGTTGTGTATCTCTTGTTTTATTGAATGAATACTTATATGTTATGATTATTATGTGTGTTGTGCTTGTTATATTATACAAATATCTCATTCCCTCAAATAGTCCTCCTTGACATTTCTTCACTGGTGAAGAAACTGTAACAGATAGCCGGATCCCTTCCAGATAACTAGACGGATCCCTCCTTGAAGGGAACCGTGGGATCCGTGGTACGGAAGCACAAATTTCTACTAACTTGAGTCTCTTTTGCAGGAAATTATGCACTATACTCTTGTTTTTCTAACCTTGTGTTGTAGTTATTCAAAATACACATGAAGATATTGACACCATAAAGCTAGGGGGAGCTTTGTGTCAAAACGACATTGCAAAATCATTTGCAAACTTAAATCTAAATTTTAAGTTACACTTCATGACACCCCATTGCAACATTTCAATATTTAAGGGGGAGCACGTTCTCATCACTTAGACGAACCATTTGCAAACTTAATTGCAAACACAATTAGTTTATTTTACATTATGTCCTTGACGCCCTTTCAAAGGGATGGACTCGTCAAGGGGGAGTTAAGACAAGTACCATTCCCGTCACTTGCTCTCTTTACATTTTTACATTTTTTTTCTCTTTCTCTTATAAAAATTGTGTTAGTTTCTTTTAACACTTTTTGTTTCGACAAAAAGGGGGAGAAGAAAGTAAAAACTACAAATTCAAACTTTTACGAATTTTAGATTTTTCCTTAAAATAATTTTATGTTTTGTCATCAACAAAAAGGGGGAGATTGTTAATACAAATAAGCCGTGAAAACGTTTATTTATATTTTACGATCTTCTAATGTTTTGTCGATAACAAATATAAAATCATTTTAACGAAACAAATAGAGTACGTAAATAGTTTGAGTTAATAGTTTTCTAACACACTTACGCTTTCACATAAAACACTAAAACAAGTATAAGTGATTTTATGATTTAGATAAATATGTACAACAACTAGTGTTTGCATATTGGGTTAAACATATACTTAAACCAAGTATACTAAAATGGGTAAAAACTAAGTGTATGCTAAATTGGGTAAATACAAGTATATACTAAATGGGTAAATACTAGCAAATGGTTTTGACCCATAACCCATGGTTTTATATATACCACTTAACCAAGTTCATTGTATCTAGAAAGAAAACCATGGATCAACCCTTAACCCATGACCCATGACCCTTAACCAAAAATACCCATGGGCAAAGAGGAGCGGACCACGGATCCCTAGCTTTGTGCTTGCCGGATCCCTTGTGGTAGGGATCCGTGGGATCCGGGGAAACAGAAGAGAATTTCCTCTATAAATAGAGAGCCATTTCTTCCTCTCTAGGTGTGCTTTTCATATATACTGTGACAACTCGTACTTTCAGGTCATTTCTCGAAACAATTTATGCTTCACTATTTCAACATTTATCGTAAACTAGGTTTACGTGTTCCAAATTCGCGTAACCTGAATGGTTTAGCGGCGAATTCATGATCATATCATCACGAACATTTCATATGGACTAAGTTTAGTCTACATTTCATTAGCATCATTTGCATCATATTAGTTCATTCATGACATTGCATTTCACCTTTAACGCGTAAATTTTATATTAAATAAACGTTATCGCGTGAGTTATTATTTTGAATATTTAATCCGTTATTTCTAAAAATGATCCCGATATATTTTTATACTTACATTTAGTTTATAAAAACTATATTTTTAGTTTACCTAGTGTTTTAAATTTATTTTGTCTATAAATCGTTAAAGTTATATTATTACGACACTTTTCTTAAAAACTACACGATAATTATTTTATCACTCAAATTTTACAAGGAATGTATTTTTACAATTTTTATGATCTCATTATACTTTACTTTGATCTATTAAAAATTTCTTTTACCTAAAAGCTACCATTTACCTTACAAGTTATTATTTCATAATATCTACTTACACATTTTTATCATGTGCATACAAGTAAAATGAAAAAAAAAAAATATATATATATATATATATATATATTGTGGGAAAACATATCCCCCTAAAATCCGGCCTAGGGGGGGGGATAAGTCCTTGAGTTGGTAAGAAAATTTGCAACAAGTATAGATATGTACTCTAAGACATTATTCATTCATTCACCAAATAATTCACAAGTTATTAAAAAAAAGTTCTCTCTTGGTTTTTCTCTCCTCAAAAATCCGGCCATCTAAGGTGTTATCAAGGGATCCTCAAAAATTTTTACTAGCTCAAGTTATAACAATCTAGATAACACTCTCATTAAGGTTTTGAAATAAAAACCTAGGGTGTTTAGGCTAACCTTTGTTCTTTGCACCTCATCATAATAGCTTGTAAGCATATTTCTATCATTTTTCATCTTCTCTTATCATTACATATGTATTTTATCATTTTCATAGCAAGCATGCAAGACTTGTGTTAGTTATACCATTTTTACCATTGATTTTTAGAGTTTATTACATAAGAGTCATCCTATAATTATTCCCTTGGTATATTTTGGTCTTGATGGTGTTTAGGAACCCATGACACCCTAAGAAGGTGTATGGTAGGATTAGATTAGCTTTGGAGTTGATTTGAAGGGATTGGAATAGGTTTAGTACGAGAAAAACTATTTTCGATAAGTATAAAAAGTGTTCTGTCCTTATTTTGTTTTTCTGGAAAATCCGACAGTAGGCACGAAATTTTGGCCTTGATATTTAGAAAATATAATTTAAAACGAATCCGTGGCCGCTTGAACGGATTAAAACGGAGTTATAACGAAGAAGTTATGAATTTTTCAAGTTGACGACGAAATATATATTTTCTGAAAAATTTCAGCAACATGTTTTTGTTTTATTCGAGTCAAAAACGAGCCTTAAGCTTCACAAATTATTTTGACTTATCAAAAATATATTAGTATACTTTGATACGAAGCTAAGGACATATAATACGTAGAAAACGGATTTGAAACGACTAAGATATGCACGTTTTCATAAACTTGCCGTAACTATTATTTTTAGAAAAGCTATATTATTTTTACTATATAAGTGTTACGGTAACTAAAACGACCATGTTGAGGGCTGTTTTTAACGTGGATGTGGAACTTTTTGGAACGAAATGTCTTTTAATAAAATCAAGATCACCGAGCATATTTTTCAAAACAACCAACCGTTTGTATAGCGGAGTTGTAATAACTTACTTACGGATGCTTAAACTTTGCCGAAACTCATTTTTAAACCACATTTTAGACAAAATCATCATCTTTAACCCTTATTATCTTTATGTTCGAGACCCTTATGTCGAAAACTCATGAACTGAAACTTCTAGATTTTGATACAAACTTTCCAAAACCGTCGAGTTCGTTTCCTAACGATCGACGTACACCATTTTACGACTAGTTTTTCAAAGCCATTTTTGTCATTTTCATGAAATTTCCGACGACTTTATTTTACGACGAAAAGTGATAATTTCACTATAAATCATTACGAAACTATTGAAGGATGACATTTTGACGTAAATACTTGTAATGTAATTTAAGAATGGTCAAGACGTCAAAAGAGTATTTTTCGACGATAAGTATTATTTTCAAAACTCACAAATGGTATAAATAACATACGAAATGCATGCATAACATTATATCATAACTCATTACATATCATATCATTCATAATAGGTCATTTTCGAGATTCACGCTATATTTCAGTGTATCCACTTTTGTCATCGTAATCATTGCAACAGGTGAGTTCATAGCCCCACTTTTACTCTTTTAACTGCTTTACAAACTCTTGGGGGAGATACATGCTACATTTTTAATCGAACACATATGCTTTGAATTGTATGCTATAACCGAATGTTTTATTATCACTAAGTATTTGCCATGTTCGAAGTCCCTACATCATGAACCATTAGTCACTTGCGAGTGAGCGCGAATATTGTGAATAGGCCTATTGGAATTAACACTCCCGCTCTTATTGACCCAGTTAGGGGAAATCGAGCGCACTATATTTGAACCAGTAAGGTAAATTGGCAAGTTACCTATTAGGGCGGCGATGAAACGATGATTACCAATTTTTATTGGTGCGATGTTTACGCTTTGGTGTCATGAACTTAGTGAAATAAATACGATTTTGTTTTCAACGATGAGTGTGAAACCATTTAACTCACACTACGATTATTGTGTTCAAACGAATTGATTAAACCTATGGATTTCACTCAACCTTTGTGTTGACCTTTTTAAGCATGTTTTATCTCAGGTATCTAAGGCATTATCAGCATGGCATGGTTAAAGAACCACCTTTTGAGTCGCGGCGTCGACTTACATCATTGTACATTATGGCACTTTCTTTCAAAACCATCGTTTGGACTTGTTATATATTTATATTTCCGCAAACTTTGTAAACTTTTGGGACCTATGTTGTAACTCTGATTATTTTATTAAATCAAACGATGTATTTTCCAAACGACACTTTAGGTCGTTCAATATAACTGTGATTGTGATGCTATGACAGTCAATCCCCAGGAATTCCATTCCGCTGCAAAACAGGTAAATTGGGGGTGTGACAGATTGGCATCAGAGCTTCGGTTATAGAGAACTAGGTTGCATCATTGACCCTAGACTATAACTACATTATCATAGCATCTCATCATTTCATCATAAGTGCATGTTCACTTTACATGCGATTTATACGTACATTTTTCGAGTTATTTACTTTCATTTCATATCGATTGTCACATGGATGCCTTTAAATGCCCATTCCATTATTCTTTCTTCATACTCTAATGTGGAGAATTCCTTGTCATTCCCTATCATAATTTTTACATCAATTGACTCATCACCGATAACGTCGAATGCCGAGATAAACCTTTATATAAGGCGAAGTCACTCTCACTCCTTTGTTGCACCACTAACATGTCGAATTACACGTTATTAACACATTAAGTCACTAAACCATTATACATTTGAAACACTTACGACATCTCATAACCCATCTTCTTGGAATCCATCATTCATTTTTTTTTAAAGATAACCTCAAATCTATTATCTCGTATCACCTCTCTTTAGAGCGCATATTTTTAACATGGGATTTTGCTACGTCTCACATTTCCTCTTGTTTTGAAGAAGATATGGCACCGAAGAAAGCTACACCTGAAATGACCCAAGCGGCTATTCAAAAGTTGGTAAGGGATAGTGTAGCAGAGGCATTAAGGATTGAAAGGGAAACGGTGGCTGCTGCTGCTGCCGAGGCCGCGGCTGCTGCTGAAGCCGCAAGGCTTGCTGCTGCTACTGGAAATGCAGGAGGATCCGGAGTTAAGAGCTGTTCTTACAAGGATTTCAAAAGTGGAGATCCCACCAAGTTTAAAGGGACTGAAGGAGCCACTGCCATGGTGCGATGGTTCGAGAAATTGGAGTCCGTGTTTTTGCTGTGTAATTGCCCGGATGATAGTAAGGTCAAGTTTGCTACAAGTACACTACTCGATGGAGCATTGTCGTGGTGGAACTCATATGCTCAACCGATGGGAATGGAGAATGCTTTCAAGCTTACTTGGGAGCAATTCAAGGGTTTGGTAACTAAGAAATTTTGTCCTCGTACGGAAGTGAAAAAGTTGGAGACAGAATTCTATGAACTAGTAACAATTGGGTATGATATTGACACTTACATTCGGAGATTCCAAGAATTGGCCGCGTTATGCCCGTCTATGGTTTCGGATAACGAGAAGTTACTAGAGGCTTTTATCGGGGGACTTCCCGAGGTTATTCAAGGAGATGTGACTTCGTTTGATCCACAAACAATCGAGGAAGCTATTAGGGTGACTCAAAAGCTCATGGCCCAGGTAGTGAAGAGAGGTAAGTACACCAACACCAACCAAAACAACAACAACCCCAACAACTGCACCAACTACAACAATAACCAAAACAACAACAACAACGACGATAACCAACTCAACAACAACAAAAGGAAATGGGAAAACGACCAAGGAGGTTATAACAACAACAACCAAAACCGCAACACTAACCATCATCAACAACAGAATAGAAGGCAAGAAGCGGGAATGGTTTATGTCGCTGCACCAATGAGAGGTAGAGGGTATGCTGGAACACACCCACTATGTAATCGATGTAATTTTCATCACTCGGGTCCTTGCCCTGCCAAGTGCCACAAATGCCAAACACAGGGACATCTAGCCAGGGATTGTAAAGGTAAAGCCATAGTCACGTGCTTCGGATGTGGGGAGCAAGGACACTATAGGAATCAATGTCCTCAAAACCAAGGTCAACAGGTTGAAGGTGCTCATGGGAATGCATACATGTTAGGAGGAGGAGAAGCTCGTCAAGGTATCAACGACGCGGAAGACTGAAGAAGTTCGGAAACTAACAGTCTTAATTTTCCTTATGTACTATGTTGTACTAAGTTTATGTCTTCCATCATATTCGAACCTTATGACTTAAGATGTACTACTTTTGCTAAACCACCCGTTGTAAAATATTCTCATCTATCGTACTTATTTTCTTTCCGATTTGTTATTACTTTCGAGAATTTTACTTCTTTCTACTTTATCGACCATTTTAACGACACGGTTTAAATCCTTGTAAGCATCGAGAGTTATAACAACTAAACCGAACGTCACATCATCGTTCCTTAATTATACATAGCCTAGCTAACTATGTCTAATTCTGGAGGGGTCATGTTATGTTGGGAGCAGTTAATTATAAATCTTAGTGCAAGCAAAATCTTCACATATTTCAAAGTCAAAGTGTTACTTATGAGAGATTCATCCGATATTTTCTTTACTACGATGTTTTGTACGCTCTCGATCATCGACAACCGTAACGACACTTCTCCATGTCTTTTCTCCTCGTTATTCATCACAAACTCAAAAATTCGATAGACTAACACGAACTGAATTCAGGGACTGAATTCCTTTTTGGATGGGCGAATGTGACAACTCGTACTTTCAGGTCATTTCTCGAAACAATTTATGCTTCACTATTTCAACATTTATCGTAAACTAGGTTTACGTGTTCCAAATTCGCGTAACCTGAATGGTTTAGCGGCGAATTCATGATCATATCATCACGAACATTTCATATGGACTAAGTTTAGTCTACATTTCATTAGCATCATTTGCATCATATTAGTTCATTCATGACATTGCATTTCACCTTTAACGCGTAAATTTTATATTAAATAAACGTTATCGCGTGAGTTATTATTTTGAATATTTAATCCGTTATTTCTAAAAATGATCCCGATATATTTTTATACTTACATTTAGTTTATAAAAACTATATTTTTAGTTTACCTAGTGTTTTAAATTTATTTTGTCTATAAATCGTTAAAGTTATATTATTACGACACTTTTCTTAAAAACTACACGATAATTATTTTATCACTCAAATTTTACAAGGAATGTATTTTTACAATTTTTATGATCTCATTATACTTTACTTTGATCTATTAAAAATTTCTTTTACCTAAAAGCTACCATTTACCTTACAAGTTATTATTTCATAATATCTACTTACACATTTTTATCATGTGCATACAAGTAAAATGAAAAAAAAAAAAAAAAAATATATATATATATTGTGGGAAAACATATCCCCCTAAAATCCGGCCTAGGGGGGGGGGATAAGTCCTTGAGTTGGTAAGAAAATTTGCAACAAGTATAGATATGTACTCTAAGACATTATTCATTCATTCACCAAATAATTCACAAGTTATTAAAAAAAAGTTCTCTCTTGGTTTTTCTCTCCTCAAAAATCCGGCCATCTAAGGTGTTATCAAGGGATCCTCAAAAATTTTTACTAGCTCAAGTTATAACAATCTAGATAACACTCTCATTAAGGTTTTGAAATAAAAACCTAGGGTGTTTAGGCTAACCTTTGTTCTTTGCACCTCATCATAATAGCTTGTAAGCATATTTCTATCATTTTTCATCTTCTCTTATCATTACATATGTATTTTATCATTTTCATAGCAAGCATGCAAGACTTGTGTTAGTTATACCATTTTTACCATTGATTTTTAGAGTTTATTACATAAGAGTCATCCTATAATTATTCCCTTGGTATATTTTGGTCTTGATGGTGTTTAGGAACCCATGACACCCTAAGAAGGTGTATGGTAGGATTAGATTAGCTTTGGAGTTGATTTGAAGGGATTGGAATAGGTTTAGTACGAGAAAAACTATTTTCGATAAGTATAAAAAGTGTTCTGTCCTTATTTTGTTTTTCTGGAAAATCCGACAGTAGGCACGAAATTTTGGCCTTGATATTTAGAAAATATACTTTAAAACGAATCCGTGGCCGCTTGAACGGATTAAAACGGAGTTATAACGAAGAAGTTATGAATTTTTCAAGTTGACGACGAAATATATATTTTCTGAAAAATTTCAGCAACATGTTTTTGTTTTATTCGAGTCAAAAACGAGCCTTAAGCTTCACAAATTATTTCGAATTATCAAAAATATATTAGTATACTTTGATACGAAGCTAAGGACATATAATACGTAGAAAACGGATTTGAAACGACTAAGATATGCACGTTTTCATAAACTTGCCGTAACTATTATTTTTAGAAAAGCTATATTATTTTTACTATATAAGTGTTACGGTAACTAAAACGACCATGTTGAGGGCTGTTTTTAACGTGGATGTGGAACTTTTTGGAACGAAATGTCTTTTAATAAAATCAAGATCACCGAGCATATTTTTCAAAACAACCAACCGTTTGTATAGCGGAGTTGTAATAACTTACTTACGGATGCTTAAACTTTGCCGAAACTCATTTTTAAACCACATTTTAGACAAAATCATCATCTTTAACCCTTATTATCTTTATGTTCGAGACCCTTATGTCGAAAACTCATGAACTGAAACTTCTAGATTTTGATACAAACTTTCCAAAACCGTCGAGTTCGTTTCCTAACGATCGACGTACACCATTTTACGACTAGTTTTTCAAAGCCATTTTTGTCATTTTCATGAAATTTCCGACGACTTTATTTTACGACGAAAAGTGATAATTTCACTATAAATCATTACGAAACTATTGAAGGATGACATTTTGACGTAAATACTTGTAATGTAATTTAAGAATGGTCAAGACGTCAAAAGAGTATTTTTCGACGATAAGTATTATTTTCAAAACTCACAAATGGTATAAATAACATACGAAATGCATGCATAACATTATATCATAACTCATTACATATCATATCATTCATAATAGGTCATTTTCGAGATTCACGCTATATTTCAGTGTATCCACTTTTGTCATCGTAATCATTGCAACAGGTGAGTTCATAGCCCCACTTTTACTCTTTTAACTGTTTTACAAACTCTTGGGGGAGATACATGCTACATTTTTAATCGAACACATATGCTTTGAACTGTATGCTATAACCGAATGTTTTATTATCACTAAGTATTTGCCATGTTCGAAGTCCCTACATCATGAACCATTAGTCACTTGCGAGTGAGCGCGAATATTGTGAATAGGCCTATTGGAATTAACACTCCCGCTCTTATTGACCCAGTTAGGGGAAATCGAGCGCACTATATTTGAACCAGTAAGGTAAATTGGCAAGTTACCTATTAGGGCGGCGATGAAACGATGATTACCAATTTTTATTGGTGCGATGTTTACGCTTTGGTGTCATGAACTTAGTGAAATAAATACGATTTTGTTTTCAACGATGAGTGTGAAACCATTTAACTCACACTACGATTATTGTGTTCAAACGAATTGATTAAACCTATGGATTTCACTCAACCTTTGTGTTGACCTTTTTAAGCATGTTTTATCTCAGGTATCTAAGGCATTATCAGCATGGCATGGTTAAAGAACCACCTTTTGAGTCGCGGCGTCGACTTACATCATTGTACATTATGGCACTTTCTTTCAAAACCATCGTTTGGACTTGTTATATATTTATATTTCCGCAAACTTTGTAAACTTTTGGGACCTATGTTGTAACTCTGATTATTTTATTAAATCAAACGATGTATTTTCCAAACGACACTTTAGGTCGTTCAATATAACTGTGATTGTGATGCTATGACAGTCAATCCCCAGGAATTCCATTCCGCTGCAAAACAGGTAAATTGGGGGTGTGACATATACTTCCCCAAAGTATTCTAACCCTCTAACCTCAGATCCAAGTGATCTATGTAGTTTGTCTTTTGTCTTTGTGTGATCTTCTAGGTTCCTCTTAAAGGAAAGATCACCACTTCTTGAAGACGTGCAAGCTCAAGTCCATGAGTTGCCATGCTTCGTCATCATCAAGACAACGAAGGTTCTCTTGTTGATAGATCTACCTTTCTCCATAAATGTTGAGTTGAAGGCATTAGTGAAGAATGCCGAAAGTGTCAAGATGAAAGCATTAGTGAAAGGTGCTCATCATCCGTTTCAAAGCATTAGTGAAGAATGCTAAAGATGTCAAGACGAAGGCATTAGTGAAGGGTGCCAAATGTTGTGTCAAAGGCATTAGTGAAGAATGCCGATGAATCAAATCAAGTAGCATTTGGGAAGAATGCTTAGGTCGTATAATCGATGAGGTGCATCGTTATACATATAAGTATTTGTTTAGTTACAAGGATGGTGATATCCTTGATGGTGTTGTAACAAGGAGTAGATCTCCTTGATAATAGGTGTTGTGTCGTGAAGGGTAGTAGTTCCTCCATAGTAATGGAACTAGGTGCTTAGCCTAGTACCTAATAAAGGGTAGGCGACGTTGTGAATGATTAGTTCTCCTAAGGTGTGAAAGAGCTCGGTGGTTAGCCTAGCACCGTATAAAGGGTAGGCGACGTTGTGTAGGTGTGGTTCGCCTTGGTGTGAAAGAACTCGGTATTTAGCTTTGTACCGGAAAAAGGTTAAGCGACGTTGTGAAGGCTTCTCCGCCATAAGGAGTTGGTGTAGTGTTTATGAACTCTCGAGTAGGTGACTCGGGGAGTGGAGTAGGGCAAGGAAGGTGTCCTTGTAGCCGAACCACTATAAATACTTGTGTCGTGGTGATGTGCTTCTTACTCTTTATCTTTCATTACACGCTTATATATATATCTATCAACATCCAACATAAACAATCAAATAGATTGACATAAGTCGATCTAAATATTTATAAGGAAGTTTTAAATTGGTAAAACTATTCAACCCCCCCTTCTAGTTTTCCACACATGTAGTAGGAAATGTTGAAGCGAGTCTCAGTCACTAGACAATAGATCATGAAGCTTAGACATGCGTTGGGGTGATCCTTGTTTCCTACTAGACACACCACATTCTCCCTTATCACATCTTCCCATTTTCTATACAACGCGTACATCTCCGAGAGCTCCATTTGGAAAGGATCCCTATAGATCACTTTCGACTTCCTAGTAACCCTTGATGGGGATGCTCTTGGCATAAACACGGTGTCCCTTACCGTGGTTGCTTTCGGGATTGTCGCGTGATAAATTTTGTGATGATCAACCATAGAGTGTATCTCCTCCAACGACCACTCATTAGAATACATGCAAACACCATCATATGGAACCCCTATTATTCTTCCAAACTCCTAAAGTGAAAGAGTGTACTCATGTCCATTTATGGTGAATTCAATTGAGATGGACCCATCATCATTTCTAATTATACCTATAGTCTTGTAGAACTCAAGCACAAAGACCGGGCAAATTTGCTCGTTTATATCCAATAAATAATCAAACCCAATAGTTCCAAATACTTCCCTTATGTCGGTATTTGCAAGAAATGATGGATCAACAACTCTACCTTCATGAAAGAGTCTCCTTTCAAGCAACTTAAAGGCTTTCCTATCATCCAGACTTAATCCATCTTTCCTATGGTACATGGGTTTGTAGTGAGCGGTGTCTTGGTAATCTTGTTGCTTGTTGCTTGGCATGATGTTCCTAAACAATACAACTACAATGTGGTGTTAATTGTGAATAGTAACCTAGAGGGTTTGATCAAAATTTTGCTCTCATCATCTTTGTTGAGTTCAAGAAATGTGTTTAATTTGTATTAACAATGTTAATTCTTTGATTTAGATTATCTTAGAAAACAATGTGGTGACAAACTATGATTAACCCATTTGAACCCAACTTTTGAAGATGAAGAAATTGTAATCTTAGAAATCAAGGAATTAAATTAACAATGTAGTGAAGATTGTACTTACACAAGTGATTGTTAAACTTGAGAGGAATGATCAAATTGCTCCTATGAACAGTACCTGAGTTTTTGTTCGTGAGTCTTTGAGGTGAGTATAATTGTGGAACATCCACAGTGATCATTCTTTAAATTATACTATCTTCTGTTGCACGGATCCCACTGATCCTTCTCATTTGGGATCCGGCTAGTTTAAACGGAGGGATCCGGCATGACAGCAAAATTCAGCTCAAACATTCCTTGATAACTTTGGTTTGGGAGTTCTAAAAGGCCTAGTGTTTTGATGTTAAGGCTCTAAAACTTGTGGTTGGAGGTTTTTAAGATTTAATACTATTCCTATTAGACGTGGTTCCCTTTTTAAGAATTAGTCATAATTCTTGGGAAGCTTTTCAAACATTATAATAAAATCCCATTTTATCATAATATAAGAAGTTTCACATGGATATTTATTGACATAGATGAAGTGTCAATAAATCCTTTGTGATGAATAATGATTGAGGTTATCGAATAACCAAGATATCATTATTACGAGTTGGTAATGTAGTCTATACAAATTAGTCAAAGAATACTATTTGATGATGACTATAATATGGATAACTACTTGAACGATTACTAATAAATCATGCAACTAAGATAAAAATAAAAGTAAGTAATTAACGATCATACCTTTGCTAAATATTTTTTTAAGAAAAGATGTATTTAGATGTTTTGTGATCTTCTTGGAATCTCCAGATTTATGTTGTGAGAATGACAACACTAAACATTCTTTTTCCGAAAAGAAATATTTAGATAGATTCTTCATGATCTTCTTGGTAACTCCAAATCCAAGTATGGATAATGCTTAACAAAAAAAATGTTAGAGCATTCTATCATTGTCCAACAATAAACAATATAATGATTTTTAAAATATGACAAAAAGAATCCTTCTTTGTAGTTTTCAAACATACATGGATCGTATCAAGTTTTTAAAGTACAACATACTCTAAGAAACTTGGTAACGAAGCTCTGATGCCAATTGTGGAAAACTAGAAGGGGGGGGGGGGGGTTGAATAGTTTTACCAATTTAAAACTTCCTTTTAAATATTTAGATCGACTTATGTCAATCTATTTGGTTGTTTATGTTGGACGTTGATAGATAGATATATAAACGTGTAATGAAAGATAAAGAGTAAGAAGCACATCACCATGACACAAGTATTTATAGTGGTTCGGCTACAAGGACACCTTTCTTGCCCTGCTCCACTCCCCGAGTCACCTACTCGAGAGTTCGTAAACACTACACCAACTCCTTATGGCGGAGAAGCCTTCACAACGTCGCTTAACCTTTTTCAGGTACAAAGCTAAATACCGAGTTCCTTCATACCAAGGCGAACCACACCTAACACAACGTCGCCTACCCTTTATACGGTGCTAGGCTAATAACCACCGAGTTCTTTCACACCAAGGAGAACTAATCATATCACAACATCGCCTACCCTTTATTAGGTACTAGGCTAAGCACCTAGTTCCATTACTATGGAGGAACTACTACCCTTCACAACACAACACCTAATATCAAGGAGATCCACTCCTTGTTACAACACCATTAAGGATATCACCATCCTTAGAAATAAACAAATACTTATATGTACAATGATGCACCTCATCGATTATACGACCTAGGCATTCTTCCCAAATGCCACTTGATTTGATTATTAGGCATCCTTCATTAATGCCTTTGACACAACGCTTGGCACCATTCACTAATGCCTTCGTCTTGACACCTTTAGCATTCTTCACTAATGCTTTGACACGAACGATAAGCACCTTTCACTAATGCCTTTGTCTTGATACTTTCGGCATCCTTCACTAATGCCTTCAACCCCAACATCTACGGAGGAAGAAAGAACTATCAACAAGAGAACCTTAGTTGTCTTGATGATGACGAAGCATGGCAACTCATGGACTTGAGCTTGCTCGTCTTCAAGAAGTGGTGATCTCGCCTTTAAGAGGAACCTAGAAGATCACACAAAAACAAAAGACAAACTAAATAGATCACTTGGATACGAGGTTAGAGGGTTATAATACTTGGGGAAGTATGTGTGTAAAAAGGTGAGTAGAAAGGAAGAAATGGCTCTCTATTTATAGAGAAAATTTTCTATTGTTCCCCGGATCCCACAGATCCCTTCCACAAGGGATCCGGCTAGCACAAAGCCAGGGATCCGTGGGACGCTCCTCTTTGCCCATGGGTATTTTTGGTTTTGGGTCATGGGTCATGGGTTATGGGTTGATCCATGGTTTTCTTTCTCGATACAATGTATCTCAAGGATACAATGAGCTTGGTTAAGTAGTATATATAAAACCATGGGTTATGGGTCAATACCATTTGCTAGTTTTTACCCATTTAGTATATACTTGTTTTTACCCATTTTAGTATATACTTGTTTTTACCCATTTTAGTATACTTAGTTTAAGTATATGCTAACCCAATATGTAAACACTAGTTGTTGTACATATGTATCTAAATCATAAAATCACTTATACTTGTTTTAGTGTTTTATGTGAAAATGTAAGTGTGTTAGGAAACTATTGACTCAAACTATTTATGTATTCTATTTGTTTCGTTAAAATGATTTTACATTTGTTATCGACAAAACATTAGAAGATCGTAAAATATAAATAAACGTTTTTACGGCTTATTTGTATTAACACTAAACATTCAGGCTAAACGTTTTCTATTTATTTGAGTTTTTCACAAAACCCTAAATCATGATAATGATGGTTTTGAGTAACTAAACCATAAACCTTAAAGTACAATACTCCAAAGCTAATGTAAAAGTATTTAAAGCATAAAATCCTAACTTTACGATATTTCCCGGTATAAGCCCTAAACCTACAAAATTATGATTATATGTAATAAAATCACAAACCCTAAATAATATATATATAATTTCTATAAAATATAAGTGTACAAGTATTTCAAGCAAATGTACAAGTCTCTTATGCATGAAAACTAACTTTCAATATAAAACCCATTATAAACCTTAGTTTACTCACTTTAAAACACATGGTGCAAAGCTATAATGCATAAGGCTCTAAGTTTGACTTTCTTAAGATTTCAAACCTAAGGTTCAACTCTCCTATGCATGTGGTACTAATATCTTATGCACATAAGCAAAAAATGTCATTTACATTAGACATACTTATCTAAACTTAACCATGCCCTAAAACTAAGTTCACATTAGTTTTTAACTAAAAGTACTACTCACTATAGCCTATGTACATGTCCTTTAAGCTAAGACATGCCCTATATTACTCCCTTAGTCCAAATCGAACCAAAAGACTAACCAAGGTACCATAACCTAGTTCCAAGTTCACTTAGACACTAGCTACACTAGTTCCTAAGCTAAATGACACTAATAAGGATCATATTGAGCCACATCAAGACCACATCACCATGTTTCACAAACTTTCAAACCTAGTCAAAGATTGTAGGAAAAATTCATGGTTAACTTTTTACCACACTAATTCACTTTCACCATAGCCACAAGAAACCTCCAAGTGGCTTGAATACACCTCATCTTGCCTCCTCCTCTCCCACCCATGTGACTTATAAGCCACATGAAACCCTAACCCGTCACCCCCTATAAATACACCCCATACCACACCCATTTCACTCCATCCCTCAACCTTTATCCTTCAACAGACACACTTACTTCCACATTCTGATAAACAAGCCTTGGAGACAAGAATAGGAGCTTAAGTTCAAAGCTAAGAAGCCTTGGAGAGCTTAGAAGTTTCATATAGCCAACTTTATTCTCTTGGTCAATTTCCTCAAAAGGTAAGTACACAAGCCGTGTTTGATTCTTCTTACACATTTGATAGTCTTAATATAGTAGGTTAAGTATGTTTTAATAAGCAAAATGGGTCAAAACCATCACAACACTCTTTTTGTTTTCTTTCTGGTCTTAGCGAGCAAACCCAAACCCCCCTATCAATTTGTGACTTTGTGTAAACCTAAACATACTTTTTTTGAAACCTTTATGAAATTTGGGTAATCAGTAGCTAATCCCTAGGTAAGAATCATAAGTCGTTATAAGGTTAAAATCAATTTTTCATTCTTCTAACCTATACGCTAAAACCTACCCAAACCCCCTACTTTTGAGCTATTTTTGAGACATAAGACAAGGGAATTAGGAGCAGCCCTTAAGTACTCTTAATGAAATCCTAGGACACTACTTAATGCCCTAAAGACCTAGCCAAAAACTCTTGATGCCTCGCCTTTATTTTTCTCTCTTCTGAAACCAAACGCACAATATGTATATTTTTTTTAAAATTTTTGAAAACCTAAGTACTAAGCTATGTTCTAAAATTTTCTAGTAAGTAAATAAACATGTTACAAAGTCTTTTAAACCAACCCACATTTTTTAAAAGTCAAAAACGCATTTTTCTTGTTTCTACCTTTTTGGTCGTAGCAGCCTAAATGGCCATGTTCACGCATTTGTTTATCCATAACCAAAGGTCTATAAAGTATAAGGTTTATGTCGTTTTAAAGAGCCCATAGCTAAGTTATTAAAACAGAAAGAACGTCTTTGAAAACTCTATTTTCCTCACTTTTATTTGGTCGGGAAAAGGGTGTCTCGCGAACTTTTTCAAACTTACCCCTCTTGTGCACTTTTCAAAAATAAGCTAAAAGATAAGCTAATAAGCTGTTATAAACTTTTTTTCAAAACATTATTAACTTATATTTACAATTTTTAGAAAGTCTCGCCTTTTTGTAAACCTAAAAAGTACTAAAAACGAAATAAGGACTATTTTTGTAAACGACTTAAAGCGTCAAGGACTTCAAATGTCAAAATTGTAATATCTTTAGAACAAGGATTAAGATTATATTAAACTTGAGACATAAGGGTATAAAGTGTCACTTTTAAAACTAAAGGGTATAAATTGTTATTTTAACAAAGTTGAGGGGTAAAAGTTGTCATTTTACCAAAGTTGAAGGGTAAGATTTGTCATTTTATGAAAGTTGAAATGTATACATTTTCTTTTTATCAAAGTCAAAGGGTATAAATTGTAATTTCATAAAGGTTAACGGTATAAACCGTCAGTACTTGGAATTATAAGGTTATAACGTGTAACCTTTTCTATAATACTTAATAAGCCAGGAAATGGTAAACTTATATATGATATGGTCTATTTTCACTAACGAAAAATCAAACTATAAAGGAGTAAACATAATAAACATTTTTATACACTAACTTTTGATGAGACTTCATGATAAACCGTTCAACACTTAATCGTCGACAAAACGCTTGTGATTAACATCACATATACTTAAATACGAACACTGACATACCAACTCAGGTCGCGGGTCGGAGCCGTTTATTCACAATACTTAATTTGTTTTCCATCCAGACTACTGTAACACCGAGGTTAGTTCATAGTCCCACTTTTTACTTGTTTTTCAAACTCGTAGGGAGATACATGCTACAAACCCGAACACAAGTATTTTTCTGTATGATACACCTGATTTCTATTGCCTAAGTTACTTACGAATGCCACTAAAAGTCCCTCATATCCTGAACGATTAATCACTTTGCAAGTGAACACGAATATAGTGAATAGATCTATTGGAAGTTGACGCCCCATTTGTGTTAGCCGGTTAGGTAACCAAATGCACTTTATTTGAGGACAAACAGGAGCATTGGCAAGCACCTTGCACGAGGGCACGGTTTCTCACATCATCATTATGATGTTTGTAACCCACGTCATTATGACAACTACACTACGACTGTTAAGGTTTGTGTTCATGAGACTTAAGGCAATATGTTGTACTACAATATTAAGAATTTTACTACTTTTTGACTTGTGTTCAACTAATTATTATACAAACACTATGGATTCACTCAACCTTCATATTGACTTTTTAGCATGTTTTATCTTAGGTAAGTAATGCACGACTTGGCACGGAGAGGCTATGGACTTTCTTACAAATGGCGTCCATTTCGTTATCATTCATAAAATAATTTGTATTTCAATAATTTCCGCTAGGACCTTATTTTATGTAAACACATTTTTAAATAAATGAATGATAACTGTTTTAATTAAAAATGTCTATTTTCGAGTCGTTTTCTATTATTACGATTGTGAACCATGAAGTAATACCCCAACCTTATTCCGCTGCCTATAACGAAATTTGGGGGTGTTTCAAAGATGTAGATAAACTCAATCTGAAGGGAGATATCGGAGTGTTCCTTGATTGTTCTAAACAATCTCGAGCTTACATAAGTTACAATAGAAGGAAACGAAATATTGTTGAAATAATTCACATTCATTTCGATGAGTTGACAACTATGGCTTCTAAACACGAAAATTCAGAACTCGTGCTCAAAGATACTCCACCAACACAAATGGACAAGTCATTGTCATCAGATGATTTGGATAATCTTTTTGAGACATTTCTAGATGGAGAAAACATTAATGTATCTAACAATTCTGTTGCAATGACACTTCCAACGGTTACTTCTAATGCACAAGATTCTGCAATACTCACTAAAATTTCAAAGACAAATGAACCTGATGCATCTCCAGTCTTAGAATCTACAACAACGACACTGACAATTCCAATCATTCATGATGGTGTTGAAGAGAAATTTCCTGAAAAAGAACAAGTTGATGCACAATTTGAAGACTAAATGTTTATCAATCCATTTGGTACTCCTAATAACAAATATGTTGAATCCTCAACTTGTTATGTTGATCCTTCAAATATGCAAACCTTTTACCAACCGTATCCACATAAAAGAAAATAGACTCAAGAGCATCACCTGGAACAAGTAATCGGAGATCCCTCAAAACCCGTGCAAAAAAGACGTTCTGCCAATGTTGAATGGTGCCTCTTTCATTTATTCATGAGCTCTATTGAACCCGCCAATGAAAGCAAGCATTACAAGACTCGAGCTGGATTGAAGCCATGCAGGAAAAAATCCATAAGCTCGATCTTCTAAATGTATGGCGGTTAGTTTTTAGACCGGAAGATAAGACCATCATTGGGGTCAAATAGATTTTAAAAAATAAATTGAATGAAGATGGTGAAGTACTAAGAAACAAAGCAAGATTAGTGGCTAAGGGTTATCGACAATAGCGAGGTATATACTCAGAGGATTCTTTCATGCCTGTAGCAAGGATAGAGACTTCACGGATGTTTCTTGCTCATGTAACTCATAAGTATTTTATTGTCTACCAAATGGACGTGAAGACTGCTTTCCTTAATGATGTGCTGAAGGAAGAGGTGTATGTTAGCCAACCTGAAGGATTTGTTGATCCTGTATTTCTGAATCATGTGTACAAGCTGGACAAAGCTCTTTACGATTTGAAGCAAGCCCTTCGTGTGTGGTATGAGGTTTTTATCAGACTTCCTACTATTTCATGGATTCACAAAGGGCGTCATAGATCCTACCTTGTTTATTAGGAAGAAAGGAAATGATATCTTATTGGTACAAATCTATGTTGATGACATAATCTTTTGTTTCACGAACCTAAAACACTCAACAAAATTTGAAAAACTGATAAAAAAAACCAACTTGAAATGTCTATGATGGGCGAAATGTCATTTTTTCCTTGGTCTCCAAATTCATCAGTCTCCGAGAGGAATTTTCATAAACACCAAGAGGGCATTATAAAAAGGAGCATAAGCTAAGACTTCAAGAACTGAAAGATCGATATGTAAGGCTTTGAATTCATCTTTAAGAGTTGTTTCGGGTTCTTAGGTTTTGGTGTTTCTTTAACTTGTTTGACCGACTCTTCACTTGGTGAACTTTTTGTGTTTTTTGGCCTTTTGAAACATTTTGAGTTTGTTTGCAACATGTTTTGATTGTATTGACCGAATGTAAAGAATTAGAAGGCCATTGAGATGCACCTTACTTTTGAAGGTAAGAACGAGCAGACGAAACCGATGAAATAGAATTAATGTTTAGTTTTGGATTCTTGACGGTGTCACTTGGAAGTGCACCTATCATTCGATAAGTGAGGACCTTCAAGAGGATATCAATTTTATTTGTCATCTCACTTTGTTGTTGTTTGAAATCGGCTTCAAACTTGGACAAACGAGCTTCTTGAGATGACATAAAATTAGACACTAATCCTTCAAGATTATTTAAATTATTAAAAGTTTAAGGATTATTGTTGAAGATACGATTTGAGGACGAACCATTTGTTTGAAAATGATTAGGTGGGTTTGAAAAATTATTTTAAGACGAGTTTTGGTTTTGTCTCCACCTAAAGTTTGGGTGATTCCTCCAAGAGAGATTTGAATCACCAAGAGTGTTTTGCTGGGGATTGATAGTGGAGCACTTACCTCCCACTTCGTTGGTACGCGATGATGCATAATTCGCAAAAGTTTGATTGGGATTTTCCATGCAATCATGAGTGTCGTGAGGACCACTACATAATTCACATGAAGAAGCAATTTTGTTCACTTGATGTGAAGGTTTAGGGCTTCGTACGAACTCATCAATAATTTTACTTTATCTTCGAGCTCAATGAGCCTACGGTCAAAACTGCTTGAGACATTGGAAGGCAAGGATATTGCCTTGACCATTTTTCCCGTAAATTCACTAGGGTCATTCCAACTTTTATTGTCATAGAGGGCAAGGTCCTCTATTACGGCCCACAAGTCTTCCGCATTATTGTCACGAAGCTTACAACCAGTCGTATGGTCGATGGCTTGCTTAGTGGAGTAATCGATATGGTCGTAAAAGATTTGGACTTGAAGCCAAAGATAAATGCCGTGAAGAGGAATTTTTTGGAGTAAGTCCTTGAAACGAGTTCACTCGTTATAAAGAGTTTCACCATGATGTTGTTGGAACATGAAGAGGTCATTCCTTAGCTTTGTAGTTCTCCCCTGTGGAAAAAATTGTGCGAGGAAACAAGAAGTAAGATCATCCCAAGTCGAGATGGATCTCGTGGGTAGACACTCAAGCCAATTGCTAGCTTACTCACATTAAGAGAATTGGAAGAGATGCAAGTGCGTTGTCTCTTTAGTGGCACCGTTAAGGTCAATGAAATCTATGATTTTATGAAAATCCTTAAGGTGTTGATTTGGATCTACTATCGAAAATTTAAGTGATTCTCTCAACCCTATAATCTCAAACCAAGCTCCCGTTGATTTTATCGATATCAGAATGATGTTGATAAGTCATCCAATAGTCTATTTGTGGGTCATTAAGGCGACACTCATGTGTTTCATTTGTATGAAGTTTATTTTTCTGCTATGCATACACTTGTGTTATTTTTGACGGCTTATTGTATAATATACAAGTTATTATTATTATTATTTTATTATTATTATTATTATTATTATTATTATTATTATTATTATTATTATTATTATTATTATTATTATTATTATTATTATTATTATTATTATTATTATTATTATTATTTATTTTCTTTTTCTTTCAAAAAACTTGTGAATATCATAAGTCTATTAGCTACTTATATATACAACTTATATCTCCTTTTTTGAACTTGAACACACAATCAATAAAATATTTACATTTTTACGGATGCCGCTAGATTAAAAGGTTGTCAGCAACAAAATTCTATGTTCAAAAAAAAAAGCAACAAAATTCATTCGGGTGATACTATACAAGGGTCCAGTTCTAGAGAAAAGTGTAATTAGATAGAAAAGTGAGAAAAAAAGTTACAGGGTAGATTTTGCAAACATCTCAAACTTCAGGATAAATTTTGAAAAAAGGCAAACATATACGGAGTAGCTGGTAACCATAAGATGCAAACACACAAAGTTATTAGTTCAAACACACAAAGTCCTGATTCCTCTCATTCACCATCTCCATCGCCACCACCACACAGCCACCGCACCGCAACCAATTAACATCGTACCACAACGGTATCAACACCATTCTTCCACCCCAACATCATACCATCAATTCTAAATCCTGTTTTTTTATTTATGATTGATCTTCCCATTCATTTGTTTAACTTAATGTTTCTGGTTTATATTATTGATTTAAACATAATATAATTGTGTATAATTATCAATTTCAGCAATTAGAATATGTTTTTAATTAGGTAACCTTTAATTGTACATAATCTGTAAGTTTTTAACTATGATGTAATGACTTTTTAAGTTTTGTTGAAATTTTATAATCATATCATCATGCTTTCTACAAGAATTGGAACAAATTTGACGAAAAAATGTAGATAAAATGTGTTTATTAAAGTTGCACACCAGGTGTTTGATAAAATGTCTGAAATATTTTGAATATTGAATTATATTTCATCTGAGGGCATATGTTTGTATATTTGCAGCATCAGAATTACAAGTTAGGGCATCAGATTGTATTAGTGCATTTGTGTTTGTGGTTGCTGGAAATACTTCAGCATCTATTTGTATGTTTAGTGCATTCTTGGAAATACTTGGGCATCTATTTGTATACTTAGTGCATCGATGGACATATTAGGGTATCAATAAGTATGATTACTGCATCATGGAACATCTTAGAGCATCAGTGAGTATGATTGCATTAGTGAGTAAGATAAATGCATCATCAGACATATTATGGTATTAATGTGTATGTTTAGTGCATCGTTGGTCATAGTAGGGCATCCATTTGTATGTTTAGTACATCGCTGGAAATACTTATGCATATACTTTTATGTTTAGTGCATCTATGAACATATTAGGGCATCAATGAGTATGATTAGAGAATCGTCAAAGATATTAAGGCATCTGTGTATTTTTATAGTGTATTCGTTTGTATGTTTAGTGCATCGGTTGTCATAGTAGGGCATCCATTTGTAAGTTTAGTGCATCATTGGAAATACTTGGGCGTCTGTTTGTATGCTTGGTGGAATTCCTCTTGATGCGTCTGAATATGTTCTGAAAGAGTTTGGTGAATCTAGTGGAGAAGTCACCGAGGTAACCTTCTCTCTCTCTCCCCCTCTCCCTCTCTCTTTATTTTATAGAAAATTATGTTGCTATATATATTTTTTAATCTTATTTAACGTGTAATAGATCCAGATAATGAAAGGTAAAGACTTAATTGAGAATAAAAGCTATGCTTTTGTGACCTTCAGGTTTCAAGATTTTGCTGCTATTGGCGCTATTAAAGAGCTTAACAATAGAGAGTTAAAGGTATTGCAACAGTTTTAAATCTTTATAGAGTTATAAAAAGTGGTGGGTTCGATAGACTGCCTCAACAACTATATTGACATATGGATCTTATGGTCTTGGCGTGAGTTTCTGTTTATGTTACTTATCTTTTCATTTTTGGCTTTAGCAAGATTTTATTTAGCTCTAATTTTACTTCAAAACTTGTGTAGGTATATAATTCAGGATACGACATTGATGCTCTTTGTGTTGGCCTGTGGTTCGCCATTTTGACATTGACTTGTCATCTCATCTGTTTGATTAATTTATTGGTATAAACTTAGAAAAGAAAACATGAAAATGCAACATTCTGATAACAATTATTACTTTAAGTTATACAGGAGGATTTTTCATAGGTCTACACAACCTTCTTGCAAATAGTGTAGAGGTGTCGGGAATACACTGTGTTAATGACGCAAAGGTTACATTGATGAGATTTAAATTTGAATGGATTTCAATCGACTTGCCTTATGCTCAACTTCAAGTTACAACTGTTCTTGAGGTATCTTGACATGTTCTTTTCTTTTTAATTACGTTATTAAAAAGGAGTTGGATACTAAGACTATAATGCTCACATTATAGTCTTTAACATGGGCATTGGTGGACTTACGTCAAGATTGCCAAAGGGTAATCTCTTATTGCATCTGTGTTATACGTTAGTGCATCAACATTATACGTTACAATTTTAATATTGCATAAGGATTATCCAGCGATGTAGTAAACATTAGGGTGTTTGGCAATATAAGAATTTCTATACAATTTTAGTGCATCTGTATTTGAAAAATAAGGCATCTGTATGAAATATTGCATGATGATTATTAAGCGGTGTTTAGCAATATACTAATTTGTGTACATTTTAGGGCAAATGTATTAAAAAAATAAGGTATATGTATGGAATATTACATAATGATTGTTCAACTCATCATGATTGTTCAACTAATTCAGGTTCTATTTAGAAATATACATTTGACATGTCCCCATCTGCAACTTCCTGGAATGGATGATTTTAGTGACGAAGATGATTTTGTCAAACGAGAATATGACATTTCTTCTTGGTTGAACGCTGATGATTTGTTACAAGATGACGACTTTATAGGCATCGAAAGGTAAATGGTTTGAGAGGCTTCTCTGGATATTTCAGAATTTGCAAGAATTTGAAGATAGTCATTGCTTAGCTTGTAAAAATATTATTTGACAATTTTTGTTTAGCTTACTATATCTTAGGAGATGTTGTATTCTTATTGTAGAATCACTCATCAATGCAAAATGTATCTCTTGTATTCTGATTGGAAAGTTAAGTTTATAATAAGATTAATTCGTTCATAACATGACTACTTATTTATTTGTATGTTTATTGATATCTTTTGTTCAACTATATTTTTCGGTTGATATATCTTTTCATTTTTGGCTTTAGCAAGATTTTATTTGGCTCTAATTTTTCTTCAAAACTTGTGTAGGTATATAATTCAGTATACGACATTGATGCTCTTTGTGTTGGCCTGTGGTTCGCCATTTTGACAGTGACTTGTCATCTCATCTGTTTGATTAATTTATTGGTATACACTTAGAAAAGAAAACATGAAAATCTGTAACATATTGGATTTCACATACACATCAAACCAAACACAAAGTAGGCGTACAAAGAGTTCTAGAGAGAGAAAGTTAGAGGTTTAGGGAACTTTAGTGAGAGAAAGAAAAGTCTTATTATGAGCTCCAACTCTCTACCTTGGAAGGTAGAGAGTATTTATAGTCTTTACATAAATCGCCACCTATCGGGCTGTGGATCAGGCATACAGTGGGTAAAGACCCGTCCGTCCTCCACGGTGTTACTTAAACTAAATACTACTTAACGTATAATAATCTACGACTACGAGCTTTCTAATGATTACATATACTTGAGGTGACCGACTCTTTAATAACTGGATTTACTAAATCCTAACAATCTCCCCCTAAGGGAGGTCACCTCAAACATATACTAAAATTACATAGAATACGAACAGATATTACATTAAAAAATTGTTCTTGCATTCTTGATGTAGTACTTTGCTCCGAAGTTCGTAGTCATCGATTCTTCTCATTGCATGTTTGGTTAATCCAATTGGAGGTCCTTTTACTGATCCACGTGATAATAATTTTGAGCCAGCTTTTGAGATCAACAGCAAATATCAATCTCTGACTCATCCATTGTGGTGTTGGTATTATGTGATGTTGTGACATACGGACCGACATGCTCACATTCTGGATCATGAAATATTCTCATCAGAGTAGCGGACGCTTTTGTTGATTCATGATATTGGCAGCAGCGTAGCAGAAGCATGGAGTGAAAATATCAGAGTCATTGATGCACTAATCATGATTTCTTTTGAGATGAATGTGTTAAGTGAGCATGCGGCTATGGATTGACCGCTTCATTCTGATCAGTTGCAAACGTAGGGCGTACCTGCATACAACAGTTAGCAATAAATCTCACGAAAGTGTCTTTGATCACTTTCGTTGAATTGAGGTACACGGCCCACGGTTCCCCGTTGATCAGTACAAGTACTGCCTGTGATCAAGTATAATTCCGAAGAATTTCCTTGACAGGGTTTCGCAGCTGCTCTAGCTGTTCTCAAACCGGAACGTCTCAAAGAAGACAACACGGAGTGAGTGAACCAGCGAATAGAGATTCACTGATTGATGAAAAGATATTTGAAAAACAATCGTGTATTGCTCAATAGAAATTGTTTTTCAATACAACGAAGGTTTTAATGAAAATCAATTATCAATCATAAAACACCTTTTGATTTGAAATATTCGTACACGGTCGATGTGCTAAAGAAAAGAGTTTTTAAGCACAATGACCGGTTTTTCAAAGGTATCCGTCAATCCATAACCTGAACCAGGATTGATTCAAAAGATTGAATCGCTCCATTGTTTCTGTTCAGTTGTCACATGGTTGATCTATTGAATAGATCTCACATGCCACCTACCAGGAGCTTGTTTGATGTTGGCTCCAGAAGGCTTTCCATCTTCATTGTGAATATGTATGCATATCACTCGGATGTTCTGGCAATACCACAAGGATAATGCGTAGGACTCAAGATATAATCTCTCTTTCCACATTGTGTGAAACAAAGAGTCTTCATTGAAAGTGTCCTTATGAGATTTATGGATGATCTCGTGGCTCTAGACTCAATTTGTGCATATTTGGATCCTGTATCGGAGACTAGGGAGAGGGTCTCCTTCTTCAATATCAACAATCTCTAAGAGAAAGTCGATAGATAATGTCGGTTCCCCGTGAGAATGAAACAAGCCCTTTTAAGAGGAACTTGAGTGGTTTGGGAAGTTGTAGTGCAGTGCGTCACTGGGTCCATGACGTCTTGTCTTCAATATTGATGTTACCTTGGTAACCACCTGTAGCAAATGAATTGAACCCGGTTTTTGCCCTAAGGTTGAATAATTGGAGGGCTATTTGTTTTCACCCTTTTCTCATTCAATTCTTTTTCATTCTTCAACCCCTTCAGTGCTTACCGAGACTTAATAGCTAGAACCTTGTTGGGTTTATTCCAGTACTAGCTCAGACTCAGTCCCCACTCTTCCCATATCTCATTTTTCTCCTTTTATTCAATATACCTAAGGACTTCTACACTATCTAGTGGATTGTCCCTGGGTAGATCCCTCCGGTTCTGGCGGATCATGGGAACAAATACCTAACCTTATCATCCTTATATCACCATACATAAAGTAAAGTTGGTCGGTCTATTTGGTATTGTTCATCTGCCATTGGAACCAATTGAAAACCATTTGAAAATCAATCCAGATACTTGTGATATATTATCAAAGCATTTTGTACCTGAATTGTTTTTGATATTTTTAGAATAAGAGCTCCCCCTCAACATGTGCATCAAGTGTTTGAAATCGTTTTGCACACGGAGGCAAGAGAAAGAATTAACTTCTTTGATTACCATTTTCTAAAAAATATCAACATCACTTCCCTAATCAAATCAAGTAGATAAAGCATTTTGGGGAAGGATGAGGTTTTCATAAGCTTGCTCCCCCTCAATATGTGCATAGATATTTGAAAATGTTTTGCACATATTAGGAAAAGACTGCACATTGAGATAAATTGATCACGTTTCAAATATTTGTGGTTTAAGATAGATGCTCCCCCTCAACATGTGCATGGAAAATTTGAAATCGTTTGGCACATGTGGGAAGGAGAGCTTGTACATCCTTATAAAACCATTTACCGAATTATCAGATTAAATCCAATTTAAATCACAAATTCTCCCCAGATCACAATTATCAAATCATTTGAGATTTGTGATCTTTGTAGATTTAAATTGATTTTGAAAGATTTTAAGGAGAATTGTGACTTGATTATGAAAGCGTTTTATCTGATAAGGATCGGATTTTAAGACTTTAAACTCCATTGAATAAACATGCATGATTATATTTTGAAAACAATTGTATGACAAATAACTTTTTTATTTAATTGAAATCATTCTCCCCCTCAACCAATGACATAAGTTGTTGATTGAGAGATAGATATTTTTACAAACTTTTAAGTCCAGATGATTATCAAAAATAGAGTCCGAGTTATTTTTCTAAACAACTAGTTTTCATTAGATAGTAAGGATTAGTTTAAAGAATCAGAGCAAGAAATTTGAAAAAGCAAGATAAAGCATGGCTCTGTTCTATCTTTGAAAAGCGGGTTACTGCCTGAAATAACAATAAACCATTTTTTCTCTTTCTCCCAAAAATATTTTTTTTTATTTTTTGATTTTTTATTTTTTTTTATTTCTTTTTTTTTTAAATTCGAACAACATTTAAAGTCCCGTGTCATTCTTTGAATGACAACATTAAGACCGTAGATATTATCGAATCGAGAGAAACATGACAAAATGCCAATATTTTTTGAAGATTTTTCGAATTTTTCAAATTTTTATGGATTTTGAAAGTTTTATATTTTTCTATTTGATTTTTTAAGGTTTTATAATTTTGTATTTTGTTTTTCGAAAAAATATTTACAGGGGATAAATTATTTTAAGAGGATGATGAAATGAGTACCGAGATAAAGATATCGTTCAGCACGTTGTAGAAGAAAGGAATCAATATCTCTTAAACTTTAGCCACCAAAGCATTCGAGGCTACTGAGAAAATCGACTGAACATGAGCCTTCTCACTTTGAATCTTTGGAAGCTTCCCCCCAAACCGACAAACATTGAATAAAGACCATTTCCCTAAGAAGTAGAGTTGAAGACAAAGCAGTCTCATTGAATGAAGCTCAACACCCCGAAGAACTTGAGAACACCGAAGTAACAAGTTGAAACATTGATCGTCTCAGTGGTTATCAAATCTTGAATAACTGATTAAGACCGATCACATGAACCTGTTGTTCGTCCCCGATGTACACATTACTCTTCGAGATTGACCAGTTGTCTATTCAGGGGAACAATATATCAACATCTTCATTTTACCAAGTTCATTCCAGTTATTTTCCATATTACCAATCAGCCCATAATGTACACAAGTACCCAATCAGAGTAGAGACAACGACATCACAATAACTAGTTGCATCACTGATCTTCTCTGCAGATGTCAACTCTGGAATAACTGATTAAGCTTGATCAAGTGATCATGTTGTGTGTCCCTGATGTACACAAATCTCTCCCCTGATGGTTGCGATCTCAACGAAATCATCATTACATAGTGTACATGAAGCAGTAACCAGAATCACTTTATCATAATCATATCGAAGATGTCGATAAGTAATATCATCTCACGCTCCAACTATTCTTCTCACATTTCTTCCAACTGAACTCTGAAGTAACACATACCAAAAGTCTCCAGAGTCCATTTCCCCCAAATAGTTGGAATAATACATCCTTCCCCCAAATAGTTGGAATACTATATCCTTCCCCCAAATAGTTGGAATAATACACCAAAGGCTACGAGTTAAACACTGAGTTTCTCTGCGGTTATGACCATTGTCTTTCCGGGATAACTTCAATCAGGTAGAAGTGTTAAGTTCATCATGTGTACTCGTTGTGCTTTTAGATATATGTCTCCTTCCCCCTTGCTGTTTTTGATACCTCAGAATCAGCAAAACCTAATATACCCATAAACTTGAAATCTTGTGAGAAGAACTCAAATAGCCCAAATGAATCCAGTGAGAATCAACTGCTACAGAAACTCTCTCTGACTATCTTTATCAACCCATATGTAGACAATTTGAAGTGACCACTGTTGGAGGAAACCCGATATACCAAACTTGAAACTGAAGTCGAATTCCCTGCATTTGTGTCTTAAGCTTGCACTTAAAGATGGAAGAACGGTGTCGAGAATCTATGCTTCAAGCAAATCTCTAGGTACTCACTACTCAAACAAAGTATGAGACATTAACACCTCTTGAGATTATCCACATCGTCATCTGCATGTGACACTGAGTAAAACAACGTAACTCCTAATAGTGATAGTTAACCAGGTCTTCAACCATCCACCCCGACTGCTGGTAACTAGATAAACCAAGCCTTCAACTCAAATTCCTAAGCCCGAGCAAGTTATCAAATGAGAACACGCCTTTGTGAAGGTCAACTTCAATCTCAAATAATTGATAAATGATTAACTCTGAAGTAATCAACTTGTGTCAAATGTCCAACACATGAATGAACATACAATCGGATGTACATTGACCCACTGAATGAACCGGAGCAAATGATTCCTCAACATCAATGCATTCTTCCTTAAGGTATACATGTAGAAACTGATCTGGAAGATTCACCAATAATGTTTTTAAGCGGATGAGGAAGTCATTTTCCTTAATGTTCATGTGGTTGATTTACAAAGTGCACATTTAGGAAAGAACAATGAAACAATGATCCGTGAAGATTTGGCAAGGGGATACCAAAGAGTGGATCACTATTCATGAGTGCAACTGCAAAGATTATGATAGTCATTATCCACGCCTTGTGAAGTAACTGGAGATGAGGTTTCTTGAGAATTCCGAGAAGTACTTCTTATATGGTGAACCAGTTGAGTCAGTAGGAACCGGAGCATGAGCTTCAGAAACTGGATGATCAACATTCGTTGGAGATTGGAAGTACTCATCAAACATCTCTTAAAAAACAATGAATCCCAAATAGTATATCCCAGTTATCCTTAGTGAGTGAAGACATAAGGCGTTGGAGAGTCATATGACCATAACTCAAGCATTCATCACCATGTAGTATATTCCCTCTTCTCCCCCTCAAAAATTGCAAATGAAGTTTGCCATTTTTGATTGAACAAGTGAATAAGAATGTATACCAATGAATGGAGATCAACTTGAGGATTGAATGGGCATGGAAAAACATGAAGCTTGTTGATGAAGAATGTCGATGAGAATGGTCATAAAAATGAAGATTTCTCTTCTTCTGAAGATAAAGCGCACTGAGGCGTACACTTTTCTTTTCTTTGAGGAATGGGGCCTGAAGTGTTATCTGCAGACGCCATAGTGTTGAAGAACGAGGCCTGAACTGATGTGAACAGACGTCATTTGGTACAAGGGATGAACCAATGGGACTGTTTTGAATTGCGGGTCCAGAACTGGGTTGTCCAGGAGCCATTTGACCGGTCAGCTCATCGAACGTAACGTGAATTGTTTCCATGATATTTCGGGTTCTCTTGTTGTAGATTCGGTAACCCTTCTTGTTAGGTGCATACCCAACAAAAACTCCAATGTCTGCCATTGCTTTTAATTTACCTAAATCTTGACCGTCATTTGTTGGATAGCACAAAGCACCAAACACACGAAGGTAGGAGATATCAGGTTTTCGTTTATGAACAAGTTCATATGGAGTTTTTCCATGAGAGGTGTGTATAAGGGAACGATTTTGGGTGTAGCATGCAGTGGCAATGGCTTCAGCCCATAGAAACATTGGAACCTTCGAATAGATAAGCATTGTTCTTGCGGCTTCTACAAGAGTTCGATTTCGTCTTTCAACTACACCGTTCTGTTGAGGAGTTCGTGGAACACTTCTTTGATGACTGATTCCAACACTTTCATAAAACTGAATTAAGTCTTTGTTGACAAACTTTGTGCCATTGTCTGTTCGAACAATTCTTACTGTATTGTTGAGTCAAACCTGAAGCTGTTTGATTAGTTTGATGATGACATCTGGAGTTTCATCCTTTGTCCTCAAAAATTTACCCAAGTAAATCGAGAGTAGTCATCAACAACTACTAGAATGTATTTCTTCCCATTTATCGTTTGCACTCTCATTGGTCCGCACAGATCCATATGAAGGGTATGAAGAACTTCCATTACAGAATTTGTGGGTTTTGGTTTGTGGGCATATTTCGTGCTTTTACCCAACTGGCAAGCTGAGCAAAGATGATCTTTTTCATATTTTAATATGGGTAAGCCTCTGACAAGATCCTTTCTGGAAAGGTTGTTTATGGTGCCGAAGTTCAAGTGATTGAGACGACGATGCCATAACCAAGACTTTGTTTTAGAAGCCTTTGATAGCAAACAGATTGGAGAGGACTTCATCATGTCATCGATAGAGATGGTGTATAGGTTAGAACCTCTAGTACCTCTTAATAATTCTACACCATCAAGTTCTCTAACGAAGCAAGTATGTTTTCTAAAAGCCACTTCTAGATCGGAATCACAGAATTGGCCAACAGAGAACAGATTGTGACCAAGACCTTCCACATAATATACCCTGGAAATCACACTTTTACCAACCACATAATCTCCATAACCCATAATAGCTCCAAAATGGTCGTTCCCGAATCTAACTGTCCCGATGAATTTACTCACGAAGTTCATGAGCCGCGACCGGTCTCCAGTCATATGCTTGGAACAGCCTGAGTCCAGGTACCACAGAACGATTTGAACTATCTGCAGTTGAACACATAAAGAATGGATAACTGGATAATTGGGATCCCCATGCAAGAATGGGTTCCATTTGGTTAGTAACAGTGATTGGAACACCCACATCAGAAATAGAAACATTCATATCAGAAGTTGAATCAATAGAGTTAATATGAATAGATGTAGTGCTAGTGTCCGTATTTGCCCTATTTAAAGTATGTTCACTTCTTAAGGGAATAGTTCTACCTGTAGGCATCCATTTTCTAGTAGGCATTGTCTGATTAACCTTATGGCCAACAGGTATCCATTGATAACCTATCTTACTAAATGTTCTTCCTGTGGGCTTCCACTGTTTTCAAACTTTCTTTAGCCTTTGCCTTTTTGCCTTCTTAGCATGAAATTTTGCTTTAACAATGTTAACTGGAGATTTGACAGCTTTAGACAAAACATTCACACCACATTCATGATTAGTAACAGAATTCAAGTAGACATCATTACAAGGTTTGCAAATAGTATCAGAATTCGAATTAATTACAGTACGCCTATGGCAAATACTAGAATCAACACGATTCGTTTTATTCGGCTCAGACTTAAAGTTCCTAGGTTGGTCTTCTACTCTCTTCCAATGCACATTCTTAGCTTGCGAGGTCCTATCATTCCTTGTATTGTCTTGAGAATTTGACCTGCTCGCTTTAATGTCACTGATTACTCCTGTAGAGGGAATGGGAACATTAGTTGGTTTTGCTATTCTTTGCATCTCCTGTTTAGATGTGTTGGGATCTGAACTACATGCAGGCACACTAAGGTTCACTTTCTTAACTCTAGAAGTGCTGGGATTTGTACTCCTAGAAGGCACACTAGAGTTTGCTTTCTTAGCACTACCAGATCTGGAATCTGAACTACTTGAAGGCACACTAAGGTTCACATTCATAACATTGGGCATTGAATGGATTTTATGCTTGTCACTAGGCATAGAACAAGGAATCAAAGGATTAACTCTCTCACCTAAGGACTTAGGGCATATTGTGATTAAGCATTCTAGAAGTTCTTGAGATCGTTCGGCATATAAGCATGCATTCCCAATTGCATTATCAAGTGGTTTCTCTAACTTATCCTCTTCAACAATCTCACGGAGACATTCTAGACAATCCTTAAGGTATGAGAAATATGTTTGAATAGCAAGTTTGTTATTCCTAAGATGAGGGGGAACATATTTCACAGACAAAGCATATTTATTACAAGAGTGAACCTTTGATACACCATTCTCCCCATTGGTCATTGGCATTTTCCCTTTTACCTGGCTCTTCAGATTCTCAATTTCCTTTTGCAATGAAGCTATTTGTTCATTATTTTTGTTACGAGTGACCTTTATTGATTCAAATAACTCATTTAAATGACGTTTAACCTTTTCATTTTCTTCAAGAAAACTTTCGTTTTCCTTTTGTAATGCATTTACTAAGTTTTGAAGATGAAACGTTTGAGAATTCTGAGAATCTAAAGGAGGAGGCATTTGGGAACCAGTCACATTGTTCTTTTGACCATTTAATTGAGAGATTTGGGCTTTCAACTTTCTGATCGTGTTACAATGAGCTTGAATCTGTTCATCACGTTTGTTGATTTGAAAAACTGCATCAAACTCTGGAGCATCTGAGGATATTTGAAGTTTTGACATTTTCTTTAAGATGTTGATATTTTGGTTGTAAATTAAAATGCTCAACCTCTAGTTTAGAAAAATGTTTAAACAAATTGTCGTGATCATCCAGTTCAATTTTCTCATTTAGTTTAGAATTAGTCTTTTCAAGCTCAATGACACGATCATACGAGACTTTCAGGGCAACAGATAATTCATGAAATTGAGAAGCATTAATGGAACAATTTGTAGCAGTGAAAAACACACCTTGAGCAACACATTCTGTAATAAGAGTCTCATTCAATGTATGCAAGTTCTTCCTCTCAATCTCATTATATTTTACTGCTCGCTCATAGTCACTAACCTCAACTATCATTGCATCAAATTCCTTTTCCATTTCTTTAATGTCTAAATTCATTCCCTTTTTAAGTCTTTCAAAATGATCTTTTAGGTGTTTAAAGAAAGGCATGACTTCAGTTAAATAACATTCTTTCGTTTTCTCAAAACCCCTTTCCCCTTCAGTTATACCAGTGGGTGTGATCCTTTTCTTACAAGTTTTCTCAAAATCAACAAATAGTTGAAAAATAACATATTGACTGATTAAGGTCTTGCTTTTAGTGGCAATAGTCCTAGGAACTAAATGCATTGGTGTATTGGGAGGATACACAGTCGCTGAAGGCATTTTCCTAAAGGGGGGTTAGTTACAACAAGATTCTCTGCTTTTTGCTTATCTAAATCCTTTTTCCAGAACACTTGTTCGGGTGTTAACAATGTCTGAGGCTTAAACATGTTCAAGGAAATCCAATTCTCCTTCTTGTAATCATGGGGTGTGATATTTATTTTCTTCTCTTTGCATTTAGGATCATCTAGTTTCTTGTTCATCTTTTCCCTAGTGACTTCATCTGATTTCTTATCTTCCTTAGTGCACTCAACGCAACTAGGTTTCTGTCTAGGCTTAAGGATTTCATTGCCATCATAAAGAACCTTATGAGCATTTCTAGCCTTCTTAATGACCTCTAGATTTGGTTCCTCAACAAGGGGAATGCTATGCTTATCGCTTAAGACTCTATGCTTAGTGATTAAGTGAGCAGTCTGAATGGTATTTCCTTGTACGTACAACTTATTTTCAAGCTTGTTTTTCAAGGTTTTTAGATTAGAAAAATCATTCAAAAGTTTTGATTCCTTAGCACTGAATTCTTGCTTAAGCATTTTAACATTTTCTTGAAGTTCTTGTTTTTGCTTAGCAGTTTTAGAAAGCTTTTCTTGTAAGGAGTTTAACTCTTATTTTAATACTTCTTCTCTAAACCTACTTTTTCTAATAGTTGTACGCATTTGGTCATCCATTTCCTGCTCACGGGTGGTCAACTCAAATTTTGCACGTTGTTCATAAATAGCAACACGTTCTTTATAGGCATTCAGTTCAGAGATGACAGAATCATCAGGGGCATGTGCAGTGTATTCATCAAAAGCATAGTCATCATTGACTGCATAAGATACATCACTTGGTACAATCACACTTTCACTTTGTTTCACATATTGATCATATGGGACAACATTGATATTACCCATATTTTCAATATCTGACTCAATAATTACAGTTGATTGTACTTCGTTATGTATCTTTTGCTCATCAACTTCATCGTATAATTTTAATACCTCAGAAATGATTTTGTCTTTGGATGGACCAGCTTGTGGTGATGAAGAGACTTTAGGAGAGACCATTGGAGAAATGCTAGCCATGAAAATGGTTTGTGCAATGGGTTCTTCATCAACATCAGAGTCGTATGCATCACAATCAGCTACTTGAAAGGCATTCTGATGATTATGGCCTATCTCCTAAATTGGTTGCTCATCCACATCTGCATCATATGTCTTAGCATTTCCCTCAGCCAAGAACAATAACTCCTCTTCATCCAAAGCTGCACCATTATCCTGAGCTTGCACAAGCAACATCTTATCCCTGAAGTACTCGGCATTCTGAGGGCGTTTTGGCGATGTGCAGTTCCTTGCAATGTGTCCCTCACCTCCACAATTGTAACATTTGATTGGCTTTGCTTGACCCTGGTTTCCATTCCTTCCCCTATTCTGATTTGCAGCATAACCTCTACCAGCTCCACCTCTTTCTTGTTCGTACTGTCTTTCTTGAACTAGCTGCACCATAACCTTCCCATCTCTGACAGTGGCTTGATTGTGTGGATTGGATGCAGTTCTGAGATTGTTGTTGGTGTGTGGAAGAGAGTTCATGTTTTGACTAATCAGGAGAGCCAGTTGATTAATGAAGTTTCCCACGTGTGCATCAGCATCAGCTTGTTTGAACATAGGATCAGGAATGAGTTTGTGATTAACATTACCCATGGGTATGACTTGTGAGGCTTTGGTTGTGATTTCGATGTTTGAGTAGAAGGCAGTTGAATCATTTGATAAGCTTGTCTCTCCCTGGTTGGTTTTGAACTGATTAAGAATCCTTTTTTCAAACATAGCATGTCTCTCATTCTGAAGGAGGAAGGCATATAGTTGCTCATAGTTTGTATTCTTCAATCCTTTGGTTAGTTTTACAGAGGTGACAAACTTGTGCCATTCGGGATTCATGTTGTTCACAAACTTTGAGTTCAGCTGAATGTTTGGCATAGTCATTCTGATGTTCCTCATATCATTAACAAGCTTGTGAAATCTCACATAGTACTCATAGAAACTCTCATCTGGTTTCATCTTGAAGTGTTCAAATTCATCATAGAGTTGTGATTCTCTGTCTTCCATAGTTAATTCAGAACCTGAGAGAAGCATCTTGACATTATCCCACACTGCCTTGGCTTCGGTGTTGTGATTGATCAGCTTGTAGATATCTTTTGGAAGACCTGATATCAGCATCGAATCTCTTTTTCTCCTTATCATCGAGCTCATCATATGTCTTTGGTCTGTCAATTCCATAGATCATTGTTCCATCTTCAGCTGAATCAATTAAGTCTCTAGTAGTCTCAACCCGATACGGTCCTTTATCAATGGATTTGAGAATGTTGACTCCATTTTCCTTTCCAAGACAGTACAATCTGATTCGTTGAGCCCAAGAGTCGTAGTCAGTTCTGTCAAGCATGGGTGGACGAGTATCTGAACCAGCTGCTTGAACATCCTCGGCAACAGTGGAGATGTGTTGGAATCACTCCTAAACTGTATTTCAAGTATTTATATTTCATATGTAATAGGTAGCTTTATTATGGCCTTTATGTTTGTTTTAGGTCCAGCTTATGTAGAAGGCCCATAAGCTGAGGCCCAAGCCCAATAAGGAATAGGGAAGGAGAGGGAGTGTTGCCCTAGCTCCTTGCCTATATAAACTCTTGTAAACCCTCATTTGAGGGTTGGTTGTTCAAGTTACTCTTTCACATACATCTACGCCTAATCCTTCCTCATTTATACGTGTGTGTGTGTTTGGTATTTGTTCAATCGCCTTCATCTCTTCTCTTATAAGCTTGTGTTGTAAAACTAGTGACCTAACAGTGGTATCAATCGCCAAATAGTTGGGTGTACTCGTTTGTTTTTGAAGTTTTGGTTTTGGATCTTACGCGTAGAGATAACGCTATCTTTGGTTATCTTAAAAACTCGTTTTTTACACTTTTTAATCCAAGATTCTTGTACTTTCAATGTTTTGAGGTGTTAAAATACTTGTTTTTGGCAAAAAGTTTCAAACTTTACGCGTGGATTTACGTTTTTAAGCTTGTTTTTGTTCGTGGGTGTCGTTCTACGCGTAACCCGTTTAGCAGTTTTGGTACATCAAAATTCACACTTTTGTGTTATTTTGGTACTATTGAAGCTATTCCATAACAAAAAACTGGTTTAGAAACACATTTGGGCAGAATCAAAGTTACGAGTAATCCTACGCGTATCAAAACCCTAATATTACGCGTAAGACTTTCCTTGGTTTGATCTTCAATTTTCTGGTTTATTCCGTGTTTTCTTACTTGGATAAGTCTGAAAATACGTCGACTTTGGATATCTTTTGCACTGTGAAGTGTAAAAGATCATTTGGGCAAAAACCCTAAAATTACGCATAAGCATAAGCTTACGCGTAGAAATTCTACGCATAAGATTCACTTTACGCGTGAACTTCGGTCTACGCATAAGGTAATCCTACGCCTAACTTTTGTCTACGCCTAACTTTAGTGCTTTTATCATACTTACGCGTAAGCTAAAACCTACGCGTAACTCCTCTTTGTTACGCGTAACTTTTGGTGTTTTTACGCATAAGTGCTACTTGGTTCTTGTCTTTCCTACGCCTAAGGACACTTCATCAACAAAGGTTCATTCGACTACAAAGATCCAATCTTACCACACAAGTTTATCATCATGTCTCAACCACCATACTCTAACTATTTCCCTCACAGCTATTTATCAACAACAATTTAATCAGCAACATACTCCACAACTTGGTGCAATCCCACAACCACAAATGGTTCAACCACAACCAAGCCTTCAAGTTCAACCCTACACAACCGATTTAAATCAACATCCATCACGGACCACTATGAAGGAACCCACTTGGTTTGCTAAGATGTGTGAAGCTTTAAGCAGCCAACAATCAATTCATGAAGCTGGATCACTTGATAGACCTCCAATGCTCACTCCAGGAAACTACGATCAATGGGTGATAAGGTTCTTTAGGTTCTGTGATCTGAAGAAGCCACATGGAAAGTTCTTAAAGAAGTTTATCTTGGAAGGTCCATTTGAAATGCCTACTGTCATTGTACCCGGAGATCCAACTGCTGTTCCACCAAGAGATGAACAAACCAACATTGCTACTGTTGCAGACTTAAATCCTACAGAACTTCTACACTATGAAGCTGATGAACTTGCAATGGAATACATCCTCTTAGGATTACCAAACCCAATTCTTCGTAGTGTTGATGCTCAAAAGACTGCACAAAAAATGTGGGATCATATTCGTCTTCTTATGGAAGGATCTGTACTCAATCAGGAGGATTTGGAATCAAAAATTTACTTGGCTTATGAACACTTCTTGATTGAACCTGGAGAGACACTAGAGTCCTATCATCATCGATTTTCAGATATCATCAATGATTTGGATAAACACAACATCATCATGCCAAGAATTGCAGTTAATACTAAGTTCCTGAGTAGTCTTGGTCTAGAATGGGAGAAGTATGTCATTTTTCTCCGTCAAGCGAAGAATATGCATCATTCTACTTATGGATTGTTGTACGATTACTTGAAGCCTCATGAAAAGGAAGTTGATCGAGAAAGGATTCTCCGTGCTCAAATTGCTAAACAGTCACAACCGGACAATCAACAACTTGCCTTGTATGCTCAACAGAATTATCCCTCTCAACCAGCAACTTAACCAACTGCTTCCAACACACCTTCACAGCAACAACCTCAACCTCAACAAAATCAATTGGTTCCATACAGCAACAATGCTCAAGCATATGTCAGTGAAGCAACTGATGAAACAGATCCGTTCGAAGCATTGCAACAAGGATTCGTGATGATTGCTAACGCTTTTGGTCGTTACACCAACAAATCCAACAATCGTATTCGTTCCTCATCTAACACACGGACTCAAGCTGTTGTGAACAATGGACGTGTTGAAGTTCAGAATCGTGATTATGGTCGTCAGATGGGCGGTGGTCATGGGTTTAATGCTGTGGGTAGGAATAACAACAGAGCTCAAATGGTGGAACAGGGAAATGCTCAGAATCGGTTAAATGGTCTTAGATGCTACAACTGCAATGAGAAGGGACACCTGGCTAATGCATGCCCAAAGCCAAGGACTAGGGGCAGTGCTTATTTCAAAGAGGCCTTACTTCTGGCTCTTAAGGATGAAGCTGGTGGATCTCTTACAGACAAAGAACAGAGCTTCATGACAGATGCAGACTCAGATGATGATATGGAGGACTTGCAGGCGAATGCAGCTGTTATGTTGATGGCTAATATGCATGAGCTGCACATGAGTGATACAGGCCCAGTGTATGACACTGATGGCTTGTCTCAGGTACCCGAACAAACCATCATCATATCTGAACTAATATCTCCGCCAATATCTGAATTCGGCACGGATCAGACTGTTCAAAATGAGTCTTCTACATCTTCTTCTGATGATTTTCAAGTTAATCCTGTAGTTACATTTGACGATCAAAATGACCTTATGGTCTCCTTTGATAATCAAATTGACTCCGTGGTCGTACTTGAGGATCTAAAGAATGATCATGATGAGACTCACGTTGAACAAGATGATCTGTTGCCTCATCCGGATTTTGCTCGGTTAATTCAAGACCATAAAATCAAAATGGAGGAATGTTATGCATTAAATCAATCCTTAAAAAGTAAAAATGCACTGCTAACCAAGGATTTTGAATGTTTACAAATGCAACTCAATTTTTTAAAAACTCAAGAAAACCGTGAAAAAGGTTTTGAAGCCGCTTTTGCAAAATCTCATCAAAACGAAAAATATTTAGAGAGACAGATGCGTGATCTAGCCGCCTCGAAGAATGCTTTGTTGTCCAAATTAGAACAACTGAAACATGAACATAAAAAGCAAATTAACGCTCTCACCTTGGAAAATCAAAAATCTAAGGCTGAGTTGTTAAATTGTCAAAAACAGTTCTCCGCATACAAAAAGCATTCAACGAATCGGGTAGATGATCTTCTTGCAGAAATTCTCGGTTTGCAAAACAAACTTAAAGAGTTTACAACTGTTGTTTACAAACATGGTGAATCAGTAACAGCTATTGAAAAGTTTACCTTAAAACCCAATCCAAATGGATACGGAAAAAATCTAGCTGATTACAAACCTAAGCTTTCAATAAAAACATTCAAACCAACTCCTGAAGTTTCCAGTGCAGAATACAAAATTGATAATACTGTCATGAGTGTTGTTGAATATCATCGTCAAGAGGAATTAGATGCAGAAGACGAGAGTCGATCAAAATTAAAAAATGTTGTTTACAACAAACCTTTTAATTATAAAAACGCGGTCTCTTTCGTCACACCAACGGATTCTTCTAACACACCAAGGGTTATCATCAAAACACCTGAGTCTTCTATTGTTAATCCCAAAACAGTCTTTGCACAAACTTATGGTCCTTTACCTTCCATTAGTGAAGTAAACTCACAACCTGAAAATCGAAAAATTCTTCGATATTTTGACATTTTCATGGCTGACCTCAAAATTTTACAACATGAGATAGAATATCGATCTGAAATCAAAGTTGAACATTTTCAATCGCCTCTGGCGCGAGAACAACGAGACATTTTTCAGAAAAATCTTTTACCTAATGTTAAAAACTTGAAAAGTTGTGCAATTGCCTGGGAAAAGGATTTTCATAAGGAACTTGGGGTAATGAAAAACGTTTTCGAGAAAACAGAAACATCTATTACTAACACAAAACGCAAAAAGAAACTGTTGAGAAAAGATGTTGATCGACTCTTGGAAGATGTTATCTGTGCTGATATCCATAATGTTGTGCTATTCTATTCGTTGCCATATGCATCTGATCATATCTCTGCTGATATTGTTGAAACTGTTGTAACTGTTGAGAACACCGATAATGTGCTTCAGATCGAGTCTTTAAAAGCTGAAAATAAACGATTACACACGGAAATTTACAATGCAAAACGCCGTCTTCAATGGTGTGAAAAAGATATTCACAACCATCAACTTAGTTTTCAAAAGAAAATCGCTCAGCTGAGTGAAAAATCTTCTGATCCTAAAATTGAGCAACTGGATGATCAAAACGTGTCTTTGAAAAGTCAAATCTCAAAATATGAACAAGAAATTTTAAACGTTAAACAGGAATATGGTGTCATATTTGATTTACTCAAAAAGACTTGACTTGAAGCATCAAACGAACTTGATCACTATCTTGCTCACACTAGAGAAGTCATGAATTTTGCGGGTAATATTCGTTCTGAAAATCAAGATCTGATTCACACCATCTCTAAGTTACGGGAAATGTTAGGAAAGTATGAACAACTTCCGCCTACTGTGATTAAGAGATTAGCACCATTCACACTTAGTAATCGTGAACCAAGAATTCCCACTGCCAAATCACAAGTTGCTAATGTGTTTCCCTCTACTGAAACAGGAATAGTTGCATCTTTTCCAAACGTCCGTACTTCACAGCCTAGGAGCACTCAAACGAAGAATAGGAAGTTGCGACCTAAGAAAAGATCAATAAGGAATGCTAAAGTAGAAGAACACCCTAGGACTCTGAATAAAACTCATGTTACTTCCACTATAGATGTTGCGTATGGCAAATGTAATAGAAATAGTGATGTAACGAATGCTAAACCGTTAAGTACCTTTGATATTCAGTCTGATGCACCTTGTGATATTTGTCGAAAGAGTATGAATTCTGATTGTCATGACAAATGTGTTGCTAAAGCTATAATCTCTAGATTACGGAATCCTAAGAATCGGAATACCTCTAGGCCCACTAATCATTCTAAGTCTGTGCTTGGTAAACCACCTTCTTTAGATTCTAAGGCAACCATTGCTATCACAGTAGCTACCGCTTCACCTCCTAAGAATGTAGTACCACCTAGTGCTTTCACTAAGACTAAAGCGAAGAGTAGTTATAGATGGCAGAAATGGATATATAACACACTAGGATTTAAGTGGATGCCTAAAATTCTCAATGTGTGTATGTCTAAAATATCTGCTTCGGAACCCTCTAACATTTCGGGTTCCACATCTACTTCTATTCCATCTGTGTCGTCTGTGTGTAATGCAGGTGATACAGATCATTCTCTGGATTGTTGATAGCGGATGTTCTCGACACATGACAGGCAACCTTAAACTGTTATCAAACTTTATTGCAAAGTTCATTGGCACTGTCAGATTCGGGAACGATCACTTCGCAGCCATCATGGGCTACGGAGATTATGTTAATGGGAACATCGAAATCAGCAGGGTTTACTATGTGGAAGGCCTCGGTCACAATCTGTTTTCAGTAGGTCAATTTTGTGATGGAGATTTGGAGGTTGCTTTCAGGGAGAAAACTTGTTTCATTCGTGATCTACAAGGAAACGACCTTATGTCTGGCTCGCGTAATTCTAGTCTCTACACTATCTCTATGCAAGACATGGTTACTTCCTCTCCCATCTGCTTACTTTCTAAGGCAACATCAACAAAATCCTGGCTATGGCACCGTCGTCTCTCACATCTAAACTTTCAAACCATCACCAACCTTGCTCGACACAAACTAGTTGAAGGACTCCCACGATTCCGGTATTCAAAAGATCACCTTTGCTCAGCCTGTGAACAAGGGAAAAGCACTCGTGCTCATTTTCCTTCAAAGGTGGAACACAGCTCTCAGCATGTGCTTCATCTTCTTCACATGGATTTGTGTGGCCCGATGCGTGTGCAAACGATCAACGGCAAACGCTACATCTTAGTAATTGTTGATGACTACTCACGATGGACTTGGGTCTACTTCCTTCGTAGCAAAGACCAAGCTCCACAAATGATCATCACCTTTCTTACAAAAATACAGGTTCAGCTCCGAAACACCGTCCGAATAATCAGAACAGACAAAGGAACTGAATTTGTTAACAAAACCCTTCGTGAATTTTATGAGAAAGTGGGAATTCAGCATCAAACATCTATTGCACGGACACCTGAACAAAACGGAGTTGTTGAAAGACGAAACCGAACGTTAGTGGAAGCTGCAAGAACAATGTTAATCAATGCTAAACTTCCAGATTACTTATGGGCAGAAGCTGTATCTACTGCATGCTATACTCAAAACCGTTCTATGATCACAAAACGCCACAACAAAACACCTTTCGAGCTTGTCCACAACTATAAACCGAACCTCAAACACTTTCATGTATTTGGATCCCTTTGCTATCCGAATAATGATCGTGATGATTTTGGAAAGCTCAAAGCCAAAGCTGATATTGGAGTCTTTATTGGATACTGTGACAATTCTAAAGGTTTCCGAATCTGGAATCGTCGAACTAAGGAGGTAATGGAAACGATTCATGCTCATTTCGATGAACTCACGGAAATGGCTTCTGAGTATAACAGCTTAGAACCCGGTCACAACCGTTTAAACTTCCCTCAACCCCCATCATCAGCTGAAGAAAGCCCTCAGCTAACTCGTCAACAAATGGAAAGGTTATTTGCTCCTCTGTTCTGTGACGATATTGATGAACGTGCTCCTGGTGTATCCGCTGTTTCCGCTGCACAACCTGATAATATTCCTATACCTGATACACCTGCTACAACAACTACTGTTGAAGATGCACCTACACCAATTGACTCCAACACAACAGTTCAACACACCGCTTCCAACAATGATGAACCAGCTGATGATATTCTGAATGAAGTACCCCCACCTGCAGATTTTGATCCAAATGCGTTCTTCAACCCGTTTGCTAATGAGACTGCTGCACCAGATGTTGCGGAATCTTCAACAAACCATTTGAATCCTCAGAATCTGCACAATGTATACCAACATCAACCCTCTACACATAGATGGACAAAAGACCATCCTCTGGCTAACATTATTGGCAACCCGAATCAACCAGTCGTTACGAGACAACGTCTTCACTCAGACGGTGAACATTGCATTTATGCACTCACTGTCTGCCAATCTGAGCCTAAAAACATTAAAGACGCAATGACAAAAGACAACTGGATTGAATCCATGCAGGAAGAACTCAACCAATTCAAACGTCTTGAAGTATGGGAACTGGTTGAAAGACCAACAGGGGTCTACGTCATTGGTCTAAAATGGATTTGGAAAAACAAATTGGATGCTGAAGGGAACGTCATCCGAAACAAGTCACGTCTAGTTGCTAAGGGTTATCGTCAGGAAGAAGGAATAGACTTTGAAGAATCTTTTGCTCCGGTTGCTCGTCTTGAGGCTGTTCGGATATTTCTCGCGTTCGCGGCTCATATGATCATGACGGTCTATCAGATGGATGTCAAAACGGCGTTTCTCAATGGGCAACTTAAAGAAACGGTTTATGTCAGCCAACCAGACGGATTCGTTGATCCTGAGTTCCCGAACCATGTCTACAAACTGAACAAAGCTCTTTATGGTCTCAAACAAGCCCCTCGGGCATGGTACGATAAGCTATCATCTTTCCTCATTGCCAATAATTTCACCAAAGGCTCGGTTGACCCAACTCTTTTCATACAATATCACGGGGCACATATCTTAATTGTTCAAATTTACGTGGATGACATCATTTTTGGGTCTACACATAAAAAGTTTTCAATCGCTTTTGCAAAACTAATGAAGAAAAATTTTGAAATGTCCATGATGGGTGAACTTACGTTCTTTCTAGGACTGCAAGTTCATCAATCACCCCGTGGTATTTTTCTGAGTCAGTCCAAATATGCCCTTGAATTGTTAAACAAATTTGGAATGAAAACCTGTGATACTTATGCCACACCAATGACTCATACCAAGAAGCTAGATGCTGATTTACATGGGAAATTAGTTGACCCCACCAAATACCGAAGTATTATTGGGTCCCTCATGTATCTAACAGCTAGCAGACCTGATATTGTCTTTGCCGTTTATCTATGCTCCCGTTATCAGTCGCGACCAACTGAAACCCACCTCTCTGAGGCTAAAAGAATCCTCCGATACATCAAGGGAACCATTAATTTGGGGATCTGGTATCCGAAGGATTCTGGTTTTGAACTAATCGCTTTTTCAGACGTTGATCACGCAGGATGCTTAGACTCAAGGAAAAGTACTTCAGGAGCTCTACAATTTCTCGGTGATAAACTGGTGTCTTGGCAATCAAAGAAACAGGATTGTACATCGCTGTCTTCAACCGAAGCAGAATATGTAGCCATGTCCGCCTGTTGTGCTCAAGTCATTTGGATGAGAACACAACTCAAAGACTATGGTTACGTATTTGACAGAATCCCGATGTACTGCGACAATCGGAGTGCCATTGCAATCTCGTGCAACTCAGTTCAGCACTCGAAATCAAAGCACATCGATCTACGCTATCATTTCATCAAGGACCACGTGGAACAGGGTACCGTTGAATTATACTTTGTGGGTACTGAATACCAATTGGCAGATTTGCTCACCAAAGCCTTGCCTCCCGCTAGGTTTAATGAGTTGATCCACCGAATTGGTATGAGGTGTTTGACTCAAGAGGAACTGGATGACCTCTTAAAACAGTCTTAAAAACCTGTCAAACACCAAAACATCTTTTGTACATAAATTTTTCAAAAACAAAATACAAAAATATAAAATCCGATAAAACAACAAAAATATTCTCCCAATCTATCTTTCTTTCAACATGGCAAGTACATTTCTTCCGTCAACACTTTAATCTTTCAAAATTCAGTATTTTTCCGATCAAGTGTTGAGGGGGAGAAAATAATCCATTAACTGTTTCAAAACATCTGTGTACTTGCATGTTACCACATCTCGGTTGATTATGTTACTAATGGTGGTATATTTTCTGGTTCAAAGACACTCCTCGGACCTAAATTAATAACCTTTCATTATTTTCTCAAGTCGAGGGGGAGTGTCGTCATGTTCCTTTCCTAAAATCTTCGTTTGGTAACCAAAATGGAAGTTAAATGGCTTGGTTTAAACAAAAAGGAAAAGGTGGAGGGACCAAAACTGTCAAAAGGTTAAAATCACTCTTAATAAAACACCCTCCCACCTTTGTTTATTCACATTATTGCAAAAACATTAAAACCATCCTACACCGGGCTTTTGATCTTCATTGTGTAAGTGTTCTTGTGATCCAAACATGTTTTTAAGATAAGGTCTTGAATCTCATTCAAATCCAACGGTTAAAAATCATGTTACAAGTGATTATGTGTTCTACGCATAAGCGTATGAACACACAATCATTGTGTGGACGTTTGTGGTTGAATGGATTATGTCAAAATGTTTCAAATACTTCAATAATATCAGTTTAACCATCAAACTCCACCCAGAAACACCAATTGATGAGTTTTTGAAAGTTAGGGTTTATAAGTCGAATTGGGTATTTTCGAATGTGAAGTGATTTTGTGAAAAAGATTGTTGTATAAGGTTGTTATCAAGTTGAATTGATTATATCTAGGCCCAGATTACATCCAGAAACACTAATTAAACTTAAATGGAAATTAGGGTTTTGTATTCATACGGTTTGGGTATTTTTGATTCCTGACACTTTTGATGTTAAAACTTGACCAAAAAAACTCTATATGCTCCTTTATCCTCCCAGAATCAGTTGTATGCATATTCGGTGGCTAGATCTCATACGCGTAGATCTAGGGTTTAGTCTACGCGTATGCAGTTCTACGCGTAACTGTTAAACTGTGCAAATGTGTCTTGATATGTCATAAAACGAATGCTATGTGCTTAACTTTGTTGAAATGATGCTTTATTTCAGGCTTGCAACACGTAATATTCATAATCAAGGTTGTTATTAATCTACGCTTAAGGATCACCTTACGCGTAGCTTGTTATGCGTAAGATTAGTCTTACGCGTAGCTTCTACGCATAAGGTTCTACAATGGACTACGCGTATCCTGTGAAGGATATGCGTAAACAGTGATCCCTACGCTTAAGGTCAACTCTTACGAGTAGCCTTACGCGTAAGGTTAGTATATGTCTACGCATAAGCTCTACGCATAAGGTCTCCTTTTCATACGCGTAACATTTCTTACGCGTAAGTTAGGATTCTACGCGTAAGTTTACGCCTAAGCATATATCATTCCTGTCTACGCATAACTTTGCCAAAACTACGCTTAACCATGGATTGACCTTCATGATGAATTGTTACTTGTACAAACCTGTAAATAAACTAATCATATCATCACGAATCCAAAAATGTCACTAATAAACTTAAATCGTTTGATATGTTGTGAACAATAAGTGATAAAATAAACTTTAAAACTTAAAGTTAACTAACTCACGAAACATTTCACGATATCATTGAACTATTGAACATACAAGTGACTTAGGACTCGTAACAATCATTATCACTGTACATTCAATAACTAGACAATAAGACCTTCTGTTGACTAACATTATGTCTTTCGATATGTTGGTTCTTTTGGCTAATGTTATTTCAGATCACGACATGGCTGAACAAATGAATGTGGATGCACCTGAAGTTCTCTCCATTGCTGATATCTATCCTCATGGCTATCCAATGAAGATAGGAAAGAACAATCTCCGTGTTGACTTTGACACCCTCACTTGCTCTGAATCTTCGTGTTTAATTGCTATTGACATTCTGAGGACTCATCCGTATCAGAACATGCTTACAAACTCTGCAACTGTCCCTGAGATCTACATCCAACAGTTCTGGAACACTATGGAAAGGGTCAAAGGACAAACTGCTGTGACGGTGACTCTGAATCACAAACAAGTCATCATTACACCTGCAGACTTAAGGGTTGTTCTCCTAATTCCTGAAGTCGATCCAACCAAACTATATGCCTCACCTGCTGAAGAGCTCACTCTCCAATTCTTAATCGATATCGGTTATGACGAGGCTACAGGAGTAATCAACAAGCACTCTCACGTAGAGCTTAAGAGTATTCCTCAACCCTGGAGAACTCTCTACATGATCATCACCAAGTCTGTTTCTGGTCGTGATAGCGGCTATGAGCACCCTAAGCTCATGGAATTACAAATATTCTGGGCATTGGTCAACAAGAAACACATCGCTATCGAAGCTCTGATTTGGGATGACATGATGTCATTTCTCAACAAACTTGGCTCAAAGATTCCCTACATCAGATATACCAAATTGTTGATCCAGAGAGCACTTGGACTTCATCCCGACATTCCCAAGAGGCTCAATGACCCCGACAATCACGACATGTTGACGGAACCTATTCTCTCTGTCAGAATCAAGGAAACGTCCACAAAGAAACAAGGTGCTGTGCTGCCAGATTTCCTTCTAACTGAAGATGTCAGAAAGCTCGAATCATACCAAAGGTATCTGGAAGTAGTCAGACAAGGCAAAGTTGGTCATCTCGACGAAAAATCTTCTGGTACACCTGTAAGGAGAACCAGAAAAGGAAGTGCTGGAAGTGTCACAAGTACAGGTAGTCAAAGGAATGTTCCAAAGAAGAAACCTATTCCAAAGAGGAAACCTACCCCTAAGAAGAAAGTTCCGTCTCTGGAAGCCACTCCTATCATTTCACCTGAACCGCAAAGACAACTCAGGGACGAGGACTCTGATGCTACTGACACAGATGAAGAGATCTCATACTCTGAAACTGCAAAGGATGTCAATCCCTCAGTAGCAAAACCTCCAAGTCCTCCGGCTGTCCAAGAAAAAGGGAAGACTCCTGCACTTGTACCTTATGATGAGAGCTCTGAAGAAGAAGAAGAAGAGCAACTGAATAAATCATACAGAAAAAAGTTTCACAACGTCCGACACCTTCAAAAGGCCGAACAATTTGCTAAAGATCAAATGGGTGGCCCAGGAGGATCAAGTGGTGCTGCCTACTCCTCTCCATCTCCTGATGCGGTTAATCAACCCGATAAGGGAGCTGGTGCCACCACTCTTGTGCAACAACAAAAGCCTGTTGAAGACACTATTGTGTATGATTTTGAGAAACAGGAAACTGAGAAAGAAAAGTCTAAGGATGACGAGGATGATTATACAAAGTTTCTTCTCGACAGTCCAACACACTCAAAGGAGAAAACCTTAGAAACTCCTAAGGACATGAAGTCTCCTCATGTCTCCTCATCATCGGACTCTTCATCTCATTCATCACCACCTCCATCAACGAAGTCAACCAGATCATCATCCAAATCCGTGAAGAAACCATCTAAATCTTGGATTTCTCAAACACATGCAAGAATTGTGAAAGCTGTCAAACAAGTTAGAAAGAAGGACATGCTCCACAGAAAACTTAATTGGTATGCTGAACAAATGCAGTACTTACATGATGAGAATGACAAGATGCGGAAAGATAGGAAAGCCATTCAGGAATTCATGAAAAGTCATCGTCAGGAGGAACTGAATGAAATGATTGAAGGTTACACTCAAAAGTACCTTCAGGATATCGTTCCTAAAGTCCAAAAGGAACTGGAGAAGTCAGCAAGAGATCAAACTCACAAGTTTCTTCTCGACACTGTCCCCGGTGTGACTAGAGAAGTATTCTCCAGACAACTCACCCCTAACATCGTCGCATTGGTTAAACATACAATGGCCAAAGAAGCTGATCTCTCTGAATCTGAGTTAATCGCTAAACTAGTGATGCAAATGTCAAAGCGATCTGGAACGTTTACTTCGGATGAAGCTAAATTTTTCGAAGGTCTACTTGCTTTTCAACTCAGTTCATCATGCAAGGAGTCAGCCGATCAACCCAAACGGCCAAGAGATGACGATGATAAGGATAAGGACTCTGCACCTAAACGTCAGAAGCAGTCTGGTCAATCTACATCTATGCCACCTCCTCTACCACGGACTTCTTCTCAACATAAGACTCCTCCACCTCGGTCTTCTACTGATAAACCTCGGGACGATTCCGAGTTACCACCCCTGACTCATAAAACTGGTGATTACTTTGAGTATACGGGTGGTGACGATGAAGAGGTCCTTGAGCCCCGACAACAACCCACCTCACCCAAACAAGTGCAGAAACCAGCTTCATCATCAAAGCCCTCCAAAAAGAAGAAACAGACGACTCAGCCCGGAGTCGTATCATGGCTAGATGACGATAAAACCGAAGAGTTTGAATGGTTCTCCACACTTGTCAATCAAACTCCCTACCCTGATGAAGGTCAAGAATTGGCAGATGGTTCAACATTGGAGCATGCAAAACTGTTGCAAGAAAAGTTCCATGTGAAGAAAATGACGAAATCTGAATTGAAGCGAATCAAGAATGAAGCTTTTCAACTATGGAAAGACAGCTCTGAAAGTGACCTCGAGGTCGAATATCATCTTGAGAACATCGCTCGAGCTATGTCCAACAACATGGATTGGCTCAATCCGGAAGCAAACATTGACTTCACACAAAGGGACAACCCTCCATACTACACCGACTGGACCAAACCTCTACCGACCATTGGCCAAGCAGACGAACCAAGGATTCCCTTCCGATATTTCTTCAACAAAGACATGGAATTTCTTCTCCATGGTGGCGATGGTTCGAGAAAATACACTACATCATTGACTCTTCCATTCCCAGCGGCCATTTACTCTAACTGCATAGCTATCGAGGAATGTGCAACTCACTTGTTTTCTGACAATGTGCAAGCATACGACCAAGATGCATTGTATGGGATTCATCATTGGCCTAAACGCCGAAGAATCTACTACAGAAGCTGCCTGGTTCAGAAGTCTCAACATGAAGTGTATAGCTCGAAGGACATCGTGGCCATCAAACACATTGATCTCAAGTCTAAGTGGGACTACACATTCTTAAAGAATATCATAGTCAAACGACAAGATGAACATGACTATGGATTCTCTGAAGCTGACTTTGAGAACTTGTTCCTCAACGACATCGAAGACATGTATCTTGCCAAAGTACAGGGTCGTATGAGACAATTCTCGACTGAAGTTCAACGTGAATTTATCAAGTCAGTTCTCATCTTCATTAGACGCATCGTGATCAAAGAACGTGTCGAAGATAACCTGATGGCCATTGAATCATATCAGAAACGTGTAAACTTCACTCCACCACAGCTTGATCTTCCCGACATCAACCAGCTTAAACAACTCACGCTCATCAGCAAACCTTTCGGCGTTGTTTACCGCAGTGAACTTCGAAGAAACTGCTTAATGGCGTGTAGTGAGCTCCACAAATTTGGGGATCATACCTTGAAGCTGGTTAGGGATGGATTGGCATACAGATTGAAGGATATACGCATGAAAGTTGGGAATCCTAAGCGTTGGAATTCTCAGGAAAGGAGGGATGTGAGACGTATCATCACCATGATTGATGAACGGTTGTTCAGAAGGGATCAGTTCAGACGACTGGAGAGCTATGTTGGTGGTCGACTCAGGAGAAACATCATCGGCTTTCAACGCCCGGTGCGCACTCCTGGGAATATCACTGCACTTCCTGGTACCCCTTAATTGGTTTCCTTCATATAATTTTGGATGTATGATTATATATGTGAATGGCTTGTGCACACATAACAGTGTACAACCCGCAATTGTCAAGAAAGGACCCTGTGGTACGCCTCAGTGCCACAATCCTTATAAAAGGAGCGAAAGCTTCTTATTTTTGAGTAAAACCTATCAAACCTTTCATTTTTCAAGGTTTTGCTCAAAAAGACAAGTACTTCCCCATATGATTTTAAAACCTCAACCGTTTATATCACTAGTTGAGGGGGAGTATTTGAACTAAAAACTTTGTTCACAAATTGTTCACAATGGTCACTCTTCCCGCAAAACTCAAAATGGTCATATTTATTCTCAAACATTTCAAAAATAACATCTTATATGCCATTTTTGAGGGGGAGAAAATTATGTGATAAGAAATATGTTGTACAAAATGAAAATGAATCTGTGTACCTCAGACTTAACCAACGAATTGACGGTACTAAACTGTGTGTAACTCGAAAAGACTTGTCCTGGACGGGTAATAATTTCAAGCTAGTTCGCTAGTGATGTAAACGTGTCTCGCAAAGGACTTGTCCAAGTAGAAAGTACCATTCGAGAAACTTTTGATAGACATGAACTCTGACGGGTTTGACAACCTTCCAAGGGTTGTCTACACCTTCAAGGTAGTTATTAGAGCTAGTTGTCACCTAAAAACTGACAATGTAACTCTTTAACTATTCAACGTAACCGTGTCTCGCGGGAGATTGTCTATCTTTAGTGGATCAATTCAAAAAGTGCGCGCTCTTTCCTCACTGTGCATTTAACCATTAAATCTATTAAGCACACGTGGAGGGGGAGTATTTATGCAAAACATCATCTCTCACTGTGGTTCAAACATGTTTTTCATTAACAAACCCTTTGAGAGATATTTTCACAAACAGTGGTTTTAATGGCAAACATAGGTTAGTCATGGAGTTATAAGGTGACTAAGGTTAGGAATAACCGTCCTATGATCCGCCAGAGCCGGAGGGATCTACCCAAGGATACTACCATTAGTTAGTGTTAGAAGTCCTTAGGAATGATTATAAAAAGGAGAAAATGAGAATCGGAGAAAGAAGGAGTTGAAGAATCAAAAAGAAATGTAAAGTAAAGGGTGAAAAGAAATAGCCCTCCAGATTATTCAACTTAGGGCAGACACCGGGTTCAATTCATATGCTACTGGTTGTCACTTTGTGACACCGGTATTGAAGATTAAAAGTCGTCATGGACCCAGTGACGCATGCACTAAACCTTCTTAGCCACTCAAGTTTCTCTCAACAGAAGCTTGTTTCATTCTCACAGGGAACCCTACATAAACTATTGGCTTTCTCTTAGAGATCGCTGGTATTGAAAAAGGAGACCCTCTCCCTAGTCTCCGCTCAGGAAAAACCAAAACGCACTATTGAGTCTAGAGCCACGAGATTCATCAAAAGATCTCTTAGGAACACTTGACATTTAATCACTTGTTGATCAACAAATAAGATCTTCAGTGATTCAGTGGTTCATATCGAGTCCTTCACAGATCTTAGCAATCTGTCGAGAACATTTATGAGAGGTTCACTTCTGTGATTCTCAGTGATTGAATGGAAACTCCTGCCAGGGTCAACATCAAACAGCCCTGACAGCAGGTCACTTCGGTAACTCCCCGTGGATTACGCGGAGTGTGTCTCAAACGGTCTACAGTCGTGAGGTGATGCTTCGGTGTACCTCAGCGACTCATCTGAACTGTAGATGTATTTCGGTACATCGCGTTATCTCACTTGTGGGACTCCAGTTCAGGAACGGCCTTTGTAAGAATTAGAGTTGTGTTTTCACACTATGCTGTTAACACTCTCGAAGTTCAAACTTGTAAGTGCCGGAAACCGCTTATTACTAACCGTTTGCAATGTTTTCTTCTTATGGAAGCTCCGGAGTGGGATGATCGTGCTGACTCTTCTCATGCTCATGCCAACATCATCACTAATGGAAGTTCTATTCGAATGCAACACAACAGTCAGAATGATTCTTCATCAATCAAAGAATCTACAAAGTCAAAGACTTACAGAACTTCATCAGTATTGATTTCCAACGTCAAAGAGCGTGTGAGCATGTTGAAGAATGACGTGGAGACACTGGAGCAGCGAAGCAGACCTGAGGCAGACTGATGCAGACAACAACATACTATCACTTTCACCACAAAGAATAATGATCAAAGAACAAAGTTAAAGATGACGTCGAAGCTTAAACCGTTCGAAGATAACTATCTCTCTACACTGGGGAGATTGTTCGAATCAAGGCAATTCCTCTCACAAGAAAGAAGAATGCCAGAAGACGTCACAGCTACTATTACATCAACGCCTTCACCGTTTACATTCATATATACTTGAGGGGGAGATTGTTGGAATCACTCCTAAACTGTATTTCAAGTATTTATATTTCATATGTAATAGGTAGCTTTATTATGGCCTTTATGTTTGTTTTAGGTCCAGCTTATGTAGAAGGCCCATAAGCTGAGGCCCAAGCCCAATAAGGAATAGGGAAGGAGAGGGAGTGTTGCCCTAGCTCCTTGCCTATATAAACTCTTGTAAACCCTCATTTGAGGGTTGGCTGTTCAAGTTACTCTTTCACATACATCTACGCCTAACCCTTCCTCATTTATACGTGTGTGTGTGTTTGGTATTTGTTCAATCGCCTTCATCTCTTCTCTTATAAGCTTGTGTTGTAAAACTAGTGACCTAACAAGATGATTGTAGGAACGTTGGTAGACATGATGACAGGTTAAACGGGATTTTATAACTCTATAATTAAACCGAGAAATAGATTCTTTCACGGGATTTTACTAAATCAAGAGAAAACCGTATTATAGACAGAGTCAGCCAAGTCGCTAAGAAAACTTGAACCAAGTCGCTAAGCACCAAGTCGCTAGTTAAATTTTGACAGCAAGTCGCTAAGCACCAAGTCGCTAAGTTGTCAAGTCGCTAAAGAACAACTCGCTAAGCACCAAATCGCTAGTAAAATTTTGACAGCAAGTCGCTAAGCACCAAGTCGCTAAGTTGTCAAGTTGCCAAAGAGCAACTCGCTAAGCACCAACTCGCTAACACCAACTCGCTAACAAACTTAAGTACAAGTCGCTAACTTTCACCAAGTCGCTACCCGTAGTGGAGACTCCACTAAGTGTACTGTTTGTCGGCTTGTCTCAATAGACAAGTCGCTAGCTCAACTCGCTAAGGCCTTCAACTACAACTCGCTATCAAATTACAAAGCAAGTCGCTACCAAGAAAACTTGTCCGTGGCTTAAGTCGCTAGCAAGAAAAACACATAAACATCACTTTTCAATCCAAAAACAACCCAACCACGATGATTCAAGCTTAACAAATCAAAACCCAAGCACATACAATGATTCTAAACACAAAACTACACTCAAGTTTCAAACTTTAACGCTAGAAATGATCCAAATGATGCAAAAACCACTAAACTTTTTCAAACTCTAAAACCACCTAAAAGTCACTAGAAATCCAAAGATATGTAAGAGATGATCAAACCATGGCTCTTGATACCATTTGTAACATATTGGATTTCACATACACATCAAACCAAACACAAAGTAGGCGTACAAAGAGTTCTAGAGAGAGAAAGTTAGAGGTTTAGGGAAGTTTAGTGAGAGAAAGAAAAGTCTTATTATAAGCTCCAACTCTCTACCTTGGAAGGTAGAGAGTATTTATAGTCTTTACATAAATCTCCACCTATCGGGCTGTGGATCAGGCATACAGTGGGTAAAGACCCGTCCGTCCTCCACGGTGTTACTTAAACTAAATACTACTTAAGTTATAATAATCTACGACTACGAGCTTTCTAATGATTACATATACTTGAGGTGACCGACTCTTTAAAAACTGGATTTACTAAATCCTAACAAAATGCAACATTCTGATAACAATTATTACTTTAAGTTATACAGGAGGATTTTTCATAGGTCTACACAACCTTCTTTCAAATAGTGTAGAGGTGTCGAGAATACACTGTGTTAATGACGCAAAGGTTACATTGATGAGAATTAAATTTAAATGGATTTCAATCGACTTGCCTTATGCTCAACTTCAAGTTACAACTGTTCTTGAGGTATCTTGACATGTTCTTTTCTTTTTAATTACGTTATTAAAAAGGAGTTGGATACTAAGACTATAATGCTCACATTATAGTCTTTAACATGGGCATTGGTGGACTTACGTCAAGATTGCCAAAGGGTAATATCTTATTGCATATGTGTTATACGTTAGCTCATCAACATTATACGTTACAATTTTAATATTGCATAAGGATTATCCAGCGATGTAGTAAACATTAGGGTGTTTGGCAATATAAGAATTTCTATACAATTTTAGTTCATCTGTATTAGAAAAATAAGGCATCTGTATGAAATATTGCATGATGATTATTAAGCGGTGTTTAGCAATATACTAATTTGTGTGCATTTTAGGGAATATGTATTAAAAAAATAAGGTATATGTATGGAATATTACATAATGATTGTTCAACTCATCATGTTTGTTCAACTAATTCAGGTTCTATTTAGAAATATACATTTGACATGTCCCCATCTGCAACTTCCTGGAATGGATGATTTTAGTGACGAAGATGATTTTGTCAAACGATAATATGACATTTCTTCTTGGTTGAACGCTGATGATTTGTTACAAGGTGACGACTTTATAGGCATCGAAAGGTAAATGGTTTGAGAGGCTTCTCTGGATGTTTCAGAATTTGCAAGAATTTGAAGATAGTCATTGCTTAGCTTGTAAAAATATTATTTGACAGTTTTTGTTTAGCTTACTATATCTTAGGGGATGTTGTATTCTTATTGTAGCATCACTCATCAATGCAAAATGCATCTCTTGTATTCTGATTGGAAAGTTAAGTTTATAATAAGATTAATTCGTTCATAACATGACTACTTATTTATTTGTATGTTTATTGATATCTTTTGTTCAACTATATTTTTCGGTTGATATATCTTTTCATTTTTGGCTTTAGCAAGATTTTATTTGGCTCTAATTTTTCTTCAAACTTGTGTAGGTATATAATTCAGGATATGACATTGATGCTCTTTGTGTTGGCCTGTGGTTCGCCATTTTGACAGTGACTTGTCATCTCATCTGTTTGATTAATTTATTGGTATATGTTAGCCTCGCTTTTTTATAAAGATAACGTCACTTACGTGAATAGGACTAGATGCGTAGTATACTTTGCCCATAGGGACTAGTATCGTTTAAGTGGCAAAGTTAAGGTTTGTTGAGCCTATAAATACCCCTCATGACTCTCCATGAGGGGTGAGGTGAACCATTTGGCTAAAGGTGTAGTGTGTGTTTTCTTAATAAAAGTCTTTGTTTTCTCCTCCCTCTCTCTACTTTCTCTCACTAGAAGAGATGAATCTATTCATCTTCTTTCACCAACCCCGACCTCCAAAACCACATAAATCTTATGTTCATCGGTCCTAACAAGTGGTATCAGAGCCATGGTTACTTTTTGATGATTTATTGTGGTTTTGTTACTTGTTTTAGGCTTTTTTTTGTACTATTTCTGTGGGTCCGAAAAAAAAAATTCCGTGTCTTTGGGTAAGCAGCTTAAACAAATATTGTGTATCTCTTTTGGTTCAAAAAGTCTTGTGCTCTCATGTTTAAATCTGTCTTGTATCAATATGTCTTGGTCCAAACAGATATATTTTTTTAGCCTTTTTGTCACCATATCCGTGAAACAAAAGTGGTCATCCGAGCAGTTTTTTATGGTCAAACATGGTCAAAAAAGAAAAGCTTTTATGCTTTTCTGGGTTTAATATGAAGCTGAACTGAAATATTGGTCGGAAAAACTCGCCGGAAAAAGTGGTCAAAGGGTCAAAACCCTCATTTTCTACGCATAAGGAGCCTTTTCAGAGCATTTACGCATAACTGTGAAGTTATGCGTAAGAACAGTTAGGCGTATGTCTTTACGCATAAGCATATGCTTACGCATAAACTAAACTCGGATTACGCATAAGTCATGATGTTTACGCGTAAGACATAAGCAGTTTACGCATAAGGATTCAATGAAAAAAGCTACGCGTATGACAGACCTTACGCGTAAAAACAACATTGACCTCGACCACAAATCAATACCGTATACCAAATTCTACACGACCCCAGTCCGAGTGTTCCAAAACCATAAACCAATCCTACATCTATACTAACTCATTCTCCATCCCCTACCACACCTATTTAAGACTCATAGTTCAAAACGTAAACTGAAAAGATAGATCTCATATTCTTTTTCAAGTTTTTTTTTTTGCAATCTTTTCAAGATTGTTTCACTTGAAGTATTATCATCATCGACCACAATTTGTGCTACTATCCGAATTTAAAAGAAAAGTTTATAACAAGTATGTTATATCTTTACTTTCATTCGTTCAAGACTCATATTAAAAACAAACCTACCCGAGACCAATTATTGATCTTGAAGAAGTATTTCTTTGAAGCTGTGACATCAAACGCGTAAGAAAAGTGCAAGCAAAATAGAGGTTGTGTTTGTCATGATGAGTTGATGAGCTTTTGTGATGTTTCTGAAGATTAGGTGTTAAGATGTGAGATTAGTTTGATGTGAGAGGCGTTATTTGTTCAAGATCTGTTTGTTTTGGTGAAAGCAGTGATAAGGTGTAGGCGTGTGTCTCAATTGATTTTAGGTTTAGGTTAAGTACTCTTATACCCGGTTAATCGTGGGTTGGTATCTCACATATATTGGACGATGGGCCTATCTCTCTTGGTTTTAATGATGGGCTATTGGATCACGTTGATGGGCTGATGGACTGAGTACATTAGTGTGTTTAAAGTTGTGTTGGGCTGAATCGTTATACTAATTGAAACACGAAAAATGATATCCGAATTTGTTAACTATTTGGATTCATTTTTTAAACATGTGGTATTGGTATAATGTAAGATATTGGATTTCACATGCACATCAAACCATAACACAAAGTAGGCGTACAAGAGGTTTTAGAGAGAGAAAGTTAGAGGTTTAGGGAACTTTAGTGAGAGAAAGAAAAATCTTATTATGAGCTCCAACCCTCTACCTTGGAAGGTAGAGAGTATTTATAGTCTTACAATAAAACGCCACACAACGGGCTGTGGATCAGGCATACAGTAGGTAAAGACCCGTCCGTCCTCCACGATGTTACTTAACTAAATACTACTTAGCTAAAAAGAACTACGACTACAAGCTTTCTAACGATTACAAATACTAGAGGTGACCGACTCTTTAATACCTGGAATTTCTAATTCCTAACAATCTCCCCCTAAGGGAGGTCACCTCAAACATATACTAAAATTATATTGAATACAAACAGATATTACAATAAAAATTGTTCTTGCATTCTTGATGTAGCACTTTGCTATGAAGCTCGTAGTCATTGATTCTTCTCATTGCATGTTTGGTTAATCCAAGTGGAGGTCTTTTACTGATCCACGTGAAAATAAATTTGAGCCCGCTTTTGAGATCATCAGCTAACATAAATCTCTGAGACATCCATTGTGGTGTTGGTATTATGTGATGTTGTGACTTTCGGACCGACATGCTCACATTCTGGATCATGATATCTTCTCATCAGAGTAGCGGAAGCTTTCGTTGATTCATGATATTGGCAGCAGCGTAGCAGAAGCATGGAGTGAAAATATCAGAGTCATTGATGCACTTATCATGATTTCTTTTGAGATGAATGTGTAGTGTGAGCATGCGGCTATGGATTGACCGCTTCATTCTGATCAGCTGCAAACGTAGGGCGTACCTGCATACAACAGTTAGCAATAAATCGCACGAAAGTGTCTTTGATCACTTTTGTTGAATTGAGGTACACGGCCCACGGTTCCCCGTTGATCAGTACAAGTACTGCCTGTGATCAGGTATAATTCCGAAGAATTTCCTTGACAGTATTTCGTAGCTGCTCTAGCTGTTCTCAAACCGGAACGTCTCAAAGAAGACAACACGGAATGAGTGAACCAGAGAATAGAGATTCACTGATTGATGAAAGGATATTTGAAAAACAATCGTGTATTGCTCAATAAAAATTGTTTTTGCAATACAACGAAGGTTTTACTGAAAATCAATTATCAATCATAAAACACCTTTTGATTTGAAATATTCGTACACGGTCGATGTGCTAAAGAAAAGAGTTTTTAAGCACAATGACCGGTTTTTCAAAGGTATCCGTCAATCCATAACCTGAACCAGGATTGATTCAAAAGATTGAATCGCTCCATTGTTTCTGTTCAGTTGTCACATGGTTGATCTATTGAATAGATCTCACATGCCACCTACCAGGAGCTTGTTTGATGTTGGCTCCAGAAGGCTTTCCATCTTCATTGTGAATATGTATGCATATCACTCGGATGTTCTGGCAATACCACAAGGATAATGCGTAGGACTCAAGATATAATCTCTCTTTCCACATTGTGTGAAACAAAGAGTCTTCATTGAAAGTGTCCTTATGAGATTTATGGATGATCTCGTGGCTCTAGACTCAATTTGTGCATATTTGGATCCTGTATCGGAGACTAGGGAGAAGGTCTCCTTCTTCAATATCAACAATCTCTAAGAGAAAGTCGATAGATAATGTCGGTTCCCCGTGAGAATGAAACAAGCCCTTTTAAGAGGAACTTGAGTGGTTTGGGAAGTTGTAGTGCAGTGCGTCACTGGGTCCATGACGTCTTGTCTTCAATACCCGTGTTACCTTAGTAACCACCAGTAGCATATGTATTGAACCCGGTTACTGCCCTAAGGTTGAATAAATGGAGGGCTATTTCTTTTCACCCTTTTCTCATTCAATTCTTTTTCATTCTTCAACCCCTTCAGTGCTTACCGAGACTTCATAGCAAGAACCTTGTTGGGTTTATTCCAGTACTTGCTCTGTCTCAGTCCGCACTCTTCCCATATCTCATTTTTCTCCTTTTATCATCATACCTAAGGACTTCTACACTAACTAGTGGATTGTCCCTGGGTAGATCCCTCCGATTCTGGCGGATCATGGGAACAAATACCTAACCTTATCATCCTTATATCACCATACATAAAGTAAAGTTGGTCGGTCTATTTGGTATTGTTCATCTGCCATTGGAATTAATTGAAAACCATTTGAAAATCAATCCAGATACTTATGATATATTATCAAAGCATTTTGTACCTGAATTGTTTTTGATATTTTTAGAACAAGAGCTCCCCCTCAACATGTACATCAAGTGTTTGAAATCGTTTTGCACATGGAGGCAAGAGAAAGAGTTAACTTCTTTGAATTCCATTTTCTAATAGATATCAACATCACTTCCCTAATCAAATCAAGTAGATAAAGCATTTTGGGGAAGGATGAAGTTTTCAAAGTTTTGCTCCCCCTCAATATGTGCCTCGAGGTATGAAAAGAGTTTTGCACATACTAGAGGGAAGCTGCACATTGAGATAAATGATCACGTTTCAAATCAATGTGGTTTAAGATAGATGCTCTTCCTCAACATGTGCATGGAAAATTTGAAATCGTTTGGCACATGTGGGAAGGAGAGCTTGTACATCCTTATAAAACCATTTACCGAATTATCAGTTTAAATCCAATTTAAATCACAAATTCTCCCCCGATCACAATTATCAAATCATTTGAGATTTGTGATCTCTGTAGATTTAAATTGAATTTGAAAGCTTTTAAGGAGAATTGTGACTTGATTATGAAAACGTTTTAACTGATAAGGATCGGATTTTGAGACTTTAAACTCCATTGAATAAACATGCATGATTATCTTTTGAAAATAATTGTATGGCAAATAACTTTTTGATTTAATTGAAATCATTCTCCCCCTCAATCAATGACATAAGTTGTTGATTGAGAGATAGATATTTTGACAAACTTTTAAGTCCAGATGATTATCAAAAATAGAGTTCGAGTTATTTTTCAAAACAACTAGTTTTCATTAGATAGTAAGGATTAGTTTAAATAATCAGAGCAAAAAGTTTGAAAACCATGAACAAGTATGGCTCTGTTCTGTCTTTGAAAAGCGGGTTACTGCCTGAAATGACAATAAACCATTGTTTTTCTTTCTCCCAATTTTTTTTTTTTTTTTTTTTTTTTTTTTTTTTTTTGTTTTTTTTTAATACAAATTCGAACAACATATAAAATCCCGTGTCATTCTTTGAATGACAACAACAAGACCGTAGATATTATCGAATCGAGAAAACATGACAAAAAGACAATATTTTTTGAAGATTTTTCGAATTTTTCAATTTTTTTTTTTTTTTTTTTTTTTTTATGGATTTTGAAAGTTTTATATTATTCTATTTGATTTTTGAAGGTTTTATAATTTTGTATTTTGTTTTTCGAATAGATATATACAAGAGATAGATGAAGGAAACCTTTTACTCCTTTTCTTCCTCTTGAAGACGTTTGAGTGTTTCTGGTTGAAGGCTTTTAAGGCCAAGTCGTGGAAGAATAAACTCAAAACGTTCTCTAGGAAGAGCTTTGGTGAAGATGTCTGCTAACTGGTATTTAGTCCTCACAAAGTAAAGTTCCACCACACCGTTTTCCACTTGTTCCCTGATGAAATGATGTCGAATGTCGATGTGCTTTGCTCTTGAGTGTTGTACGTTGTTGCATGAGAGAGCAATAACACTTTTATTATCACAGTACAGAGGGATTTTGTTAAATTCAAAGCCATAGTCAGTTAATTGGGATCTCATCCATAGGATTTGAGCACAACAAGATGACATGGCTATGTATTCAGCCTCTGTAGAGGAAATAGAAGTACTCATTTGCTTCTTTGAAGACCAGCTCACAAGTTTATCACCCAAAACCTGAGCACCTCCAGACGTACTTCGACGAGTATCTTGACATCCTGCATGATCAGCATCTGCATAGGCTGTTAGTGACATACCGGTGTCCTTCGGGTACCAGAGTCCCATATTGATGGTTCCTTGGAGATACCGAAAGACCCGTTTAACCGCTTCAAGGTGCTTTTTAGTAGGCTTAGCCTGGTATCTAGCACACATGCAAACAGCGAACAAGATGTCTGGTCTACTAGCTGTGAGGTACATCAGAGATCCAATCATACTACGATATTTCGTTTGGTTAACCATGATCCCTGAGTGGTCCTCATCTAGTTTAGTACGTTCAATCATGGGAGTGTCTACAGGGTCACTAGAATCGAATCCAAATTTCTTTAAAATCTCATTTGCATATTTTGATTGATTTATGAAAATGCCTCCGGGACTTTGTGAAATTTGTAGTCCTAAGAAAAATGACATTTGTCCCATCATTGACATTTGAAATTTAGAACCCATTTCATTTGAAAAACGGTCACACTCATTGGGGTCAGTCGAGGCAAAGATGATATCATCAACATAAATTTGAACATGAATTAAATGATTGTCTGACTTCCTGGTGAACAATGTTTGATCAACTGCTCCTTTGCTAAATCCGGTAGATAGAAGGAACTTTGATAGCATATCATACCATCCCTTGGAGCTTGCTTTAAACCGTAAAGAGCCTTCTTCAAACGATAAACGTGAGTAGGATGCTCTTGATTCACAAATCCTTCCGGTTGGCTGACGTAGACGACTTCTTTAAGATCTCCATTCAGAAATGCCGTCTTTACATCCATCTGATAGACTACCATGTTCTTACTAGCAGCATTAGCCAAAAAGATTCTGATTGCCTCGATTCGAGCAACTGGAGCAAAAGATTCTTCAAAGTCAATACCCTCCTCTTGACGGTATCCTTTAGCAACTAATCGAGCCTTGTTCTTCAACACATCACCATGCTCATCAAGTTTTACTTTGAAGATCCATTTTAGAGCAATAATCATAGCACAATCTGGAGCAGGTACTAACTCCCATACATCAAGTCGATCAAACTCATGAATTTCATCTTGCATGGCATTGAACCAGCTGTCTTCATTCATGGCAGTTTTAACATCTTTTGGCTCGATCTTAGAGAGTACGGAGTTGAAGAAGCACCATAAGGCATCGGTTGCAAGTTGTTTCCGTGTGGATACTGGACGAGAGGGATTTCCAATGATGTTTTCTAATGGATGATCGTGAGTCCATTTTCTAAGGTGTTCATGTGGCAGTTGTTGAGGGACTGAGGTAGCAGAGTCGATGTCTCCTGAAGAAGATGGTTCTGATGATGATTCAGGAGCAAATATGTTTTCAAATGGAGCATCTTCAGGAGTAGCAAAGGGATTAACTTCATCATTGATGCCAGAAATAGTTCCATGATGTACGTTCGAAGATTGATGATTTGTTGATGAGACTGAGAGATCAGCAGTAGGCGCTTCTTGACTTAATGATATTGAGACTGTAGGATTGACTTCATTCTCAGGGATATGAGCAGCCTCTGTTGTGGGAATTAACAGTTCAATAACACTTGGCTCATAGAGTTCATCAAACATAGGATCAAACAATTTCTTTAAATCATCTTCAGATGGAGGTACATATGGAGTTACTTGAGAAGAGTTTGGTACAAGGGATGAACCAATGGGACTGTTTTGAAGAGCGGGTCCTGAACTGGATTGTCCAGGAGCCATTTGACCGGTCAGCTCATCAAACGTGACGTGAATTGTTTCCATGATATTTCGGGTTCTCTTGTTGTAGATTCGGTATCCTTTTCTGTTTGGTGCATAACCTACAAATACTCCAATGTCTGCTTTAGCTCTAAGTTTGCCTAAATCTTGGCCCTCATTAGTTGGATAGCACAATGCACCGAACACACGAAGGAATGAAAGATTAGGTTTTCTGTTGTGGACAAGTTCATATGGAGTTTTTCCATGAGCAGTGTGAATCAGGGATCGATTTTGGGTGTAGCATGCAGTGGCGATGGCTTCACCCCAGAGAAACATTGGAACTTTTGAGTAAATCAGCATTGTCCTTGCGGCTTCCACAAGTGTTTGATTTCGTCTTTCAACTACACCGTTCTGTTGAGGAGTTCAAGGAACACTTCTTTGATGACTGATTCCAATACTTTCATAAAACTCACTAAGTTGTTTGTTAACAAACTCAGTTCCATTGTCTGTTCGGATGATTCTGACCGTTTTGTTAAGACGAACCTGCAGCTGTTTGATGAGTTTGATGATGATATATGGAGTTTCATCCTTTGTCTTTAAGAACTTTACCCAGGTGAATCTAGAGAAATCATCAACCACAACTAACACATATTTCTTCCCAAAGATATTCTACACTCTCATGGGTCCACATAAGTCCATGTAAATTGTATGAAGAACTTCTGTGACAGAGTTAGTAGGTTTGGTTTATGGGCATACTTCTTGCTTTTTCCCAATTGGCATGCTGAACAAAGATGATCCTTTTCATACTTAAGTCTAGGTAAACCTACAACTAAGTCCTTTCTGGAGAGATCATTGATGGTGCCGAAGTTCAAGTGATTGAGACGACGATGCCATAGCCATGACTTTGTTTTTGAAGCCTTTGACAACAAGCAAATTGGAGAAGACTTCATCATATCTTCGATAGAGATGGTGTATAGATTTGAACCACGTGAACCTCTCAAAAGTTCCTTACCATCAAGTTCTCTAACGAAACAAGTATGTTTTCTGAAGGCTACTTCTAGATCAGAATCGCAGAATTGACCAACAGAGAACAGGTTATGACCAAGACCTTCTACATAATATACTCTGGAGATAACACTTTTACCAACAACATAATCTCCATAACCCATAATTGCATCGAAATGATCATTCCCGAATCTAACTGTCCCGATGAATTTGCTCACGAAGTTCATGAGCCGCGACCGGTCACCAGTCATATGCTTGGAATAGCCTGACTCCAGGTACCACAGAACGATTTGAACGATCTGCAGTTGAACACATACAAGAATGGATAACTGGATAATTGGGATCCCCATGCAAGAATGGGTTCCATTTGGTTAGTAACAATGGTTGGAACACCCACATCAGAAATAGAAGCATTCATATCAGAAATTAAGGCAATGGAATCATTATGAATAGATGCAGTACTAGTGTCTGTATTAGTCCTATTCAAAGTGTGCTCACTTCTTAAGGGAATAGTTCTACCAGTAGGCATCCATTTTCTAGTGGGCATTGTCTGATTAGTCCTATGACCAACAGGTATCCAATGATAGCCTATCTTACTAAATGTTCTTCCTGTGGGTTTCCACTGTTTTTTAACTTTCTTTCGCCTTTGCCTTTTTGCCTTCTTAGCATGATATTTTTCATTGACAAGATTCATTAGGGATTTGACAGTATTAGACAAAGTATTCATACCACATTCATGATAAGCAACAGAATTCAAGCAGACATCATTACAAGGTTTACAAATAGTATCAGAATTCGAATTAATTACAGTACGCCTATGGCAAATACTAGAATCAACACGATTCGTTTTATTCGGCTCAAACTTAAAGTTCCTAGATTGGTCTTCTACTCTCTTCCAATGCACATTCTTAGCTTGCGAGGTCCTGTCATTTCTTGTATTGTCTTGAGACTTTGACCTGCTCGCTTTAATGTCACTGATTACTCCTGTAGATGGAATGGGAACATTAGTTGGTTTTGCTACTCTTTGCTTCTCATGTTTAGATGTGTTGGGATCTGAACTACATGCAGGCACACTAAGGTTCACTTTCTTAACACTAGACGTGCTGGGATTTGTACTTCTGGAAGGCACACTAGAGTTCGCTTTCTTAGCATTAACAGATCTGGAATCTGAACTACTTGAAGGCACACTACGGATCACATTCAAAAGATCGGGCATCGAATGAATATCATACTTGGCACTAGGCATAAAACACGGAATCAAAGGATTAACTCTCTCACCTAAGGACTTAGGGCATATTGTGATTAAGCATTCTAGAATTTCTTGAGATCGTTTGGCATATAAGCATGCATGCCCAATTGCATTGTCAAGTGGTTTCTCTAACTTATCCTCTTCAACAATCTCACGGAGACATTCTACACAATCCTTAAGGGATGAGAAATATGTTTGAATAGCAAGTTTGTTATTCCTGAGATGAGGGGGAAAATATTTCACAGACAAAGCATATTTATTACAAGAGTGAACCTTTGATACACCATTCTCCCCATTGGTCATTGGCATTTTCCCTTTTACCTGGCTCTTCAGATTCTCAATTTCCTTTTGCATTTGTTCGTTGTTTTTGTTACGAGTGACCTTTATTGATTCAAATAACTCATTGAAATGACGTTTAACCTTTTCATTTTCTTCTAGAAAACTTTTGTTTTCCTTTTGTAATGCATTTACTAAGTTTTGAAGATGAAACGTTTGAGAATTCTGAGAATCTAAAGGAGGAGGCATTTGGGAGCCTGTCACATCGTTCTTTTGACCCTTTAATTGAGAGATTTGGGCTTTCAACTTTCTGATCGTGTTACAATGAGCTTGAATTTGTTCATCACGTTTGTTAATTTGAAAAACTGCATCAAACTCTGGAGCATCTGAGGATGTCTTGATATTTGAAGTTTTGACATTTTCTTTAAGATGTTGATATTTTAGTTGTAAATTAAAATGCTCAACCTCTAGTTTAGAAAAATGTTTAACCAAATTGTCGTGATCATCCAGTTCAATTTTCTCATTTAGTTTAGAATTAGTCTTTTCAAGCTCAATGACACGATCATGGGAGACTTTCAGGGCAACAGATAATTCATGAAATTGAGAAGCGTTAATGGAACAATTTGTAGCAGTGAAAAACACATCTTGAGCAACACATTCAGAAATAAGAGTCTCATTCAATGTATGCAAGTTCTTCCTCTCAATCTTATTATATTTTAATGCACACTCATAGTCACTAACCTCAACTATCATTGCATCAAATTCCTTTTCCATTTCTTTAATGTCTAAATTCATTCCCTTTTTAAGACTTTCAAAATGATCTTTTAGTTGTTTAAAGAAAGGCATGACTTCAGTTAAATAACATTCTTTTGTTTGCTCAAAACCCCTTTCCCCTTCAGTTATACCAGTGGGTGTGATCCTTTTCTTACAAGTTTTCTCAAAATCAACAAATAGTTGAAAAATAACATATTGACTGATTAAGGTCTTGCTTTTAGTGGCAATAGTTCTAGGAACTAGATGCATTGGTGTATTGGGAGGATACACAGTCGCTTTAGGCATTTTCCTAAGGGGAGAGTTTGTTTCAACAATATTTTCCGCTTTCTGCTTATCTAAGTCCATTTTCCAGAACACATGTTGGGGAGTCAACAATGTTTGAGGCTTAAACATGTTCAAGGAAATCCAATTCTCCTTTTTGTAGTCATGGGGTGTGATAATTATTTTCTTCTCTTTACATTTAGGATCATCTAGTTTCTTGTTCATCTTCTCCCTAGTGACTTCATTTGATTTCTTATCTTCCTCTGTACACTTAATGCAACTAGGTTTTTGTCTAGGTTTAAGAATTTCATTGCCATCATAAAGAACCTTATGAGCATTTCTAGCCTTTTTAATGACCTCTGGATTTGGTTCCTCAACAAGGGGAATGCTATGCTTATCGCTTAAGACTCTATGCTTAGTGATTAAGTGGGTAGTCTGAATGGTATTTCCTTGTACGTACAACTTATTTTCAAGCTTGTTTTTCAAGGTTTTTAGATTAGAAAAATCATTCAAAAGTTTTGATTCCTTAGCACTGAATTCTTGCTTAAGCATTTTAACATTTTTTTGAAGTTCTTGGTTTTGCTTAGCAGTTTTAGAAAGCTTTTCTTGTAAGGAGTTTAACTCTTGTTTTAATACTTCTACTCTAAACCTACTTTTTCTAATAGTTGTACGCATTTGGTCATCCATTTCCTGCTCACGGGTGGTCAACTCAAATTTTGCACGTTGTTCATAAATAGCAACACGTTCTTTATAGGCATTCAGTTCAGAGATGACAGAATCATCAGGGGCACATGCAGTGAATTCATCAAAAACATAATCATTATTGACTGCAGAAGATGCATCATTTGGTACAATCTCACTTTCACTTTGTTTCACATATTGATCATATGGGACAACATTGATATTACCCATATTTTCAATATCTGATTCAATAAATACAGTTGATTGTACTTCGTTATGTATCTTTTGCTCATCAACTTCATCGTATAATTTTAATACCTCAGAGATGAGTTTGTCTTTGGTGGACCAGCTTGTGGTGATGAAGAGACTTTAGAAGAGACCATTGGAGAAATGCTAGCCATGAAGATGGTTTGTGCAGTGGGTTCTTCATCAACATCAGAGTCGTATGCATCACAATCAGCTACTTGAAAGGCATTCTGATGATTATGGCCTATCTCCTGAATTGGTTGCTCATCCACATCTGCATCATATGTCTTAGCATTTCCCTCAGCCAAGAACAACAACTCCTCTTCATCCAAAGCTGCACCATTATCCTGAGCTTGGACAAGCAACATCTTATCCCTGAAGTACTCTGCATTCTGAGGGCTTTTTTGGCGATGTGCAGTTCCTTGCAATGTGTCCCTCACCTCCACAATTGTAACATTTGATTGGCTTTGCTTGACCCTGATTTCCATTCCTTTCTCTATTCTGATTTGCAGCATAACCTCTACCAGCTCCACCTCTTGCTTGTTCGTACTGTCGTTCTTGAACTGGCTGCACCATAACCTTCCCATCTCTGACAGTGGCTTGATTATGTGGATTGGAAGCAGTTCTGAGATTGTTGTTGGTGTGTGGAAGAGAGTTCATGTTTTGACTAATCAGAAGAGCTAGTTGATTAATGATGTTTCCCACGTGTGCATCAGCATCAGCTTGTTTGAACATAGGATCAGGAATGAGTTGGTGATTACCATTACCCATGGGTATGACTTGTGAGGCTTTGGTTGTGATTCCGATGTTTGAGTAGAAGGCAGTTGAATCATTTGATGAGCTTGTCTCTCCCTGGTTGGTTTTGAACTGATTAAGAATCCTTTTTTCAAACATAGCATGTCTCTCATTCTGAAGGAGGAAGGCATAGAGTTGCTCATAATTTGTATTCTTCAATCCTTTGGTTAGCTTTACAGAGGTGACAAACTTGTGCCATTCAGGATTCATGTTGTTCACAAACTTTGAGTTCAGCTGAATGTTTGGCATAGTCATTCTGATGTTCCTCATATCATTAACAAGCTTGTGGAATCTCACATAGTACTCATAAACACTCTCATCTGGTTTCATTTAGAAGTGTTCAAATTCATCATAGAGTTGTGATTCTCTGTCTTCCATAGTTAATTCAGAACCTGAGAGAAGCATCTTGACATTATCCCACACTGCCTTTGCTTCGGTGTTGTGATTGATCAGCTTGTAGATATCTTTTGGAAGACCTTGAAGTATGATGTTAGAAGTCCTGATATCAGCATCGAATCTCTTTTTCTCCTTATCATCGAGCTCATCATATGTCTTTGGTCTGTCAATTCCATAGACGATTGTTCCATCTTCAGCTGTATCAATTAAGTCTCTAGTAGTCTCAACCCGATATGGTCCTTCATCAATGGATTTGAGAATGTTGACTCCATTTTCCTTTCCAAGACAGTACAATCTGATTCGTTGAGCCCAAGAGTCGTAGTCAGTTCTGTCAAGCATGGGTGGACGAGTATCTGAACCAGCTGCTTGAACATCCTTGGCAACAGTGGAGATGATTGTAGGAACGTTGGTAGACATGATGACAGATTAAACGGGATTTTATAACTCTATGATTAAACCGGGAAATAGATTATTTCACGGGATTTTACTAAATCAAGAGAAAACCGTATTCAAAGGATATCACCCAAGTCACTAGGAAACCTTAAGCCAAGTCGCTAAGTGCCAAGTCGCTATATAACAACTCGCTACAATCCAAGTCGCTAGCAAAATTTTGACAGAAATTCGCTAAACACCAAGTCGCTAATTTGTCAATTCGCTAAATAGCAACTCACTAGGTACCAACTCGCTAACACCAAGTCGCTAACAATATAAAGTACAAGTCGCTAACTTACACCAAGTCGCTACGTGTAGTGGAGAATCCACTACGTGTACTTTTTGTCGGCTTGTCTCAATAGACAAGTCGCTAGGACGAAATCGCTACCAAATACCACTCCAACTCGCTAACTTTTTACGAAGCAAGTCGCTATGATGAATATCACACCGAGAGCCAAGTCGCTAACTAGAAAATCACAAAAAACACCACCTTTAATTCCAAAAACAACTCAACCACGATGATTCAAGCCTTCAAAATCAAAACCTAAACACTTGTGATGATTCTAAACACAAAAGTACTATAAAAATCCAAACTTTAACACTAGAAATCACCCAAATGATGCAAAAACCACTAAACTTTTTCAAACTCAAAAACCACCTAAAAACCACTAGAAATCCAAATATATGTGAGAGATGATCTAACCATGGCTCTTGATACCAATTGTAAGATATTGGATTTCACATTCACATCAAACCATAACACAAAGTAGGCGTACAAGAGGTTTTAGAGAGAGAAAGTTAGAGGTTTAGGGAACTTTAGTGAGAGAAAGAAAAATCTTATTATGAGCTCCAACCCTCTACCTTGGAAGGTAGAGAGTATTTATAGTCTTACAATAAAACGCCACACAACGGGCTGTGGATCAGGCATACAGTGGGTAAAGACCCGTCCGTCTTCCACGGTGTTACTTAACTAAATACTACTTAGCTTAAAAGAACTATGACTACGAGCTTTCTAACGATTACATATACTAGAGGTGACCGACTCTTTAATACCTGGAATTTCTAATTCCTAACATATAATTTTCACGGAAGGATACAAATTCACGGCTTGAGCGAAGATCTGAAAAAATGACTACGGGGTTTTTGTACGGTATTATTGATGCGAAATTGACGTAACATTTCACGGGTGGACTTCTTTATCTTTGAGACGATGGTTGGTTGGATGCATGTCTCAAGATAACTTGTTGGGGTATTACTGTCACTTTAAGTGATTTTGAATTGACAATCTGGTTATAACTGATGTAAAGAGTTACGTTGTAGTGCTCACAGTGTATAACTATCACTTTGAGGAAGTTTTAGTACTCAGTGTCACACGGCATTGTGGATTGGTCAAAAATTTAGAACAAGCAATAAGTCACAAAGTTGGGATGTTTACTTCCTTTTCAAATTGGTCGTATCGGGTTTTCTCCATATGTGGTCATTACTATTAGCCGGTGAATTCAAAGGAGGTTCGATTAATGGTTGGTTTGAGAGATTTATTGAGAGTATTTTTGCTACATATTCTCACAGAATTTTGATCAAGCTATGATGTTAATATTGCATCAAGAAAAAGGTAATACGACATGTACGCAACATTATGATGATTCCGATAGCTCGAAACCATCAGGAGGGAGAAATTGGTATTTCCTCTTCTGTGATTGGATTAGAAGGGATTTGTGCTTAAGACTGAAGAAGGAGAAGTGGTGTGTGCACATCGGGGCTTTTTACCAACTCGGATGCAATACTAAGTGAGTTATGTTGTTACGATGTTCCCAGAACGACAACCATTGTGCTACAATCAAGAGTCTAATTTCTCCGCTGCGTGTTGGAAGAGAGTTGTCGGTTCAGGAGGGAGCAAAAGAAAGAAAAAGGCTCACTAGTTAGGAGGGAGTAATAACCTAACTAAACCGTTACACTTGAAGTTCAGAGCTACAAGAATTTGTGCCGTCGGCGCCAAAGATCAAATGCCGAGATCGTCGGAAGGGAGAACTTCAAGTTTGCCTCAGTATCTAGACTACAGAGACTCTGCGCTTCAACAAAGTCAACATTGTTCATTACTATTGTAATTTAATTTGTTTTGTATTTATAGGTCTCACTGTAACCAATCACGTGTGACGATATCTTGGAGGGAGATTGTTAGCCTCACTTTTTTATAAAGATAACGTCACTTACGTGAATTGGACTAGATGCGTAGTATACTTTGCCCATAGGGACTAGTATCGTTTAAGTGGCAAAGTTAAGGTTTGTTGAGCCTATAAATACCCCTCATGACTCTCCATGAGGGGTGAGGTGAACCATTTGGCTAAAGGTGTAGTGTGTGTTTTCTTAATAAAAGTCTTTGTTTTCTCCTCCCTCTCTCTACTTTCTCTCACTAGAAGAGATGAATCTATTCATCTTCTTCCACCAACCCCGACCTCCAAAACCACATAAATCTTATGTTTATCGGTCCTAACAGTATACACTTAGAAAAGAAAACATGAAAATGCAACATTCTGATAACAATTATTACTTTAAGTTATACAGGAGGATTTTTCATAGGTCTACACAACCTTCTTGCAAATAGTGTAGAGGTGTCGGGAATACACGGTGTTACTGACGCAAAGGTTACATTGATGAGATTTAAATTTGAATGGATTTCAATCGACTTGCCTTATGCTCAACTTCAAGTTACAACTGTTCTTGAGGTATCTTGACATGTTCTTTTCTTTTTAATTACGTTATTAAAAAGGAGTTGGATACTAAGACTATAATGCTCACATTATAGTCTTTAACATGGGCATTGGTGGACTTACGTCAAGATTGCCAAAGGGTAATATCTTATTTCATCTGTGTTATATGTTAGTGCATCAACATTATACGTTACAATTTTAATATTGCATAAGGATTATCCAGCGATGTAGTAAACATTAGGGTGTTTGGCAATATAAGAATTTATATACAATTTTAGTGCATCTGTATTAGAAAAATAAGGCATCTGTATGAAATATTGCATGATGATTATTAAGCGGTGTTTGGCAATATACTAATTTGTGTACATTTTAGGGCGTATGTATTAAAAAAATAAGGTATATGTATGGAATATTACATAATGATTTTTCAACTCATAATGATTGTTCAACTAATTCAGGTTCTATTTAGAAATATACATTTGACATGTCCCCATCTGCAACTTCCTGGAATGGATGATTTTAGTGACGAAGATGATTTTGTCAAACGAGAATATGACATTTCTTCTTGGTTAAACGCTGATGATTTGTTACAAGGTGACGACTTTATAGGCATCGAAAGGTAAATGGTTTGAGAGGCTTCTCTGGATGTTTCAGAATTTGCAAGAATTTGAAGATAGTCATTGCTTAGCTTGTAAAAATATTATTTGACAGTTTTTGTTTAGCTTACTATATCTTAGGAGATGTTGTATTCTTATTGTAGCATCACTCATCAATGCAAAATGCATCTCTTGTATTCTGATTGGAAAGTTAAGTTTATAATAAGATTAATTCGTTCATAACATGACTACTTATTTATTTTTATGTTTATTGATATCTTTTGTTCAACTATATTTTTCGGTTGATATTTTTTACTCCTAATCGCACAAGAAATTTATTCTTTTTAATATACAGTTTTATCACTTCATCTCCATTACACTCACTGCATTCTTTTATTATTTACATTAATGGATGTGTTCATTCTCATATATTACTTTAGTGCATTTGTTTGAGGCACTTTAGTGCATCTATTTGAGTAACTTTAGTGCATCCGTTTGATATAATTAGTTCACCCGTTTGTATCATAAAAGCAAAAAAAAGTGCAATACTTTTAGGTTCATGAAATTGACGAAAAGGCGGCTCCAAACAATGACAAGAAAACACGGTTAACGACCAAGCAAATATTCAAGTTGACGAGCCTTCAAAGAAAGACTCTACGGAGATACCACCTGTTACATCATCAACTGATATCAACATTCCAAAGCAATGAATGTGATAAAGAAACATATTTATATTAAAACCACAAATATAGAATATGGAACTTTATTATAATGAAATCTTGAATCTAAAGTTAATTCATATTTCTGAACACGATACTAATATATACAAGATCTATACAGATTTTATATCTTCTTTACTATAGGGAGTTTACAACACAAGATGTAAATGATATTATTTACTTATCCTGTTAAACTTATTCAAAACCAATGCCTTTGCGCTAGTTTCAAAATTGAGGTAACCTTTATGTATGAATGTTCCATGTTGTTCGGTAGTAGGTTATGCACTTTAGCATCCACTCCAGAAACTGTCAAAACATACAAGTAGAAGATCAGTAAACTATATGCATTTGTGATAAATACTTATAGCATTTTTTTTTCTTTTATTCACTTGAGCAGTTGTAATCATATGAGCAGCAGTATCTCCAAAAAAGCCAACAAACTTACTGCATCTGTTTGATGAACTTAAGTGCATCTGTTTGAGTCACTTTAGTGCACCCGTTTGGTCAAGTGAATGAATTTCATACATAAATCAAACGAAGCTCTACCGGATTTGTCTTGATTTGACTTTTGATACTCAGTCAGACATCAGATCTTTAGTTTAGTACTCGAACGGGCGTTTAAAATATTTGCTAATCATCGTAAAAAAATCAAATAAGGTACAACGAAACTACCATAGTCTTTCTTGTGCTTTGTCGTACAAGTGAGGTAGATCCTCCATGGTAATTTGTCACTTGAGGAAGATTGGTGGAGATACTATTCACTTCCTCACTCATATTTGATATTGAGTTACCTATAGCTGGGGCAACACCTTTCAGTTGATTAACAAACTCCTGCACAGGAACAAGTGTGAATAGGAAACCTATTTCAACTAAGTCAAGATCTGATTTAAATAAGTTGCTGAAAAAAGGTCAAATTTGTCAAAGAACACTATTCCATATCATGTGTCCTTATTTGACTTATGCTACTCAGACGAACAACTTTCAATTTTCCCCTTGAAACCTGTAACCTAATGTCGTAGCACATGGTATGATGATGTGGTGATACATACAGTAGCAACAAACTTGATGTCCATACAATTGTCTTAGCGAGTGTGTTCATCCAAATCTAAAATCCTCTTGCCTAAATTAATTAAGGCATCCAGTGTAACTAGAATATATTCACAAGAATTAGGGCATCACAATGTAAAATTAGTGCATCGCAGTTATAAAATCCCATTCAGACATTTTATCAAACACTTGGTGTGCAGTCTTATGTAAACATGTTTTCCATGTATTTATTTCTCAAATTCGTTTCAAAATAGCTATTCTATACAATTAATGATGTCAATAAACTCTGAAAATCGTTACATCTATAAACAAAGATAGTGTTTAACGAATCAAATTGCATAAAACTAAAAACCTAACTCAATATGAACAACAATTCATTCTGATAAAACAACAACAATCAATATATAAGCTTTATAATTGATTTTAAGTAGCAAAAATAACAAATCTATAATCAAGTTCAGTTACATACCTTAATTTGATCTTCGATTTGATAAATTATGATGAGACTATATTGAATCTGATAACACGATTGAATCTGATAACACGAAATCAGTTACATACCTTATTGAATCTGATAACACGATATGACTTCGTGATGAGATGATTTCGTGAACCTTCATGGTCGTGATTTTGTGAACTTTGTGAATATGGAACTAAGAGAAAAAAGTTCAGGTCTTGGATCTATAGAAAGAAGAAAAAGGAAAAAGGAAAAATGAAAAAAATTAGGCATTATATATGAAAGGTGCGAATTTACACAACATTCCCTTAAAGAATGATTAAAAATACAATAAAGTCCCTGTAGTTTGGTGTGAAAAAGGGGAGGGGAAGGAGGGGGTGATCTAATGGTTGAGATCATTTCTCTGACTTTTCCACCAAGATCAACTTTTTAAAAGAACCAATTTCTACTATACAAACCCTTTTATGATGTGACATAAGGGGGGTTTTGGTCAAAGATGTATTTTGTCCCTTTTTATTTGTAGTACAACACAGTTTTTTGTCAGTTTTTGTTTTGTATTTATGACATTTTTAAGCGTTTGACTTATTAAACTTTATATTTTATGTTCCGTACTTTTAGGTTTATATTTTTTTTGATATAAACAAAATTATAAAAATACAACAAAAATAAAAAAAAACACAAAAATTGAGGAAAGGTGCCCTTTATAAAAAAATAGAATGAGATAAAAAGAAGGTGCTTATAACCAGGGACGGAACCGGGACACAAAGTCATCAGGTGCATTTATAAAAATTCAAGCAAGACTACATGCATAAATTTTTGGGACCGGGTGCATTTATTTTTTTAAACAAAATTAACCTATGGGTGTCCCGGGACCCACGCTGGTTCCGTCCCTGCTTATAACTTGTCTCAATTCATAATCATATATTTACGAAATCACTAGTACAAAATACTTATTACAGTATAGAGAAAAACAAAAAAATATCTTACGGAGTATCTGATATGTTATCTCATTTATATCGTTTGGAACTTTGGATAGATGCATCATGCATGTAAAAACGAATCCGAGGTTGTTGTCTGCATTTCTTAGTAATTAATTTCTATTATATGGTCAATAGCATCAATGATAACGTTTGAAAACAATGCATATAGTGTGGTCTAACATGCACGTGCCCAAAGCTCTGAAAGCGTGACATTGTCCCCCTTAAATTTCCCACAGCCACAGGACAGAATTTTGACCAAAATGTTTATTTGAACCCGTGACGGCTCAAGGTTAATTTCGTCTTATCCAGATTTGAAACTTATTAATAAGAGTTTTGCTATAATTTCGTCTTTTCCTGATTTGAAACTTATTAATAAGAGTTTTCCTATATAATGACCGATGTTTGAAACGAGAGTCGATTCGGCCGGGTTAACTGGTTAAACTGGTACCGGCTAAAAAAGAGGATAAAATAAAAAGGGTTAACCGGTTAGACTCGCCGGTTTTTAATTGACTCGGGTCTATCCGGTTCTCGAAATCCGGCCGGGTTTGGTCTTTTTAATTTTTTTTATAGAAAACCGGGTTGACTCGGTGTTTGAACCGGATTGACCCGGTAGTCAAACGAGTTGACCCGGTTGAAAAAAAATATTTTTACTAAAAAACGGAGTTGACCCGGCAGTCGAACCGGTAACCCGATGACGCCACCGAATCAATTAAAAACCCGATTTTCAAAACATTGATAATGACTGTGGGACAATGTTTAAAACACATTAATTAACACTAGCAGAGTACCCGCGCGATGCGGCGGCGGGTACCCTGAAATAAACATTTTCAATAAACCATGCTTTAAGATCTGAAACGTTTTATGTGACGATAAATTTTTGAATGCCAAAGTTTCATGTCGCATACTTTAACCCTTTAGTATATTATAGTTGGGTACCCGCGCGTTGCGGCGGGTATCAAGTAATAAAGTTTTCGGCAAAAAATGTTTTCAATTTTATGTTTTCTCTTATAATAACCTTACCAATAGCGAAAACATAATAAGTTTGAGTAACTTTAAAAACAAGGGATGGATAATATCAAACTAATTCATATAAAAACAATTGAAAGTGGCGTGATTTTGCGTCGCGGTAGTCAATAATGTTTTGGGGTTATGGTCAGCTTAGTTTATAGTGGTCCGTAGTCACAAGTAAGTAGAAACATTCTTTTTATGAAATATATATGTAATAATCAATACCTCGTAATAAGTAAATAAAATATATTTTTGAACATGTTTGTATTATTAATATTGTTTATTATACTTGTTTATATAGATAAAATATATAAATAAAAGAATGCTTATAAAGTATATATCTTGTAAAATATATATTTATGAAAATGTTTGTACCATTAATATTGTTTATAACACTTGTCCCACATAGATAGAAAATATAAATAGAAGAATGTTTATAATGTAAAGAAAACTTACATGTTTAAGCAATCATTTAGAGTTATCTATGAAAAGTATAATAATTAACATACTAATATATTAACCATTGAATTATCACTTAGTACTTTACACATTTGCATTATTTGTCTTCAAAAAATTGTCCTGATTTTTACAAAAAATCGTTTTTTAATTTTGTGGTTAATTTTATTTAAAATAATTCAAAATTTATTTAGATTGTCTCTCGAAACACTCTTACGATATAATAATAGTTTTGGAACTTTGTAATTTTGCATGCATTTTAACATCATATTCATTTATATGTGCATTTTTGCATTAAAAATATACTAATTCAAAAAGAAATAATAAATGAAGCATTAAAATGTTGTGGAAGATAAATTAATAAAAGCTATGTATTGTGTACATTATGTATTAAAAATTGTAATGCTTAAAAAACACATTAATGACATTTTTAAAAAATTTATAAGAGAGAGTGCTAAATGCTTTATAAGTAGTATATATATGTGTAATATGTATACAATTAAATAAGTTATCACTTGTGAATTTAAATCTTTGCATCATTTGTCTTCAAAAAATTGTCCCGATTTTTACAAAAAACCGCTTTTTTACTTTTGTGGTTAATTTTGTTTAAAATAATTCAAATTTTTTTAGATTGGTTCTCGAAACACTCTTACGATATAATAATAGTTTTGGAACTTTGTAGTTTTGCATGCATTTTAACAACATATTCATTTATATGTGCATTTTTGCATTAAAACAATACTAATTCAAAAAGAAATAATAAATGAAGCATTAAAATATTGTGGAAGATAAATTAGTAAAAGCTATGTATTGTGTACATTATGCATTAAAAATTATAATGCTTAAAAAATACATTAATGACATCTTAATTTTTTTTTAAAAAGAATGTATTAAATGCTTTATAAATAGTATAAATATCAGTTTCGTTTGCAAGACAACTCTATATTAATTAACTTATACAAATTTTGTTATACTCATTCTATCCTTTCTTTAGTTATTGTATAATACAAACACAATTTTCTCTAAACTTAAAGTTTTAAATTTGATTAATGAGTAATAATAACCTTTACAAAACAAGTTTAAATGATAAGTTATAATAAGTTAATTACTAATATACTATTTATTAAAAATGATAATAATGTCGACCACTAAATTAATAATTTAAATAATGTTTAATTCTCAAACTTTTATCATTTTTTGTTTTAAACGCATAAACTTTTTCTTTCGTAATGACTTCAAGATGAACCCGTAAGTATTGCATCAAGGGTCATAAAAAACCACAAATTCGCAAGTATAATTATTTGCCGCTAAATATCATCGCTTTGCACAAATATTCGTCTATTTTTAACATATAGACAAATATCTCTCAATTGCTCATATCGTACAACAAAATGTATTCTATTTAAAAATATTTATATTAAGTACAAAATATTGATACCTACCTTTGCTGTATTTTTTCAGACTAGACGGCTATCCGTGCATAGTGATGAGAATTTATAGCGAAAAATAATTATAGTTGCGATATTGTTATTAAAATGTAGGGTTTGAGATTAAGATGAATATGAAATATATATATAAAAAAATTAATAAGCGAATGGTATAACATAAAAGCGCAATAAACAAAATATTAGACTCTTACATTAATTTGGTTGTGGCTAAAAGCTTGTTTAACAATGTAATCAACATTAGCGTAATTGAATGCTTAATAAAAAAACCCAATCTTCTTCTACATATGATAGATGGTGAAAATGATTGTATTATATATGTAAGTTAATTAAATGTAAATGAGTAATTAACAAAAAGTTCAATTTAAACAACTAAACATTAATTTAAGATCATTTGAGGACAAAAGATTCTTTACATAACAAATGATCAATCTTCACCCTCCATTTTATTATCTAATGGATGACATTAATCATAACAATTTAAAAAACCCATTTTCATCATTTTTCTTCAAATATTAATATCTTTCAAACCGTTAATCGTTAAACGAAAAAAAAAAAAAATCATTGCGACGAGCATTTAATTATCTTTCTATAGATAGGCACTTTGATATACTTTCGAGAAAAATTTTTTTTTCGTATTTTTCACGTTTTTAATTTAATTTTTTTTTAATTTTTTTACGTTACTGAAATTTGCATTAAAAATCATATATGATTAAACAATAATTTGAATATCACATGTGATACTAGTGTTAAATTATATATGATATGTAATATCACATGTGATATTAGTGTAAAATCACATATGATATACATATCATATCACGTATGATATTACATATCATATATGATTTAACACTAATATCATCAAATGTGATATTCAAATTAGTGTTTAATCATACATGAGTTTTTTATGCAAATTTTAGTAACGTAAAAAAACGAAAAAACGTGAAAAAAACGATTTTTTTTTCTTTTTTCGAAAGTATATCAAAGTGTCCGTCTATAGAAAGATAAATAAATGCTCTTCACGACGGTGTAGATATTTCCGCTTAACGATTAACGGTTTAAAAGATATTTAAATTATAAAAAACAGGTGAAATAATAAAATGATTCTAATCTCAGCCATTTCTTTTTAGATGGATGATGGAGATGGGTCTCTTGGTATGTGAGAAAAGTTTGGTATATAAAATAACTCTCCTCCTAAACATTACAGATGCATTTTTTTGGGAGCATTTATATCCATATTCTTGCAAAACTTTAAAATTAAACTAAAATACACCGTTGGTCCCTAAACTTGTACCAAAGCATCATGATGGGATAAAACTCGGCCTTTTCATCGCCACAGGTCCAAACCTTGGCCTTTAAATGCCAAATTAGTCCTTTGACAAAGTCAAAGTCTGATTTTTGTTTTGTAGTCGAGGGTATTTTAGTCCATACACATTTATACTTTTATAACACATTTATATTTTACCCCTTCATCTTTCATCCTCGTCATCATCTCCCCAAATCATTCATCTCCCCCAAATCATCATCTCCCCAAATCATTCGGATATGTGTAAATCGAAATATGTAAGGGGAGTACCTTATAACTGCATACATGGTATTCCAGGTTTGCCTGGTAATTAATCAGCCACATCAACCAAACCGGCAACTAAAATGAGCACATAATTCATGTTACTGATGACGAGGGGTACCTTTAAATTTCCTTTTCTTGCTAGCTCTCCTCTTTCTAATACATGGCATACCTGATTTGCCCAGTTATCAAAACCTACAGTGACCGCGAGCCAGGATTTTCCTCACAAGTTTTGAAGGTATTTTTTTGTACATCACTGTGAAAACATAGGTCCTTTTGATCACAAATCTTTTGGCAACAGAATTTAACCAATTATATACTGTAGATATTTAGAAACATGTATTGGGTTACTAATTGCACTTGCTCATAGGCTAAAACGCCAAAGTATATATGTTTAACAAGGATAAAGAGACTCATGGCAGTATCAAAATATCAAATGTCAATACAAGAAAGCGATAATATACATACGGAGTAATAACCACCATCGAAAGAGTAAAAAGACAAAGATCCAAGATCCATAGTATTATAAAGATGTCATTTGTTCAGATTCAGTAAAGTGAATATACATCAACAACCATAATGGAACTCTATCCATCTTATTATTCGAGACCAATCTTGTAAATTCATATGCTGGAGAGCTGAGCAGAGTTATTACCAATGGCACCTGCTTCTGTGAGCATCGGCACCAGCTTACCAGCTCGATGCTTTTCCATAACAGCTGCAAGCAAAACCCACACATTAACTTAATTCCAGACCATTAACAAAACTCAAAAACCAACAAAAAAGCGCTTAAGAAAGACACTCACCATCACAACCACCAATGTGCTTCCCAGCTATGAACACATTAGGAACGGTACTCTGACCAGTCCACTCCTTTAGAGCAGATTGAATTTCATCACCATTACCTTCCAGATTCATTTAAGTAGTTAGTTTTTGTTCTTGATGAAGAAATGCAGACATGTAAAATGATGGAATGAGTGAAATAACTTACTTTCCTCATCTAACTCGAGAAGCTTGTAAGCCACATTAAGCTCTGAGAAGAGTTGTTTCACCCTCTTACAATATCCACAGTACGTTTTGCTGCCAAAAACAAGCAACGTTCTTATTTCCGCCTAGTGATCATGGGTTTAAAACTGCTTGCTAATCCTAATCAATGAGAGTTTGTACTGGCTTTTTTTAACTCGTTATGCCTAATCACAATAAAATGATTCAAAGCTGCTTAATTTTCTCAAATAAGGACAAAATAATCTCTAACACCCTCAATACTACTTACTTTTTCAAACATGTAGTACTTGGTTGTTTTTCATAAGTCATAACACATAATTGTTGACAAAAAATATAAATTTTCATCTATATTTTCAGGATTGGTGTAAAATATTAAGTTTTGTAAAACTGTTCATGATTACTGTTATCAAGCTATAATTTTCAGAGTAAAATGTATTACCAAATAATTGCAACTAAATAGTATTACCAAAACACCAGGATTTTATCCAAACACTCTGCTAAAAGTTCTTGAAAGCTTATTGAAGGCTGAGATGGCGTTCGGGATTACTTATAAGAAATTTAAATTCTCGTATGTTACTGACGTAATCGTTTCTAAAAGCTCATTTCCATTAGCTTGGGAATATGGAAAATCATACTAGCTTATAAGAGCTTCCCTAAACTTGTTTGAAAAACAATACTTATGTAGGACCTTAGTTTTATCAACCTTATCACAAACCCAACACGTATATCACTATACGCGTAGAACACGTTAACCACAAACACAAACAAAGCGTAGAAATTAGATGAGAAAGATGGTGACTTAAGATATGAAACCGTGTATGTGAAGAGAGAAAGATAAACACAAGATGTTGTATTTGCTCCAAAGAAAACACACACACACACACACACTCAAGCACACCCCTCAAATGACCATTTGAGGGGTATTTATAGTTGGAATACATGATGCCCTAAAAGGCTTTCTATGGGCTTCGTGGGCTTGGACTAGATATAAGACAAGCTTAACTAAACTAATACCCATTTAGCTTAGTCCAATCCACGAGCCCGTTGACTATTCTAGCACGATATCTAACACACGTTACAAAGTTCCTAAACGTGAATGACCATCACTTCTAATAAAACTATTAAGGCTAACAATCTCCCCCTAAGGGGTGGTCATTCAAAAGATGCTCCACTTGATAAGATCTTTACTTTCCTTGAGCTTGAACTTTGTGCGTAGATATAGAATAGTATTGATTCATTGTTCCTTCATGCTTTGTGATCGGTTAATGTGGTTGTCTGCCGTTGTCAACTTCGTTGGTTAGGTGTCTCCACGTCTTTCTCCACCATGCTCACACTTCTATTTGACTTTTAATTACCAATGACGTAGTTCTCTAGTCTTTATGCTTTGAGGATTCTTTGACGTTGACGAATAATCATCTTTAACTTTGTGTAGCCTTTGATTATGATGAGAACTTTCATGTGTTGTTGGTATGAGCATGTGGAGAATCTGCACGATCAATCTGCTCCGGAGCTTCCATAAGAAGAAAACATAAAACAGGTTAGTAATAAGCGGATTCCGGCACTTACAAGTTTGAATTTCGAGGGTGTTAACAGCATAGTGTGAAAACACGTCTCTGATTCTCACAAAGGCCGTTCCTGAACTGGAGTCCCACAAGTGAGATAACACGATGTACCGAGGTACACCTACAGTTCAGATGAGTCGCTGAGGTACACCGAAGCATCACCCCACGACTGTAGACCGTTTGAGACACACTAAGCGTAATCCACGGGGAGTTACCGAAGTGACCTGCTGTCAGGGCTGCTTGATGTTGACCTTGGCAGGAGTTTCCATTCAATCACTGAGGATCACAATTGTGAAACCTCTCATAAATGTTCTGGCAGATTGCTAAGATCTGCGTAGGACTCTATAATATATCACTTGTGTCCTTATTGATGAACAACAAGCGATGTCATGTCAAGTGTTCCTATGAGATCTTTTGATGAATCTCGTGGCTCTAGACTCAATAGTGCATTTTGGTTTTCCTGAGCGGAGACTAGGGAGAGGGTCTCCTTCTTCAATACCAACCAACTCTAAGAGAAGGTCAATAGATTATGTAGGGTTCCCAGTGAGAATGAAACAAATCCTTTTAAGAGGAATTGAGTGGCTAGAAGGTTTGGTGCAGTGCGTCACTGGGTCCATGACGTCTTTGTCTTCAATACTAGTGTCATCTTAGTGACAACCAGTAGCAGATGAGTTGAACCCGGTTTCTGCCCTAAGGTTGAATATGGAGGGCTATTTCTTTTCACCCTTTTTCATTACATTTCTTTATAATTCTTCAACCCCTTCTTTCTCCTTTCTCACATTACTCCTTTTTTCAATCATTCCTAAGGACTTCTAATACTCACTATTGGTAATGTCCTTGGGTAGATCCCTCCGGCTCTGGCGGATCATATGACGAATTTCCTATCCTTAGTCACCTTATAACTCCGTGACTGTCCTATTGTTGCCATAAAACCATTTTTCTTGAAAATCTCTCAGAGTGTTTATCATAGAAAACATGTTTCAGACACTACGAGAGTTTTATATTTTCAGAAACACTCCCCCTTCACATGTGCTTATAAGTTTTGACAGAAATCTGCACATAGAGGGTAGAGTTTGCACTTTTTGAATTGATCTACTTTAAATGAACTAGACCGATTCGAGACACGTTTACATCACTAGAGAACTAGCTTGAAATTATTACCCGTCCTGGTCAAGTCCATAGAAAGTTTCTCGAGATGGTACATGATTCCTCGTCAATTCAATGGTTACGACTGAGTCGAGCTCATTTTGAGATTCAAACAACGATCATTAAACTTTTTGATCACATTTAATCACGTCTCCTCCCCCTCAAAAATAGCATATTCATGATATTTTTGATATCATAGGATTAAACAACATTTTAGAATCTTTTGGGGAGACAAACGGATTTGATTTAAGCATGAATTTGGAACATTTTGTTTTATACTCCCCCTTTAATAAAGCATAATCAATTAAAGGGTTTTAGAGGGAGTTATCTTGAGCACAAAATATTTTGAAAGATTTTGGAAATCTTTTTGCAGAATCTTGAAAAGGTGCTCAAGATGATGATGATTTCTCACCATTTTTAAGTGTAGTGCACTGAAGCGTACACTTGATTTTTTCTTTTAAAAACACGAGTTTTGATTTGTAAATAATCAAAAGTCATCATTCCGGTCCGGGTTTCGTACTGAAGTATACGAAAGCCATTTTATGAAGAAATTTTGAGAAACGACATGTTTTAGAAAACAATAAAAGAACTCTCGCTCAAGCATCTGTACATGCCCGTATCATTGTTGAATGACATTTCTAGAAACATACAGAATATCGATTATACAAGAGACATGTCGTGAGAAGAATATTTTTGGATTTTTGAATTTATATGTTTTTGTATTTTTGAAAATTTTATATTTTTATATTTTGCTTTTGTTGGTTTTTCTAATTTTTGTATTTTGTTTTTCAAAAATATTTACAGCGAAGCTTTTTGGAAAATCATTTTCAAGAAGATTCGAGAAGACGTTCTAACTCCTCAGGGGTTAGGCTTCGCATTCTAATTCGTCGAACTAAATACTCAAACCTTTCTTTTGGAAGGGCTTTAGTTAATAGATCGGCGAGTTGGTAATCTGTCTTCACGAAAAATAATTCAACAGTACCATTTTCGACGTACTCTTTGATGAAGTGGTAGCGGACACGGATATGCTTAGTCTTTGAGTGATGAACAGGATTGCATGATATGGCTATGGCACTTTTCGAGTCACAATACATAGGTATTTTATCGAAAGTAAAGCCATAATCTGTGAGTTGTGTTCTCATCCATAGAACTTGAGCACAACACGCAGATAGAGACACATACTCAGCTTCAGCGGTTGAAAGTGCAGTGCAATCTTGTTTCTTTGAAGACCAGCTGACTAACTTTTCACCCAAAAATTGTGCTCCTCCGGATGTACTTTTTAATGTAACTTGATCACCTGCGTGGTCCGCATCTGAAAAGGCAATTAGATCAAATCCGGATTCCTTCGGATACCAAAGTCCCATGTGAATGGATGTCTTCAGGTACCGAAAGATCCGTTTAACCTCTTTGAGGTGCAGTTCGGTAGGCTTTTCCTGAAACCGTGCTAATAAGCAAACAGCAAAATGAATATCTGGTCGACTAGCAGTGAGGTACATGAGAGAACCAATCATGCTCCGATATTTCTTCAGATCAATAGGTTTCCCAAACAAATCGGCTCCAATTTTTGGTGAAGTTACCATTGGTGTTCCGACAGAGTCACAATTATCCATACCATGATTTTTCAAAATCTCAGTTGTATATTTAGCTTGATTTATAAAAATTCCATGAGGGGACTGATGTATTTGTAAACCAAGAAAGAATTTTAGTTCCCCCATCATGGACATTTCAAATTTGCTTTTCATGAGATTTTCAAAATGTTTTGAAAGATTCTGATTAGTGGACCCAAAGATGATGTCGTCCACGTAAATCTGAACAATCAAAATGTCGTTTTTGCATTTTTGTGTAAACAAGGTAGGATCAACTGTTCCTTTGGTGAAAATGTTTTGGATCAGGAAAGAGGACAGTTCGTCATACCACGCTCTCGGAGCTTGTTTCAATCCATAGATTGCCTTTTTGAGTTTGTAGACGTAGTCTGGATGTTCCAAGTCGATGAAGCCTTCTGGCTGACTCACGTACACTTCTTCTTTCAGAGTTCCATTCAAGAACGCGGTCTTATTGTCCATCTGATAAACCGTGATGTTTTTGTAAGCTGCATATGCTAAGAATATCCTGACTGCTTCAAGTCTAGCTATCGGCGCGAATGACTCTTCAAAGTCTATCCCTTCCTCTTGTCTGTATCCTTTGGCCACAAGACGAGCTTTGTTGCGAATTACGGTCATCTCTTCATCCCTTTTGTTCTTCCATAACCATTTGAGATCAATGACGCGAATGTCAATTGGTCTTGGAACCATTTCCCAAGAGTCATGTAGACGGTATTGGAGAAGTTCCTCCTGCATCGCTTCTATCCATGCGGGTTCTGCCATTGCCTCGCGAATGTTCTTTGGCTCTATATTGCTAATTGAGCAAAGGTAAATGCATAAGTCGCAATCGGTGGCAAGTTGGCGTCTCGTCTGAATTGGCCTTGAAGGTTCACCAATAGCTTGTTCAATTGGGTGGTCTTTTGTCCACTTCAGAGTAGAAGGATACCGTTGGTTAAATGTATGCGAGTTAGATGGTTCTCGTAAGCTTGAAGAAGATTCAGCTGATTCCGTAGCAAACGGGTTTTCAAATAAGTCTTCATCTAACGTTGCATCGGTTTTGCTCATCAACTGCTGGTAGAACGGGTGCAAGAACTGTAGTAGATGTAGATGATGTAGATGGAGTTGGTGCATTGGTTTCGACCATTGTAGATGCATCTTCTGTTGGTGGTGGAGGATGATTTTGAGCGGGTGCAGCGGAATGATGGTTTGATGCATTTGTCGAAGTTCCACCATAGTATTCATCGAACATTAACTCGAAGAAATTCTCCCATTCTTGTTCTTTAGGATTGTCAAACGAAGTTGATTGAGCTCTTTGAGGTACGAGTCCTGAACTGATGTGTCCAGAAGTCTGTCGGTTTAGTGCGGGTTCTAGAGCGAGTCTCTCAGAAGCCATATGTGAAAGTTCATCAAACTTCACATTCATCGTCTCCATGATCCTCCTAGTTCTCCTGTTATACACCCTGAATGCCCTCGAGTTATCTGAATATCCAATGAAGATTCCAATATCACCTTTTGCTTTCAGTTTTCCAAGATCTTCTCTGTCATTCGTAGGATAGCACAAAGCGCCAAACACGTGAAAGTAAGAGATATCAGGTTTTCTGTTGTTCACAAGCTCATACGGGGTTTTATTGAATCTAGGATGGATTAGGGATCGGTTCTGAGTGAAACAAGCAGTGGCAACAGCATCAACCCATAGAAATAACGGTGCACTAGAATAAATTAGCATTGTGCGAGCAGCTTCCACAAGAGTTCTATTTCTTCTTTCAACTACCCCATTCTGCTGTGGAGTTCTAACAACTGATGTCTGATGTGTAATTCCAACATCTTCAAAATAAGATCTTAACTCCTGATTTGTGAATTCAGTGCCGCTGTCTGTTCTTACAACCCTTACTGGAGTTTGAAGAAGTACTTGAATACGTTTCAGAAAGGTGATGATGATGCCTGGTGCTTCGTCTTTTGATCTTAGAAACCTAACCTATGTATATCTCGAATAATCATCGACGATAACAAGGATATACTCTTTCCCATTAATGCTTTCAACTCTCAATGGGCCACATAAGTCCATGTGCAACATATGCAACCTTGCTTCCGAACTAGGTACGGATTTGGGTTTATATGATGCTCTTTTGCTTTTTCCTTGTTCGCATGATGGACATAAGTGATCCTTGGTGTATTTGAACTTTGGAAGTCCATTGACGATGTTGTCTTTGGCAAGATTGTTGATGGTGTCAAAATTGAGATGGGATAACCTTCTATGCCACAACCAAGACTGTGTTCCAGATGCTCGTGTCATAAGACATATTGGTGATGAAGAGGCCATTTGATTGATGTCGATAGCATACAAGTTTGTATCACGATTCCCAGTTAAGAGATCAGTGCCATCCAAGTTTCTAACGAAGCAAGCATTTTTCCTAAAAGCAACCTCTAAATCTGCATCACAGAACTGCCCGACTGAAAACAAATTGTGTCCCAACCCTTCGACATAGTAAACCCGAGTGATCAAATAATTTCCAAAAGGTAGATCTCCATAACCCATGATAGCTGCTACATGATCATTTCCGAAACGTACGGTTCCCATGAATTGCCAGACGAAATTGATCAGCAGCTTCAGATTCCCGGTCATGTGCTTGGAGCAACCCGAGTCGACGATCCAAAGACATATTTCGATAACCTGTCAATAACAGAAGAAGAAGATTTTGGAAACCGTTTCGATTTTGGTTCCTTTGGGTTAGAGGTAAAATCCTGATCACACTCATAGAAGTCATCTATTGGTAAGACAGGTGCATCACTCATTCTACCATTTTCGAGTGTGAAAGTTCTACCTGTGGGTTTCCAAATGTCATCCCTAAAGTAAACATTATGCTCCCTATCAGTAGTGTAAAGCCTAAGTCTCGCAACTAGTCTTTCTATTCGTTTAGCATAAGTTCTTTTGGGAACATTCTTCTTAACAGGCTTAACAATCTCATTCTTAGAAACACAATCATCATGAACATTAGTTAAAGATTTCTTGCAAGTTAAACAAACAGATTCAACACATTCATTAGACTTAGCAAGTTTCATAGGTTCATTACATTCAGATGAGTTATCTTTCTTATTACAAAGCGGTAAATTCCTAGGGTGTTCTTCTACTTTCTTCTCTTTATTCAAGCGACTACTCTTAGAGGCAAGCGAGACTCTATTGTTCCTTGTATTGCTCTTAGGATTTAGTCTGCTGCTCCTAGAGGTGCTTCCTAGTCCTGTAGAAGGTAAGGCACACTCATTAGGATTCACATTTTTATCTAGAGAGGTGGTTTCAGCTTTCCTAGTCTCTTTAGAGTTCTTTTCTAAACTTATGTCATTTGTTCCATATGTTTTAGATGTGGAGGCAGACGCATTAGTGGTACTCATCTTAAAAAGGTCAGGAGCTAAAACTTTTGGTTTCTCGATAACCGCTTTTCCTTTATCAACATTTTGTTTAGGCAAGGCAGGTGGATTGACTGGTTTGGATAAATCATTTTTCTCATTGACTTTTGGAGGAGGCATTGAAACAGACATTTTTGGTTTTAAAACCGGTTTAGGAACATTTGCTTTCTCCGCAGTCAATGGTTTTGTAATCTTAGTATCCACTGCCTTTCCTTTTTGACATTCCAGCTGAGCCCTCAAAAGATCATTTTTCGCTTTCATGTCATTGTAGGCACGCTCATACGACAATTTGTCATACTTTCATTCCTCAGTTTTTTGATCAAGTTGTTTAAAATATGAGACATTTTCTTTTTCAAGTTTCTCAAGTGCTTTTTCATATTTTGAAACAATTTTGGAGGTCTCAGACTGGAGTCTTTCATGATCTTCAACAGAATATGTTTGCAAAATGATGAACATAATATCAGTAGTCAGAACATCTTCGAAGAGAGAGTCATTTAAATTTTCCAAAACTTTTACTTGTTCAACACAGTCATTAGCTTGCTTTACCAGGGATTTATGGTCCTTGACAAAGTCAACTGTTTCTTTCAAAAACGCTTGTTCAAAATGAATTACCCTTGCACTGATGGCATTCAGATGAGGGGCAATTTGAGTTTCAAAGTACTTTTTATTTTCATTATCAAAACTATTAAACCATATGTTTGTTGTAATATTGGTTTTAGTTTTAACAGTGTCTTGAAGATCCACAATTCTAGTTTTCACATTGTCTAAAATACTTCTCACATCACTTGTGTTAAAAGGATTGTTTGAAGACATTTGTTCAATGTTCGAAAGAGATTTGGAGACAACTGGTTTTGAAACAGATTTTGAAACAGGTGTTGACTCTTTGTTTGAAACACTTGGTGTGATGGAAAACTTTGACTTTTCTTTTTGATTAACAAAAGTAATTCCGTTAATTTTGTTCCATTTGTTATAATCAATAGGTTTGATTTCCGGATTCTTTTGTTTCATTTTTGATCTACTCTCCTCAGATAGTTCTAACGTTTCAAGAGAATCACGAACAATTATGGGTTTATGCAAAACATTTCCATTGTTTAACACATTCTGAGATTTCTGAGCTTTCTTGAGGAACGAAGAAGGGTCGTTACCAAGTGCCATTCTATTAGTAGTATGAAAACGCGGATTTACTTGATTAGAAAGCATCTTGATTGTTTGAGCAGAATGACCCGTTTTAAGAAGCAAATTTTCCAAAGTTTGGATTTTCTCATTTTTATCAAGAATTTCATCAAGAAGAGAATCTTCTCGTTTTGAAAAATCAGTAATCAACTGCTTCTTTTCTTTTTCAAGATTAGAAAACATTTCTTTTTGTTTAGAAAGTTGGTTATTTAAATCAGAAATTTCCTTGTTTAAAGATTTAATTTTTAAGTTCCAATTCACATCAAGTGTGTTATACTTGATTTGCAAAAGTTGTTCTTTAGAAACCAAATTTCGATAACCAATTTCTAATTCTGATTCTTTGTTTTTTTGAAATTCAAAGGCTTTTGCGTTCTCCTTGTAACTCTCAAGCTCAGCGGTCAATTTAGCATTCGCGGCCTTAACATCGCGATTAACCGTTTTAACTTTCTCAATTTCAATGCCACATTTATTGATTAATGATTCAAAATAAGCACGTGTTTCCTCATCAGTCTCAGTATTTTATGCCACACAGTCTCCACTAGGATCCACATCTGGAGTTTCAGAGTTAGTATTGCTACAACTCGGATTGTCCAGGTATGTATCATAAGTAGGTGCTGATGTCACATAATGTTGTTCGTCATGAGTAAACACATCAAATATGACATTGTTATAGCATGGATCAATGATTGGTACCTCAGATACTGCGTTGGCGTCATAGACAGGAGGTGCGTCAGAATCAGTGTCGTACTTAGTCTCCTGAAGATTTGCCATGAAGATGCAGTTTGCATTGAGTTCCTCGAGGTCTTCCAAATCATCCATAATAGCCATGAAGTCATGTTCCTCATCACTTAATTGAAGTCCAGATTGTTCCTTTTGTACCAACATAATAGCTTTCTGAAGATACGCAAGATCCTTCTTTTTCGGCTTAGTTGGACAATTCCTTGCCATGTGACCCAATCCTTGACAGTTATAACACGTAACCTGATTACCCTGATTCACATTTCCATAATTCCCAACGACTGGAGCTGCAACATTCCCATTCTGATTACCCACTGCTCTATTCCCAACATTCTGACCCAACTGATTACCCTGATTCGGAACCGCCTGATTACCCATGCGAAATCCAGTAGCATATCCATGCTGATTCCCAATAACTCCAACTATTTGTCTTTGATTACCCATGTTCACACCCGGCTGTGCAATTTGCCTGTTGCGAGTGTTTGATGAAATCCTTTGGTTGTTGTTAGTTGGTGTGGAATAGCGACCTCTGAATGCTTTACCCAATAAAGAAAATACTTGTGACAAAGCTTCTTCGGGTTCCATTTCAAGATCAGTGATTCCTTGTTCCTGGTAATGTTGTTGTTCAGGTGGATAGTTTTGTTGTGGAGGGATGTATTGCTGCAAGTTGTTGTTAGTGGAAGATGATGAAGCTTGTTGTTGTGTATTCACTGGAGTTTGAGTCTTTGCAATGAGTGCCAATGGATCATGATTCTTTGCTAATCTTTCTTGTCTGACTTCATTCACTTCATTTTGGTTTTGTTTCAGAAAATCGTTGAGTTGATCAAAGTTCACTTGATGTAAGTCTTTTGTTTGGTTGACATTAGTGACATATCGTCCCCATTCTTCTAGTAGATTGTTCAAGAACTTGACGTTGCTCACGATAGTTCTGGGTGTCAACTTGTTTCTAATCAACTCATTCATTAAAGTGCAGAACCTTCCATAGTAGGATTCGATGGATTCTCCTGGAGTAGATGTAAACTTCTCCCAAGCAGTTAGCAACTTGTTCTCTGTGTCTTGTTGACCAATTTCTGTTCCATGACAAAGTCGTCTAACTCGTTCCCACATATCGAAAGCAGTTTCACAACTGTCTACAGCAGCAAAGATGTCTCTTGGTAAACCCAGTTGGACAATATGAATTGCCATGTCATCTGCTTCGACTTGCTTCTGATCCTCTTCAGAGTATTCTGTTTCTTTTTGAAGACGAAAAAATGGTGGGACGGGAGGTGTTGCATCAGCATTTCCAGGGTCTTGGACTTGTCGAGGTATGAAGGGTCCATCCTTAATGGATTTGATCATCAATTTTCCATTAGGTTTTGTCTTGATGTAACGAAGCATTCGACTTGTCCATTGAAGATAACCACCTTTTTCCAACATAGGAGGACGGTTTTCGGCATCGGCTGCATGAATGTCTTGTTGAGTTGCCATTGATGAAGGTATGATATGATAAAGTTGATGTAGGATCGATTCAACGATAAAGGAGTTGTGGTTGATGAAGATTAAGCTCGGTTGTTGTAGTGAAAATTTGCTCTAAAAACTTAAAACCTCAATAACTTCTATTCTGAGCGTTTTTAGGACTTGAAGGTTGACCAAGTTCATTCGGCGGTCTATTCTCCTCGTTCTCACGGTCGTTTTAATGGGTAGATCGCTGAAAACGGAGTTACGGTTCAAAAGTTATAGCCGTTTGAAGTTTAGCTCAAAATCTTACTCGTAAACCAGTTCTTAAGCGTAGAAAATGCTTATGCGTAGGATTCTTATGCGTAGATAGCTTAAGCGTAGGATTCCTTATGCGTAAACAGTATCTTACGCGTAAACTTAAGGTTAAACGTAAGTCTTATGCGTAAACGTTAAGCGTAGAAGTAGAGTACCTTACGCGTAAGAGTTAACTTATGCGTAGAGTGCTTACTCGTAAGCTTTCTGCTTATGCGTAAGAGTTGGTTTAAAACCAAAAATCCTTTACACTGTCACAGTGTAAAAGATATCCGAAAGTCGAAGTGTTCCACACACTTATCCAAGTGAGGGAAGCACTGAGTCACCTTTGTTGCACGAAGATTCTTCACCAAAAAGTTATGCGTAGAAAACTAGGGGTTTGACTTTCTTACGCGTAAGATTAGGGTTTTGACTTACGCGTAAAAAAATTTCAAGGATTCAACCAATTTCTCTTGCACAAACAGCCTTAAAAACACTCGAATAACACAAAAATGTTGACCTTTTTCACCCAAAGTGCTTAGAAAGCTTACGCGTAGAAATGAACAACGAAATCAAAACGAGTTTAAAACTGATGTAAAACACGTAAAGCTTCGAACTTTTTGCCAAAACTATAATCTTTAACACTATATAAACCTTAGACCATAAGAATCTTGGAGATTTAAATGCAAAAATAAAAGTTTTATGCGTGAATCTTTTGATAACGAACACTACGCTTAACACTTACAAAAAAAACTTCAACCAAAACACTCCTAAACCATTGTTAGGCGATTGATACCAATTGTAGGACCTTAGTTTTATCAACCTTATCACAAACCCAACACGTATATCACTATACGCGTAGAACACGTTAACCACAAACACAAACAAAGCGTAGAAATTAGATGAGAAAGATGGTGACTTAAGATATGAAACCGTGTATGTGAAGAGAGAAAGATAAACACAAGATGTTGTATTGCTCCAAAGAAAACACGCACACACACACACACACTCAAGCACACCCCTCAAATGACCATTTGAGGGGTATTTATAGTTGGAATACATGATGCCCTAAAAGGCTTTCTATGGGCTTCGTGGGCTTGGACATGGGTTGGATTGGATATAAGACAAGCTTAACTAAACTAATACCCATTTAGCTTAGTCCAATCCACGAGCCCGTTGACTATTCTAGCAAGATATCTAACACACGTTACAAAGTTCCTAAATGTGAATGACCATCACTTCTAATAAAACTATTAAGGCTAACAACTTATTATATAAGGTAGCTTACTTTAAATTTTTTTGACATAAGCTTGTATCCCTAATTAACCAGCTTAAACTTAACATAACGAGTTTGACCAGAGGTTTGGATTCATTGTTGTTGAATCTTTTTCAGATTACATGGTATACCTTATGTTAAGACAAAATAATTCTGAAGAAGATCCAACAACAAGAACATTGGCGAGGATGATGTTGGGGAGATATTGATTTGGGGGAGATGAATGATTTGGGGAGATGATGACGAGGATGAAAGATGAAGGGGTAAAATATAAATGTGTTAGAAAAGTATAAATGTGTATGGACTAAAATACCCTCGACTACAAAACAAAAATCAGACTTTGACTTTATCAAAGGACTAATTTGGCATTTAAAGGCCAAGGTTTGGACCTGTGGCGATGAAAAGGCCGAGTTTTGTCCCATCATGATGCTTTGGTACAAGTTTAGGGACCAACGGTGTATTTTAGTCTTAAAAGTACATCAATATCTTTACAACTTTTATAATTACTTCAATATCCTTGCAAAACATAAAAATACTCATACATATCCATTTTTTTTTATATATTAAGTAGATTTAATATTAAAATCTTTTACGTGAATATTATTTAACATTTTAAATTACATATTTACCCATTTCTCTTAATTAAGCAAACTCACAGTTTTCAAGGATGTTTTTGCATGAGGTTTTCAATTAAAATTCATAAACACCAGATATTTGAAAATATCACATGCTATAAATATGTTGCCAGGCGATGAAACATTTAACCTGGTAATATGCAAGCCCATACAAAAAGAAAGTGAAATCCATATGACTTAAGAAATTGAACTATTTTATATTTAGTATTGAAATGCATACGTTAAGAAACTGAAGGCAATAAAAATCTTTTCTCTTCACTGTGTGGAGGAGTTCAATTATAAGCCATATGCCATCAGTTGACTAGTTGTTACACTTAATTTTTTTTCCCAACGTACTGATTTATTGAGAAAGGGAGGGTGAAGGTAATTTGATATATCATATAATTTTTATAAATAAAGTTATTAGTGTTAGATCCATTCATATATAATGAAAATATGGTTTTGGAGAATTTTGTGTATTTTAATGTTTTAGAAGGATATTGAATTAATTATAAAATTTGAAAGGATATTAACGTAATTTGTAAGTTTTGTAAGGATATTGATGTAAATTTCTATTCTTTTTTTCAAACTACCCTTACTCACTTTTTAGATTTTTAAACTTTCAATAATTGTTGTTTGCCCTTTATATATAGTAAAGATTGGATTTATTGATTTTTACTATCCGATTTCTCAATCCGGCCAAGCTAAAAAATAGTACATTTTATTAAACTTATTTTGTTATGTTTTATATGCAAATTTTATTCCTAAAGATATAGAATATATGATTTGCTAAACACAATTTTATGGGTTTTGTTTAAACATTATATAATACATAATGAACATTTAATGAACATCACAAATTTCATAGTTACCATCACTTAACATTTTTAAATGATTAGAACTATATAATTATGATATGGGTGTTCTTAACCATACAACCCTTCACCCACATATTACCCCTCACCCACCTAAGACAGTTTTTTTATCAGTTTATCTTTCATATATTTTATTTTTTATTTTGAATTGTTAAACTTTATATTTTATATTATGTATTTTTTTTCAAAGATTTATAATAAAATTAAAAGAAAAAATTAAAATCTTGGGCTGGGGGTGGGGGGGGGGGGAGGGGTGTGTTTTATTAGAATCCATTTAAAAAGGGGGAGGGTGGGTTAAACCATAGACAATTTTAAAAAGTGACCAGTCTCTCCAAAGGTTAACCTTTTTTAGACCGTTAAATTTTTTTTCCTCAAATAGACATGGGCTACTTTGAAATTGAGCTATTAATTAATATCATGACACGTGTCACCTAGGTGTTTTGTTGGGCGACTTATACTATCGGGGCGACTTGTACCTTGAATGATCAAATTTTTGTCATTTAGTGAAAAAAGATTCTTTTTTTTCACTAAATGACAAAAATTTGCTCGCCCAAGGTACAAGTCGCTCCAACAATACACGTTGCCCAACAGAACACTTAGAGGACAAGTCTTACACCTAAGGGACACGTGTCATGATATTAGGGAGTAGCCCAATTTCAAAATTGCCTATTAAGTTTTAACGATCTAGAAAAGGTTAACCTATGAGATGACGGGTCCCATTTCAAAATTAGCTCTTATTAATATCCATTCCCTTATGGAATATGGGTTCATTATTGTAACTTTTATATATTTTGAATGACTAAACAAAATCTATGGAGGTGTGTTTAGCATAATCAAGTATATTATAAAATGATTTAATGAGTATAACATTAGTATAAGTTATTTTATATGGAGTTGTTCTTAAGAAAAACAATATATGGGTTAATAAATGTGTTTTAAACATTACCACAAACTAATCAAGATTTCTCTTTTATATTGAGTATATTTACTTTTTTGCTAATAAAATGCTATCTCAAAATGAATGTTTTTGTTGCTATTTTTATATGTTCAAAAGTAAATTTCTACTCTATATTTCAACCAGTGAAAAGATAACTTGATAGACTTAGATAATTGTTAGGTCACCATAATATGAACATAAGTATGTAGATAATAGAAACAAGAGATGAGAAGGGATGGTTGATTCTTACACACACACACGAATGAATAAGGAAATGTTATGCTTAATATGAAAGAGATCAACACCTCTCAAAAGAGAGGTTACATAGTATATATAGGCAAACGGATTAGGGCATCCCTTGCCTTGGCCTTTTGGGCCTTTGCATAGGCCTATCGGCTTTCTACATAAGCCTAGCACTAATTACTACATAAATGCCATAATTACGCAACCTATTACAATGAAATGACTAACACTTGATAATACTAGTTACAAGTGATTCCAACAATCTCCCCCTAAGTGTTAGTGATGATGTAATAGCGGTTGCTTGACGTCTTATAGCATTATTCTTTCTTGTGAGTAGAGATGCTTTGTTTCTTTTGACTTTATCAGCTTTGACGTCGTTGTATTCTTTGTTCTTTGTTCTTTTGTGGATGCTGTGATAGTATGTTGTTGTCTGCCATTTGTCTGCTTCGTTGATCAGGTGTCTCCACGTCTTTCTCCCTTGGAGATAGCTTCGTATGCTCCTCTAGAAATGCCTTCGACTTCTTCTCACGTTCTCTGATTATTGTGTGTGAAATGGGATGATTTGAAATGCTGGAAATCGTGGGGTATTTATAGGCCAGATCTGGTTACGGCGTAACTACTATAAGAGTTACGCCGTAACATACAATTCTTCGTATTTTGCACTAGTAATGCTGGTTACGGCGTAACCTCTGGAAGGAGTTACGCCGTATCTTCAATAAATCTTGGTTATGCCGTAGTTGTTGCATGAGTTATCGCGTAATTAGTAGCGACGCGGAACCTCATTTGACCTAATATGGTTACGTCATAATCTTGGATAGAGTTACGCCGTAATCTTCTGTTAGGTTGGTTTTCTGAGCCACGCTTTAGTTACAACGTAATGTGAGAGAGGAGTTACGCCGTAACTTCTTCAAAGTGAGCATACTATGATAAATCTTCAATAAATTCTCCAAATCCGTGTCTCTTTAGCTCCAATGCTCGTAATTTACCTGAAAGTGAAATATAATGGAAAACAAGCGTAAATCCATATAAATGATATAAATTACAAGCATTCTTGGGGGAAATTGACACTTAATATTCAGGATAATTTGATGTTATCAAATATCCCCCCACTTGAACTCTACTTTCCTTCAAGTAGACCTTATTAGATAGATTCCTAAAAAGATATCTCCCATTACCTGGAAAATATAAGTTTACAAATCCCTTATGCTAGAATAAAACAAAGCCGAACACCTCACAAAATGGGAACGAAACACTCAAATCTCTCAACTATTCTAAGTGTCAATTTCGGGGTGATCACTCAATCGCACAGTCATAGCATGTATTCTATCATAAGCTTGGCCGTTACAAAAATCTCCACCACTAGAGTTAAGGGCTAAACAATTCTCGAAGGCAATATGGGTAGACACGACAAAGGTTAAGGGTGACTCGTCATTACTAACATGTCACGGCGAAGTGGACAAAACAAATGGTACATGACCAAATCCATGGCCAAGACACCAAAGATTGCTCGCTGCATCACCTAGACACACTTCATGACTAAAGGGTAGGATAAGACATGGGATATATAAATGGTGTAAAATAAAAATCAAGCAAATAGTCTAAATCTATAACCAAGTCATCACCACTTACCGTCCGCCTAAAGTTCAAGTTTCGAAGTTAAGAAACCGGATCATGATATACTAGGTAGATGTGTCATTAGAGGACGTCATGAATGGCACACCACCTTTTCTCCAACTGTTGGCGCAATTACTAACTTCAATCTTCAAATTTGACCGAGGTGGCCTCCTCGATACTAAATCTATGTGAAGCTCATAACATAGTGCTTATAACATCGCACTTTACAATCAACTGAATAACAAATACATAACTTTTTTTTCAACATAAACATAGCGAATAAACATAACATCCCCCACTTGAGATGAACAATGGGAATTCGGGGGGTATTCAATGACCTTTAAGAATATGTCGTCGATGAAAGCGTGATTCTTGAACCTTTCCACTTGAACCTTAAACTTAGGCAAATGATGACTTCCCAATCAAAAATAAAGACTACAGGGTAGGCTAAGGTGTATAGGTGTAACGAAACAATATATTGGGTTAACAAAATGAAAGGAATGGCTCAGATGGGTGTATCTAGGGGTATCTTGCACTAAAGGTGAGTGAAACAAAAGGGTTTCACATGGGGGTCGAGAATTCAAGGTGACTAATCGATAGACACATAATGGTAGGCTATTTGGGTGATAATCCTATAATACTGCCTTCTTAAACTGAAAAATCCAAATACATGGAGCTAACTCAACATACTTCGTCTATGGTCTCGAAATGATGTAAAGGCCAAGTTCTAAAGTTTACAAACTACCGGAACACTCATAATTAGGTGGATTTGGGGTAAAAATTTGGAAACAGATAAGGTTAATCTCACCATATAATATCAAGGTTTATATGTGCTCGGGTAAGGTCTAATCTAGTTAGGTTAAGAAAAACATGTCAAAATTTTAAAAATGGCATAATTTTTCAAAATAAACTAGAAAATCGAGGGCAAAATAAAGTTCAAGAGAAAATTCTACTCCCGTCCCCCCACTTGAATTGTACTAGGTGAAGAGAAAAGTAGAATTAGAGCGAGAACTTCCCTGAAATTTGCTTCAAAAAGAAAGAAGGCCTACGAAAAGAGTCGTGCCTTCGCATAAGAATCCACGAGCAAACTTCAATCCCTGAAATCACACTACCGACAAGAATAATTCTAAAAATAAAAATTGAAAAATGAAAAACGAAAAATAAACCTAACTCACTTTCGTAGGATTCACGGTTGCATTTAGCACATGCAACAAGCCTTTTAAACCACTTGGTGTCCCAAGTGGACGAGTGTAGTCTCGTGAGGGCTTACAGTGAACATACCCACAAAGTTCATTTAAAAGACTAATACAAGGTTATTGTGTTTAAAATGAAATAAGTAATGTAGAGGATAGTTACGTCGTAACTCCAGAAGGAGTTACGCCGTAACTAGGCAAAACCTAGAATACACTGCAAAAGTGTAGCTACGGCGTAACCATTTAATGGCATTACGCCGTAATTGGTAATGCTTCTGAAGTTCTACTGAAAAAGGGCTTGTTACGGCGTAACTATGAGAATGAGTTACGCTGTAACTCTGGTCGGATTAGCATGCTACAGCAGCAACTTTTCTTCGTTTCCTGCAAAAATGGTTAAAAACACAAAACCCAACAAAAATGGAAATAAAACAAGTAAAAAGGATAATTTGGGTTGTCTCCCGAAAGAGCACTTTTCTTTATTTACGATTCTTTAAGTTAGACTCAAAGCCTCGAGGCTAGAAGTGCTTGTTGGTCATTTCGTGGATATGACAATCTCCACATTGGATCCAACTGATCAGATTCTCATCCCGTTTGTAGTCCGTCCCTAGCTCTAAATATCCCAAGTAAAAATTCTTGATCTTCTGGTAAGGGTGGTTAATACCTTTGGCCTTATCTTCGTCACTAATGTCGAGTAGTGGTTGAGCATGGCTCAACTGCTTCTTTGTCCATTTTTTAAAATTTGTAACAGTCCGTGGCATTTTAAAAACCGTTTTATCATCACCAATCTTTAACCATACCAGCCCTTCTTTCTCATCTTTGTCTAGCCCAAATAGTTCTTTAAAGGGTTTCCCGAAAATTACCCCGGTTAGCCCATCTTCTATGAATTCGCTAACGTCATCCAAAACCACAAAGTCAACCAGAAATGAGTGAGTCCCAACAAAGACACTGATGTTAGTTGCAATACCTAGGAAATTGTTTCCTCTGTATTCAAATTCTTTTTTCATAACCTGGTTGTAGCATTCCTTAGAAATGATGTTAACTAGGGAATGTGTGTCGATGAATGGATGGAAATCAATGAACCCAATTTTGCATGAAATTTTCAGATAATGAGGGTTCCTATGATGGATTCGAGCTCCCATCTCGTAAAAATTGGGTTGGTCAGATTGTGAAATTTTTTTTTCAGAGTTGTTGTTCCAGTGGACCATTTTGATGTCGCTAGAGAAATCATCGGCGCTGACTTCTAAGTATTCTTCTTCAAAATTTACGAACACATCAAAATCCTTCCTTGAAGCTATCTCACCACGATTTGTAGGAGTTTTCGGGGAGTCACTAAGAAAATCCTCTAATGCATCACCAAAATCACCAATAGGGTCAATTGCACAAAATTTTTGAGGGGTGGATAGAAGTTCATTAGGTCTAAATGTGTCAATTTCCCCGTTAGCTTCGAGAGTTAATTTTCAGGCGAAGACATCCACTTTTGCATGGGCAGTAGCAAGTATTGGTCTTCCTAAAGTAATAGGTATTCTGTTGTCTTCAGGAATATCCAAAATCAAGAAATCAACTGGAAAGAAAATTTCTTTATTTTCACCAACACGTTCACAACGATTCCCAAGGGTGACTACATGGATCGATCGGCCATTTCAATCTTCATTTTGGCTGGCTTAAGGTCTCCAATACCCATACGTATGAACATTGAATGAGGCATTATGCTTATGCTCGCTCCAAGATCAGCTAGGGCGTTACACATATTGAGACTCCCGATCAAGCAAGAGAGAGTGAAACAACGGAGATCTTTTTCCTTTTGCGGCAGTTCATTTCTTAAAACTGCTGAACATCTCTCGTTAAGTTGAACCGTCTCATCGGAATCGTTGCTTAACTCCTGAAAAATGTTGTTAGGATCAGTTTTAATGGAATTAACAAGAGGAACATTTACCGGGAGGGCTCCAAAGTCCAGAAGCAAGAGTTTCTCCTTGCTGATTCTTCGTTTAACCTTCTCCGAAAAGGTAGTGGGCTCCTCAAAGATTGTTTCAACTGTGTTGACAACTTCTTCTTCCCATGCAGCGAGGTAATCTGCTATGGCTTTTAAACATGAATTCACACTCTTCTCCAAACCCTTTATGTGGTCTTCATGAGTCTTGAGAGAAGAAACTGTGTTTTTCACGAATGTTTTCATCATTTTTTCAATTCTCTCATCACGTTCCTTAGATTCCTTAATATGGTCAAGGATCCTTTTTTCTAAGCTGTTTCCGGTCTTGGTCCCAAATACACTCTTAACCTTCTCTACCCTACAGGCTTCAATTTCATTTGCCCTTTCCAGCCTTCGCTTTTCGAAAATTTCACCATAATTATATTCTTTCTTCGTCAATGTTTTCATTACCTTATGATCAAAATTATCCCTTGGTCCATACCCTGTCTCCATATGCCATTTATTGCAATGTTCAGAAATCCGTTGAATACACTCCAAAGCTTGGTCAGGGGTCATGCTAGGAATAGGTCTAGGAGAATCGAGTAATTCACGTGTTAGTGCATTAATTCCCCTGTAGAAGACATAGAAGATTTGATGCTTGTTCAAGTCATGAGTGGGACATCGATAAAGTCGCTCATTGAATCTTTCCCATGCCTGGTAAAGTGTCTCTTCACCTTCTTGAACAAATTGATGGATTTTGCTGAGAAGTTTAGCCATCTTCGAAGGAGGGCAAAATTGTTGAACAAATTCTCTTCTTAATTTATCCCATGCTTCTTTGCATTCGTTAGGGAGTTTATTGTACCATCTTTTCGCAGTTCCTGTAAGAGTCATAGGAAAAATTCTTGCTGTAACCGAATAGCTAGGGATACTCCGGACGCTGAAAAGAGATGATAGGTAGAGTTCTTCCACATGATTATGAACATCCTCATTTTCGTCTCCTGAAAACTTAAGCTCGTGTAACTCTCGAATAAACTGGTCCGGAATATAGAATTTTTCCACACTAGAGTCTTGTGTGAAAGCTCGTTTGCAGTTCACATTTGGTCGTTCCAAATACTGCTCCATGGTTATCTCTTCAATATTGTTTTCATCAATGACTTCCGATTCTGCATCAGATTGGTCAGATTCGTAAAACAAAAAAATGTTATGAATAGGAACCGGAGAGTAAACTTTTTTTGTCCGAAATTGTTTCTCCGGATCATCGAACGGGGTGGCCAAAAATGGCCTTGAGCTTCTAGGCTTGAATCCTGACATTAAGAGAAGAAAGAAAATTAAAAATAGACTTAATAAAAAATCTTAAAACAACTCCCTGGCAACAGCGCCGAAAACCTGATGCAGGTTTTACTGACCAGGTTTTAATATTTATAATTACTCGTGATATCTATGGTATACCCTAATGCACTAACGAGAAGTGTACCCGGTCATGTGTAGTGTAGTATTCGGTAAAACTGAGGTCGTCCCAAGAGCTATGTGCGTGGATTTATACTAAGTCTAGGTGTCACAGATTTTAATATGATTTCGATATAGAATTAACTAATTAACTACTAAAGCAGATAAAGTCAAAGGTTGTGATCAATAGGGGAGAGAGGTGCTAACCTAGTTACTCATCCTAATAAGTAGTGTTTACATCTAATTACTTCCAATTACTTCAGGTGGGGTCAAAGTCGCTAGGACAGCATTTGGTCAGTTCGTCCTAACCTATTAGCAAAGGGTCCCACTGGAGAAGTCAGGTGTCCCCTCATAAGTCTAGTTGTTTCTGGTCCTCTAAGCCAAGTCATTAAGTGCCGCTACATGCTAGATTTATAATAGTGAGTTGATGAGTGTCTAAATACTCATCATTTTTGTACTATCTAGACTGCAAAAACATCTGAAAACATTCAAAAATGCATCAAAATGATGAAAATATCACAAATCAGTGTTTTATGTGTTTTAAATGCAAAAATATCAAAATCAGATGAAAAACGTATCAAATTTGCAAAAATGGCAGTTTTAGTCCCCCAAGTTTCAAAAGTTGTCAAAAACAGTCCCTGGTATATCTAAATAAAGAAAAATTTCATTTAAGGTCCATGGGATTCAAAAGTTGTCAAAACAAACCCTTGAAATGTAAAATTTGCAAAACTACAACTTTGGTCCCTCAAGTTTGAAAAATGTCATAAATGGTCCTTGAAAAATTGGAAAATGTCAGATTTGGTCCTTGCATTATTGAAACTTGTCACTTTTAACCCTTGGATCAACTTTGCATAAATGGCAGCATAGGTCCCTTAAATTTCAAAATTGGCACATTAGGTCCTTGTCATGTTTTAAACCCTTTACACCTTTTGGCCTTGTCACTTAACCAATTGGACCCTGCCTTGCATTTTGCCCCCTGTCATAATACATTTTGGACCCTTGATTATTAATACTGCCTCAGTCAACCACTTGGTCAAACACAGACCTTGGCGCGTTTTTTCCTTCTCCCCCACTTGACTCAACTGCTATCCCTGAAATCACTCAACCCCTCTCCTCCACATCACATACTCCTCACCTTTGTCCCCTCCACCTCCACCACAAAACAAGAAACATTAAATTATCCCTCCCCCATTCACTCAACCTCACCCACTGTCAAAAGACTTTTTGGCGCCAAAAATGACAAATGGCAATTTTGATGAATTCAATGGCTGAGATCAAGTGGGATTCATTCAGAGTACATGTGAAAGAAGCTTGGAGTATAAAAGAAGAAAGAGGAGAAGTGAAAGAGTGGTAGCTAGTTTTTATTTATTTTCTTTAATGTCGTTTTTTAATCAAATGTTTTAGTTTTAGTTAAAATGTTGTAATTTCAGTTTCTTGATATCACATTTATGTTAAATCATCTTTGTAATATGTTTTGAATATCAATCCAAGTCTTTTATTTAAGTTCCAAAGTTCATGCCCACTGTTGAAAATTTTCAGTTTCAAAGTATATGGTCCAAGTTGTTAGAAGCTTATTTTAAGCTTAAATAAGTCAGTTTAAACCCTCTATAAGCTTTGAGTAAGCTTGCATTTCAATTTCAAGTAAATTTGGTTGATGGTCAACAGAAGTCAAACTGGTGCAGTTGGTTTGGGAAATGGATAATGGGTTGATGCAGTGGTGCTTTGGGGTTGGATTAGACTAGGATAGATTAGAATTGGGTCTGGTTTTAGCCTGCAAACAGCTGGACTTATGTGAGTTTATATTTCACTTTTCATTTTCAAGCAAGTTTGCATATTTTGATTGTGTTTGTATTGGTAGTCATAAACAGTTTAAACTTGTTTATATAGTTGTGTTTAGGTCATATAAACCTAGTTTTATCAATAGTGTTAGCTAAGTAAGAGTTTAGCTCAGTTTTAATCTCTTTATCAAAGTTTTAAGGTGTGTTTGGATTTGCAGCTATAACTGTCTTAGAGGCTTATTCAGTTGCATACTCTTGTTGTCTGTGGCTTGTTTAGTCTTATTATACTCATAGCTGTCTAAATTCTGTGCCTGCAAACACTTTAAGTCAAACTTTATAATTAATCTGTCTCATTGCTTAACTGTTGGAATTCTTGATAATCAAAATCTTATTTTGTGTTTGAATTACATAAACATAGACTGCAGTAGTATTATTTCATGTATTCACATCATATTCAGTCTTTAAATCATGATCAAACTTCATAAAAGTCAACTTTTCATTTCTTTATCAAAAGTCAATTTGTGCAAAGTCAGTTTTTGGCCAACTGAGAAGAATTTTCTTGGGCTCAATTCTGAACCAATCTAAGTGAAATTGTAGGATCATTCACTTCAGTTGGTCTTGTTTCTTATTAGCATTTTTCCAGATTTTTATCAAATTTTTAGAAGCTTCATACTAGCTTGTCAAAATGGGGTCAAGTGCCCAGTGCAGGGCACTGAAACTGCACAGGGCTTGTGCAGTTTTTGCAACTCTTGCAGCCTGCTTAGTTTAGCTTAACTAGATCTGATTCTTGGTTTAAACACTCTCACCCAGGTCTAGTCTAGGTTCCAATTGTTGGTTTTCACATTTAGCTTATTTTGAAGCTTGTGCTTAAGCTTAAAGTAGACACCCTAGAATCTGTTTTAGCTTATTATCTCAATTTCATCAAATCTGTTGTAATTGCAATCAGTGGTTAGGACTTGTTGATTTGTGTTGCATTTGGTCACTTTTAGTATATCTCAGTTCCTGTTTTCAGTGTGGTACTTGTTTTGTTCTTTTAGCTTATCCAAGTGCTTATTTCATAAGCACATTCCACTTCAGTTTCAAATTCCTCCACACAAGCTCCTGTTTTTCCATTTTTCCTAGCTTCCTCATATTATTTTAAGCTTTTCCTGAATTTTTCAGATTTTTCCAAGTTGGTTTGCTATTTTTCTGCATTTAAATTGATTTTTAGGCCTTTTTAAATAGCATTTAATACAAAAAATTAAGAAAAGGTTCAAAAAAACAATTTTTCATTTTTCTTAAGTTTAGATAAATATAAAAAGCCTAAAAAGTATTTTTCCATAATTTTCTTGGTTTAAATAGTATTTTCTAGCATTTTAATTAGTTTTAAATAGTATTAAATTAATAATAAATACATAAAAAGTCTAAAAAATATATTTTCAGTTTTAAAATAAGTTTTATCATACTTTAGATTTTTCTAAGTCATAATTTTATTTTTCTAGCTTTATTTTATATTTTCTTGTATTTTAGGCGATTATTAAATAGTTAAAATAGTTTTTAATTAATAATAATTAAATAAATAGTTTTAAAAATAATTTTCTTTTTCTAAAAATTTTCTTTTATATTTAGGATTGTAAAAATGTATTTTTCATATCCGTAGGTATTTTCCTTCTTTATTTTCACGTTTTATTTTGTACGTTTAAGTAATTTTTATTTAAACGTAAGTTTTAAGTTTTAAACGTTCATCATTTTAAATATAGTGATAGCGTTTATTTAATATATTTTATCTTTTTAATTTTCTTAATTTGTATTTAAGTCGCTTTAATTTATAAACTTTATCAGTAGTGTAATTTCCAATCAAAATCCTTGCTGATCACTATCCTTAGTGATCACTCTACCTTCTGATCAAGTGTTTACACACCATTGAGTCTCCGTGGGACTTAACGACCCGGGAATTCATTGTATTCTCTGATCTTCATTGTATTTGTGTCTGAACTGTTTTAAGCCTGTTACGGTCGGCCATTCACAAGTGGCCGGCTTGAGTAATTTCGCTTGACTGTTTGGCACGGATCAAAATTTTGGCGCCGCTGCCGGGGAGGCTTTAGCGTGTGTTTAGCCATTTTCAGACCCATTCTTGCACATAACCCACCATTTGTAAAAAATTTTTGTAAAGTTTTAAGAAAATCCAAAAAGTTCATTAACACTTTTCCTAAAGTGTTAAAAACGCCAAAAATATTTTCATTCTTTGTTTTTATCATCATGTTTTTCAAAAATACCAAAAATATTCCTCTTTACCCTCTTACCTTTTTGATTCTTCATTTCTTACCCTCTAAAACCTTTTGATTCTTTCTATGTCTTATCCTCACCCTCTTGGTTGTCAATGGTGTGGTGGTCCTTATAATGGTGGCAATTGCCCCAGTTGTAGCGTGGTGGAATCAGGAAACGGGTCTGTCTATAACCAGGATCCCTATTCCTACCATAACACGACTGATTTATTCCATCAGCTACCACACTGTGAGACTCAGCAGTTTTACTGTTGTGAGTACTGTGGTGGTTCACATTCCGGTTCTGATTGTCAATCAGGAAACACGCTTGTCTATGAGCAGGTTCCTGATAACAATTATGACTACAACACATACCACTCACAGCCACATCAGTTTTACTGTTGTGAGTATTGTGGAGGTCCTCACTCTAGCTCGGATTGTCAAACAAGGAATCCATTTCCTTGTAACAATTACGACTCTTCGTATCATGACCAACCTCTACAGTACCAGCCTGACCCACTTCCTCAAAATCTTCTCCTTGATCTTTTGGATTTAGTGAAAGATTTGAAGGAATCTAAACATCCCCAAGATAATCCAAATGAGAAATCCATGGAAGTTTTGTTAGCCGAAGAGCGGGCTGCTAAATTAGATTCCCAAATTGCCTTTGAACAATCTATTAGGGAATCAATTGCAAAAGAAAAAGCGGCCTAATCTAGCTCTCGATTCCGTTTCATTCCTGATGACGATGATGATGAAGATATCCTTGATATCCTACAATTTTATAACGGTTCATCAAGTTCATCAGTTGAAACTCCTTCCATGAAAAATCAGGGAGAAAAGACTATGATGGAATTACTAGCAGAAGAACAAATGGAAAGTATTAAACATATGTATGCTAGTCCTTCTAAACTCCCTCAGTCTATTGTTATCACACCCGAAGCTCCCACTCACTCTCTAAACATGGGGGACGAGCATCTTGACACTGTTCCTGATAAGGAATCGGACGAATTTATAAAGTCTAGTGTTGAGGACCTTGTCCCAATCCCGAGAGAGTCACAGGGAATTTCTGATCATATGTGTGATTCTTCTTCCCCTCTTGAGTGTTCAAATGATCATTTTGAGACTTTCTCCGATTTTAGCGATGATTGTAAATCTTATGGAGACATCGAGTATGTTGAGGCATCACTTCCACAGTCTGATCCTCTTCTTGAGGAGTTCACCGATGAACTCACTCACATCAGTCCACTTTCATCAGAAAGTGACGATGATCTCTTTGATTTTGAAGCCGATCTTGGAGAAACTAGAAATCTCCTATATAATGATCATCCACTCATTTCTTATCCCATTTCCGACTCTTCCATTCCTTCTCTCACCCCAGATGAGGAAGATGACAACTTTTGGAAGGAGGTCGATGATTTTCTTAGTGATGAGTCGATTCCAACAGGAATTGACAATACTTACTTTGATTCGGAGGGAGACATCCTTTTTCTTGAAAATCTATTGATTGAAGAACCGTTTCCAGCTCTCCCTCCCGGAAATTTTGTTACCAATCACCATAAAAGCTTCAAATTTAAGCTTAAAAATGTCAAAAATGGTGATTTGCTTCTTTCTAATGAGGAATGGACATGCATTGTGATGCACATATTTATTCCTTTCTTCACAAATGGTGTGGTTGCTCTTTCCCTTTTCTCCTTCGGGAATGAGGACACTATTTTTGATCCCGGCATTTTCATTTATCATCTGTGAGCCGGGTCTGTCTCTCTTTATCTCATCGGTGTGGAACTTTCACGTGCTTCAAATGTTTGTCCAAACATCTTGAATGAAAGTCCGATGGAGATTGTTTCTTCCACTTTGCTTCCCCATGAACAAATTAATGCGGGGTCGAGTCAAGCTAGCGACTCGGTAATCAAAAACAGTAGCACACACCATATGGGTTTTCACCCATATTTCTGACTTCTTACCCCCTTTCTACCACCTAAGTGTGGGGGTGATGCCCCACATGTTATATAGACATATATATCTCTAAAAAAAAAAAAAAAAAAAAATTTCAAAATAATGGCCGTAGTATTTCCCTTTTACATTCTTTGTTTCGGCATAACCGCCGGTACTTTGAATATTGAGGGCAATATTCATTTCTAAGTGTGGGGGGAATTCTCACGAATTTTATCATATATTATCCACCCAATTCCCCCGTTTTTGGCCAAATTTTTTTTTTTGGAGTAAGTGTTCTACACTTACTCAGCTTGGTTATCAGTCCGCCATGTTTGATAAACTAAAGGATTGGCTAATCCAGGAGCAAACGGCTCTTGGTAAAGATATATCAAATCCGTTTACGGCTTGCAATTTGCCCAAAATTGTATGGTATTCAGCTCACCATATCTTTAACTAGTGAAGAGTTGGCTAGCCCGCAAGATTATGGCTTGTGGTAAAGGCAGTGGAAAAACCATAATTGGTAATCGACTCACCAAAGATAATACTGATAATTTATCTAAGAGTTGGCTAGTCCAGAGCAAACGGCTTCTGGTAAAGACAAATCAAATCTTTTTACAGCTTATGATTTGCTCAAAATCATTTGGTTATCAGTGTACCAAGGTTCTTACTTGAACTGAAACATTTGGCTACTCCAGAAGTAATGGCTTTTGGTAAAGAGTTTTTAAAATCCATTAAAGTTTCAAATCATTGCTAGAGACTAGCAATATCTTAGTGTGGGGGATTGATGAGTGTCTAAATACTCATCATTTTTGTACTATCTAGACTGCAAAAACATCTGAAAACATTCAAAAATGCATCAAAATGATGAAAATATCACAAATCAGTGTTTTATGTGTTTTAAATGCAAAAATATCAAAATCAGATGAAAAACGTATCAAATTTGCAAAAATGGCAGTTTTAGTCCCCCAAGTTTCAAAAGTTGTCAAAAACAGTCCCTGGTATATCTAAATAAAGAAAAATATCATTTAAGGTCCATGGGATTCAAAAGTTGTCAAAACAAACCCTTGAAATGTAAAATTTGCAAAACTACAACTTTGGTCCCTCAAGTTTGAAAAATGTCATAAATGGTCCTTGAAAAATTGGAAAATGTCAGATTTGGTCCTTGCATTATTGAAACTTGTCACTTTTAACCCTTGGATCAACTTTGCATAAATGGCAGCATAGGTCCCTTAAATTTCAGAATTGGCACATTAGGTCCTTGTCATGTTTTAAACCCTTTACACCTTTTGGCCTTGTCACTTAACCAATTGGACCCTGCCTTGCATTTTGCCCCCTGTCATAATACATTTTGGACCCTTGATTATTAATACTGCCTCAGTCAACCACTTGGTCAAACACAGACCTTGGCGCGTTTTTTCCTTCTCCCCCACTTGACTCAACTGCTATCCCTGAAATCACTCAACCCCTCTCCTCCACATCACATACTCCTCACCTTTGTCCCCTCCACCTCCACCAAAAAACAAGAAACATTAAATTATCCCTCCCCCATTCACTCAACCTCACCCACTGTCAAAAGACTTTTTGGCGCCAAAAATGACAAATGGCAATTTTGATGAATTCAATGGCTGAGATCAAGTGGGATTCATTCAGAGTACATGTGAAAGAAGCTTGGAGTATAAAAGAAGAAAGAGGAGAAGTGAAAGAGTGGTAGCTAGTTTTTATTTATTTTCTTTAATGTCGTTTTTTAATCAAATGTTTTAGTTTTAGTTAAAATGTTGTAATTTCAGTTTCTTGATATCACATTTATGTTAAATCATCTTTGTAATATGTTTTGAATATCAATCCAAGTCTTTTATTTAAGTTCCAAAGTTCATGCCCACTGTTGAAAATTTTCAGTTTCAAAGTATATGGTCCAAGTTGTTAGAAGCTTATTTTAAGCTTAAATAAGTCAGTTTAAACCCTCTATAAGCTTTGAGTAAGCTTGCATTTCAATTTCAAGTAAATTTGGTTGATGGTCAACAGAAGTCAAACTGGTGCAGTTGGTTTAGGAAATGGATAATGGGTTGATGCAGTGGTGCTTTGGGGTTGGATTAGACTAGGATAGATTAGAATTGGGTCTGGTTTTAGCCTGCAAACAGCTGGACTTATGTGAGTTTATATTTCACTTTTCATTTTCAAGCAAGTTTGCATATTTTGATTGTGTTTGTATTGGTAGTCATAAACAGTTTAAACTTGTTTATATAGTTGTGTTTAGGTCATATAAACCTAGTTTTATCAATAGTGTTAGCTAAGTAAGAGTTTAGCTCAGTTTTAATCTCTTTATCAAAGTTTTAAGGTGTGTTTGGATTTGCTGCTATAACTGTCTTAGAGGCTTATTCAGTTGCATACTCTTGTTGTCTGTGGCTTGTTTAGTCTTATTATACTCATAGCTGTCTAAATTTTGTGCCTGCAAACACTTTAAGTCAAACTTTATAATTAATCTGTCTCATTGCTTAACTGTTGGAATTCTTGATAATCAAAATCTTATTTTGTGTTTGAATTACATAAACATAGACTGCAGTAGTATTATTTCATGTATTCACATCATATTCAGTCTTTAAATCATGATCAAACTTCATAAAAGTCAACTTTTCATTTCTTTATCAAAAGTCAATTTGTGCAAAGTCAGTTTTTGGCCAACTGAGAAGAATTTTCTTGGGCTCAATTCTGAACCAATCTAAGTGAAATTGTAGGATCATTCACTTCAGTTGGTCTTGTTTCTTATTAGCATTTTTCCAGATTTCTATCAAATTTTTAGAAGCTTCATACTAGCTTGTCAAAATGGGGTCAAGTGCCCAGTGCAGGGCACTGAAACTGCACAGGGCTTGTGCAGTTTTTGCAACTCTTGCAGCCTGCTTAGTTTAGCTTAACTAGATCTGATTCTTGGTTTAAACACTCTCACCCAGGTCTAGTCTAGGTTCCAATTGTTGGTTTTCACATTTAGCTTATTTTGAAGCTTGTGCTTAAGCTTAAAGTAGACACCCTAGAATCTGTTTTAGCTTATTATCTCAATTTCATCAAATCTGTTGTAATTGCAATCAGTGGTTAGGACTTGTTGATTTGTGTTGCATTTGGTCACTTTTAGTATATCTCAGTTCCTGTTTTCAGTGTGGTACTTGTTTTGTTCTTTTAGCTTATCCAAGTGCTTATTTCATAAGCACATTCCACTTCAGTTTCAAATTCCTCCACACAAGCTCCTGTTTTTCCATTTTTCCTAGCTTCCTCATATTATTTTAAGCTCTTCCTGAATTTTTCAGATTTTTCCAAGTTGGTTTGCTATTTTTCTGCATTTAAATTGATTTTTAGGCCTTTTTAAATAGCATTTAATACAAAAAATTAAGAAAAGGTTCAAAAAAATAATTTTTCATTTTTCTTAAGTTTAGATAAATATAAAAAGCCTAAAAAGTATTTTTCCATAATTTTCTTGGTTTAAATAGTATTTTCTAGCATTTTAATTAGTTTTAAATAGTATTAAATTAATAATAAATACATAAAAAGTCTAAAAAATATATTTTCAGTTTTAAAATAAGTTTTATCATATTTTAGATTTTTCTAAGTCATAATTTTATTTTTCTAGCTTTATTTTATATTTTCTTGTATTTTAGGCTATTATTAAATAGTTAAAATAGTTTTTAATTAATAATAATTAAATAAATAGTTTTAAAAATAATTTTCTTTTTCTAAAAATTTTCTTTTATATTTAGGATTGTAAAAATGTATTTTTCATATCCGTAGGTATTTTCCTTCTTTATTTTCACGTTTTATTTTGTACGTTTAAGTAATTTTTATTTAAACGTAAGTTTTAAGTTTTAAACGTTCATCATTTTAAATATAGTGATAGCGTTTATTTAATATATTTTATCTTTTTAATTTTCTTATTTTGTATTTAAGTCGCTTTAATTTATAAACTTTATCAGTAGTGTAATTTCCAATCAAAATCCTTGCTGATCACTATCCTTAGTGATCACTCTACCTTCTGATCAAGTGTTTACACACCATTGAGTCTCCGTGGGACTTAACGACCCGGGAATTCATTGTATTCTCTGATCTTCATTGTATTTGTGTCTGAACTGTTTTAAGCCTGTTACGGTCGGCCATTCACAAGTGGCCGGCTTGGGTAATTTCGCTTGACTGTTTGGCACGGATCATGAGTGCCCGGGCGCTATCAACTTAAACACTCATCCCTTACTTCTTTAGTTCATCAAAACGGTAGGTGATCAGTTGGTCAAATCACACAAGTAGAAAGGGTAGTCAGTTGGTCATATCTTACCCTTCCCATCTCAGTCTACTCACTTAGGGTCAGTTGGTCATATCTCCTAAGCAACTAACCTCTACCACCATTCAAAACTACCGAAACAAGGGTAGCAACCAATAAACTATGCATGCATACACTTACAAATAATTATACGGAAGCAATGTAAACGCAAACAAAACAATTAAGGAATCATAACTAGGCCAGCACCAAGAGGTGATTAGCCGCTCATATTAACAATACCAATCAATTCAATGTTTAATGTTACGAAATACATGAATTGAAAGTAAAGAAAAGATAAAAAGCTAATGCTTATCGTAGGGGAGTGATTTCTCCCTCGGTGATAGCTCCGTATGCTCCTCTAGATCTGCCTTCGACTTCTTCTAACATTCTCCGATTGTTGTGTGTGAAATGGGATGATTTGAAATGCTGGAAATCGTGGGGTATTTATAGGCCAGATCTGGTTACGGCGTAACTATTATAAGAGTTACGCCGTAACATTCAATTATTCATATTTTGCACTAGTAATGCTGGTTACTGCGTAACCTCTGGAAGGAGTTACGCCATATCTTCAATAAATCTTGGTTACGTCATAGTTGTTGCATGAGTTACGGTGTAATTAGTAGCGGCGCAGAACCTCATTTGACCTAATATGGTTACGCCGTAATCTTGGATAGAGTTACGCCTTAATCTTTTGTTAAGTTGGTTTTCTGAGCCACGCTTTAGTTACGGCGTAATGTGAAAGAGGAGTTACGCCGTAACTTCTTCAAAGTGAGCATACTATGATATATCTTCAATAAATTCTCCAAATCCGCATCTCTTTAGCTCTAATGCTCGTAATTTACCTGAAAGTGAAATATAATGGAAAACAAGCGTAAATCCATATAAATGATATAAATTACAAGCATTCTTGGGGGAAATTGACACTTAATATTCAGGATAATTTGATGTTATCATTGACATGTCAAGATAGAGAAGTTATGTCTTCCGCCCACAAAGCTTTCCAAGCGTCTCATCTGATCCCTGTGTATCAATCTTTCATCCAGCCTGGTGATAAACCTGCAAACTTCCTTGCGATCATTGGAGTTCCATCTCTTCTTCTGAACAATACCAGCTTCAATATCCTTTAACCGATATGCCAAACCGTTACGAACCATCTTTAAAGTTGATAAGGTTTTAAAAGGTACCATTTTGAGGGGTCGTTTAAGTCCTTATTTGATCACTTTTGTATCCGTTATTGCTTAATATCGTTCCTTTTCACTTTTTAGGTCTCTTGAAGGCGAAATGCTGGAATGGCACTTATTTGGACGAAAAGGCGCGAATATATGAAGAAAATGGCCAAAGTCAGAATCGAGACACTCAAAGCTGCTGAAAACAGAAGGCGACGGCGTCAGGTGTTAATTGCGACGCCGTCAGAGGATTTTTTTTGTGACGATACTGATGAGTGTCTAAATACTCATCATTTTTACACAATCTAAACTGCAAAATCATCTGAAAACGCTCAGAAACACATCAAAATGATCAAAATATCACAAATCAGTGTTTTATGTGTTTTAAATGCAAAAATATCAAAATCAGATGAAAAATGTATCAAGTTTGCAAAATTGGCAGTTTTAGTCCCCCAAGTTTTAAAAGTTGTCAAATCTAGTCCCTGGAATTCAAAAATGTGGAAATTTATCATTCAAGGTCCCTGAAGTATTCTAAGTTGTTAAAAATGATCCTTGAATGAATTTTTGGTCAATTGGCAAGAAAGGTCCTCAAACTTTGGAAATTTGCAAATTTAGTCCTTGGACCTTTGAAAATGGATTTTATGCAAAAAGGGTCCTTGTATTATCAATGTATGGCAAAATTGGTCCTTGTGAGAAGTTTGGAAATGTTCAATTTCAGTCCTTGAAGTTTGGTCGAATTACAATTTTAGTCCTTGTACTAAGCTAATACCAAACGGATCCTATTTTAAACCTAAGGCCCAAATCCAATCCAATATTCTAGCCCAACCCAACTGCCTTTGACCCTTTGCCTTTGAGCCCCAGGTCACAATTCTTTTTGACCCCAGCCACAACCCATTTTGACCCCCCTTGTTATTATTTATCTACGGTCAACAGAAGTCAAAAAGGAGGAATACGCGCTCAAAAACCAGACACTGTAGCAGTGTCTCTCCCAAGCCTGAAATATCAATACCAGCCATGGTTTCACCCCAATTTCAACCCCCCTCCCATTCCTTGTCCCCTCCACACCTTCTAAACAACAAAAAGCTTTAATTAAAACAACCAAACTCATTAAAGCTAAAAACCTGCTAAGTGGAAAATTGGCGCCAAAAAGCAACTTGGACGGTTCTGATGATTCTAGCCAATCCAATGGCTCAAATGTGGTGGGAAAGTTTCAGAGGTCAAAGAGGATTGCTTAAAGTCTATAAAATGGAGAGAGGATGCAATGTATCCATGTATGTAGAGTAATTTTAATGTTTTAATGTCGTTTTTAGTGTTTTTCAAGTAAAAGTGTAATTTAAATCCTTCAAGCACTCTGTTTAAGTCTTTTAATGTATTGTAAAGCTTTTCCAATTAGTAATTTCAAGTTTTAATCATTTCTCAAGTTTATGCAATTTCTCATATTTATGCAAAATCTCAAATTGGATCAAAGGTTGTTTTCAGTAGTTTGTATGGATTGATATAGGTCACATAAGCTCCCATATAGCTTTTATAAGCTATTAGAAGCAATAAAATTCAGTTTAGCTTCAAAAATAGAAAATTCACCAAAAATACAAATAATTAGTGAAAAAATAAAAAAGGGTTCTAAGGAAGTGTTCACAGCTGGAGCAAGGTGTATCTTGGATGGCCTTGGTATAGTGCTTCTTGGGAAGCTATAGGATTTGGTTTAAGGTCCTGGTTCTCAATATTAAGCTTGGAAGCTTTTGTAAGCTCTTTTTGATTAATTTGGCATTTTAATGTTGTAGTGGTTAAATAGCTTATATTTCTGTTTCTTTGTGATATCTAGTCATAATTAAGTGTTTCTAAACTTTTAAATCAGTAGCTTGCTCTTTTCAATTTGTAGTTTGCAAAATTCAGTTTCAACAGTTAAAGTGGTATTATCATCAAGTCTCAGTTTTAAGTTGTTATTACTACTGGTTTAAGCTCATTTAGTTCTATTTAATCATAATTCAATGTCTGAAATTAAGCTCATGGTCTAAACTTGAGATTTGCTTTGTAAAATTTCATAACAGTCAACATAAAGGTGTGTTTGGTTTATGGTGTTCAAAGGGTCTTTGGTTCTTAGTTTTGTTGGAAACCTGTCTAAATAGGTCTAAACAACTCATATTAGTCAAGATACAAGTTCTTATAAGTAAAAAAGTCAAAATTTCAAGAAATCATACATAGGTGCTTACTGTTGGAGTTTTTAAGATCAAGAATCTTGATTTTGTGTTTAAAAGTTGTTACTTTTGATCAAATCAGTCTTATATCACCTTAACATAACATATTAAGTGCTTAAAGTCAGATCAAAATCCACTTTGGTCAACTTTTTACTTGTTCTAAAAAAGTCAAAATCTCTTTAGGTCGTTTTTGAATAAAATTTGGAATTTCACTGTGGGTTTATTAAAGAGATTCAGATTATAAGCTTTGGAGGTATTGTAGTCTAGTTGGTAAAGAAAAATACAAAAATGATAGTTCTTGGTTTCTCAGTCTTTTAAGTGCTTTTTAGACTGCTTTTTGGTGGTACCTGTTCTGTATATCTGTCCTGTGCACAGAATATAAGCCCCAATTGATAAGCTTGCATTAAGCTTATTACTTGTCCAAATCTTGTGTTCTCTAGTTCTTTGGAAAGCCAACCTGGTCTTCTTGGATTGTCAAGTTTTATTTTTCACTTTTGAGCTTGTTAGCTAGGGCTGCTACTAGCTTGTAACTTGTCCCATTTCTGTTTCAAAGCCTAGTGCTTATTGCTTATTTTTAGCTTAATCAGTGTGCTTCTTTGTATAATTTAGCCTCATTTCTGTTTATTAAGCTTGTTTAAATCTGTTTTAAACCTTTGTTTCTTCTGTCAAGCTTGTTTGAGCTTATTACACCCAAATAAGCTATATAGGCCACTGTTGGGTTAATAAGTCATCAAATCTGCTTATTTGAGTTTTGTAAATTTTTTGTCTTTATTAAAGTTTCATAATATTAGTATACAAGTAGTTTTCAAAGATAAAAATCACAAAAACATCAATATAAAAATAGTGATAGCGTTTATTTAATATTTTTTTAGCTTTTTGATTTTTCTTTTCAACTTTTTAATAAGCAAAACTTGTTTTTCTCTTTTTCTTAGGTTTCTGTTATTATATAGGATTTTTAGAAAAAGTTTCAGATTTTTCTCTATCTTTTTAGTATTTATTATAATTATAAATAGTTAATAAATAATAAATAATTAGTAATAAATAATTAAAAAGTCTAAAAAAATATATTTTCTGTTTTAAAATTAGTTTTATCATATTTTAGATTTTTCAAAGTTAAAATTTTATTTTTCCAAGTTTATTTTCTATTTTCTAGTATTTAAGTGTATTTTAAATAGTTATTAATTAGTAATAATTAGATAAAAAGTGTGAAAAATATATTTTTAGTTTTAAAATTAGTTTATAGTATTTTAGATTTTTCAGAATCATAAGTTTATTTTTCTAGCCTTATTTTGTATTTTCTTTCATTTTAGAGTATTTATTAAATAGTTAAAATAGTTTTTAATTAATAATAATTAATTAAATAGTGTTAAAAATAATTTTCCTTTTCTAATAATTTTCTTTTATTTTTAGGATTCTAAAAATGTCATTTTTATATTTTTAGGTCTTTTACTTTTTAGTTTTCATTTTTTTTTATTTTGTGCGTCTGCGTAGTTTTTAAAACTTACGTTTACGTTTTTCTCATCTGATTGTTGTGCTTTCCAATTCTGTGTCCAATTCTATTCCAAATCAATCAGTAGTGTAATTTCTAATCATAACCTTTACAGATCACTATCCTTAGTGATCATTCTATCCTCTGAGTTTGTGTTTAACACACCATTGAGTCTCCTTGGGACTAAACGACCCGGGAATTCAATCTATTCTCCAGGACTTCATTGCATTTGTGTCTGAGCAGTTTTAAGTCTGTTTGACTTGACTGTTTTGCACAGATCAAAATTTTGGCGCCGCTGCCGGGGAGGCTTTAGCGTGTGTTCAGCCATTTTCAGATCCATTGTTGCACATACCCACCATTTGTAAAAAGTTTTTGTAAAGTTATAAGAAAATCAAAAAAGTCATTAACACTTTTCCTAAAGTGTTAAAACACCAAAAAAATATAAAACAACAAAACAATCGGAACGTTTTCTATATTGTATCCTCTTTTAAGGTGATTCTTGAAGAGATACGATTTGGTTAAACGGGACGATAACAAAAATATTGTCCAAAAGTTTTTGAACCCATCTGCACAAATCTAACCTACGTCTTTTCAGTGGTACTTAATTAAATACATAAAAATCAACCACCGCAAATCAAGGCAGTGCACTACCTAACTGGGGGTGCGACCATTAATAAGTTCCCGAACATCAGATTTAAAACTTGCCTTTGTGTCACTTGTGATTTGGTGTACCTTTTTCAAAGAAGCCATTTCATTTGTGATTATTGGTTAAGTTCACTTGTGTTTTGCCTCATTTGTTTTGAAAATTGGTTTTTATACATAGTGCATGCGCACTCGTTCTTCGAGTTCTACAAGTCCACTTTCCGAACTTGGAAACATTCCTCGCAGACGTAGAGGACGTTCAGCTCCTTCAGCCGTGACTGAGGAACGTCTACCACCACCACCTCCTGTCGAAATGGCAGAAGACAAACCTATGAATGAGCTTCTCCAAGCACCCATCGAGGGTTACGGAGATGCCATTGTTGTTCCAGCCATCGTGGCTGACACTTTCGAGCTCAAAACCGGGTTGCTCAATCTAGTAACCCAAAGCCAATTCTATGGTTTTGAGCGGGATGATCCTCATGCACACATTCGATGGTTTAACAAGATAGCATCTACCATCAAGTACAAGAATGTCCCATCCGAAGCTATCAAGCTTCTTCTGTTCCCATTTTCTCTAGAGGGACAAGCCCGGAATTGGCTTGAGAAACAACCCCCTCGTTCTATAGAGACATGGGAAGATCTTGTCACCAAGTTCGTTAACGAGTTCTATCCTCCATCCCGAACCACAAGTCTTAAGAATGAGATAATGAAATTTTCTCAGAGATTTGATGAATCGTTCGGGGAGGCATGGGATCGTTACAAAGAGTTGCTTCGCAAGTGTCCGCATCACGGTTTTACCGAGTTAATGCAAATGGATACTTTCTACAATTGTCTCAATCAGGCCAATCAAGACTCTTTGAATGCCTCCGCGGGAGGTAATTTCCTGAGCAAGACCACCAAAGAGGCCTTGCAGATCATTGAGAACAAATCTCAGGTCCGTCCTTTCAGAGCTAAGACATATCAGTCTAATGCTGGACCTTCTTCTTCTTCATCCCCAGTGAGTACATCTAGCACCGATGCTAAGATTGATAAACTCACAGACATTGTTCAGGCTTTGGTTCTTGCTAACCAGAAAAAAGTTTCCTTCACTCAGCCACCAATACATGCTGAAGTGAAGAAAGTCGAGAGTTGTGTCACTTGTGGTGGTCCTCACGCTTACTACAATTGTACTGCCACCGATGGTAGTCCTTTTGAAGCAAATGCTTTAGCCGGTAGTTCACAGCAAGGAGGTAATCAATACCGTCCTCAAAATGAACCACACTACCGTGCTAACACTAATCAGGCACCACCCGGTTTTAATCCAAATCATAACATGCAAAACCGGAATCAGAACCAACCAAGAATGAACCAAGGTTATCAAAACCAAGGTAATTTCTATCCTGGACCCAATCAAGGTTTCCATCATCAAGGAAACCCTCATCAAAACAATTTCAATCGAGGGAATCAATTTCATGGGAATATGAATCCTAATCAAGGGAATTTTGGTCATAATCAAAACATACGACCTCAAATTGTCCCTCCAGCTCCTCCCGTCATTACTCCTCCAGGACCATCATCTGATGAGTTACTGAAGCAGTTCATGAAATCCCAAGATGAAATGAACCGGTTGTTGGTCAGTCAGATTGCTGATCTGAAGAAGTCTTTAAATGATCGACCCTCGGGCTCAGGTACTTTACCGAGCAACACGATCGCTAACCCGAGGGGCGATGCCAAAGCGATCACAACCCGAAGTGGTGTTTCATACACTGGACCTGCTGTTCCTACTACCTCTTCTTCCTCTTCCCTTCCTAAGGTAGTAGACAGTGAACCTCCAAAACACAATGGACCTACGACTCCTATGCCACCTCCACCAGTGCCAATGAGTCAAGTTACCAAGGACACAACGGACAAGGTGCATTATTCAAGCCCACGAAGTACAGCACACGTCCAACCTTCGGTAGTCCAACCTCAAGTGGTCTAGAAACCCCAGTCTAATCCAGGAGTTGTTTTTGAACCTCCTGTAGCTCCTGTTGAGAATCAGAAATCCAAATCTTCTATTCCTTACCCATCACGCTTGAACGAGCAAAAGCTCCGTGAAAAAGCCAGTCATCAAATGGATAAATTTTTCCAAATTTTCCAAGAGTTACACTTTGACATAAGCTTTGCGGATGCTATCATGCTGATGCCCAAGTTTGCATCAACTCTCAAGCACATGTTAAGCAATAAGGAAAAGCTGTTTGAAATGGCTAAGACTCCTCTTAACGAGAACTGCTCAGCAGTTATTCTGAAAAAGCTTCCTGAAAAGCTTGGAGATCCTGGGAAATTTCTCTTACCTTGTGTATTCCCAGGGATGGTTGAATGCTTTGCCCTAGCAGATCTTGGTGCAAGCATTAATCTTATGCCATATTCAGTGTGGAAGAAACTTTCTCTTCCGGAACTCACTCCTACATGCATGACTCTCGAGCTTGCTGATCGTTCCATATCCCGTCCTCTTGGCATTGCCGAGGACGTATTTGTGAAAGTAGGAAAGTTCCATTTCCCAGCTGACTTCGTGGTTGTTGATTTTGATGCCGATCATCGGGTTCCTCTCATTGTTGGTCGAGGATTCCTGAGAACGGGCCGTGCTCTCATAGATGTATTTGAGCAAGAAATCACATTGCGTGTTGGTAATGAAGCTGTCACCTTCAACCTTGACCAAACTTCGAGATACTCCGCAAATTATGATTCTGAATCGGTAAACCGAATAGATATCATCGATGTTGCTTCTGATGAGTACTCTCAAGAAGTTCTTGGTTATTCTCATAATTCTGTGAGTGGGGATTCCACCACATCTTCTCAGCCTATCATAGCCAATTCTACTCCTTCTATCACTCCGTTTGAGGGAAGCGACTTCATCTTAGATGAGATTGAAGCATATTTGGCTAGTGATTCTGTACCCTGGGAAATTGATCACGCTCCAATTGATATTGAAGGGGATATACTTCTTATTGAGAAGTTACTCAATGATGATCCATCATCAACCCCTCATCCCAGTGATTCAATCCCAATTGAGATTAATCAAAATGAGATTAATCCGGAGGGAGATATTCTTCTTGAGAAATTGTCAAATTTGGATACTTCTCCTTCTCTCCCTCCCATCAAACTTCATAACGAGGAAGTCAATTCAGTTGAGAAAACTGAAGAATTTCCTGAGGTTGAGCTTAAGGACTTACCTCCTCATCTCGAGTATGCATTTCTTGAGGGTGATGATAAATTACCCGTCATTATTGCTCGAGATTTGAGTAAAGATGAAAAAGCTGCTCTCATCAAAATCTTGAAGTCACACAAGCAAGCAATTGCTTGGAAACTCTCCGATATCAAAGGTATAAACCCTGAGTTTTGTACCCATAAAATCTTGATGGAGGATGACTTCAAACCAGCAGTTCAACATCAGAGAGGAGTGAATCCAAAAATCCATGATGTTATCAAACAAGAGGTTATCAAACTTCTTGATGCAGGATTGATTTACCCGATCTCAGACAGTCCTTGGGTCAGCCCAATTCATTGTGTCCCGAAAAAGGGTGGCATTACTGTTATCACAAATGAAGATAACGAGTTAATTCCAACTCGATTGGTTACGGGATGGCGTGTTTGCATTGACTATCGTAAGTTGAATGACGCCACCCGTAAAGACCATTTTCCTCTACCCTTCATGGACCAGATGCTTGAGAGATTAGCAGGGAATGAGTACTATTGCTTCCTTGATGGTTTCTCGGGTTATTTTCAGATCCCTATTGATCCACAGGATCAAGAGAAGACCACATTCACTTGCCCATACGGAACTTTTGCCTACAAACGTATGCCTTTTGGCTTATGTAATGCTCCTGGCACGTTCCAACGTTGTATGATGGCCATATTCCACGACATGATCGGGAAAACAATGGAAGTGTTTATGGATGACTTCTCGGTCATTGGGGATTCTTTTCAATCATGTCTCTCCCATCTAGATAAAATGCTTAAAAGGTGTGAAGACACCAATCTTTGTCTAAACTGGGAGAAAAGCCACTTTATGGTCAAAGAAGGCATAGTCCTTGGCCATAAGATTTCAAAGAACGGGATTGAGGTAGATAGAGCAAAGGTTGATGTCATTGCTAAGTTACCTCATCCTACTACCGTCAAGGGTATTAGGAGTTTTTTGGGTCATGCCGGTTTCTATCGTAGATTCATTCAAGATTTTTCCAAAATCGCCCGGCCTATGACCCATCTTCTTGAAAAGGATGCTCCTTTTATCTTCTCACCTGAGTGCATCATAGCTTTTGAAACATTGAAGAAAAAGCTAACTGAAGCACCCATTCTCGTTGCTCCCGACTGGGACTTGCCTTTTGAGCTCATGTGCGATGCAAGTGATTTTGCTATCGGTGCAGTCCTAGGGCAACGAAGAAATAAGCATTTTCAGCCTATTCACTACGCAAGCAAAACTATGACTGAGGCTCAAACGCATTACACCACCACAGAAAAAGAGATATTAGCCGTGGTGTATGCTTTTGAGAAGTTTCGGCCGTATCTTATCTTGACCAAATGCGTAGTGTATACGGATCACTCGGCTCTTAAATATCTCTTTGCAAAACAAGATGCAAAGCCGAGATTGCTTCGTTGGATTCTCCTCCTCCAGGAATTTGATATCATTATACGTGATAAAAAAGGAGCTGAGAATCTAGCTGCTGATCATCTGTCCAGATTAGAAAACCCTCACCAAGATGTCTTCGAGAAAAAGGAAATAAATGAAACATTTCCTCTCGAAACACTCAATGCGGTTTCTTTTCGTGGAAATTCTACCACCCCATGGTTTGCTGACTTCGCAAATTACCATGCGGGTAACTTCATTGTGAAAGGGATGTCGACCCAGCAGAAGAACAAATTCTTCAAAGATGTTAAACACTATTTCTGGGACGACCCTTTCTTGTTCAAAATCTGTGCGGATCAAGTCATCCGACGGTGTGTTTATGGACAGGAAGCTATTGACATTCTCACAGCTTGCCATGCTGGACCCACCGGGGGCCATCATAGTCCAAACTACACCGCCAAAAAGGTGTTTGATTCCGGGTTCTATTGGCCCACAATCTATAAGGATGCCCACGATTATGTCAAAACCTGTGACGCTTGTCAGCGTCATGGTAATATATCTCAAAGGAATGAAATGCCACAAAATGCCATTCAAGTTTGTGAGATATTTGACATATGGGGTATTGATTTTATGGGGCCATTTCCATCTTCTCGTGGTAACAAGTACATACTCGTGGCTGTTGATTATCTGTCAAAATGGGTTGAAGCAAAAGCCTTACCCACTAATGATGCCCGAGTTGTTGTGAAGTTTTTGAAATCTCTGTTTGCCAGGTTTGGAACTCCGAGAGCGATAATCAGTGATCGTGGTACACATTTCTGTAATGACCAATTTGAAAGAGTCATGCAAAAGTATGGTGTTACCCATCGTCTCTCTACTGCATACCACCCCCAAACAAGTGGGCAGGTGGAAGTTTCAAACCGTGGTCTTAAAAGGATTCTTGAAAGGACAGTAGGCGAAAATCGTGCATCCTGGTCGGATAAGCTTGATGACGCACTCTGGGCCTTCCGTACAGCTTACAAAACACCCATCGGGTGTACTCCCTACAAGCTAGTGTACGGAAAGGCATGTCATCTTCCGATTGAGTTAGAGCACAAGGCATACTGGGCCTTAAAGCATGCAAACTTCGATATACAGACAGCCGGTGATCATAGAAAAGTTCAAATGAATGAACTAAATGAACTTCGTGATCAAGCTTATGAGAACTCTTTGATCTACAAGCAAAAGACAAAGAAGATTCATGACTCCAAGATCAAGAACCGCGTTTTTAACATTGGTGATCGAGTCCTTCTTTTCAATTCCAGATTGAAGATTTTCTCGAGAAAGCTCAAGTCCCGCTGGTCTGGTCCATTCACTATTGCTAAGGTTTATCCTTATGGTACCGTTGAGTTATCTCAACCCGATGGTCCTAATTTTAAAGTGAATGGTCATCGAGTTAAGCATTACTTTGGAGAGGACATTCCCTCTGTGGTTGTCCCGGATTTACAAACATTCCCCATGAACCAATGAATGCGGGGATCGAGTCAAGCTAGTGACTCGGTAATCAAAAACATTAGCATGCACCATATGGGTTTTCACCCATAATTCTGTCTTCTTATCCCCTTTCTACCACCCTAGTGTGGGGGAGTTTTCCCACACTGTTGTATATTCTCAAATTTAAAAAAAAAAAAAAAAAAAAAAAAAAAAAAAATCCTTTCTAAATAAATGGCCGTAGTATTTCCCTTTAACGTTCTTTGTTTCGGCATAACCGCCGGTACTTTGAATATTGAGGGCAATATTCATTTCTAAGTGTGGGGGGGAATTCTCACGAATTTCATATATATTATCTACCCAATTCCCCCGTTTTTGGCCAAAAATTTTTTTTTTGGAGTAAGTGTTTTACACTTTCTCATTTGGTTATCAGTCCGCCATGTCTGTAAGACAAAAGGATTGGCTAATCCAGGAGCAAACGGCTCTTGGTAAAGATTTCTCAAATCCGTTTATATGGCTTGCAATTTGCCCAAAATTGTATGGTTCCTCAGCTCCCCATCATCCTCAAAAGATAATGAGTTGGCTAGCCCGCAAGGTTATGGCTTGTGGTAAAGGCAGTGGAAAATCCATAATTGGTATTCAGCTCACCAAAGATAATATTGATAATTTATCTAAGAGTTGGCTAGTCCAGAAGGGTACGGCTTCTGGTAAAGACACATCAAATCCGTTATATGGTTTATGATTTGCCAATAAATCATCTGGTTATCGTTGTACCAAGATTCTTACTTGAATCAAAACAATTGGCTACTCCAGAAGTGATGGCTTTTGGTAAAGAGTTTTTCAAATCCATCAAAGTTTTCTCAAATCATTGCTAGGGACTAGCAATATCTCAGTGTGGGGGATTGATGAGTGTCTAAATACTCATCATTTTTACACAATCTAAACTGCAAAATCATCTGAAAACGCTCAGAAACACATCAAAATGATCAAAATATCACAAATCAGTGTTTTAAATGCAAAAATATCAAAATCAGATGAAAAATGTATCAAGTTTGCAAAATTGGCAGTTTTAGTCCCCCAAGTTTTAAAAGTTGTCAAATCTAGTCCCTGGAATTCAAAAATGTGGAAATTTATCATTCAAGGTCCCTGAAGTATTCTAAGTTGTTAAAAATGATCCTTGAATGAATTTTTGGTCAATTGGCAAGAAAGGTCCTCAAACTTTGGAAATTTGCAAATTTAGTCCTTGGACCTTTGAAAATGGATTTTATGCAAAAAGGGTCCTTGTATTATCAATGTATGGCAAAATTGGTCCTTGTGAGAAGTTTGGAAATGTTCAATTTCAGTCCTTGAAGTTTGGTCGAATTACAATTTTAGTCCTTGTACTAAGCTAATACCAAACGGATCCTATTTTAAACCTAAGGCCCAAATCCAATCCAATATTCTAGCCCAACCCAACTGCCTTTGACCCTTTGCCTTTGAGCCCCAGGTCACAATTCTTTTTGACCCCAGCCACAACCCATTTTGACCCCCCTTGTTATTATTTATCTACGGTCAACAGAAGTCAAAAAGGAGGAATACGCGCTCAAAAACCAGACACTGTAGCAGTGTCTCTCCCAAGCCTGAAATATCAATACCAGCCATGGTTTCACCCCAATTTCAACCCCCCTCCCATTCCTTGTCCCCTCCACACCTTCTAAACAACAAAAAGCTTTAATTAAAACAACCAAACTCATTAAAGCTAAAAACCTGCTAAGTGGAAAATTGGCGCCAAAAAGCAACTTGGACGGTTCTGATGATTCTAGCCAATCCAATGGCTCAAATGTGGTGGGAAAGTTTCAGAGGTCAAAGAGGATTGCTTAAAGTCTATAAAATGGAGAGAGGATGCAATGTATCCATGTATGTAGAGTAATTTTAATGTTTTAATGTCGTTTTTAGTGTTTTTCAAGTAAAAGTGTAATTTAAATCCTTCAAGCACTCTGTTTAAGTCTTTTAATGTATTGTAAAGCTTTTCCAATTAGTAATTTCAAGTTTTAATCATTTCTCAAGTTTATGCAATTTCTCATATTTATGCAAAATCTCAAATTGGATCAAAGGTTGTTTTCAGTAGTTTGTATGGATTGATATAGGTCACATAAGCTCCCATATAGCTTTTATAAGCTATTAGAAGCAATAAAATTCAGTTTAGCTTCAAAAATAGAAAATTCACCAAAAATATAAATAATTAGTGAAAAAATAAAAAAGGGTTCTAAGGAAGTGTTCACAGCTGGAGCAAGGTGTATCTTGGATGGCCTTGGTATAGTGCTTCTTGGGAAGCTATAGGATTTGGTTTAAGGTCCTGGTTCTCAATATTAAGCTTGGAAGCTTTTGTAAGCTCTTTTTGATTAATTTGGCATTTTAATGTTGTAGTGGTTAAATAGCTTATATTTCTGTTTCTTTGTGATATCTAGTCATAATTAAGTGTTTCTAAACTTTTAAATCAGTAGCTTGCTCTTTTCAATTTGTAGTTTGCAAAATTCAGTTTCAACAGTTAAAGTGGTATTATCATCAAGTCTCAGTTTTAAGTTGTTATTACTACTGGTTTAAGCTCATTTAGTTCTATTTAATCATAATTCAATGTCTGAAATTAAGCTCATGGTCTAAACTTGAGATTTGCTTTGTAAAATTTCATAACAGTCAACATAAAGGTGTGTTTGGTTTATGGTGTTCAAAGGGTCTTTGGTTCTTAGTTTTGTTGGAAACCTGTCTAAATAGGTCTAAACAACTCATATTAGTCAAGATACAAGTTCTTATAAGTAAAAAAGTCAAAATTTCAAGAAATCATACATAGGTGCTTACTGTTGGAGTTTTTAAGATCAAGAATCTTGATTTTGTGTTTAAAAGTTGTTACTTTTGATCAAATCAGTCTTATATCACCTTAACATAACATATTAAGTGCTTAAAGTCAGATCAAAATCCACTTTGGTCAACTTTTTACTTGTTCTAAAAAAGTCAAAATCTCTTTAGGTCGTTTTTGAATAAAATTTGGAATTTCACTGTGGGTTTATTAAAGAGATTCAGATTATAAGCTTTGGAGGTATTGTAGTCTAGTTGGTAAAGAAAAATACAAAAATGATAGTTCTTGGTTTCTCAGTCTTTTAAGTGCTTTTTAGACTGCTTTTTGGTGGTACCTGTTCTGTATATCTGTCCTGTGCACAGAATATAAGCCCCAATTGATAAGCTTGCATTAAGCTTATTACTTGTCCAAATCTTGTGTTCTCTAGTTCTTTGGAAAGCCAACCTGGTCTTCTTGGATTGTCAAGTTTTATTTTTCACTTTTGAGCTTGTTAGCTAGGGCTGCTACTAGCTTGTAACTTGTCCCATTTCTGTTTCAAAGCCTAGTGCTTATTGCTTATTTTTAGCTTAATCAATGTGCTTCTTTGTATAATTTAGCCTCATTTCTGTTTATTAAGCTTGTTTAAATCTGTTTTAAACCTTTGTTTCTTCTGTCAAGCTTGTTTGAGCTTATTACACCCAAATAAGCTATATAGGCCACTGTTGGGTTAATAAGTCATCAAATCTGCTTATTTGAGTTTTGTAAATTTTTTGTCTTTATTAAAGTTTCATAATATTAGTATACAAGTAGTTTTCAAAGATAAAAATCACAAAAACATCAATATAAAAATAGTGATAGCGTTTATTTAATATTTTTTTAGCTTTTTGATTTTTCTTTTCAACTTTTTAATAAGCAAAACTTGTTTTTCTATTTTTCTTAGGTTTCTGTTATTATATAGGATTTTTAGAAAAAGTTTCAGATTTTTCTCTATCTTTTTAGTATTTATTATAATTATAAATAGTTAATAAATAATAAATAATTAGTAATAAATAATTAAAAAGTCTAAAAAAATATATTTTCTGTTTTAAAATTAGTTTTATCATATTTTAGATTTTTCAAAGTTAAAATTTTATTTTTCCAAGTTTATTTTCTATTTTCTAGTATTTAAGTGTATTTTAAATAGTTATTAATTAGTAATAATTAGATAAAAAGTGTGAAAAATATATTTTTAGTTTTAAAATTAGTTTTATAGTATTTTAGATTTTTCAGAATCATAAGTTTATTTTTCTAGCCTTATTTTGTATTTTCTTTCATTTTAGAGTATTTATTAAATAGTTAAAATAGTTTTTAATTAATAATAATTAATTAAATAGTGTTAAAAATAATTTTCCTTTTCTAATAATTTTCTTTTATTTTTAGGATTCTAAAAATGTCATTTTTATATTTTTAGGTCTTTTACTTTTTAGTTTTCATTTTTTTTTATTTTGTGCGTCTGCGTAGTTTTTAAAACTTACGTTTACGTTTTTCTCATCTGATTGTTGTGCTTTCCAATTCTGTGTCCAATTCTATTCCAAATCAATCAGTAGTGTAATTTCTAATCATAACCTTTACAGATCACTATCCTTAGTGATCATTCTATCCTCTGAGTTTGTGTTTAACACACCATTGAGTCTCCTTGGGACTAAACGACCCGGGAATTCAATCTATTCTCCAGGACTTCATTACATTTGTGTCTGAGCATTTTTAAGTCTGTTTGACTTGACTGTTTTGCACAGATCAGATACAGTAGCCAAAAACCCTATTTTCAAGTGACGACGTCGGGCTTTAAAAGAGTAGGCCGTTGCTACTCAGACGGCCTAGATGCAACCCAGACGACGTCAGAAGCTGAAGAGGACGGTGTCACAGACATAAGGTGACGCCGTCGCAAGGTTAACGTGGCCAAGACGAAACCCTAATGACGGCGACACGACGGCGTCACGAAACATAAGGTGACGCCGTCGCATATGTAATCTTATATATAGAATCCGAATTTTTCAGTTTTAGAGAGAGTCTTTTGGAGTAAAAACCTAAAACCGAACCTAAGGTGTCTTGTACAGTATTTTAGGGTTTTAAACCCTATCTTACATCAAGATAAGTATTTACTTCATTAATTCAATTATGTCTTTGATTATTTGTGTGTATGCTTGCATGTTCTCCATGTCCGGCTAATTTATTTGTGTGTTTGCTTAGGAAGTATGAAACTTAATTATTGAATATTGATTGGTTGTTTCTTATCTTAGTTGATTAATGATCTAGTAATGCGATAGGTCATTCGTTGTGTACTTAATGCTTGATTCATCTTTGTGAACCTTAGAATATGATTACTTGAGTAGTTGTAGGCTAAATTATCCAAAGAGTGCCTTAGAGTAAGAGTTTATCATCCCTAGTGGGTTTTGTAGACGAGACCCTTTGGTAAGTTCAAAGAGTTAGGGAGAAACGCATACCCTACAACTTTAGACACACAACGCAACTAAGAATAAGGACGTGACAACTCAACCATCAATAGGAGATAATTAAGGAGTAGTATAACCTAAGTAAACACATCTTTAAACTATCATACGAGCACACATTAATTAGACATAGACTCCCACAACCTTAGTTTAGATAATTAGATAATAGTAGAGTAATCGGTAGAAATACCAACCCCCCAAATCCAATACCCGAGATTCGTACCTTTCCATTTCATAAAATATAAAAATACAAAAATAATCTTCCTCAACCTTAACCTTAGCGTAGTAACTTCTTACTAGCATTCCTATTCCCCTATAGAACGATATCAATACTCGTGGCTTACCCTAATTACTACACTACAACGATTAGGTTCACTGCCTAGGGTGTTATAAAACTTGCTCAAAGAAAAGGAAGTTTCCTTGACCCCGAACGACGCGTGTAGCGTTATCAAGTTTTTGGCGCCGCTGCCGGGGAATAGAATAGCTAGTTAGTAGTCCACCTCATTTAGGTTCTTTGCTTGATTCCTATCAAGTAAATTTTTCTCATTTTTAGCTTTCTCTTAGTCTATCCCCCTTCTTCGTGACCTTTGTTCGTAACACCCATCACTTTTCATCATGGAGGATGATAACCAACCACCACTCATCAACCCACCGCCAAATGACCCGCCAAGAGCCCGTACTCTTGGTGAATACTCAAGACCAAGCCACCTAGGCTATAGGAACACCATTGAACTTCCTGACCAAGCCCAAACTACGGCCCTGCGATCCGACATCATCCGGTTGGTGCAAAACGGATGTGCATTCCATGGACTTCGTTCCGAAGATCCAAATCAGCATCTGAGGGATTTCCTCAAAATTGTCGATTCCATCGACCTTGATGCTACTACTCGGGAGACCACGCGCCTGCGTCTCTTCCAATTCTCTCTACGGGACCAAGCTAGTAATTGGCTTGAGCGACTTCCAGCCGGCTCCATCTCAAGTTGGGATGATCTTACCTCTCGCTTCCTTGCTCAATTTTTCCCACCGGGGAGAACCACTAAGCTTAGGAATGACATCTTGATGTTCCAACAACGTCAAGGTGAATCTCTCTACGAAGCATGGACTCGATTCAAGGACTTACTTCATAAAGTCCCTCATCACGGCATTGATCTTTGGCTCCAAGTCCAAATCTTTTATGATCATGTCAACTTCCCCACTAAGCGATCCATTGACCAAGCGGCCGGTGGAAAACTTAGTGATCTCACCGCGGAAGAATCATGGGGTATGATAGAGGACCTCGCCCTCTATGACAACGAAAGTTGGGATGACCCCCGTGAGCTGCCCAAAACCGTTAAGGCAATCTCCTTGCCTCCTTCGACCGTAGGATGATCGAACTTGAAGATCAAGTTAAATTCCTAATGAGCTCCTACGAAAATCCTAAATCTTCACACCATGTGAACAAAGTTTCTTCCTCGTGTGAGCCGTTTTGTGATCCTCATAACACGCGCACTAGCACTCGATACCCCGAACATGCTTCCGTTGACTACGCATCCTCACGTATTAATTGAACGGGAGGAAGATTCCCTACAATACCCGGACCTAGGAATTTCAATGAAACCCGAGAGGCATGGAAAGGCAAGCCCGACTTCTACTGGGGACAAACCAAAGAATTCACCTCCAATGATTTCTCATGGCCCCCACCTAACGGTCCTAACCAACAAAACGTCGAAGGGATGTTGCAAAACCTAGTTGCATCCCAAGAAACCCAAATGGCTAAGCTCTCGGACCGCTTTAACCATCAACAAGCCGAGATGGATAGGAAAATAGACAACCTTTTGAAAGCCATAACTAATAGTGATAAGAAGGTTAGTGCTATCTCAACTCCCGAGCCTTCAGGTATAGAGATTAAGGATCCAAGCAAGCTAACTAAGCACGTCCAATTCGTCAATGCCATCGCCTTAGTGAAACCGGATAGAACAGATGACGAAGAGGACCATACACTTGTGGATGATGAAACACCCGAGGAAGTAGATGAAGTAGACATTGACTATTTCAACAAATTTCCTACGGAAGAAGAACTATCTCGCCACCCTCACTTAGTGTGTAACCGCCGTCACATGTATGTTAGGAAAAGCCCTCGAATCAAGTTTGGGAACCCTTGGAATCTTAACATACCATGTTGCATAGGACACCTTTTTGTGGCAAAGGCCTACATTGATCGCAAGTCCCCAATCAACATAATGACTAGCACCTACTACAATTGGATATTGAAGAAGCCTATTCCAACTAGGCAAGACCCCAATGATCCTAATGTTAGTTGCAATTTTCTCGGAAGAATTAAGGGATTGCCCGTTTATGTAGGTAGTTTCACGTTTCCTACGGACTTCATAATTGTGGATGATATTAGCACGGCCATAGACCCTAGCTTGTCCCATGTTATTCTAGGAAAACCTTTCATAGAAAACACCGGGATGACCTATAATCCCTCGTTAGGAGTAGTGCGATTCAAGAATGAGACCGATGACATAGCTTACCAAATGCCGTTTAAGATTGAGAAGTTTTCATCACTCTCTAATGATGAAAAGGAACTTAAACTGTCGGTCTATTATAGGAATGATGAGGATAGGGAGAAAGGTGTAGATTATGTTATGGCTAAGATTTTCGGATTCTATAAGGATTGCTTGAGCCTAGGACCGGAATATAGGACCGATTGGGGAGAGGATGAACTCTTAGAGAAGTACATTATAGGGCACTTCTACAACATGGAATCCCCCATTAGAGACCGTCAAGGTGGCGGTAGTGAAGTAACGTAGGAGCACGACTACGAGTCTAGCTACAAGACTCTTAAATAAAGAAAAGCGCTTCGGGGGAGGCAACCCATGCTTCATTGTTTGCTTGTCAGTGTCATATATCTTTTATTAATTGTTTATCCTCATGTTTAAATTTGTAAAAATGCTTTATTTTGTTTTTAACCTCGTCTTAATTGCATATAAAGGTATTTTACATAAGGGATAAGTGTAGGGAGGATTACACACGTTTTCAAAAGAAACGTAAACATGAGAATAACAATTAACTAAAAGATATTTATGTTTGTTTGTTCGAGTCAAATGCTTGTATCGAGTCATAATGGATGTTTTTGCAGAAATTTTTCCAGATTCTAAAGATGTAAATTTTCCAGAATTTTTTCCAGAAAATCGCAGACCAGTTTTTGTCAGGATAACCTGACGGCGTCAGGAAGGAGTAAAAACATCAGATTACTTTTTTCTCGTTTTCTGAGCTACTTATAAATTTTTGGAATTTTCCAGGTCTTATCTTTCTTAGAAATTCTGTAAACATCCATTCCACAAGCATTATATCCTAGTTTAAATCGAGTCTTATATATATTATTACCGCCGATTTTACGCGAAGGTTTCGTTTGTTTTCTTCAAGTGTGCAGGTTTAGTTTGTCAAGAAGAAGTTACATAAGATTGGAAGGAGCTTTTCACGCAATAATTCTTCTTGAAAAGGATTTAACCACCACTTTACACGGATCCTACCGAGCTAATCAGGGGAGTATTAGTTTCTTTCATTTTTAATTACCTTCCATTATCATAACTTTGATACTTTCTGGGAACATTGGGGACAATGTTCAGTTTAAGTGTAGGGAGGGAAAATAAAACGGGAACTTTGAAACTATGCTTATCCTTGATTATTTGCTTTGTCCAATTTCATTTGCGTAATAAACCATGAGAAAATGTCGGTTAGGGTAATTTTGGCACCAAATTTAAAATTTTTCATGACATATAGGAGTGGGCCATTAGTCTTAACAAAAGCGTCTCATGGATAGGAAGTTATATGACTAGCACAAAAACCCTTTACCACCCAAATTCCACCCAAAATGTGAGGATCGCCCTTAGATTAGTAGGAATTAAAGCATTCATCTTCAATGCTTAGAGTGTGAACCGGTAGTATATTAGATTCTAGAACTTGTTTTGTGATGCATCCCGAGATCGCAAGTAAGACTACACTTGTGTAGTTAGGAATAACTAAATGATAAGAGGCATTAGGATAACCCTTGTTTGATACCCGTAATATAATTACTTCTTCCATATCGGTTGAGTAATTCCCCCACACCCTTTGCGTTGTACTCATCTTTAGTACACGATACCCCTAGTTAACCCCTCAGAGCCTATCCTTTTCGCGGTTCTCGTGATGTTTCGGTTTTTCCGGAATATTAATGAAGATCATTGTTTACACCCCACCCCCAAATATACACCCAAATCGCCTTAGCCTACCCCTTATGCACTCACTTTTAGTGCAAATGTTTGTTATCATCCTAAACCCTTAGTTCAATTATCTAGTTGCTTGCATAAGTTGCTAAGTCGAGTCATATCCTTTGTATACAGATTTGGGAGGATTGGGATTCATGGGAAAAGTTAAAGTTTATGAAATGACGGGAAGGGAACGTTAAATTCAAATTCCCTTTGTTTGCATAATAATGTACCCCAAGTGTTTTGATCTTTTCAATTCGGGTCAAATTAGTGTTAGAGTAATAAAAAACTCAAGTGTAGAGATGTGCCTATAAATCCCTATCATTTTGATGTTACCGTAGAGGATGGTAGAGTAAAAGTGTATGGAAAAAAAAAAAATCGAAAAAAATAGAAAAAGAGAAAAAGAAAAAAAATATAGTGTAAAAAAAAAAAAAAAAAAAAAAAAAATACGGGCTACCATCCTACATCTATCCTTTAAATTCATGTTTGTTTATTTCCGTTACCTAGAGTTTTAGAGTGTCGAGTCTTGGCTTAGCAACGCCATTCTTCGTATGCATTTAACATAGAGAATTTTGACTTGCCACCACTAAATAGCCTATCCCACCAAACCCTTGTTTCCCTACCGTAAGCCTAACATTACAACCCTTTAAAAGACCTCTTTGATAGTCTTTCCTAGGTGCTTACGCCAAAGCGATGGAGGTTTGATCTATTCTCAAGCCTATGGTAATCTATGTACTAGGACCGGTTAATGAGTGTTTATCTTCCATTTCCTATTTGTTATATTTCATATATACACCCGAGAGAGATGTGAGTACCCAAACACCCCATGTGAGGTGCTAGTATGTAATTTCCGTGCTTGTTATGACTTTTGCGGGGCTTATATGTGTTGTGGACCGTTTTGAATTAATGCTTCATGACCCCTAACTTATAAATTAATTGGCTAAAAGCACATTTGCTTGAGGACAAGCAAATAACAAGTGTAGGGATATTTGATAAGGTTTTAAAAGGTACCATTTTGAGGGGTCGTTTAAGTCCTTATTTGATCACTTTTGTATCCGTTATTGCTTAATATCGTTCCTTTTCACTTTTTAGGTCTCTTGAAGGCAAAATGCTGGAATGGCACTTATTTGGACGAAAAGGCGCGAATATATGAAGAAAATGGCCAAAGTCAGAATCGAGACACTCAAAGCTGCTGAAAACAGAAGGCGACGGCGTCATGTGTTAATTGCGACGCCGTCAGAGGATTTTTTTGTGACGATACAGTAGCCAAAAACCCTATTTTCAAGTGACGACGTCGGGCTTTAAAAGAGTAGGCCGTTGCTACTCAGACGGCGTAGATGCAACCCAGACGACGTCAGAAGCTGAAGAGGACGGCGTCACAGACATAAGGTGACGCCGTCGCAAGGTTAACGTGGCCAAGACGAAACCCTAATGACGGCGACACGACGTCGTCACGAAACATAAGGTGACGCCGTCGCATATGTAATCTTATACATAGAATCCGAATTTTTCAGTTTTAGAGAGAGTCTTTTGGAGTAAAAACCTAAAATCGAACCTAAGGTGTCTTGTACAGTATTTTAGGGTTTTAAACCCTATCTTACATCAAGATAAGTATTTACTTCATTAATTCAATTATGTCTTTGATTATTTGTGTGTATGCTTGCATGTTCTCCATGTCCGGCTAATTTATTTGTGTGTTTGCTTAGGAAGTATGAAACTTAATTATTGAATATTGATTGGTTGTTTCTTATCTTAGTTGATTAATGATCTAGTAATGCGATAGGTCATTCGTTGTGTACTTAATGCTTGATTCATCTTTGTGAACCTTAGAATATGATTACCTGAGTAGTTGTAGGCTAAATTATCCAAAGAGTGCCTTAGAGTAAGAGTTTATCATCCCTAGTGGGTTTTGTAGACGAGACCCTTTGGTAAGTTCAAAGAGTTAGGGAGAAACGCATACCCTACAACTTTAGACACACAACGCAACTAAGAATAAGGACGTGACAACTCAACCATCAATAGGAGATAATTAAGGAGTAGTATAACCTAAGTAAACACATCTTTAAACTATCATACGAGCACACATTAATTAGACATAGACTCCCACAACCTTAGTTTAGATAATTAGATAATAGTAGAGTAATCGGTAGAAATACCAACCCCCCAAATCCAATACCCGAGATTCGTACCTTTCCATTTCATAAAATATAAAAATACAAAAATAATCTTCCTCAACCTTAACCTTAGCGTAGTAACTTCTTACTAGCATTCCTATTCCCCGAACGACGCGTGTAGCGTTATCAAAAGTTGCATCACAAAACTTATGAATCTCGTCAAACTCCATGAAGCATGTGTGATGATGTTCACTTCTGTAGACGATTCTAAACTTCGGTTTATGCAGAATGGTGTACTGAGGTTGTTGGTGTAGTTCGTTAAAGTGTAGTAGCGGTTTGGTGAGATTAATCTGTTTCTAGTATGATTCAACGCCGAGTTGTAAGTCTTCAACACGTTCTTGAATAACATTGCTGCGGATGAAGATTAAAAGCGCAGTGATGAACTGGAGTTGAATTTCTATCGAGAACTGTCACATCCTTCCTTGTACCTTTATGAGATACATGTCTTCGATGTCGTTGAGCGACAACGTTGGGAAGTTAGCTTCAGTGAAATCATATTCTTGTTCATCTTGTCTTTTGACCTTGATCTTAGACAAGAATGAGTAGCCCCACTTTGTTTCAAATGAGACGATATCACAACAACTATTATTTTCTCATTATCCACCTCCTTTTTCAACTTTCTTACTTGGCAGCTCTTGTAGTATAGTCTCCTCCTCTTTGGCCAATGATGAATACCATATTTGGCATCAATGTCATACTCCACCACCTTGTCGGCATACAAGTTTGTGGCGTCTTCTTCAATGGCAATGTTGTCGGAGAATACTGCAGCGGGGATGTTGAATATAAGCGATGTAGCATATTTCTTGCTTACACTGCTACTGTGTTGAAGGAACTCGAGGTCGTTGTTGAAGAAGAAGCGGAAAGGGATCCTCTGTTGTTCAGGTTTTCCAATTTTCGGTAGAGGCTTGGTCCAATCCGTGTAGTATGGTTCATTATCCTTTCTTATTATGTCGATATTTGATTCAGGGTTGAGCCAATCGATGTTGTTGGACATTGCATGGGCAATGTTGTCCAAGTTGTATTCAAGTTCGACTGCACTGCATGATCTATCTTTCAGCAAATTGAATGCATCGTTCTTGATTCTGCAGAGTTCCCGTTTCGTCATCTTCTTAATTCTGAACTCATCCTGGATAATTTTAACCTGCTCCATGGTTCGACCATCTACCGGTTCTTGGCCTTCAGGTAGTATGGGTGTTGCCTCAACCATGTTACTAAACCAGTCATACTCCTCAGTGTTGTCGTCATCTAGCTAGGAGATGACTCATAGTTTCTTCTTCTTTGTTCAGGAGGATGACTCTGGTCGAGATGATGGTTGGGGTGTTGGTTGTTGTTGGGGACCGGGAATGTCATGAATTTCACCACCGGTATAGATGAAGTGATCACCGGTTTTCTTCTGTGGTGGTGGAGAATCTGCATCCCGAGGTTGATCAGATGAATGTTGCTTGGTTGCTTGTTGTGCGGGTGTCGTGGTGGTTCTAGCAGGTGATGGTGGCATGGATGATGATGACTCTCCGGTCTTCTTCTTTCTTTTTGCATTCGGATCCTCGTCCTTGTCATCATCATCTCTTGGTCTCTTATCTTGACCAGCAGCTTCCTTGCAAGATGCTTTCAGTTGATTTGCTTGAAGTAGCTCATATAGCTTTGCTTCATCTAGTGTGAAAGAAGGAGCTCGAGGAGTCATCTTCAGCACCAACTCTGAGATCAAATCATCTTCAGTGACACCTGGAGGCTTGACTGGTCTTGTCTGCATGACCACCAGTGTAGTGGTAATGATCTGCTGAACCATCTTCTTACTCATAGGGTATAACTAATCCATGAATATCTCCCTAGTGACAAAAGGAACCATCTTTTGGAGGAATGATTGAGTGTAGTTCCTTATTTGTTCATCCATCTCACCTTGAACATCCCTAGTGAGAAATGCCTGGATCTGTGCTCTTTTGCCTTAAAACTCGTCCATCTGTTTGGAAAAATCGATGACCTTTTCGGCCAGCGTGTTCAATCTAGATTCATGAAGACTTTGTTTGCGTTTTCGAGATTGAAGCACAACTTTCTGGATCTTAGCCTTTGTACGAGATGCCCAAGTGTCGGCTTTCTACTTGATTGATTTTGATGATGATTTTGTTGTTTCCTTCGGTGGTGGTGGTGATGAGTGTGAAGATGATTCGGCTTTGGAGGTGTCAAGGGGAGGTTCCGAAGATTGCTGAGGTTTATGTTCAGGGTTGTCAACAATGTAGGCGTCGGTTTCCCTTTTCAAACGTTCTTCTTCTGCTCTAGCAGCTTCTTCTTTAGCCTTGGCCGCTTCCTCTACGACCTTCTTCATTTTCAACTCTTCTTCAGTTACCAAGAGATCTTTGGCAGTGATTCTTTCATCTTGCTCCTGATCATTATCTCCATAATCGAACAACTCTTCATCTTCTTATTGCTGTTCAACTGCAGGTTCCTTGGTGGTGGCACATGTTCCTTTACCATGTTGATTAACCGGATCAGAAACAGGTGTAGTAAGAACACCACCGCTGGAACCTCCTGTCCCTTTAGATTGATGAAGTGCGACTTCAGCAGCAGCTTTCTCCATTCGTTGTTGCTTTAGAGTTTTCTGTAGTTGTTTCTCTTCAGCATTAAGATCATACTCCCACTCTGAATCTTCTTCTTCTTCTTCGTCAAGAGGTTTCTTCCCTTCGTCAGACTTGAGTTCTTCATCAGAAGGTACGTATGAGTCAATGTCTTCATCATGTTCTTCATACGAAGAACTCTCAAGCTTGTCTTTTTTCTTCTTCTCAAGAGTTGACTCATCAGCATGAGCCTCACTGTAGAAAACCAACTCATCTGACTCTGTTTCTGAATCGTCATCATGTAGAGAAGTCTGAACTAGTTCTGGTTCTGGTTTTGGTTTGACAATATTGGTTGGAAGTTTTCTCCTGATCTTACTGCTGGTTTTCTTCTTCTTTGACTTTGTAGAACTAGCAGTGCTTCCAGCTTTCTTGGCCCTTGTAATAACCTTTGGAGTGGTCTTATCATCCATAAAGCCAACTTTACCCGCAATCAATGCCTCCCTGTAACGTCTTGTAGGTTCCCCGTGAGAATGAAACAAGCCCTTTTAAGAGGAACTTGAGTGGTTTGGAAAGTTGAAGTGTAGTGCGTCACTGGGTCCATGACGTCTTGTCTTCAATACCGATGTTACCTTAGTAAACACCAGTAGCATATGAATTTGAACCTGGTTACTGCCTTAAGGTTGAATTATTGGAGGGCTATTTCTTTCCACCCTTTTTCATATTCATTTCTTTTTCATTCTTCAACCCCTTCAGTGCTTACCGAGACTTTATTACTAGAACCTTGTTGGGTTTATTCCAGTACTAGCTCTGTCTCAATCCGCACTCTTCCCATATTCTCATTTTTCTCCTTTTTTCAATATACCTAAGGACTCTACACTATCTAGTGGATTGTCCCTGGGTAGATCCCTCCGGTTCTGGCGGATCGTGGGAACAAATACCTAACCTAACCATCCTTATAACACCATGCATAAAGTAAATTTGGTCGGTCTTTTGGTATTGTTCATTCCTTCTCGAAACCAATTGAAAAATCATTTGGAAAACCAATCAAGGTACTTGTGATACGAGATCAAAGCATTTTGTACCTTAATAGTTTTGATCATTTAGAAAACCTCCCCCTCAACATGTGCGTATGATTTAGAAATTGTTTAGCACAAGGAGGCAAGAGGACTTTGAAATATTTTCTTTGATCACAATTTTCATACGAAAAAGCCATTTGATTTTCATGGTAAAATTCTCCCCCTCAATATGTGCATAGGATAAGTGAAATCATTTTATCACATAGAGGAAAGAGTTCTTTTGAAGCACATCTACGATCACAAAATCCATTAATAAAACCATTTGAAAACTCAATCAAGGTACTTTAAAAATCTCTTTAAAAACTTTTGTACCTCGATAGTTATGCTCCCCCTCAATATGTGCTTCAAGATTCGAAAGCGTTTAAAACATATGAGAGAGCAGCGTGCACAGTTAAATCAAAACTATCACCTTTTATCAAATTTCATTATTAAACCACAAATTCTCCCCCCGATTAAATTATTAGATCACCTTTTACAACAATTAGTGGTGATCTAAATTGTAGGATCGATATATTATTGTGTTTGATGATTCGGGTGGTCTTGGATGATCAAAATACATGTTTACCATTTTAGAGAGAGAAACTAGAGAGAGAGGGTGTTCTTGCTAGAGGTTTAAACAAAGGAAATGTTAGATTGAATGAGAAGCACCACCCCTTCCATGGATGGAAGGGGTATTTATACTTACAAATACACGACCTCCTATCGGCCTGTGGATCAGGGATACAGTGGGTAAAGACCCGTCCTTCCTCCACGGTGTTACACTACACTAAACTACGCTACTAAATAACTAATAAACTACTAAACAACGAAAATAACGACACGTCTACGAGCTAACTTATGCTAGATCATAATTGGGGTGACCGACACTTTAACATGGAATTTTCTAATTCCTAACAATCTCCCCCTAAGGGAGTTCACCCCATGAAATACATTTTGCTTCCTAGCATTCTATCTTTGACTTCGTTCTTGAGCTCGTAGACTTCAATTCTTCAATTCTGCAATCTTTGTGCTTAAGCAGTGATTCTTCCAAGTCCGCATAGATTAGTACTTTAAGTGGAGGCCTTTGAACTGATCCACATCTTTGATGATCTTCGAGCTTTCATTGAGATCATCAGCCACAGTAAATCTCTGGATCACCCTTTATTGTGTTGCCATCATGTGAAGTTGTGACTTTCGGACCGACATGCTCACACTTTTGAATCATGACATCTTTCCATCAGAGTAGCGGAAGCCTTACTGGTTCATGATATTTGCAGCAGCGTAGCAGAAGCATAGTATAAAAATATCAGAACCAGGTTATGTAGATATGCACCAGTCATGATTTCTTCAATTAAGTGTGGTTGCTGTGAACATGCGGCTTTGGATTGACTCCTCAATTCTGATCAGCTGCAATCGTCGGGGTGTACCTGCATACGACAGTTAGCAATAAAGCGCACGAAAGTGTCTTTGATCACTTTCGTTGAATTGAGGTACACGGCCCACAGTTCCCCGTTGATCAGTACAAGTACTGCCTGTGATCAGGTAGGATTCCTAAGAATCTCCTTGACAGGGTTTCGCAGCTGTTCTAGCTGTTCTCAAACCGGAACGTCTCAAAGAAGACAACACGGAGTGAGTGAACCAGCAAATTGAGATTCACTGATTGATGAAAAATGATTTGAAAAACAATCGCGTATTGCTTGAAGAAAGAGTTTTGCAATACGACGAAGGTTTTATGAGAAAGATCAATTTTCAAACAAAATACTTTTTGTATTAGAGAATGAGTACACATTCGACGTGCTAGCGAAAAGAAGAGATTCGCACATCGAACGGTTTTTCTAAAAGTATTTTTCAATTAGAGATACTTTTTGAATTTGAAAACATAAGTACACATTCGACGTGCTAGAGAAAAGAAGGTTTGCACATCGAACGGTTTTTCCAAAAGTATTCGTCAATTCCATTCCTGGACCAAGGTTGATTCACGAGTGAATCGCCCCATCGTTTCTATCCAGTTGTCACAAGTTTGATCTTTTGAAAAGATCTCACATGTCACCCACCAAGAGCTTGTTTGATGTTGGCTCTAGAAGGATTTCCATCTTCATCGTGAATATTTATTAGATATCACTCGGATGTTCTGGCAATACCACAAGGATAATGCGTAGGACTCTCAATATATACTTACTTTCCACATTGTGTGAAACAGCAAGTCTTCATTAATATAGTGTCCTAATGAGATATTGTGGATGATCTCTTGGCTCTAGACTCAATCGTGCATATTTGGTTCCTGTGCCGGAGACTAGGGAGAGGGTCTCCTTCTTCAATATCAACAATCTCTAAGAGAAAGTCGATAGATAATGTCGGTTCCCCGTGAGAAATGAAACAAGCCCTTTTAAGAGGAACTTGAGTGGCTTGGGAAGTTTAGTGCAGTGCGTCACTGGGTCCATGACGTCTTGTCTTCAATACCAGTGTTACCTTTGTAACAACCAGTAGCATATGTATTGAACCCGGTTTCTGCCCTAAGGTTGAATTGATGGAGGGCTATTTCTTTTCACCCTTTTTCACATTCAGTTCTTTTTCATTCTTCAACCCCTTCAGTGCTTACCGAGACTTCATAACTAGAACCTTGTTGGGTTTATTCCAGTACTAGCTCTGTCTCAGTCCGCACTCTTCCCATATTCTCATTTTTCTCCTTTTTTCAATATTCCTAAGGACTCTACACTATCTAGTGGATTGTCCCTGGGAAGATCCCTCCGGTTCTGGCGGATCGTGGGAACAAATACCTAACCTCACCATCCTTATAACTCCATGCATAAAGTAAAATGGTCGGTCTTTTGGTACAGTTCATTCCTTCATGAAACCAATTGAAAAATCATTTGGAAAAACAATCAAGGTACTTGTGATACAAGATCAAAGCATTTTGTACCTTAATAGTTTTGATCATTTAGAAAACCTCCCCCTCAACAAGTGCATATGATTTGAAATTGTTGAGCACATGGAGGCAAGAGTTCTATGAAATAATTTCTTTGAAATAATTTCATGATCACAATTTTCATAGAAAAAGCCATTTGATTTTCTTGGTAAAATTCTCCCCCTCAATATGTGCATAGGATATTTTAAAACATTTTATCACATAGAGGCAAGAGTTCTTTTGAAGCACATCCACAATCACAAGAGCCATTAAGAAACCATTTGAAAACTCAATCAAGGTACGTTATAAATCACTTTAAAAATCTTTCTCGTACCTCGATAGTTTATTTGCTCCCCCTCAATATGTCCTTCAAAATTCAAAAGCGTTTAGCACATATGAGCGAGCAGCGTGCACAATTAAATCAAAACGATCACCTTTTATCAAATTTCATAATTAAATCACAAATTCTCCCCCGATCAAAAATATCAAACCCTTTGAGATTTTGGATCCCAAGTGATTAAATTAGGTTTAGAAAACATGGGAGAAAATGTGGCCTTGTTTAAATACTCATCTGGTTTTTGGATAAATCCTCCTCCTCAACATGTGCATTATGTATATTGAAATCGTTTGACACATGGAGGCAGGAGTGCCTTTAAAGGACTAAAACCAATTCCATTTAAAACAGATTTGAGATTTAAATCACGATCTCTACCCCGATCAGAAATATCAAACCATTTGAGATTTGTGATCCCAACTGATTTAAATCATTTAGAAAAATTTGGGGAAAGATGTGGCAAGATTCAATTTTGAAAGATGACAGATAAGGACCATTTTAAGACATTAAAGATTGTTAGTGTCAGGTATGATAGTTTTTAAGAGATCTTTTAAGTAAAACAAAACAATTTCACAATCAAACAAGAACAGAAAAAATTTCATTTTGAAAGACCTTGATTCTAAAGAAAAAAAATCATACCATGACATAACATTAAATCTTTAGATCACCACTTAATAACGTACAAACCGGAACTTTTAAGAATAAATATTGTATGAAAATATTATATTTTAAATCACTCTCCCCCTCAATCAATGACAGAAGTCAATAATTGAGTGACTTAGGTTTTGATAAAAAGAAGTCCGATGATTTTCAAAATTTAGTTCAATTTATTTTCAAAACAATATTTTTCCATTTTCAAAAACAATATTATTCAAAGTTTTAGAAAAATGGTATCATTCACTACTTGTCCTGCACAAAGATACATTAGGTGGTTGAGAAGCTTCCGTTGTTGCTGTAGGGCTTGGAAGAAAACCGTCTGCCGATGTAGTGAGACTTCTTCTTACGTTGCATTTTGAATGCCAACTTAGGTCAAATTAAGCTTCGTTTCTTCAATCACTTAGAAGAACACCATCTGCTGATGCAGTGAGACCTCTTACGTTGCATTTATGCCAACTCTCCATTGAAGTCCAATTAAGCTCCGTTTTTTCATTTGTCAACCCAAGATATCGTTACCCTTTCCTTGCGGCATCCAATCATGTTCATTTGTGGGATCCGGATCGGGAACATTCTTATATACCAATATACCTGCATATGTTAGTGAACACACATACAGATATATGGTGGTCGACATCACCCAAACAGCAATCGACTAATAAAAGTCAATTCAACATGTCAATCAGATCATATAAAGCAAGGGAATTATGAGTTCATCAAACTTTAATCATCTAAACCTAACAATCATATCCTAGAAACCTAGTCCTTCAACATAGGCAATTATATTTTTACAGATAAACACGTAGGATAATTAAGAAAGTCCGTTAGATGATATAAATTTGAAAAATTTTCTTCCCCTCAATCAATGACTCTTTTTCTTGAAAAGTTTTAAAAGTGCTGAAGTCATCGATTGAGTTTTTGCGAATTAATACAAAAACTCTGATCCTGATTGATTTTTCAAGCAATTCATATTACCACCATTTTGAAATACAACAAAGATTTTTCTGAAGAATTTTAGACGGAAAAACATTTGTGTAGGAACAGCAGTCCTTCGACATACTTTCCTCATTTTGTTTTAGGATAAGTGCACGAAATATTTGAAAATCGTTTAAGCGTAACACTTTCCTTCTTTGAAAAACGGGTTGCTATCTGAAATAATAGCAAGCCATAGTTTTAAGCATGGGTTACAGTCTGAAATAACTGCAAGCCATTTTTTGAAGCGCGGGTTACAGTCTGAAATAACTGTAAGCCATATTTTTGAGACATGTTTAGAAAGAAATATTTACACCTCCTGCTCGAACTTCATCTATGGTCCCGTGCCATTATTGAATGACATTTCTAAGACCGCAGATGTTATCGATACCAGAAGACATGTCTTAGAAAAACAATATTTTTGGTATTTTCTAATTTTTCAAATTTTTATGGCTTTTTGAAAATTTTATATTTTTCTATTTTGTTTTCTGATAAATATATACAAAGATAGAGTAGATGATATAGTATAAGAAGATGATGATACGAGTACCGAGATAAGGATATCGAGCAGCACGTCGTAGAAGATAGAATTCGTCATCTCTTAAACTTCCACCACCAAAGCTTCCGAGGCTCCAGAATAGAAGATGGAACATGAGCCTTTGAGAAAGAGAGACTTTGGCAGCTTCCCCCCAAACCGAAAATCCATTAGATGAGCAGATTCGAAGCTCTATTTCAAGCTTTCCTTAGCCAGGTGCACAGAGAAGCACACCATTATCATAAATCCCTCTGCTCCTTTTAAGACCGATAATCGAGATTCTCCATTCGGGGTTATATCATCCAATAGAAGAACAGCAATGTATCATCCCACTTTTAAATAATCTTCTCAAATTTCCTTTCAACTGAAGTCTGAAGCGATCCATTCCAAAAAGTGTCAAGAGAACAATTCCTCCAAGTAGATGAATTGATGTAGTCAGCCTCTTTGTATAATGCTCACGAACTCTCCCGAATACACATCATGAGGGGAATGAAAAAACCTTCCCATGTTCACATTTTTCTTCCCAGATGATCGTGTATGAAGCTCAAGAACCCGAAGTACACCAGTACCCAAGAGCTCTCCCGAATACACATCATGAGGGGAATGAAAACACCTCCCCATGTTCACATTTTTCTTCCCTGATGATCGTGTATGAAGCTCAAGTATCCGAAGTATACCAATATCCAAGGAAGGGATAACTGATAACATTGAAGAAGCAGGCCAAGTCACTGATTATCTCTGTGGATGACAATCTCTGCGGATGTCAACTCCGGAATAAGTGATTATATATCTGAATCACTGATTAAGCCCTCAAGTGAAACAGCTGAGCGCCCCCAATGTACACACTCTCTCTCCCCTGATCATTGCGATACCATCGAAATCACCACACACTAGTGTACCTCTTTTATCTTCAGAAACTTTCTCTAACATCACTTCCCCCACGTAGTTGAAATACTAACACTAAACGCCTTGATGAGTAAAACCTTGAGTTTCTCTGTGGTCATGACATTTGTTTTCCCGGGATATCTTCAATCACTTAGAAGAATTAAGTTCATCAAGTTTACTCGCCATGAGTCAAACCTTGATTTTCTCTGCGGTAATAACATTTGTCTTCCCGGGATATCTTCAATTTCTTAGAAGTATTAAGTACATCAAGTTTACTCGCGTTTAGGTGCTTGTCTCCTTACGCCTTGCTGGGTTTTGACACTTCAGAATCAACAACTCTTTGTAAGTCCGTAAACTAGAAATATTTTGAGAAGAACATCATTAGCTCAGATGTATCTGTGAGAATCAACTTGCTGAATAATAACGTGAGCAAGTCTAATTAGGGATTAAATTTGGCATTTCAATCTCCCCCAATTAGTGCTCTCCCCTAAACTGACAATCTGTTTGATAAATGCCCAGAATAAGAAGAAGTTTTTTGATAATCACATGCAACTCGTCTTTTAGTCTTCTAACATACAACAGAAAATGTAGAACCGACTGTAGACTCGACCTTCTTCTAGATTGTCCAGTTGGGGAATAGATAGTTAACATCTTCAACTCATACCATAAAGCATCCCACCAAAAAGCATCCCAATTAACTTACATCTTGCAAATCCCCTTAACTAAAATCCCTCCCAATCAAACAAGAACAGAAAGATGTTCATCAAGGAAATCAACAATCAGGCCGCAACGAACACACTAAATGGTAACACCAAACTACCACTCACATCAAACAAGAACAGAGAGATTGTTCGGAATCATCATGTTGATGTATACGTGAAGCATTAACCGGAAGCACTTTGTCGATAAACTCATCAATCCGAGTGAAGATGTCAACCAACGGCTCTTAAAAGAGAAAAACTCCATGTGAAGATGACCCGATAAGAAGAGGCTCGGTTCTTACATGAGTTTAGAGCCGTATGACCATTTATATTCTCAAATAACAATCAACAATGCAAAAAATTCACACTTCTTCTCCCCCTCAAGAATTGCATACGGAGATGCCATTCTTGACTAAATAAGTGAAAATCATCCGAATGTTCTATTCACACTTCTCTCCCGCAAAATCAGCACATGATGTCGCCATCTTCATTATAATCGAGCAAGTGGAATGAGAAAACAATCAGTGGTAGCCCGGTTCACTTGATGACTGAAGCGTATGGAAAAAGTATGAAGCATGTTGATGAGAATGGTCACAATAAGAAGAATTCTCTTCTTCAGAAGATAAAGCGCACTGACACGTACACTTTTCTTTTCTTTGGAGAACGAGGCATGAACTGTTGTGTTCATACGTCATAAGAAGATTTCTCTTCTTTTGAAGATAAAGCGCACTGAAATGTACACTTTTCTTTTCTTTAGAGAACGAGGCATGAACTGTTGTGTTCATACATCATAATCTCTCTCTTTTCATCATCTCTTGGCACACATGTAATCAACCCCATTATCATTCAGTAGGCTCTTTGTCGTGACAACTGATGGAGAAAACCCAATATGATGAATTTGACCCTGAAGTAAACTACCCCGAACTCGTGACTTAAACTTGCACAAATGAAACAAAGAGCGGTGCCGATTTCCATTAGCATCTCTAAGTACTCTCTATGTACTCTATACTCTTCAACCAACCAACCATCAAGTATAAGACGTACATTACCTCTTGAAAATCCACAATTGAATGTGACACTGAGCACTACAACGTAACTCCTTAAAGTGATAGTTATTTTGAGGTGATACGAGCCCAATTCCCCCAAGTGGTAAAAGAAAAGGTAAAAGTCACTCAACAATAACTAGATTTCCAAGTCTTCGTTTTTGATAATAAGCTCGAACAAGGATCATGAAGAATCTTCATCCATCCATCCCCGATACCTTCAGATACTAAGTACACTTGCCCGTGATAATTCACTTCAACCTCAAATAAATAATACTGAATTAACGCCGTTGTCACATCTTCTGAACTGCTCAAATCTAGCCTCCTTTGACTTTTTAAGTGAACTATAATAATGGTTTCATCCCGACCATGGTTTAATGAGCATAACCCCGTAAAACTTTGAAGTAACCAAACCGCCATGACGAATATCCAAACACACATCCAATTCATGAAGTACACCCTTTTATCCCTTCTTCGAAGCAGAAACCATGGCACCAGCATCAAAAGATCCAGAATTACACTTTCTCTTCTCCAAGATGGTTCCATCATTACTGGATTTTACAACTCTATGGTTTAAACCGAGAAATAGTTTCTTTCGCGGGATTTTACAAAACCAAGAATAAACCGTAGGATAGATCCGGAAATGCACCTTACTATTATCAGGATGTTTCCATTGTTACGGGATTTTACAAGTCTATGATTTAAACCGAGAAATAGGTTCTTTCGCGGGATTTTACAAAATCAAGACAAAACCGTAAACAATGTCAGCTTGAGTGTGTTATGACAACTTTGGTTTCGGTAAATATCTGTTTTAAGGGGAACATGCAGCGGTTCGAAAACGGGTCATAGTCCAACATCAACATTATCATCAACCATCCAATTAAACACTTTGGTGAATACAACAATCACGCATTATGTTGGCTATTGTAGTGACCACATGGAGAAATAGACCCGATATGCCAAACTTGAACAAGACGTAACATTCCCCGGATTTGTTACTTAAGCTTGCACTAATCCTTGTGAAAAAGAAACGGTGTACCCAATGTACAAAACCTCTTGACGTATCCTCAACTGCGTGAGACACAGAAGTGATAGTTATGTTGTGGGTTAAGCGAGAAAGAATCACAAACGTAACTAAATAGCCAAGTCTTTATCACACACTGTAAATGCCCAAACAAGTCATCTTCGCGGAAGGGTAGAAAGAAAGAAGACGAAAATAAGTAAACGCGCCCGGAAAACCTCACTTCAAATCCAAATGAGACATGTCGAACAAAAAACCCGTAGTCAACTTTGATTAATCAAAAGTTCAAGCCATGACAAATATTTTCCGTGAAAATGTATCCCCCAAAGTGCCAGTCCTCATAATCAAATCACATCATCACACCAAATTTTTTCAACAAATCTTACAATAACTAATCTCATCTGACCGACATCAACTTCAATAATCCTTATCAATTATTAAGCTCAAGCCGTGAACAAATATCCCCCATGAGATATTATTTATTTCCAAAATTACCGCTCTTAGCAAAAGATTGTATCAAGAAATATCAAAAAAATACGGATGACAAGAAGCATAAAAAGTCCATGTACATATGAATAATTGGTCCAGCTTATACCATTTACGTGGACAAACAAAGCCAACATTGATCCAGCCCATCATCACGAAAAACAAGTTTGGTCCATGTCCATTCAACACCATCGTGGCCCATGCCTCACCCAAAACGGTTGGCCCATATCAGAAACATTAACCCTAATAATTCGGGGACCATATAAGAGACCACATAAATCGAACCCTAAAAATCCTTCAATAAAAAACCTAAATGTATCAGTTAAAAGTTCACCCCCTTCTCTCTCAAAACATCCGCCTCCCTCCTAATCTCTCAAACCACATCAGCCACTCTCACTCAACCCTAAATATTACTCTCAATCTCAAACAAACACGCCTTCACAATAGAATACACTACCTTTCATCAATAAGAATAAACCAACGCTCCAAGACAACCTTCGTATATGACAACTCGTTTCGACCTAGCCACAGGGATGGCACAAGGTTTATTGATTCAAAGGTTTTTGATATGCCACAGGGATGGCTTATTGATTTGAGACGACTTTAGTGACGCATGACCTCATTCAGGTAGGTTTTCAAAGGTTGTATATGTGAATAGAATATTTTTATAAAACGAATCAAAGAAAATGGATTTAACAAAAGTGTTAAAGATCATTTCTTTACATTCGTATATTAAAAACTTTTGATCTGTGATGATTTACACTTTGATTTATTGACCATTCATGGTATACGAAAATCAAAAATAATCTGAGATCTAGTGCTTTTCCATTTGATTCCTTTTGATTTCTTTTGGTTTTAAGAGATTCGAATATCATATCTTGAAACATAACGAATGAGAGAAACAGATGAAACAAGTTAGTTTTGTGGTTTCTTAAAGAAAGATTCGAATATAAGTGGTTCAATGATGGTAAAGTACAAAGCTCTTGAGGTCTCATAAGATCAACAAAGAGTAATGTATAACTGAGAACCCCAAGAAGTTGTTTATCCATTGACGTAATGTTGAAACTGGATGGAAATGATGATCGACTTGTATTTGGTTGTTAAAACAAACATGATAGATTGATGTTGAATGTTTGTTAATGTTTCGAATCTGATGTTGGTGTTGAGTCATGGTGTATGGTATATAGTGATATTATGGTAGTGGTCTTGTGGTCGATTCTCCTTCTTCATTTCTGTCTATGTCGAAACAGAGTCATAAGCCAAGTCGCTACCCATTTTTACAAACCAAGTCGCCACCCAATTTTTCAAAGCAAATCGCTAGCCTTTCATGCAAGATAAGTCGCTATGACTGTTTGACTCAAAAGTCAAACAAACCCAACTCGCTACATAATATTGAGACCACAAGTCGCTAAATAGTTTTTTCCATTTCATAACTCGCTAACTTGTTCAATAACAAGTTGCTAGCCCAACTCGCTACCTCAAGTCGCTACCCCATTTTATTCAAGTCACTAGCTGTAAATACAACTCGCTAGCATAACTGCTACTTCAATGCAATGAATATAGACGACTTGTAAAGACAAGTCGCCACCGGTGAAAGTAACAAGTCGCTAGGTATATTCATCGAATCAGGACATCATATAGGGACAACTCGCTAGCAAGGTTTGTGACATTTTCCGATAAGTTTTCCGGCCATATTCCGACCATGTTCATAAAGACCCAGAAAACTGCAGAAAATATGCATCTTTGACCATTAAAGACCATAGTTTGACCACATTTACATCACTTATGATACCAAAAAGATGTCACAAAAATATGTTGTTTGACCACTATGACCACTGATATAATCAAAAGACATTCACATAATTGGTAACAACCAAAGTCAATAAAGATTTTGCAAACCCAATGCTTGGACCAAAACTGACATGCTACAGATGTTTAAAACATGAATAGACCACATGACTTAATGACCAAAACAAAAGATACATATACTTTGATGAGTGTGTAAATACTCATCATTTTTGGTCAAATCTGAACTGCAAAACATTTAAAAATGCTCAGAAATGCATCAAAATACTGAAAATATCTCAAAATTGCATTTTATATGTTTCAGATGCAAAATGTTTAAAATCAGATGAAAAATGAGCTAAGTTTGCATAATTGGCAGTTTCAGTCCCCCAAGTTTCAAAAGTTGTCAGAAATAGTCCCTGAGCACTTATTTCAAAAGAAAAATCACCAAAGGTCCTTTTAAAATCATAAGTTGTCAAAATTAGTCCTTTGGTGAAAAATGTCAAAAGTTTTGAGAAATTACAAGTTTGGTCCTTCAAGTTTAAAAATTGGCAAAAATAGTCCTTGGAAATTTGAAAAAGTCCATTTTGGTCCTTGTACTATTGAAGCTTGTCACTTTTGGTCCCTTGGAACAACTTTAAGATATTGGCAGAATTGGTCCCTCAAAATTCAGAAATTGCAAATTGGTCCTTGTTATATAACCTAAGCCTTTGACCCCTTTGTACCCATTGGACCCCTGCCAACCCATTGTGACCCCCTGCCTATCCAATTGACCCCCTTCATTTTGACCCCTTCCCTTTAATATTAAACCTCGGTCAAATGCCCAGTCAAACACCCACTTGTTCCCTCCTTTTCTTCTTCTTCAACAACTGCTCCTGCAAACTCCAGGCATCCCACACCTCCAGCTCACCTTATCCCCCCCTTATCACTCCACCTCCACCAAACTACAAAAAGCATTAAATGCCCCCCCTCTTTGCACTCAACCTCTCCAACTGGTTTAATATGTTTTCCCGCCAAAATTTGATCAAACGGCTAAAATATACTCAACTCATCCAATGGTCCAAAATACATGTGGGATTTGCTCAGAGAGGTAAGAGAAGCAGAGTTGGTGTATAAAAGAGGAGGAAGAAAGAGAAGAGAGGGTAGTAGTTAGTTTTATTTTCATATGTATGTCGTTTTTAACATTAATGTTTTAATTTAAGTTTAAAGATGTAATCTTCTGTTCTATTGTACTCAAATTAAGTTGTTTCATCAATATAATCTGTTTTCAAGTGTTAATTCAAGGTTTTACTTAAGATTCAAATTTTCATGTTCACTGTTTGAAAATCCATTTTCAAACTCTTTTATCCAAACCATTAATAGCTTATTTTTAAATTCCAATAAGTTTATTTAAGTTATTTAAAGCTCTTGGTAAGCTTATGACTCAAGTTAAAACACATTTAGTACTTGGTCAACAAAAGTCAAAGTTGCAGTCATAAAGAAGAAGGGCTCTGAATTGCTGACATGGAGATGGATTTAGGTTGAATTCAAGATTGATTTGGGTTGAAATCAGTCTGGATACTGGGTTGATAACAGTTTGGGTATTAGTCCTTTGGATGTTTGTCAAGCCATAGTGGCTAGGACCTTATGTGAGTACCAAATTTTTGTCAAATCTGCTTTACTTATTCTTAGTTGTAGAGTAGCTTAAAGTACTGTTAATATTAGTATAGTTTAGTTACATTTCAGTAGAATCCATTGTGTCTCTATTCTATTTTCATTACTACTTAAATTTTGTAAAACTGCATTAAGCTTTGATGCATTTTAGATTGGTGTATAGTTGTTTAGAACAGTTTGATTATTGGTGATATTGCTGATTGAACCTAGATATTACACATTTGTGGATCAGACTTGTGTTTTAGATTGTTAAGTGGCTTAACACTTTCATAAACCTGTGTTTGGTTTAAGCTTACTTTTGGAATTGCAGTCCTTAACAGTGGTAAGATTCAGTTTAATAAGTCTTCTTTAGGCACATTTGGATCATTCAAGTCACTCATTTGCACATCAAGTCAGTGAAAGTCAACATCACCTCTAAACTGTCCTAATTTCTTAACTGTTGGAATTTTGTAAAATCAAAAACTTGTTTAGTGTTTAGAATACATAGATATAACTTGCATTAGGTTTAATTCATCTTAATACATCACATTCAGTTGGCAAATTAAGATCAAAGTTCAATATAGTCAAACTTCTTCATATCTGTCAAAAGTCAAAAACCAATAAACCAGTTTTTCACCAACCTTGGGTGATTTTTAATTGGTTCATCATTGGATCAATTTGAGTGAAACTTTGGGTTTATATACTTCAGTTGGTCAAGTCTATTAATATGATTTTTATAGATTTTTAAAAATTTTGTAAAAGCTTCAAAGTAGCTTGTCAAAAAGGTCAAAACTGCCCTGTGCACTGACTCAGTGAATGCTGAGCCTGCACAGGTGTTGTGCAGTTTGTGCAGGGCTTGTTAAAAGTTCCTTAGAGCTTATCTTGGTCTAATATTTGGTTTACAACTAGCTAGCCAGGTATTCTTGAGAGTCCAACTTCTGGTTTTGATTTCCAGCTTATTGAGTGGCTTAAATTCAAGCTGCAAGTGAGCACCTCAAAACTGTTTTAAGCACATAAGCTCAAATAATCAAATCTGTGTAGCTGGTAATTCAGAGGTGTAGGATAGTTGTATTTGGTTTCTTTTGAGTCATTATAGCTTATTATAGCTTCTGTGTTAGATTGGTGCTCAGTTTGTACCTTTTGGCTTATTTCAAGTGCTTATTTATAAGCACTTGCATTGCAGTTTCAATTTTCTTCACATAAGCCACTGTTTTTATATTTTTCCTAGATTCATAATATTATTTTAGACTTATCTTGGATTTTTCAGATTTTTCTAGGTCAGTTTGCTATTTTTCTCCATTTAAATCAGTTTTTAGGCCTTTTTAATTAGCTTTTAATACAATTAAATCAGAAAAACTTCAAAAAAATAAGTTTTCATTTTTCCTAGGTTAAGATAAATATAAAAAGTCAAAAAAATATTTTTCTAGATTTTTCTTAGTTAAATTTGTATTTTTAAGCAATTTAAGTAGTTTTAAATAGTTTTTAATTCATAGAAAATAGAAAAATAATCAGAAAAATATAAAATTAGTTTTGAAAATTCTCTTTAGTTATTTTAGATTTTTCTAAGTTATAATTTAATTTTTCTAGCTTTATTTTATATTTTATTGTATTTTAGGTTATTATTAAATAGTTAAAAATAGTTTTTAATTAATAATAATTAGATAAATAGTGTTAAAAATAATTTTATTTTTCAAAAAATTTTCTTTTATCATTAGGTTTGTAAAAATATCATTTTTATATTTTTAGGATTAGTATTGTTTAAGTTTCACATTTTCTTTTGTACGTCACGTAGTTTTTAATTTAAGTTTTATAAAAGAAAAAATCAAAATCATCATTTTGCAAATAGTGATAGCGTTTATTTAATATAGTTTATCTTTTTAATTTTCTTTAATTTGCATTTAAGCCCCTGTCATTTATTCACTTTTTCTTTAGTTATAATCAATCAAACCCTTTTTCCGTTCAAATTCTCTCGATCACTATTCGTTTGGTGATTCATCGCACAGCTCGTTGGGACATAACGACCTGGGGAAACCCTATACTCTCCTGATCTTCATTGCATTTGGTTCCAGACTGTTTTAAGTTTGTTACGGTTGGCCATTCACAAGTGGCTAGCTTGTGTGACAAAACTTGACGGTCTGGGAGCGAATCAAATTTTTGGCGCCGCTGCCGGGGAGCTGTGCTAATTATCTTCCGTTTAGCAGATTAGTGATTTGAATATTCACTCTTTGTTCATACCATCCATCTATATCTATATATATATTTTATTATAAAAAATCCAAAAACCCAAAAACATCTTAAAACATATAAAACACAAAAATATTTTTCTTTTGTTTCTACATATATATAAAATTAAAAACCCAAAAGATTTTCATTCTTTGTTTTCACATCATGTTTTTCAAAAATACCAAAAATATTCCTCTTTACCCTCTTACCCATTTTGATTCTTTATCCCTTTACCCTCTATCCATTTGATTCTAACTTCTTCTATTCTCATGGAATCTCTCGACTACGACGAATTCTGGGACGAAGTTGAAAAACTTCAGACTTTATCACAAATGTCAAGAATTCGTGTTGTTCGTGATGATCCATTAATTCTGCGTAGGGAAATGGAACGAAAAACCAGGGTGACAAAGGACCAGGTACTTCCCTCTGATAATGGAAGTGCTAAATACGTCCAACCTACGATTATCCAAAAATCTAAACCCTCAATTGCTCCTAAGCCGTCTAAAATTGATCCTAAACTTTCACGATTTACGGTTAAAAGCAAACATGCAGAATTTAGACCGGTGACTAGCAAAAATGACTTGCCTAATCTTCACGTTTCTCAAGAACCAGAACCAGAGACCATAACGGAAGTGGTGGAAATTGCTAGCTCTCAGAGCACACCACTTGTCCCACCTCCGGATTTTTCAAAATGTTCTTCGAGACTTGATAGTCATTCGGATCACCATGTTGGTTTTGTTGATTCTTTGAATAAACTGATTCCTTCTCATAACTCTCAAATGAAATCGTTTATTCCTTGTGTCGGTTGTGGTGAGCCTCTCTTTGGTTCACCCTGTCGTTGGTGTACGTGTGTACAATGTGGTGATGATATTCGTAACGGGAGTTGTTTGTTTTGTGGTTCGAGGAATTCATTTGATTATAATCCTAATCCGAACTCATTTAACGACCCCTCAAACTTTTCCAATTACCCACCACAGCCCGACTTATCTTCATATAATCAACATAACTGCTATGAATTTTGTGGAGGTCCTCACCAAGGATTTGAGTGTCAATCCGGAAACACGTTTGTCTATGAACAGTTTTCCGGTAATGCTCAGAACTTTGGTTATGACCAATATCCATATAATTCACCTGTCCAGACTCAGCAATTTTACTGTTGTGAGAACTGTGGAGGTCCCCATTTCAGCTCTGATTGTCAAATAGGGAATCCATTTCCTTGTAACAATTATGACTCTCACAGGTTTGACAATTTCCAACCTCCACAGCACCATACAGTTCAAACTCCACCTGAGCCGTTGTCTCAAGAAATTTCCCAAAATTTTGAAACCGCAATGAAAACACTTGATGATATGATTAGTAACTTAAAGAATCAAGTGAGTGGTGAAAAGACCATGGGAGAATTGCTAGCCGAAGAACGAGAGGCCCGCCAATCTAGGGAAGAATTATTAGTCCTAGAGCAAGCAACTCTAAGGCGTTCCCAATTTCTTAAGGCAGCTCTATATGATGATGACGAGGAGAGTTTTTATCCTTTTAATATTATTTCTCAACTCCCTCAGTCAGTTGATATCCCAGCAGTTGAGATTCCATCTCAAACAACTGCTATCACACCCGAAGCTCCCACTCATTCTCTGAACATGGGGGACGAGCATCTTGACACTGTTCCTGAAAAGGAATCGGACGAATTCATAAAGTCTAGTGTTGAGAACCTTGTCCCAATCCCGAGAGAGTCACAGGGAACTTCTGATCATATGTGTGATTCTCTTTCCCCTCTTGAGTGTTCAGAAGATCATTTTGAAACTTTCTCCAATTGTAGCGAAGATTGTGCATCATATGGAGACATCGAGTATGTTGAGGCATCACTTCCACAATCTGATGCTGATCATCTTCTTGAGGAGTTCACCGATGAACTCACTCACATCAATCCACTTTCATCAGAAAGTAACGATGTTCTCTTTGATTTCGAAGCCGATCTGGGAGAGACTGAAAGTCTCCCTTATAATGATCGTTCACTCACTTCTTATCCCAACAGTCCAATAGAGAATATTAATCACTTTGTTCCTGAAGCATTCAAAACAACTCTCACTAATCCTCTATTTGAATTCGACTCTGAATTCACTTTAATTTCTGAGAATCCACTCTTTGATACTCAGACCGAGGATAGTGATGAGCCCACAATGGAACAAGAGTTCACAATTTCACTTCATGTGAATGATTCTTTTCATGAAGAGTTCTCCGGTGAACTCTCTCATGATATATCTCCTCCGGAACATGATCATTTCTATTTTGATCTTGAGGATGATATTGGCTCGGAGGAAGGTGTACTCTATCATACGAGTTTGCCTACTAATGATACTACCCTCACCCTTCCTCCCGATATGTCTACATTTGAGGATGAAGAATGGATCTTGATTGTTATCAAAATCTTTCTTCCTTTCCTCAAATATCTTGTGATTTCTCTTCATCTTCACTCCTTCGGGAATGAAGACACTATCTTTGACCCCGGCATTTTCATTTATCATTTTTGAGCCGGTTCTATGTATATCTCATCGGTGTGGAACTTTCACGTACTTCAATGTTTATTCAAACATCTTGAATGAAAGTCCGATGGAGATTGTCTCTTCCACTTACTTCCCCATGAACCAATGAATTCGGGGTCGAGTCAAGCTAGCGACTCGGTAATCAAAAACAGTAGTTAAACATGGGTTTTCACCCGTGTGTACCACCCTAGTGTGGGGGAGTTGCCCCACATGTTGTATATAAAAAAAAAAAAAAAAAAAAAAAAAAAGAATCTTTCAAAATAATGGCCGTAGTATTTCCCTTTTACGTTCTCAGTTTCGGCATAACCGCCGGTACTTTGAATATTGAGGGCAATATTCATTTCTAGTGTGGGGGGGAATTCTCACGAATTTTATCATGTAATTATACCGCCTAATTCCCCCGTTTTTGGCCAAATTTTTTTTTGGAGTAAGTGTTTTACACTTACTCAGCTTATGGTTATCAGTCCGCCATGTCTAATAAACAAAAGGATTGGCTAATCCAGGAGCAAACGGCTCTTGGTAAAGATATCTCAAATCCGTTGACGGCTTGCAATTTGCCCAAAATTGTATGGTATTCAGCTCACCATATCCTTAAAAGTGAAGAGTTGGCTAGCCCGCAAGTTTATGGCTTGTGGTAAAGGCAGTGGAAAAACCATAATTGGTAATCAGCTCACCAAAGATAATATTGATAATTTATCTAAGAGTTGGCTAGTCCAGAAGCAAACGGCTTCTGGTAAAGACAAATCAAATCCGTTGGAAGCTGGTGATTTGCTCAAAATCACATGGTTATCAGTGTACCATAGTTCTTACTTGAACTGAAACATTTGGCTACTCCAGAAGTAATGGCTTTTGGTAAAGAGATTCAAATCCATTAAGTTTTTCTCAAAAGATTGCTAGGGACTAGCAATAGTTTAGTGTGGGGGATTGATGAGTGTGTAAATACTCATCATTTTTGGTCAAATCTGAACTGCAAAACATTTAAAAATGCTCAGAAATGCATCAAAATACTGAAAATATCTCAAAATTGCATTTTATATGTTTCAGATGCAAAATGTTTAAAATCAGATGAAAAATGAGCTAAGTTTGCATAATTGGCAGTTTCAGTCCCCCAAGTTTCAAAAGTTGTCAGAAATAGTCCCTGAGCACTTATTTCAAAAGAAAAATCACCAAAGGTCCTTTTAAAATCATAAGTTTTCAAAATTAGTCCTTTGGTGAAAAATGTCAAAAGTTTTGAGAAATTACAAGTTTGGTCCTTCAAGTTTAAAAATTGGCAAAAATAGTCCTTGGAAATTTGAAAAAGTCCATTTTGGTCCTTGTACTATTGAAGCTTGTCACTTTTGGTCCCTTGGAACAACTTTAAGATATTGGCAGAATTGGTCCCTCAAAATTCAGAAATTGCAAATTGGTCCTTGTTATATAACCTAAGCCTTTGACCCCTTTGTACCCATTGGACCCCTGACAACCCATTGTGACCCCCTGCCTATCCAATTGACCCCCCTTCATTTTGACCCCTTCCCTTTAATATTAAACCTCGGTCAAATGCCCAGTCAAACACCCACTTGTTCCCTCCTTTTCTTCTTCTTCAACAACTGCTCCTGCAAACTCCAGGCATCCCACACCTCCAGCTCACCTTATCCCCCCCTTATCACTCCACCTCCACCAAACTACAAAAAGCATTAAATGCCCCCCCTCTTTGCACTCAACCTCTCCAACTGGTTTAATACATTTTCCCGCCAAAATTTGATCAAACGGCTAAAATATACTCAACTCATCCAATGGTCCAAAATACATGTGGGATTTGCTCAGAGAGGTAAGAGAAGCAGAGTTGGTGTATAAAAGAGGAGGAAGAAAGAGAAGAGAGGGTAGTAGTTAGTTTTATTTTCATATGTATGTCGTTTTCAACATTAATGTTTTAATTTAAGTTTAAAGATGTAATCTTCTGTTCTATTGTACTCAAATTAAGTTGTTTCATCAATATAATCTGTTTTCAAGTGTTAATTCAAGGTTTTACTTAAGATTCAAATTTTCATGTTCACTGTTTGAAAATCCATTTTCAAACTCTTTTATCCAAACCATTAATAGCTTATTTTTAAATTCCAATAAGTTTATTTAAGTTATTTAAAGCTCTTGGTAAGCTTATGACTCAAGTTAAAACACATTTAGTACTTGGTCAACAAAAGTCAAAGTTGCAGTCATAAAGAAGAAGGGCTTTGAATTGCTGACATGGAGATGGATTTAGGTTGAATTCAAGATTGATTTGGGTTGAAATCAGTCTGGATACTGGGTTGATAACAGTTTGGGTATTAGTCCTTTGGATGTTTGTCAAGCCACAGTGGCTAGGACCTTATGTGAGTACCAAATTTTTGTCAAATCTGCTTTACTTATTCTTAGTTGTAGAGTAGCTTAAAGTACTGTTAAGATTAGTATAGTTTAGTTACATTTCAGTAGAATCCATTGTGTCTCTATTCTATTTTCATTACTGCTTAAATTTTGTAAAACTGCATTAAGCTTTGATGCATTTTAGATTGGTGTATAGTTGTTTAGAACAGTTTGATTATTGGTGATATTGCTGATTGAACCTAGATATTACACATTTGTGGATCAGACTTGTGTTTTAGATTGTTAAGTGGCTTAACACTTTCATAAACCTGTGTTTGGTTTAAGCTTACTTTTGGAATTGCAGTCCTTAACAGTGGTAAGATTCAGTTTAATAAGTCTTCTTTAGGCACATTTGGATCATTCAAGTCACTCATTTGCACATCAAGTCAGTGAAAGTCAACATCACCTCTAAACTGTCCTAATTTCTTAACTGTTGGAATTTTGTAAAATCAAAAACTTGTTTAGTGTTTAGAATACATAGATATAACTTGCATTAGGTTTAATTCATCTTAATACATCACATTCAGTTGGCAAATTAAGATCAAAGTTCAATATAGTCAAACTTCTTCATATCTGTCAAAAGTCAAAAACCAATAAACCAGTTTTTCACCAACCTTGGGTGATTTTTAATTGGTTCATCATTGGATCAATTTGAGTGAAACTTTGGGTTTATATACTTCAGTTGGTCAAGTCTATTAATATGATTTTTATAGATTTTTAAAAATTTTGTAAAAGCTTCAAAGTAGCTTGTCAAAAAGGTCAAAACTGCCCTGTGCACTGACTCAGTGAATGCTGAGCCTGCACAGGTGTTGTGCAGTTTGTGCAGGGCTTGTTAAAAGTTCCTTAGAGCTTATCTTGGTCTAATATTTGGTTTACAACTAGCTAGCCAGGTATTCTTGAGAGTCCAACTTCTGGTTTTGATTTCCAGCTTATTGAGTGGCTTAAATTCAAGCTGCAAGTGAGCACCTCAAAACTGTTTTAAGCACATAAGCTCAAATAATCAAATCTGTGTAGCTGGTAATTCAGAGGTGTAGGATAGTTGTATTTGGTTTCTTTTGAGTCATTATAGCTTATTATAGCTTCTGTGTTAGATTGGTGCTCAGTTTGTACCTTTTGGCTTATTTCAAGTGCTTATTTATAAGCACTTGCATTGCAGTTTCAATTTTCTTCACATAAGCCACTGTTTTTATATTTTTCCTAGATTCATAATATTATTTTAGATTTATCTTGAATTTTTCAGATTTTTCTAGGTCAGTTTGCTATTTTTCTCCATTTAAATCAGTTTTTAGGCCTTTTTAATTAGCTTTTAATACAATTAAATCAGAAAAACTTCAAAAAAATAAGTTTTCATTTTTCCTAGGTTAAGATAAATATAAAAAGTCAAAAAAATATTTTTCTAGATTTTTTTAGTTAAATTTGTATTTTTAAGCAATTTAAGTAGTTATAAATAGTTTTTAATTCATAGAAAATAGAAAAATAATCAGAAAAATATAAAATTAGTTTTGAAAATTCTCTTTAGTTATTTTAGATTTTTCTAAGTTATAATTTAATTTTTCTAGCTTTATTTCATATTTTATTGTATTTTAGGTTATTATTAAATAGTTAAAAATAGTTTTTAATTAATAATAATTAGATAAATAGTGTTAAAAATAATTTTATTTTTCTAAAAATTTTCTTTTATCATTAGGTTTGTAAAAATATCATTTTTATATTTTTAGGATTAATATTGTTTAAGTTTCACATTTTCTTTTGTACGTCACGTAGTTTTTAATTTAAGTTTTATAAAAGAAAAAATCAAAATCATCATTTTGCAAATAGTGATAGCGTTTATTTAATATAGTTTATCTTTTTAATTTTCTTTAATTTGCATTTAAGCCCCTGTCATTTATTCACTTTTTCTTTAGTTATAATCAATCAAACCCTTTTTCCGTTCAAATTCTCTCGATCACTATTCGTTTGGTGATTCATCGCACAGCTCGTTGGGACATAACGACCTGGGGAAACCCTATACTCTCCTGATCTTCATTGCATTTGGTTCCAGACTGTTTTAAGTTTGTTACGGTTGGCCATTCACAAGTGGCTAGCTTGTGTGACAAAACTTGACGGTCTGGGAGCGAATCATACTTGTTAAAGATCTGTTAACCACAATACTCAAAAACCAAAAAATTTTCGCCAATACAAGTACCAAAAACAGTTTTTCCAAGGTACAAAAAACCACAACAAATCAATACAACAAAATAACCTTGGCTCTTGATACCAATTGTAGGATCGATATATTATTGTGTTTGATGATTCGAGTGGTCTTGGATGATCAAAATACATGTTTACCATTTTAGAGAGAGAAACTAGAGAGAGAGGGTGTTCTTGCTAGAGGTTTAAACAAAGGAAATGTTAGATTGAATGAGAAGCACCACCCCTTCCATGGATGGAAGGGATACAGTAGGTAAAGACCCGTCATTCCTCCACGGTGTTACACTACACTAAACTACGCTACTAAATAACTAATAAACTACTAAACAACGAAAATAACGACACGTCTACAAGCTAACTTATGCTAGATCATAATTGGGGTGACCGACACTTTAACATGGAATTTTCTAATTCCTAACACGTCTGTAGGAATCAAGATCCCTGATTGTATCAGTTACCAAGCTTGCGGGAAGTTCCACTCCTTGTTTGTGAGTAGTGGTTCCTTTAAACCTGACTGAGTTTAAAGTAGGCCTAGTAAGCATCGAGTGCATGTTTGGGTCGTTCAGTCTCATTAGGATTCTCTGGTGTTTCCTGAGAAGGTTATGGATAAGAAGTTTGGTGTATCGGATGAAGGGAATCTTGGAACCAAGTTTCCTGTAGTGTTGCATCATGTCCTCCCAAATGAGGCTTGCATAATTAATGTGGTTTAAGTGAACCATTCCCCAGAAGGTTTGAAGATGCATTAGCTTCGGGTGTTTATGGCCACTATCTCTTCCCGAGACTGATTTGGCTATTATTAGGTAAATAGTCCTCCAGGGTTATGGGATATTCTTGACGTCGACTCTGGAATGCGTAGAAATGACCCTAGATTCTTCGTCATACCCAATGTTGACCAAGAAGTCGAGTACCTCCATTTCATTAGGAATTCAGACATAGTCTTTTGGAGGTATGACTGGAAGTAGAAGAATGGTGCGAAGATAAGCCATAGTGACAGTGACCTCATGAGTACCAAGTGTCACTTTCACCGCATCTTGTCCATCTATTTTCTCCATTGTGTGCCAAATTTGATGAATATAGATTTCTGGTGCAGAGGATGAGTTGGTGAGCATAAGGTTGAAAGGATGATGTTTGAGAATGTCAACAGGAACTTTGCAGGAAGATTTAAAGCACGTGAAGTTGTTGAAGTCGACACGGATATTGTTCTTCCCAATAGCTTTTTCATAACCGGCTGGGAAGATGTCAGCCATTGTGAGCTCATTAGGGACATTGATGTTTTCTTGATTGACAGCCATTTTGTGATCTGAGAGTTATTATACAAAAGAACAAACATATGGAAACACATTGTGTTAGTCTTAGTTTGATATATTGTCTAATTACTTGTTTGACGTTATCGTGTTTATGATTTTTACATGTCCTAAGTCACATTAGTCCAATTGATTGAAGTTGATGTGATAAGTTACTTGAACGTATTAATTTTGAAGTTTTAAAGTCCAAATTTCACTTTACACACAACATATTAACATTTGTAATCTTATGTGTAACATTTGGTTTTAGTGACATATTCGTAACAATTAACACATATGCTTATGCGTAACAGTCCAATACAAAGAGAATGGTGGCTTATTCGTAAACATGAGGCCTTATGCGTAAAGAAGGCGCTTATGTGTAGGCGTAAGCTAAAGCGTAAGATCATGTCTTACGCGTAAGAATTTCTTACGCTTAAAACAGGTTCAAAAGCTTTATGCTTACGCGTAAGATTAAGCTGAATGTTACGCGTAAGGTTTACTCGTATGAGTAAAGCTTATGCGTAAAAACCTTGTTTGCGCATATCTTTCCAAGATACGCGTAATCCTATTGTAGACCTCTTATGCGTAAGTTTTACGCGTAAGATTTCTCTTAGCGTAACCTTTACGCATAAAAGTACTCCTTAAGCGTAACATATGAACACCTTAGTCTGAATTTTTACGAATAAGCAACCTGAAAAACATAAACATGAAACATTGATTACAAAGTGTTCCAATCATCAACTAAATCACAGAACAAGCATAGAATCATATCAGTTATACCTAGAAAATCTTAGGCATAAAGTGAGCTTAAACCCTAAACCCTATTTCTACGCATAATAGATTTAACCTCAAGATTCAATCAAGATTTGTTTCTGGGCTATCCTATATGTCTAAGAAGTTAAATAGAACAAGTTTTAACACGAAACTACCACAAAATCAAAAGATTCGATTGTGACGAATCCTAGAACCCTAAAACTTTGATTCTAAGAATTTTAATGTTTTTAGGAAAATTAAAGGCTCAATTCATGTGTGTAAACACATTCTAACACTATCCTAACCATCTAATCATAGCAGAAATAACAAACAGAAAAACCCCCAATATGCGCATGAACCCTAAATTCAAAAATTGAACAATTGATGATTCTCGGTTGAAATTGACGATTGAAATGGGTTAAAAACACGTTTATAAAGATTTTAACACAACCCATTACAAAAATAACACTCTTAGGAGTAAACACCCAATTTGAATGCAAGAACAAATCATTCAAAATCAAATATTTCAAGTTTTAGCTGTTGGATTGAAAAGATATTCAAAACCCTTGTTTAGAAACATGATCAAAACATTATACAAGTTACAGATTTTGAAATAAGTGAATGGATTTGCAGGATGAATTAGGGCCATTGGATCTTGGTTGGTTTAGGAGTAAATGCTTACAAGTAAGCATTCAATGTGGTGGTTGGGGTATTTTGTTTAAAATTATTTTCAAAATTGACACATTCAGCCCCTCAACTCCCGTTTATCTCCCGTTTTGATTAGACAAAACACTTTTAGGCATGAAGCTTAACGATACTCCCCTTGACTTTTGAAATAATGAATTTTGTAAACATATGAGTCCGAGGAGGGTATATTTCAAGATAAATATCCACCATTTTAATAGAAAACAACATATTTTTGGTAACATGCAAGTACAAGGTTTTATGAAACTAAAAAATACTTTCTTTCTCCCCCTCAACACTTGTTCTGGAAAAATAGTGAAATGTTTGATAGAACACTCTATTGATGGAAGTTTTGTACTTGCTATGTTTGTTTTTTAGATAATTTTATATGAAAAATGTTTTTGGTTTTATAAGATTTTGTATTTTTGTATTTTGGTTTTGAAAGATATTTACAAAAGAGGTTTTGGTGTTTGACTTTTCAAGAGAGTTTTAAAAGTTCATCCAATTCTTCTGGAGTCAAACACCTCATACCAATTCGGTGAATCAAGTCAGTAAATCTTGCGGGAGGCAAGGCTTTAGTGAGAAGATCCGCAAATTGGTGTTCTGTACCGACAAAATATAATTCAACTGTACCCTTTTCCACATGCTCTTTGAGGAAATGATATCGAAGATCGATGTGCTTTGACTTTGAGTGTTCAACGGTGTTGTACGAGATCGCAATAGCACTTCTGTTGTCGCAGTACAGCGGAATCTTTTCAAATACATAACCATAGTCCTTGAGTTGTGTTCTCATCCAAATGACTTGAGCACAACACGCAGACATGGCTACATATTCTGCTTCAGTTGATGACAACGATGTACAATCTTGTTTCTTCGATTGCCATGACACCAATTTATCACCAAGGAATTGTAAACCTCCTGAAGTACTTTTTCGTGAATCTAAGCATCCTGCGTGGTCAACGTCTGAAAAAGCTATTAGTTCAAAACCAGAATCCTTCAGATACCTGATCCCCAGGTTAACGGTTCCATTGACATATCAAAGGATTCTTTTATCCTCGGAGAGGTGTTTTTCAGTTGGCCTTGACTGATAATGGGAGCAAAGATATACAGAAAATACTACGTCGGGTCTACTGGCTGTTAGATACATGAGAGACCCAATAATACTGCGGTATTTGGTAGGTGACAATGCTCAGATTGTACACGTTTTCAGTAGCGTTATTCGTGCTTTTGTATATGTTATTTGGTTATATTCATATGTTTTCAGAACTTAATCGCATCAAAAGACATTTGTCTAGTATTTATACCCAAGTGTAGGGAAACGAAAGGAAAAGTTAAAGAATGTTCGATAATAGAAGATTTCCATTTCATTGAAGAATGTCAGGCACAAGTCAGCATTTCATGTATCATTAAAGATCAAGTTGAATGAAGAACGAAGTTCCACAAGCCCGAATCAAGCAAAAAGCCCAAATTATGTCCTTCAGGAAGACCAGCTGATCGGTTGCTCTCACAACCAATTCGACTGGAAAAATTCCATTTTGGACTATTGAAGACGGACCAGCCGATCGGTCGTAGCCCGCAACCGATTCGGCTGAGTAGGTGTCAAAATGACCAGCCAATCGGCTGGACAAGGTACCGATCACGGCCTGTTCTGCTATTTATTCATGATTAAGAATCCTCATTGCATCTAAACGTTTCTAGGTCCTTCCCCTAGTGTATTCTAGTCCCTTCCTAGCTCCTTGGAGGCCAAGTTCAACATTTAATACCCTAGGCCTTGAAACTAGTATAAATAGAGACCTCTTGTGAGCATTTGAAAACACACACTTCAATACAACTCTCTACTCATCAAACACATCCCTTTTAGCTCTCAAATTCGTCATTAGAAGTCCAGGAAAGTTTGAAGGTCCAAGAAGTCAACAATTGGAGGTCAAAACCCCAAGAAGTCAACACCAATACTTTGGGAATCATTACTCAATCATTTGTAATCTTATTCCAATCATTGTAAGACTCTTAATCATGTTTTCTAATGTTCAAAGTTCTGATTTTATGTTTATGTTTGTTATGGGTGGCTAGTTTCTTTATGCACTTGCTTAAATGATGTTGATTATCTTATGATTAGTTTATGATCATGTTAAAATATTTTAATTCAATTTCAAGTTGATTTTAAGATCCAATTGTGCTTAAGTTTCATACTGACATTTGTTAATCAAGTTTGACTAGTTGTTAGAAATTGTAAAAGGTCGAAAGAACGTATTGTTATTCAACTAGTTATAATCATTTTGTCTTTGGATGATTGTTTTTACCCATTATTCTTGATCAAACAAAGAAACTAAAGTGTGGTTGTAATAAAAATGCTTTTGATTATCAAGTTGTATTGATTGGAACATCTAAAAGGTCGTAAGATTAGTTGTTTACAATCAATTGTAACCTTTTGTCTATAATCGGTTACCTTTTGTATTGACCATTTCTTAAGCAAATTTGATAAGACAAACGGATGTTTGTGTGTTTAAGTTTATGAAAGTAAACTTATGAAAATTGAATTGATTGGTTAGACTTAATGCTTGTTTTTATAAACTAAAATCTTAACGAAGGTTTAACTTGTAAGAACAATAGATTAGTACACCAACTAATTATCATAACCAACATTCTAAGAATAGGTTAACACAATCATACTAATCAAGGATAAGAAACTAGTTTAAGCAAGTGTAGTTTTTAATCATCTGAATTTCATTATATCTATTCTCGTTATCATTTGCTTTTGGATTGCCTTAGTTGATTTTATGCTTGTTAATTTGTTTCACTCATAAATCCCTGCGAACGATCCCGACTTACCTTCAAAATCTTGTTATAACGGATGAGTGCACTTGCTCGTATGTGTTATTGGTAAAATTGGTAAATCGTCTTTTATAAATTTAAAACTTGTACACACGTAGCACATCAAGTTTTTGGCGCCGCTACCGGGGATTTTGATTGTGTTTCAACAAGTTTTAAAAATCCGCGTCAGTTGATCCATTTCAAATTTTTTTCCGAGACCTCTAGCAGATCGGTCGTCAATACAACTGATTTGGTTACACCAAAAACCAATACCAAGATCATTCCAACCGATCGGTCACCCCTCGTAACCGATCTGGTTCCTCATTTCTTTCTGAAAATATGTTTTCTTTGTTTGCTCATGTGCTTAGATATTGCCTGGATTCTCTAGGTAATTGTATGAACACTCGTGCGGCTGGAGTAGAACCAATCTCACCTCTTACCAACCCCGAACGTTTGATCCGAAGGAGAAGAAGAAGAACACCTTTTTTCCCATTAGAAAACCGTGTACCTAGAGTACCAAACCCACCATTTGATAACCTTTTGGAAGCCAAAGTCGTTTACAACCCTTTCACCAATTTGCCTTTTCCCATGTCGACGATCAGCCCATGTGGGAAACCAACCGAGCCGTAGCACTAACTCCTGAGAGTGCTATTGTTGCCGTCAACCTAGGTAACAACTTGACCGTGAAAGGTCATCATCTTTCTATGATCAAAGACCGCCAATTTGATGGCCGTGCGCGGGCCGATCCGCATAAGTACATTGCCGAATTCATCGAAATCTACGGCATGTTCCGTTATGGCGACACCGATGTCAATGCCATCAAACTAAAACTTTTGCCATCGTCACTCGCCGAAGATGCAAAAGTATGGTACAATGAATTAACCCCAGGAATTATCAATACTTGGGAGGAGATGAGCCAAGCCTTTGTAAGCCGATTCTTTCCACCTGCCATGTTGGATCGATTAATGGGAGAAATTCGTGCTTTCACACAAAACCCCAACGAATCACTTTTCGAAGCTTGGCTTCGGATGAAGGATTTGCTTCGTAGTTGTCATGGACATGGTCTATCCAAAGGAACCATTATCCAAATCTTTTACCATGGACTAAAAGAAATTTCTCAAGGTATTCTTGATGCCGGAGGAATTTTTCTCTATAAGACTCCTAACAACGCACATCAATTACTCGAAGATCGAGTACTTCTTAAACTCGATTGGTCCAAAGATTCAAAAACCAAACCTCTTAGAAAAACCGTTGCTTTTGTCGAAAAGTCCGATACCTCGAAACTCATGGAGAAAATGGAAGCCTTGACTTCAAAAATTGACTCGCAATACAAAGATATCAAAGGAGAAATGAAAGAAATGCGAGATGGATGCAACAATTATGGAGGAAATCACCCATCGTTAGAGTGCGATGATAAACCCATGGGTGGACCCAACGAAGGAGAAGCTAATTATGTGCAAGGAGGATACCGTGGAGGAGGATATCGTGGCGATTATTACGGTAGAAATTCTGGAAATTGGCAAGATCGCCAACAAAGGGATAACAATCGTGATTCTCAACCACGAACAGAAAATCAACCCCCATAAAACTTTGACAAAAATTGGAAGAATCCGAATTCGAAAAAACCATGAGAGAATTCGTGGCTGCTCAAAAATCAACAAATGATTTTATCAAAAATCAGTTTTTCAATCTCAAGACCAAAGTTGAGCAAGGACAGAAAAATCATCAAGCCTCTATCCAGGACCTTGAAAACAAATTTGGTAGATTTTCTGATCAACTTTCTTCTCGACCATCTGGTTCATTACCGAGTAACACCCAATCCAACCCAAAACCATCAAATGATAAAACCTACCGTCCACCGCAAACAAGAAATGAGCATACCAATGCTGTATTCACAAAAAAGTGGTCTCTCGTACAATCCACCACCAAATCTAAACGATAATGCTTCTATCACCCAAGATAGTGAAGATGAAGCTGAGGAAACCAACCCAACCCAACCCACCAAAAAGAAAACCGTCTCACCTATCAAGGCATACACACCAAAAATTCCATATCCTCAACGCCTTAAGAAAGAAAAAATGGAAAAGCGATATAAGAAGTTCATTGAAATAATCAAAGAGGTTAGACTCAATGTTCCTCTCGTTGATGTTTTAGCCAGAATGCCCAATTATGGGAAATTTTTGAAGAGCAAGTTAGAGCAAATATCCGCTACCTTCCTTAACGAGGAATGCTCAGCCATTTTTCAAAAAAAAATTCCACCAACGCTCGGAGATACTGGGAGCTTTCTTATTCCATGCACTTTCAGGAATAATATTCAATGCGATGCTTTAGCAGACCTTTCCTAAATACCACTGATGCGATCATCAAATTCAAAGTTAAAGAACTCAACCTTGGAGTTGGAGAAGATCGAATTACCTTTTTGATTGACAAAGCAATGCGCTATCCACATTCCAGTGATGAAACTTGTTTCAACGTTGATGTTATCGATGAGGTCACTGACGAAGAATTGGATGCATTACTTAACGAATCTGATCCATTCATGACTACTTCCGAAAAAATCAATGAGACAGACCATGACAAAGAGTTTGCTAATTTTATGAAAGTAGATTTCGAAGGAGATAAAACGGAGGAGGAAGAAATGGATGAGGAGAATTTTGAAGAAATAACTCTATATGACGAGATGAGAATAAAATCTTCTATTCAAGAACCACCAACAGATCTCGTGCTAAAACCACTCCCTAATCATCTTAAATATGCTTATCTGGAGGAAAAATCGCTTCTTCCGGTATTCATATCTTCATTACTCAAGGACAAGGAGAAAGAAAGTTTGGTTTCTATTCTCAAAAATCATAAAAGAGCTTTCGCTTGGAAAACATCTGATATACCAGGAATTAGTTCTAATTTCTGCAAACACAAAATCAATTTCAAAGAAGGGATTAAACCAGTTTTAGAACAACGACGTCGACTCAATCCCAACATGAAAGAAGTTGTCAAAAAGGAACTCATCAAACTTCTTGATGCTGGTATCATTTACCCCATCGAGGACAGTCCTTGGGTGAGTCCAGTTCACTGTGTCCCCAAGAAAAGAGGAATGACGGTTGTGACTAACGAACGGAATGAACTAGTTCTGACTAGAATTGTCACTGGATGGCGCGTTTTTATTGATTATCGTAAATTGAACAAAGCCACCAGGAAAGATCATTTCCCCCTTCCTTTCATGGATCAAATGCTTGAGAGACTAGCAGGGAACAAATTCTTTTGTTTCGTCGATGGATTTTCAGGATATTTTCAAATTCCAATCGATCCGAATGATCAGGAAAAACCACCTTTACTTGCCCTTTTGGAACTTACACATATCAGCGTATACCTTTTGGTCTTTGTAATCCACCTGCAAATTTTCAAAGGTGTATGATAGCCATATTCCAAGACATGCTTAAAACCTCCATGGAAGTTTTCATGGATGACTTTTCAGTTTTCAGAAACTCATTCGAAGCTTGTCTTTTCAATCTTGATAAAATGCTCGAATGATGCGAAGCTGCACATCTTGTCCTTAACTGGGAGAAATGTCACTTTATGGTGACTGAAGGAATTGTGCTTGGTCACGAGATCTCCAGTGCGGGCATGGAAGTAGATAAAGCAAAAATCGACGTTATGACGAAACTACCACCTCCAACTAATGTTAAAGCCGTTAGAAGTTTTTTAGGACATCCGGTTTTTACCGCCGCTTTATCAAGGATTTTTCAAAAATATCTCGTCCTATGACAAAACTTCTTGAGAAAGATTCTGTCTTTGACTTCAATGCAGATTGTATGAAAGCATTCGAAACGTTGAAATCACAACTGACTAGTGCTCCCATCATGATTTCACCTGATTGGTCACTAACATTCGAGCTCATGTGTGATGCAAGCAATTTTGCTGTTGGAGCTGTTTTAGGCCAACGAGAAGGAAAACACTTTCGGCCCATATATTTTGCTAGCAAGACACTGAATGGTGCTCAACAAAATTATACGGTTACAGAAAAAGAATTACTGGCTGTAGTTATCGCATTCGAAAAATTCCGATATTACCTCGTGCTTTCGAAAACAGTCGTGTTCACCGATCATTCAGCACTCAAACATCTGTTCACCAAGCAAGATGCAAAGCCGCGTCTCATCCGATGGATTCTGCTACTCCAAGAATTTGACATCGAAATCAAAGATAAGAAAGGAGCAGAGAATCTAGCCGGTGATCATTTGTCACGTCTTGAAAATACCGATCTAGAGGAGTTAAAGGAAGAAGAAATCGATGTTTACTTCCCTAATGAAACCCTCATGACGGTTGATGAAAATGAAGATCCTTGGTTTGCTGACTTTGCGAACTATCTCGTCGGAGGAATTCTTAGAAAAGGATTAACTCACGCTCAACGGAGCAAATTCTTTTCAGAACTTAAACACTACTATTGGGCAGATCCTTATCTTTTCAAAATGTGCCCTGATGGAATGATCTGAAGATGTATTTCTGGTTCTGAAACCCGCAAAATTCTTGATGAATGTCCTTCTACCACAGTGATAAGGTTTTAAAAGGTACCATTTTGAGGGGTCATTTAAGTCCTTATTTGATCACTTTTGTATCCGTTATTGCTTAATATCGTTCCTTTTCACTTTTTAGGTCTCGTGAAGGCAAAATGCTGGAATGGCACTTATTTGGACGAAAAGGCGCGAATATATGAAGAAAATGGCCAAAGTCGAAATCGAGACACTCACAGTCGCTGAATGTAGAAGGCGACGGCGTCAGGAGCTATTTGCGACGCCGTCGGAGAATTATTGTGACGGGTCAGAACTCAAAACTCGTGTTTTCAAGAGACGGCGTCTAGTTGTGAAAGAGTAGGCCGTCGCTACTCAGACGGCCTAGATGCGATCCAGACGACGTCAGAAGCTGAAGAGGACGGCGTCACGGACATAAGGTGACGCCGTCGCAAGGTTAACGTGGCCAAGACGAAACCCTAATGGCGGCGACACGACGGCGTCACTAAACATAAGGTGACGCCGTCGCAATTGTAATCTTATATATAAAATCCGAATTTTTCAGTCTTTGTGTGGAGAGTCTTTGGAGTAAAAACCTAAAACCGAACCTAAGGTGTCTTGTACAGTATTTTAGGGTTTTTAACCCTATCTTACACCAAGATAAGTCTTTGCTTCATTAATTCAATTATGTCTTTGATTATTTGTGTGTATGCTTGCATGTTCTCCATGTCCGGCTAATTTATTTGTGTGTTTGCTTAGGAAGTATGAAACTTAATTATTGAATATTGATTGGTTGTTTCTTATCTTAGTTGATTAATGATCTAGTAATGCGATAGGTCATTCGTTGTGTACTTAATGCTTGATTCATCTTTGTGAACCTTAGAGTATGATTACCTGAGTGATTGTAGGCTAAACCATCCGAAGAGCGCCTTAGAGTAGGAGTCTATAATCTCTAAGTGGATTTGTAGACAAGACCCTTTGGTAAGTTCAAAGAGTTAGGGAGAAACGCATACCCTACAACTTTAGAAACACAACGCAACTAGGAATAAGACGTGACACTCAACCATCAATAGGAGATAATTAAGGAGTAATACAAACTAAGTAAACACATCTTTAAACTATCATACGAGCACACATTAATTAGACATAGACTCCCACAACCTTAGTTTAGATAATTAGATAATAGTAGAGTAATCGGTAGAAATACCAACCCCCCAAATCCAATACCCGAGATTCGTACCTTTCCATTTTCATAAAATATAAAAAGATAAAAAAATAATCTTCCTCAACCTTAACCTTAGCGTAGTAACTCCCTACTAGCATTCCTATTCCCCTAGAGAATGATATCAATACCCGTGGCTTACCCTAATTACTACACTACAACGATTAGGTTCACTGCCTAGGGTGTTATAAAACTTGCTCGAAGAAAAGGAAGTTCCTTTGACCCCGAACGACGCGTGTAGCGTTATCAAGTTTTTGGCGCCGCTGACGGGGAATAGAATAGCTAGTTAGTAGTCCACCTCGTTTAGGTTTCTTTGCTTGATTCCTATCAAGTAAACTTTTTTCTCATTTTTAGCTTCCTCATAGTCTATCCCCTTTCTTCGTGACCTTTGTTCGTAACCATTTTCATTAACTATTCCGTTAGCCGTTATGGAGAACGCGAATCTGCCAAAACTGTCACCCAATCAACGAAATCCACTACATAATCTACCCTTTCCACTCCAAAATGAGATCTTGAGGTTCCAGCAATATCATGATGAATCCTTTCCTGAGGCGTGGACTCGAATTAAATATTTATTACAAAAAGTCCTTTATCATGGTATTGATTTACTGTTTCCACTACAATTCTTTTACACTCGTATCGCCCACGAAACCCAAAGGAGACTTGACTATGTAGCGGATGGGGATATTTGGGGACGTGGTGTTCGAAATGCATGGGAAACCTTTGAGATTCACGCCCAATTTAGAAGTGGAACATGGGACCCAAAAAACGAATCTTTAGACCTATTTTCTATTTGGAAACTTCGGTCGGAAAGGTTATTTAGGAATGAGATGATTAGAGTTGAGGTGCCAAGGTGCATGTCATGGTTAGGCGCTACCACAGTACAAAATGAATACATAGGTGATCTTGATAAGATGGAGGATAGAGTAGAAAATCCAATCCCATCGGATAACCCACAAGTCCTACCATCACTTGAGGAACACACATCGCCTATAACTTACCCGGAAGAAGTAGAAGAGACTATAGGAACCCCGATTGTAGAACCTTTGGACCAAACGCCACTAGGGAATGTAGGTTTAGATGCTTGTTGTCATGACCTCTCTCTTAGTCCTAGGGAAGTTCCTAATTTTGATGAACCGAAGCCTCAACCAAAAACCTTACCCAATGTTCCGTCTTTAGATGTGAATCTTGGAATTGAATCAGGCCCCAATCCACACATCAAAATAGATAGTCCGGGTAGTTGCTTGATAAAGGTGGTAGATTCTAGGTCATGTAGAGTGAAAGCTAATATAGGAGTAACCCATGACCTTACACACTTATATCACCCATTCATGGTTGATAACAAGAAACACTATGGGTTTAAACCGGGTTTATTAGGTCAAGATGGATCCTTAACTAAGAATCTTTTGAAGTTGATAGAAGATGATCCATTTTTAGGAGGGAGATTTAATTCACCCGCTACACCAATAGACTTAGGTAAGGTTATAATGAATGGAGCACACTCCTTTGAGCATATAAATCACCCATCACCCTCTCCTCACGTAGCAAATTTCCACCCTAAGGGTGTGTATTGCTACTATCACCCGCACTTAAACTTAAGTGTAGGAAAAACTTCCCCTTTATCTGTTAAATAAGGGTAGAGTCAGGCTCGTGACTCGAACAAAAACAAGCGCTTCTTGGGAGGCAACCCATGTGTATTTGTTTTTTCATTTTCATTTGTGTGTCGTATATCTTTTATTAATTGTTTATTCTCATGTTTGAATTTGTAAAAATGCTTTATTTTGTCTTTAACCTCGTCTTAATTACATCTAAAGGTATTTTACATAAGGGATAAGTGTAGGGAGGATTACACACGTTTTCAAAAGAAACGTAAACATGAGAATAACAATTAACTAAAAGATATATATGTTTGTTTGTTCGAGTCAAATGCTTGTATCGAGTCATAATGAATGTTTTGCAGAAATTTTTCCAGATTCTAAAGATGTAAATTTTCCAGAATTTTTTCCAGAAAATCGCAGACCAGTTTTTGTCAGGATAACCTGACGGCGTCAGGATTGCAACCTGACGGCGTCAGGAAGGAGTAAAAACATCAGATTACTTTTTCTCGTTTTCTGAGCTACTTATAAATTTTTGGAATTTTCCAGGTCTTAATTTTCTTAAAAATTCTGTAAACATCCATTCCACAAGCATTATATCCTAGTTTAAATCGAGTCTTATATATATTATTACCGCCGATTTTACGCGAAGGTTTCGTTTGTTTTCTTCAAGTGTGCAGGTTTAGTTTGTCAAGAAGAAGTTACATAAGATTGGAAGGAGCTTTTCACGCAATAATTCTTCTTGAAAAGAATTTAACCACCACTTTGCACGGATCCTACCGAGCTAATCAGGGGAGTATTAGTTTCTTTCGTTTTTAATTACCTTCTTTTATCATAACTTTGATACTTTCGGGGAACATTGGGGACAATGTTCAGTTTAAGTGTAGGGAGGGAAAATAAAACGGGAACTTTGAAACTATGCTTATCCTTGACTATTTGCTTTGTCCAATTGTGATTGTGTAATAAACCATGAGAAAATGTCGGTTAGGGTAATTTTGGCACCAAATTTAAAATTTTTCATAACATATAGGAGTGGGCCATTAGTCTTAACAAAAGCGTCTCATGGATAGGAAGTTATATGACTAGCACAAAAACCCTTACCACCCAAATTCCACCCAAAATGTGAGGATCGCCCTTAGATTAGTAGGAATTAAAGCATTCATCTTTAATGCTTAGAGTGTGAACCGGTAGTATATTAGATTCTAGAACTTGTTTTGTGATGCATTCCGAGATCGCAAGTGAGGCTACACTTGTGTAGTTAGGAATAACTAAATGATAAGAGGCATTAGGATAACCCTTGTTTGATACCTGTAATATAATTACTTCTTCCACATCGGTTGAGTAATTCCCCCACACCCTTTGCGTTGTACTCATCTTTAGTACACGATACCCCTAGTTAACCCCTCAGAGCCTATCCTTTTCGCGGTTCTCGTGATATTTCGGTTTTTCCGGAATATCAATGAAGAGCATTGTTTACACCCCACCCCCAAATATACACCCAAATCGCCTTAGCCTACCCCTTATGCACTCACTTTTAGTGCAAATGTTTGTTATCACCCTAAACCCTTAGTTCAATTATCTAGTTGCTTGCATAAGTTGCTAAGTCGAGTCATATCCTTTGTATACAGTTTTGGGACGATTGGGATTCATGGGAAAAGTTAAAGTTTATGAAATGACGGGAAGGGAACGTTAAATTCAAATTCCCTTTGTTTACGTAATAATGTACCCCAAGTGTTTTGATCTTTTCAAATCGGGTCAAATTAGTGTTAGAGTAATAAAAACTCAAGTGTAGGGATATGCTTATAAATCCCTAGTATTTTGATGTTATCTTAGAGGATGGTAGAGTAAAAGTGTATGAAAAAAAAAAAAAAAAAAAAATCGAAAAAAAATAGAAAAAGAGAAAAAGAAAAAAAATAGAGTGATAAAAAAAAAAAAAAAAAAAAAAAAAAAAAAAAAAAAAAACATACGGGCTACCATCCTACATCTATCCTTTAAATTTATGTTTGTTTATTTCAGTTATCTAGAGTTTAGAGTGTCGAGTCTTGGCTTAGCAACGCCATTCTTCATATGCAGTTAACATAAAGATTTTTGACTTACCACCACTAAATAGCCTATCCTACCAAACCCTTATTTCCCTACCGTAAGCCTAACATTACAACCCTTTAAAAGACCTCTTTGATAGTCTTTCCTAGGTGCTTACGCCAAAGCGATGGAGGTTTGATCTATTCTCAAGCCTATGGTAATCTATGTACTAGGACCGGTTAATAAGTGTTTATCTTCCATTTCCTATATTGTTATATTTCATTTATACACCTGAGAGAGATGTGAGTATCCAAACACCCCATGTGAGGTGCTAGTATGTAATTTCCGTGCTTGTTATGACTTTTGCGGGGCTTATATGTGTTGTGGACCATTTTGAATTAATGCTGAATGACCCCTAACTTATAAATTAATTGGCTAAAAGCACATTTGCTTGAGGACAAGCAAATAACAAGTGTAGGATATTTGATAAGGTTTTAAAAGGTACCATTTTGAGGGGTCATTTAAGTCCTTATTTGATCACTTTTGTATCCGTTATTGCTTAATATCGTTCCTTTTCACTTTTTAGGTCTCGTGAAGGCAAAATGCTGGAATGGCACTTATTTGGACGAAAAGGCGCGAATATATGAAGAAAATGGCCAAAGTCGAAATCGAGACACTCACAGTCGCTGAATGTAGAAGGCGACGGCGTCAGGATCTATTTGCGACGCCGTCGGAGAATTATTGTGACGGGTCAGAACTCAAAACTCGTGTTTTCAAGAGACGGCGTCTAGTTGTGAAAGAGTAGGCCGTCGCTACTCAGACGGCCTAGATGCGATCCAGACGACGTCAGAAGCTGAAGAGGACGGCGTCACGGACATAAGGTGACGCCGTCGCAAGGTTAACGTGGCCAAGACGAAACCCTAATGGCGGCGACACGACGGCGTCACTAAACATAAGGTGACGCCGTCGCAATTGTAATCTTATATATAGAATCCGAATTTTTCAGTCTTTGTGTGGAGAGTCTTTGGAGTAAAAACCTAAAACCGAACCTAAGGTGTCTTGTACAGTATTTTAGGGTTTTTAACCCTATCTTACACCAAGATAAGTCTTTGCTTCATTAATTCAATTATGTCTTTGATTATTTGTGTGTATGCTTGCATGTTCTCCATGTCCGGCTAATTTATTTGTGTGTTTGCTTAGGAAGTATGAAACTTAATTATTGAATATTGATTGGTTGTTTCTTATCTTAGTTGATTAATGATCTAGTAATGCGATAGGTCATTCGTTGTGTACTTAATGCTTGATTCATCTTTGTGAACCTTAGAGTATGATTACCTGAGTGATTGTAGGCTAAACCATCCGAAGAGCGCCTTAGAGTAGGAGTCTATAATCTCTAAGTGGATTTGTAGACAAGACCCTTTGGTAAGTTCAAAGAGTTAGGGAGAAACGCATACCCTACAACTTTAGAAACACAACGCAACTAGGAATAAGACGTGACACTCAACCATCAATAGGAGATAATTAAGGAGTAATACAAACTAAGTAAACACATCTTTAAACTATCATACGAGCACACATTAATTAGACATAGACTCCCACAACCTTAGTTTAGATAATTAGATAATAGTAGAGTAATCGGTAGAAATACCAACCCCCCAAATCCAATACCCGAGATTCGTACCTTTCCATTTTCATAAAATATAAAAAGATAAAAAAATAATCTTCCTCAACCTTAACCTTAGCGTAGTAACTCCCTACTAGCATTCCTATTCCCCTAGAGAGCGATATCAATACCCGTGGCTTACCCTAATTACTACACTACAACGATTAGGTTCACTGCCTAGGGTGTTATAAAACTTGCTCGAAGAAAAGGAAGTTCCTTTGACCCCGAACGACGCGTGTAGCGTTATCATACAGCTAAAGAAGTTTTTGATGCTGGATTCTATTGGCCGACAATATTCAAAGAGGCACATACGCTTGTCCAAAACTATGACGCTTTCCAAAGATCCGGTAACCTTTCACGCAGAGACGAAATGCCATTAAAAAGCATTCAAATGTGTGAAATATTTGATATTTGGGGAATTGATTTCATGGGGCCATTTCCTAAATCCCACAAATAGGAATATATTCTCGTTGCTATCGATTATGTGTCCAAATGGGCAAAAGCCGAAGCTTTACCAACAAACGATGCTCGTGTTGTCGTTAATTTTCTCAAAAAGCTTTTCGCTCATTATGGAATTCTCAAAGCTTTGATAAGTGATCGAGGAACTCATTTCTGTAACAGACAAATGGAAAAAACCATGAAAAGATATGGAGTTCATCATCGTTTTGCGACAGCTTATCACCCACAAACCAGTGGCCAAGTTGAAAACACCAACATAGCTCTGAAAAAGAATACTCTAAAAAGCAGTGAAGGATAATCCTTCAGTGTGGTCAAAAAAACTTGACGATGCTTTGTGGGCATTTCGTACGGCTTACAAAACTCCTATTGGCACAACTCCTTACAGACTCCTGTATGGAAAAACTTGTCATTTTCCGTTTGAAGTTGAACATCGTGCTTACTGGGCCCTTACAAGCTGTAACACTGATCTCAAAATAGCCGGAGAAAAGAGATTTTTGCAATTGCATGAACTTGACGAATTGAGACTCCAAGCTTATGAGAATTCCAAACTGTACAAAGCTAGAACCAAAGCTTATCATGACAAAAGGTTACGAATTTGAAAAGAATTCAAAGCCTGAGATAAGGTTCTGCTTTTCAACATGAAATTTAATTTCAAAGCTCCTAAGATGCAACCGAAATGGTTCGGACCGTATATCGTGAAACATGGATATCTATCCAGTTATGTCGAACTTTATGACAAGCAAGGTGGAAGTTTTATTGTTAATGGGCACCGAATCAAATTATACTACGATAAGGAGCAATTGAATGAAATTTCAATTGAGGCAATTTTGCCTGAAAATGAATTCGAAACCATCACATTCGTAGCACCTCTTCCAGGAAGAATCACACAAAGTGTTCCTTCAAAAATCATCTAATGAATTCATGTGGAGAGATATTGATGCGACTGGTGAAGAATTCATGTATATTCCCGAAAATTTAAAGAAATCCAAAGCTGGATCTACGGCTACGTGATTCGGGAAACCTTGAGTCAAGCTGATGACTCGTTAATAAAACAAGCACTTCTCAGGAGGCAACCCGTGTGTTTCAGATTTAATTTCCTGTGGTTACGCCCCAAAGTTTAAACCTTCGGTTGAACTTAAGTGTGGTGGGGGGGGGGGGGAGGGGGTGCCACACCTTAACAAAACTTTTTTTTTTGTGTATAATATTTTTGCAGGTAATGATTAATCTGGTAGACGCTTGGATCGAAGGAAGTTAAGCTGACAAACTCATTTGGAATATATAGTTTTATCCCTATTTCCCTATTTCTATACTTTGAAGTTCGTTTTTCACATTGAGGACAATGTTTAACTTAAGTGTGTGGGGGGGGGGTGAATAGAAAAATTAGAGTTTTTAAGCTTAAACTATAAACTTTTGTTTGCCCTTATGATCTAGTTATTTTCACGCTTTTATGATAATATATTAGAATAACTGGATCAACCCACTGGTAAAATTGGTAATATTTGAAAATTTAAGATGTGTTCCGATAACATTTGCTAGCACACAATACAAAACCTTTCACCAAATTGTGAGGATTTGAGCCTATTTCAGATATGAAGCATACATCTCTTATACCAAGAACCTTTCATGAGTGTGCCGGTAATTTTATTTATTTTAGAACTTGTACTTGTAAATCATTACTAGATCGCAGTGAGATCGCATTCGTGCGATATAAGTGAATTCGTGTGATAAAGAGGCACCTTAGGATTTTAACCCAAATGGCCTTCCATTTTTCATGTTATGATATATTAACTAGCCACATCAGTTAGTTAACCACTTACATGGACCCATATGTAGCGCTCATCTTTAGCGCTAGATACCCTTAGTTACACCGTCTAAGCCATCCTTTTCATTTTTGATAATTCCAGAAAATACAAAAATATTTTACACTTTAAGCCTTAGCCTAACCCTTGTCAATGTCTAAACGGTTAGTTGCTAGTCGCCTCGTATGAGAAGATTTTCTAGATGATTATGATTGACCACACTTTGTCATTCGTATGAGCCATTTCGAAGAAAGGAGTTTATGCTATGTAAAAAAATAAAAAAATAGAAAATAAAAAGTTATGTAATAAGTATTAGCCAATGCGCTATGTTCATAGGATGTTGTTATGGCGAATCAATAAGAAAAATTGTGGAAATCCGAAGAAAAAGAAAAATAAAGCTATAATCATTTACTGGTTTGCGGATTGTTCGGTAACTAGCAACACGGATTTTAGACTTGACTTTATTTTTCTTTTAACATCAATTTCATTAACATTCTCATGCCTTATCCATACCCTTTACCCCAAGCCTAACATTTCAACCCGAATAAAAGCCCTCTTTAGATGTTTTCGCTTGGTGCTCACGCCACGTCGGTGGAGTTTTGTTTCTTGTACAAGCTTATGGTAATAATCTAATCATGACTGAGCAATGAATGTGATTTATCTTGTTACTCCACTAAAAATTGAGTTATTGAGTGAATTATATTTCATTCCTTTTTCGTGAGGTGTTTTGAAATGTTAATCATGCAAGAAAATCATTGGATATCGTCAAACATCTTGAATTTTCACCCTTGAAAGCTAACTTGATGAATCTTATCTTGTACTTGTACTTGGTAGATTTGCATCATATTTTCCTTAATCATAATTTTGTACTAGTGGATATTTTATTTTGATTTTAGATTTGATTGAGGGCAAGCAAAGTTTAAGTGTGGGGGGATTTGATAACGCTCAGATTGTACACATTTTCAGTAGCGTTATTCGTGCTTTTGTATATGTTATTTGGTTATATTCATATGTTTTTAGCACTTAATGCTCAAAAGACGTTTGTCTAGTATTTATAACCAAGTGCAGGGAAATGGAAGAAAAAGTTAAAGAATGTTCGATAATAGAAGATTTCCTTTTCATTGAAGCATGTCAAGCACAAGTCAGCATTTCAAGTATCATTGAAGATCAAGTTGAATAAAGAACCAAGTTACACAAGCTAGAATCAAGCAAAAAGTCCGAGTTTCGTCCTTCAGGAAGACCAGCCGATCGGTTGCTCTCACAACCAATTCGGTTGGAAAAATGCCATTTCGGACTATTGAAGACGGACCAGCCGATTGGTCGTAGCCTGCAACCGATTCGGATGGGTAGGTGTCAAAATGACCAGCCGATCGGCTGGACAAGGTACCGATCGGCTGGGGAGGCCTGTTCTGCTATATCTTCATTATTAAGAATCCCCATTGCATCCAAACGTTTCTAGGTCCTTCCCCTGGTGTATTCTAGTCCCTTCCCAGCTCCTTGGAGGCCAAGTTCAACATTTAATACCCTAGGCCTTGGAACTAGTATAAATAGAGACCTCTTGTGAGCATTTGAAAACACACACTTCAATACAACTCTCTACTCATCAAACACATCCCTTTTAGCTCTCAAATTCGTCATTAGAAGTCCAGGAAAGTTTGGAGGTCAAAGAAGTCAACAATTGGAGGTCAAAACCCCAAGAAGTGAACACCAATACTTTAGGAATCATTACTCAATCATTTGTAATCTTATTCCAATCATTGTAAGACTCTTAATCATGTTTTCTAATGTTCAAACTTCTGAGTGTATGTTTATGTTTGCTATGAGTGGTTGGTTTCTTTATGCACTTGCTTACATGACGTTGATTATCTTATGATTAGTTTATGATTGTGTTAACATGTTTTAATTCAATTTCAAGTTGATTCTAAGATCCAATTGTGCTTAAGTTTCATAGTGACATTTGTTAATCAAGTTTGACTAGTTGTTAGTAATTGTAAAAGGTCGAAAGAACGTATTGTTATTCAATTGGTTATAATCATTTTGTCTATGGATGATTGTTTTTACCCATTATTCTTGATCAAAAAAAGAAACTAAAGTGTGGTTGTAATAAAAACGCTTTTGATTATCAAGTTGGATTGATTGGAACATCTAAAAGGTCGTAAGATTAGTTGTTTACAGTCAATTGTAACCTTTTTTCTATAATCGGTTACCTTTTGTATTGACCATCTCTTAAGAAAATTTGATAAGACAAATGGATGTTTTTGTGTTTAAGTTTATGAAAGTAAACTTATGAAACTTGAATTGATTGTTTAGACTTAATGCTTGTTTTTATGAACTAAAATCTTGATGAATGTTTAAATTGTAAGAACAATAGATTTGTACACCAACTAATTATCATAACCAACATGATATGAAACTAGTTTAAGCAAGTGTAGTTTTTAATCATCTGAATTTCATTATATCTATTCTCGTTATTGTTTGCTTTTGGATTGCCTTAGTTGATTTTATGCTTGCTAATTTGATTCACTCACAAATCCCTGCGAACGATCCCGACTTACCTTCAAAATCTTTCTATAACGGATGAGTGCACTTGCTCGTAAGTGTTATTGGTAAAATTGGTAAATCGTCTTTTATAAATTTAAAACTTGTTGTTGGTATGTGCCATTGGTGTGTTATAGGTGTCACAACTTTGCATTCCATGTTTATTCAATATTTCAAGAGCATATTTGGACTGACTTTAAAAAATACCACGGGGTGATTGATAAACTTGTAGTCCTAAGAAGAACGTAACTTCACGCATCATTGACATTTCAATTTTTTTTTCATTAGATTTGAAAAAGCGTTTGAGTACTTTTTGTGTGGACCAAAGATGATATCATCCACATAAATCTGAACAATTAAAATGTGTGCCCCATGATATTGAATAAACAATATTGGGTCGACCGATCCTTTGATAAAATGATTAGCAAGGAGAAAGGATGACAATTTATCATACCACGCCCGAGGGGCTTGTTTGAGACCATAGAGAGCCTTGTTCAGTTTGTAGACGTGATTAGGGAAATCTAGATCAACGAATCCTTCCAGCTGGCTAACATACACTGTCTCCTTAAGTTGACCATTTAGAAAAGCCGTTTTGACATCCATTTGGTAGACGGTGATGTTCAAGTGAGCCGCGAATGCCAGAAAAATCCGTACAGCCTCAAGTCTAGCAACTGGTGCGAATGATTCTTCGAAGTCAATACCCACTTCCTGTCTATAACCCTTAGCCACCAAACGTGACTTGTTTCAGATAACTGTACCTTCAGAATCTAACTTATTCTTCCAAATCCATTTGAGGCCAATGACGTAGACCCCTGTCGGTCTTTCAACCAATTCCCTTACTTCTAAGCGTTTAAACTGGTTCAGCTCTTCTTGCATGGATTCAATCCAGTTGTCATGAGTCATTGCATCTTTAATGTTTTTGGGTTCAGTTTGACTGACAGTGAGTGCATAAATGCAATGTTCTCCGTCAGTCTGAAGGTGTTGTCTAGTTACAACTGGTTGATTTGGGTTGCCAATAATGTTAACAAGAGGATGATATTTTGTCCATCGGTGTGTGGAGGGTTGATGTTGGTATACATTGTGCAGATTAGGTGGATTCAGATGGCTAGTAGAAGATTCAACAACAACTGGATTTGTCGTTTCAGTTGCGAAAGGGTTAAAGAACGCATTTCCACCATAATCCGTGGGTACAGGTACATCATGATTACGAATATCATCAGTTGGGTCATTGTCATTAGAAGCAGTTTGTTCAGCTGTTGTTGGAGATTTAATCAGAGGTGAATCAGCAATAGTTATTGTTGTTTTACGTGTATTAGGTATTGGATTATTATCAAGTTGAGCAGCGAAAACATTTGATACATCTGGAGCACGTTGATCGAAGTCTTCATTGAATAGAGGAGCAAACAATGTTTCTATTTGACGACGAGTAAGTTGAAAGGTTTGATCAGATGATGATTGAGGGAAGTTGAGACGGTTATGTCCGGGTTCCAAGCTGTTTTGCTCAGAAGCCATTTCTGTGAGCTCATCAAAATTAGCATGAATGGTTTCCATAATTTCCTTTGTACGACGATTCCAGATCCGGTATCCCTTTGAGTTTTCACAGTATCCAACAAAGACTCCAATGTTAGCTTTGGCCTTGAGCTTTCCAAAGTCATCACTGTGGAAAACTAGAAGGGGGGGTTGAATAGTTTTACCGATTAAAACTTTGTTTTAAACTTTTTAGATCGACTTATGTCAATCTATTTGATGTGTATGTTGGATGTTGATAGATAAGTATGTAAATAAGTAATGCAAAGGTAAAGAGTAAGAAACACAAAACCATGACACGATTGTTTATAGTGGTTCGGCTACAAGGACACCTTCCTTGCCCTACTCCACTCCTCGAGTCACCTATTCGATAGTTCGTAATCACTACACAACACAAACTCCTTGTGGTGGAGAAGCCTTCACAACGTCGCCTACTCTTTATCCGGTACAAGGATAGACACCGGGTTCTTCCACGAGGTAGAACCAAACCTATCATGTTGATCCCAGTTGAGCAAACGATCTTATATAGAAACTGACTTAAACAAATACTTATTAAGTATCACGCGGAATTTAATACTTAATCTTAAGAAGAAGAACAATGAACATTCAACACCTCAATATTATTATTAATACGAATATTCTAACCAGTATTAGGGTTTTACAACCTTGAAGTATATCGACCTTAGATATAAAACATACATATATCTAATCTAACCTAGGACCTCCTTTTATAGACAAAGGAGTCCTTTACATAATACAATACGTAACCTACAAGATAAATATCTTTTCCATATTTATCTAATACAAAATACTAAACCGACTATACAAGACTAGCATTGGTTACATTACAATATCCGTGGTTACTCAATACTACTAGCCGCGGTTTGTCTTCATCAGTGGTTCCATTCTTCTGTCCGTGGTTTTATCAACTCTGTCCGTAGTTCCAACACTTAGAATAATTCTTGATCCAAGGAACCAAAAACCCAACAATCCTCCCCTAAACTTGATACATTCCAACAGAATTCTCAAGTTTCCTTTAAGCTCAAAACATCTGAATTGGAGGATGTAGCCAAACACTTACTAGACTTAAGAATTTTCTCATACTTCAGCAACAAATTGTAAGCTTGACCATCATAGGGCATCAACATCTTGATAATACCAGGCTTCATCATCTGAGTAATAACTTCTGGATACTTATTCAATTTAGGATAATCACCTTCTACAAGCATATGAATAACTTCTCCAGAAATAGTTAACACATGAACTCCACAAGTTTGATATAAAAACCATTCTGTAACTTGTCCATTGCAGAGTCCTTTCCATTCAGGTTCATCATGAGTAGGTTCAAATAGAATCTTCAAGTGATTATAAATCATTCTATCATGATAATCATCTGGTTGCACATCACCAAACTTATTCCTATAAAGCTCCCAAAGATGCAGCAAATCATCTCTATCAAAGTACTGAAGCATCTGTGAAAATTTATTATACTCAGAAACTTCATTATTGAGTCTTTGAATTTTCCAACATCCTTTACTTCCTTTAAGCTCATACTCATAAAAGATAATTTGATTACCATCTTCATTCTCTTTCAGTCTTTTAGAATCAGATGTCTCCTGAATCTTAGATTTCCTCTTTAGATTACTTTTAATCCACTCTTCATCCTTTTCAGAACCCATAGGAGTAAAATTCTCATTATTAATCCTCATACACATCAGATAAAGCTCATGGATTCTTTCAAATGAACATTTACTAAGATTGTCAGGAATATGAATGCCTGAATTCTTAATAATCTTCATCAGTACATTCCTCATCTGTGCAATTGTAGGAGGTTTTTTCTTATAACTTGCTTCCTTTCTTTACTAATCCTCCTTGCCCATTCACCCAACACTCTAGCTCTTTCCTCATCATCTAACAATGCCCATTCTTGAGTAGTATACTCATCATTTATTTGATTAGAAGCCTGAAGATAGTTTTGTGATTCATACCATGTTGCTAACCATTTCTGATTATCCTCCTCTTCTTCTTGCTTCCTTTTCTCTAAAGCTGCTTGTTCTTCAGCTACCATCCTTTTTACATATTCTGCATCATAAGCAATCTGTTCTTCTTTACTTTTAAACTTCAATTTTGGTTCTGCAATTCCTTTACCCTTTCCAATGTCTGATTGAGCCACCTTCATCTTCAAAGGCTCACCAATAACTAAGCTTTTACTTTTGAGTTTGTTTGCAGTAGGTTTAAGAGACAAAACAGGTGCAATGATTGGTGAAGAGTTAGCTGAGGTTTTGCTTAGATTGATTAATGTACTTGCAGCTTCTTTCTCAACTTCTTTAGATTTAGGTGGTGATACAGAGAGAGTTGTAACAATGGTGGAAGTAGTTATGATAGAAGTGGGTACAATTGCCATTTCTGAAACTGCAGCAGTGGTTTCAACAAAACTATCCGTGGTTGCAGACACACTAGCAGTGGTTATAGTTGTGTCCTGCATCACTTCATCTTCTACCACAGTCTTTAAACTTTCAAGAACAGCCTCATTCCCATCTTTATCAGATACCAAAAATTCTTGATCTCCACTATCAACATCTTCTTCTATAGATACATCTATAGCCTCCCCTGAATTCATGCCTTCACTCCTCCCCTGTTTGGATACATTCTCCACATTCAGAGCAGGAGAGGAGTTCACCTTCTTTTTCATATTTCTCATGGTCCTCAAAATAGCAACCCCATGTCTTCTTACTTTCTCCAAGACAAACATCCTATGCTTCAGCCTGCGAATTTCTTTACCCTGAAACACAGCCAACTCTTGAAGACTTGAGATTGTATCATCCATTTTAGCACATTTAACCGTCAATTCATTAAAACGTTCAAGAATATCCTCCCCACTTCGACCTGTGTTAACTGGTCCGAGAGGTGGTTCATTGGAAAAGTCATCATGTACCAGCTTAGGATCTGTCAATTCAGTTTCATGTTCCAAACTATCCTCATCACTTCGAGCTGTGTTAACTGCTCCGAGAGGTGAATCCTTGGATAAAGTAAACATAGCACCAGACCTTGCCTGATCATCTATGCACCCTGTAATAGCAGTTGGCTAGGGATTCCTCCACCTGTGTTAAGTTCCAAGGAACTCTCCACATTAGGAGTTGCCAAAGGTTGGGTCTTAATGATGTTTCCACTATCCTGACCAGCATCTAAGCATGAATCAGTAGTGGAAGCCCTTCCAATCATGTCACCTCCACACCGTGTGACAGCCTCATCAACAACACCACTAACACCAGCCTGAGGTAGCATGGTGCCCTTCTTTCTCCTAGTCCATACAATTGGTGGTACAATGGTTTGCGTTTGACTAGAAGAAGGTTGAGTTTCACTATCAGTGGTTGCAATTGTACAATCAGTGAGTTGAGGTGTACTAGCAGTGGGTTCAGTGACTATAGGTTATTCCTCAAAACCTTTATCAAGCTCATGAATAACAGGAAAAATAATCATATGAGGAAACAAAGGAACATCCCATATGTGAACATTTGGCTTCTGATTTCTCATATGTGCAAAGACCTTAGGAAGCATATAATGCACTTCATACTCCCTAGTATGCTCAACAGGTTCCTTTATTTGACTTTCCACAATTAGTTGAACAAACTTAGGATATAAATAATATTTACCCTTCTTCCTAATGTTCTGAACAAGTCCCTCATAAATCATCCTAGACCAATTAAATTTCCTTCCATCAGACAAACAAAAAATAGCAGTAGCAATTTTGGAAGGAAAATCATTAAACCCAGTGGTCTTATTACTCATACACATCAACAAGGTGTGAATCAAAAACTTCCATTGTTGTGAAAACAAATTCTTAAAAAATAGTACCTTATCACCCCTGTGTGTATAGCCTAACCTTTCTAAACCAGCAACTATCTCAACATCTGAAAGATTATCAATACCATCAACATCATCAAACTTCCAAACCCTTCTAATGATCTCCTCATTAACCAAAATAGCATTCTCATCTACAACAGTGCTAAACACTTCTACTCTATCGACCTCCTCAAGCTTAGCATTCCTCCAGAACTGATGAATATAGGCTTTAAAGATGGTTGGTGTGACGGTTAAGGCATAGTGAATAGAACTGTGAATAAGGAAATCAATCATTTGATGAAAACCTTCAGATCTATTGTTTTTTATTAGATTAGCAACAAGGTTATGTGTGTTGGAGTACTGATCCGGCATTATGATTTATGACTGGTCTGATGTGGGATTTGTGAATTATGCAAAGGAAAGTGATTAGGGTTGATATAGAGCGCCAAGTTGAAGTGATTTGAAGATCAATTAAATGATCCATCCGTGATTTGGGGAGATAAATATGCGTTTGCCAAAGTTACCAAACAGCCCCTGAAGTATCCAAAAATAAGCAGCATGCTATCAGTGGTTTGAAGACCGCTATCCGTGGTTTGAAACATACTAGCAGTGGATACAGTGTTTCACTCCAATCAGGAGACCAAGAGATATAGCAAGCAAATCTGTGTCTAAAGAAGTGATATCGGTAAGGGAAAGGGGAAAAGGAAGATGGAGTGATGCTTTATGGTGGAACGAGTAGATGGAACAACCAAAGACTTCTCATATCACAAAGCCATCTACTGTATTCATCTTCATCATCTTCGTTTTCATCAATCCATCCTTTTCAGCTTCTTCGTCGTACTGGTCATGCATATGATCAGCTTTTGGAATAGATGATATGAGCTAGGATAGGTGTAGGAAATCTTGTATAGAACTAGTCTTTTAATTGCATTTGAAGTTAATTTGTAAGCTGTAAGCTGTAAGCTGTCAACTGTTTCTTGAATGAATGAACAATTTTACTTCAGCACTTCTTTTGCATCAGTAATTAACTTTCTTTTAACTGCAAAATGGTTAGTGGGAACACAAAGCAACAAACAGTGGTTTGAACACAACTATCAGTGGTTAGAAACAAAAGTAGCAATACTAAGATCACATAATAACAGTCCAATACTTATACAAACTTTTACAAAACAAGTTGAGATTTAGAGATTAACCATTCCAATACTAACAACAAGGTACTGAAACCTCCCCACATCAAAAGCTTTAGTGAGAAGATCAGCAACATTGAAATAAGTATGGATTTTTACCATTTGAATCAACCTTTTCTCATTACAATCTCTAATAAAATGATGCCTTATCTCAATATGTTTAGTTCTAGAATGTAAAACAGGATTTTTAATGATGCAAATTGTACTGTTATTATCAATGTAAATTTTAGTATGCATAAAGTTGTACCCAAAATCCAGCAATTGATTCTGAATCCAAAGAACTTGACCACAACAACTAGCAGCAGCCACATATTCAGCTTCAGTTGTAGAATTTGCCACAATAGTTTGCTTTTTACACTGCCATGAAATTAGTTTGCTTCCCAAAAACTGACATCCTCTAGTTGTAGATTTCCTATCCAAACTAGCACCAGCATAATCACTATCTGTATAGGCCACCAAATCAAAAGGAGAATCCTTAGAGTACCAAAGACCCAATTTAGGATGGCCTTTAAGGTATCTAAAAATTCTCTTAACAACATTCATGTGTGAGGTATTGGGTGTTACTTGAAATCTTGCACACACAGATACTGAGAACATAATATCAGGCCTAGATGCAGTGAGATACATCAAAGATCCAATCATGGACCTATACAACTTTAAATCAACTTTGGGACTTCCATCATCTGGTAGCAGTGGTTTCTGAGTCTCCATTGGTGTACTAGCACTCTTTACATCTTGAAACCCAAACTTCTTCAAAACATTTGCTACATACTTGTCTTGACTAATGAAGATACCATCAGTCCTCTATTGAACCTGTAGCCCCAAAAAGAAAGTGAGTTCTCCCATAGAACTCATTTGAAACTTATCATGCATAAGTTTCTTAAAATCCTTGCATAGCTCCTTGTTTGTTGAGCCAAAGATGATGTCATCTACATAGACCTGAACCAATAAAATATCATCTTTGTGTTTCCTAATGAACAAAGTTTTATCAATCAATCCTCTTTTAAACCCATTGTCCATCAAATAAGTAGACAGGCACTCATACCATGCCCTAGGAGCTTGATGCAACCCATACATAGCCTTCCTCACCCTGTAAACCTTGTCAGGATGATCAGGATCTTCAAAGCCAGGATGTTGACAAACATAAACCTCCTCATCAATTGTGCCATACAAAAATGCACTTTTAACATCCATCTGATACACCACAAAATTCTTGAATGAAGCATATGCTAAAAACAATCTAATAGCTTCTATTCTTGCAACAGGAGCAAACACTTCATCATAATCCAAACCTTCAGTTTGTGTGTATCCTTGAGCAACCAACCTTGATTTGTTCCTTACCACTATACCTCTTTCATCCCTCTTGTTTCTGAACACCCATTTTGTCCCAATTGCCCTCTTACCATTAGGAAGATCAACCAATGTCCAAACCTCTTGAAGTTTGAACTGAAGAAGCTCCTCTTGCATGGATTCTACCCATCCTTCTTCTGATAAAGCTTCTTCCACTCTCTTGGGCTTCTTTTGAGACAGAAAACAAGCAAACAGGCAATTTTGCAGATCTTTATGACTATTTCTTTTGTGAAGTGATCTTGCAAAGAAACCATGCTCAGGAAAGGGGTCAGTGTGCTTAACCCTGCTTCTTGTTTGAACTGGAGTATTCAAATTTCCAAGTATTTGTTCCTTAGGATGAATCTTGTGAATCCTTGTGGTAGTTATTGGACTTTCATGAATGACTGTTTCCAAGTTTGTCAAATCAGCATTGAAGAAATCATCCATGTCTTCATCATCAGTAGGAGTATCAATTTCTATCAAAGCAGGCATGGTAGGATCATGTGGATACTCCTCTTCACCAAATAATGGCTTTGCATTTGGTCCAAAGAAAGTACTATCATCAGTACTTGCAGTCGGGATTTCACTTGAACTATCAGTGGTAGAAGATGGCCTAGCAGTGCTTTCAGTTGGCTTAGCAGTGCTTTCAGAATGCCTTTTCTTCTTTTCAATTTCTTCTACCAACACTAAGTCCTCTTTCAATAACTCATCCTTATCTTGATGATGATCAACTTTGCTTCCAGTATTCAATACATCATCAGCAGTGGGACCTTGCTTATCAATGATGGGTGAGACAGAACTAGCTTTCCACTTTTCAAACAAATAGAACTCCTTTGGAGGATCAGCTTCCTTAGAAGTTGTTTCTGCATCATCATTCTTTTGTGTACCTGCATTATCATTAGTGGAAGTTCCTGCAATGATAGGCTCATAATTCATAGATTTGGTTAGCATATCAATGTTAAATAGCCAGTCTGGTCCTTTGGTCTCAACACTAGGAGTCTTTTCACTAAATTGAACATGTAGGTTCTCTTCAACAATTCTAGTCCTCCTATTGTATACTCTAAAGGCTTTACTATTTGAAGAATAGCCTAAAAAGTATCCATCATCTACTTTTTCTTGAAACTTGTCTAGGTAGTCTATGGTATTCAAGATAGTAACAGGACACCCAAAAGGTTTTAGGAATGAAATCATTGGCTTCCTATCATGTAACAGCTCATAGGGGGTCTTGTTATGAGGCTTCACTACCTTACTTCTATTCTGCACATAACATGCAGTGCCTACAGCTTCAGCCCAAAAGGTAGTTGGTAACTTAGATTCTGACAACATTGTCCTAACATCCTCAATTAGTGTCCTATTTTTCCTTTCAGCTACACCATTCTGTTGTGGTGTTCTAGCAACACTAAACTGTCTTTCTATACCCTTAACTACACAGAACTGATTCATCACATCATTCTTAAACTCAGTTCCATTATCACATCTGATTACCTTGACCTTATGATTTACTAGATTTTCTATCTTAGTAATGAAACTCTTGAGAATCTCACTAGTCTCACTCTTAGCAGCCAAAAAGTAAACCCAAGAAAATCTAATATAATCATCAGTGATCACGAGACAGTACTGCTTATGGTTCAAACTTTTAACAAAGGTAGGTCCAAATAAGTCCATATGAAGCATAAACAGTGGTTGTGAGATGGTGTTAACAGTTTTGGTCTTACAAGAAGCTCTATGTTGTTTTCCATTTTGACAAGCCACACACAGTTCCTTACACTCAAAAACCTTAGAAGGTAACCCTCTCACTAAGTTGCCTTTTACCAGTTTATTGATTGTTTTGTAATTGAGATGACCTAACCTTCTATGCCACAACTTAGACTCATCAACTGAAGCCTTAGCAAACAAACAAGTTAAGGACCTATTGGGAAGTACATCTTTAAGATCAAAACAATATATGTTTTCCTTCCTAGGTACCCTAAGCTGTATATATTTCTCATCAGGCATCTTAAAATCAGGTGACAACACCACACACTCAGTTTCACCAAAAAGTACCCAGTTTCTCTTATCACACATTTGAGAAACACTGAATAAATTATACTTAAGTCCCTGTACCAGATAGACCTTTTCAAAATCTAAATTTCCTGTTCTGATTGTGCCTCTGCCAAGTATCTTTCCTCCCTTTGGATCATTACCAAATGCCACATATCCTTCATCAAAAGCTTCAAAATCTTCTAGGTTGCTCCCATCCCAAGTCATGTGCCCAGAGAAACCACTATCAAAAACTCCTTTGTCTTTTAGCTCATCTTGTAGATTGCCCTGCACATGAAATTAAACAAATTAGTTCCTTTTGTGGACCCAAGCCAATACTGACTTGGGTCTGCCCTGTGCATCAACATAATCAAATTTATTTAGGTCCATTGATGCATAGTTGACATGATGTAACACCTTGGTCTTAGGCTTCCATTGCCAACTAGCTGAGGCCTTAACAGAATAAAAATGATTATTAACCACTGTGTCAGTTATCACCTTTGGAATTTTTAAAACTTCTTTTCTATCAGTGGTGATATTTTGCTTAGCAGTGGTTTGATTTTGCTTAGCCGTGTTTACATTTTGCTTAGCAGTGGTTGGAACCCATTTAGGTGCAACAGTGACTATTGATTTTGTATTCCCATTCCTCATCAACACTGCCCTAGGAATCATGTTTTTGTTAGGATGAGGGTTTGTTTTCTTTGAAAAGTTTTGATGATTTACCCTCCTCCAATGATTCCAAACTTGTGGTCTGTTTATATAACAGTTTCTCTGTAAGTGCTCAAAACTACCACATGTAAAACAAGCCTTTTTAACACATTGAAACTCATCTCCTAATCTGTTTGAAATTAGTCCATTGAAGTTTCTCTGGTTTCCCCTAGGTATGAATCTTTTCATCTGTTCCCTAGGTACTTCCTTGTACTCTACTACTTTCTTAGCAATTTGAGCTCCAAATCTAGGTACAAGTTTGGCTTGTTCATAATCAACTTTCTTAACTTTCTCTATCTTTTCAGGCTGAGTTGATTCAGATCTATCTTCCTCAGAATCTGATTCCCAATCTTCAATTGTGGGAGCATCAGATGACTTATCAGAACCTATCTTAGGTGATTCAATCTTGTTAGTCTCACCTACAGGTTTATTGAAACTAAATTCACTGCTAAATGAGAGCTCTTTTGCAGGTGGTGCATGTTTCATAAGAGATGGTGGTGGCATATCATTGTAACCAAGGCCAGTACCATCCTTGAACAATTTTTGACCTATTGGTTTATTTACTAGATCAGAAGCATACTGTGTTTTAGCAACCCTAACAACATGTTTTTCTTTTTCTTTTAGGGCTTCTACTTTTACACTCTCTGCCTTTTCTAGTTTCTCTTTAAGCATCTTAATCTATCTATCCTTAAGATTAATTTCTCCACCTAGTATATTAATTTTATCAACATACTCAAACTCACATTTAATACAGTAATTAAGCTTGTCTTCAACACTTTCTAGACCAACTCTATAACCTAAGTTATCTAGAGACAGTCTTTCTACTTCTTTCCTTAAACTCTCAGTGATAGCTTTTTGAGATTCTAAGTTATCTTGACATGATTTAAAAGAACAAGTAGAAGTTTTAGAATCATTAGATACCTCATAATCTGAACCAGAAGATGAAGCATAGGCCATAAGAGCAAAGTTATGCTCTTTTGAAGATTCACTAGCAAGAAAAGCTGCATTGGGACCTTCTTCAATCTGATCACTCCAGTCATAATCACCAATCCCATGTTTAGCAACCAAAGCTGAAGAAGAAGCAGGCTCTTCAGTGGTCTTCTTAATGCTTTCAATTCTCTTAGGAGCTCGACATTCCCTAGCAAAGTGACCCTTCTTCTTGCAGTTAAAGCACTCCATCTTGCTTTTGTCGAATCCAGCTCTCCTTTGACCATCATACTTAACCTGTCTTCCAGTCCTCCTCAGAAATTTCCTTGCTTGGAGAGTCAACATTGCCATTTGCCATTGAATATTAATCTCCTTAAGATCATCAGGATCAATTTGATCTAGATCTTGATTTAAAACAGTAACACTGGTAGTTAAATCAGCCAGAAAAGCACAAATTGCAGCATCACTGACATTATCACTAACAGTGGTATTGTTTGCAATAGTCGTGGTTATTCCATAGGCAACAGTGGATACATCTTGTGAACTCTTGTGATTAGTGGAAACAAAAGCAATGTTTTGATTTGCAGTAGATGCACCAGCAACGTTATTCTCAGACTCATAAACCTTCAAGTTGTTGTAGAGATTGTCCAGAGTCATCTTATCAAAGTCCTCCTTATTTCTCCACAAAATTGTATGAACTGCCCATTCAGGAGATAAACTTCTAATGAACTTCAAATTAATATCTTCTTGAATAACATTGTAGTCCACTGACTTCAATTGGCTGATAAGTTTTTGAAGCCTGTTATAAGATTGAATCACCTAAGATAGGTTCTGATAAGTCATCTGATGCTCCTACAATTGAAGATTGGGAATCAGATTCTGAGGAAGATAGATCTGAATCAACTCAGCCTGAAAAGATAGAGAAAGTTGATTATGAACAAGCCAAACTTGTACCTAGATTTGGAGCTCAAATTGCTAAGAAAGTAGTAGAGTACAAGGAAGTACCTAGGGAACAGATGAAAAGATTCATACCTAGGGGAAACCAAAGAAACTTCAATGGACTAATTTCAAACAAATTAGGAGATGAGTTTCAATGTGTTAAAAAGGCTTGTTTTACATGTGGTAGTTTTGAGCACTTACAGAGAAACTGTTATATAAACAGACCACAAGTTTGGAATCATTGGAGGAGGGTAAATCATCAAAACTTTTCAAAGAAAACAAACCCTCATCCTAACAAAAACATAATTCCTAGGGCAGTGTTGATGAGGAATGGGAATACAAAATCAATAGTCACTGCTGCATCTAAATGGGTTCCAACCACTGCTAAGCAAAATGTAAACACGGCTAAGCAAAATCAAACCACTGCTAAGCAAAATATTACCACTGATAGAAAAGAAGTTTTAAAAATTCCAAAGGTGATAACTGACACAGTGGTTAATAATCATTTTTATGCTGTTAAGGCCTCAGCTAGTTGGAAATGGAAGCCTAAGACCAAGGTGTTACATCATGTCAACTGTGCATCAATGGACCTAAATAAATTTGATTATGTTGATGCACAGGGCAGACCCAAGTCAGTATTGGCTTGGGTCCACAAAAGGAACTAATTTGTTTAATTTCATGTGCAGGGCAATCTACAATATGAGCTAAAAGACAAAGGAGTTTTTGATAGTGGTTGCTCTGGGCACATGACTTGGGATGGGAGCAACCTAGAAGATTTTGAAGCTTTTGATGGAGGATATGTGGCATTTGGTAATGATCCAAAGGGAGGAAAGATACTTGGCAGAGGCACAATCAGAACAGGAAATTTAGATTTTGAAAAGGTCTATCTGGTACAGGGACTTAAGTATAATTTATTCAGTGTTTCTCAAATGTGTGATAAGAAAAACTGGGTACTTTTGGTGAAACTGAGTGTGTGGTGTTGTCACCTGATTTTAAAATGCATGATGAGAAATATATACAGCTTAGGGTACCTAGGAAGGAAAACATATATTGTTTTGATCTTAAAGATGTATTTCCCAATAGGTCCTTAACTTGTTTGTTTGCTAAGGCTTCAGTTGATGAGTCTAAGTTGTGGCATACAAGGTTAGGTCACCTCAATTACAAAACAATCAATAAACTGGTAAAAGGCAACTTAGTGAGAGGGTTACCTTCTAAGGTTTTTGAGTGTAAGGAACTGTGTGTGGCTTGTCAAAAAGGAAAATAACATAGAGCTTCTTGTAAGACCAAAACTGTTAACACCATCTCACAACCACTGTTTATGCTTCATATGGACTTATTTGGACCTACCTTTGTTAAAAGTTTGAACCATAAGCAGTACTGTCTCGTGATCACTGATGATTATATTAGATTTTCTTGGGTTTACTTTTTGGCTGCTAAGAGTGAGACTAGTGAGATTCTCAAGAGTTTCATTACTAAGATAGAAAATCTAGTAAATCATAAGGTCAAGGTAATCAGATGTGATAATGGAACTGAGTTTAAGAATGATGTGATGAATCAGTTCTGTGTAGTTAAGGGTATAGAAAGACAGTTTAGTGTTGCTAGAACACCACAACAGAATGGTGTAGCTGAAAGGAAAAATAGGACACTAATTGAGGATGTTAGGACAATGTTGTCAGAATCTAAGTTACCAACTACCTTTTGGGCTGAAGCTGTAGGCACTGCATGTTATGTGCAGAATAGAAGTAAGGTAGTGAAGCCTCATAACAAGACCCCCTATGAGCTGTTACATGATAGGAAGCCAATGATTTCATTCCTAAAACCTTTTGGGTGTCCTGTTACTATCTTGAATACCATAGACTACCTAGACAAGTTTCAAGAAAAAGTAGATGATGGATACTTTTTAGGCTATTCTTCAAATAGTAAAGCCTTTAGAGTATACAATAGGAGGACTAGAATTGTTGAAGAGAACCTACATGTTCAATTTAGTGAAAAGACTCCTAGTGTTGAGACCAAAGGACCAGACTGGCTATTTAACATTGATATGCTAACCAAATCTATGAATTATGAGCCTATCATTGCAGGAAGTTCCACTAATGATAATGCAGGTACACAAAAGAATGATGATGCAGAAACAACTTCTAAGGAAGCTGATCCTCCAAAGGAGTTCTATTTGTTTGAAAAGTGGAAAGCTAGTTCTGTCTCACCCATCATTGATAAGCAAGGTCCCACTACTGATGATGTATTGAATACTGGAAGCAAAGTTGATCATCATCAAGATAAGGATGAGTTATTGAAAGAGGACTTAGTGTTGGTAGAAGAAATTGAAAAGAAGAAAAGGCATTCTGAAAGCACTGCTAAGCCAACTGAAAGCACTGCTAGGCCATCTTCTACCACTGATAGTTCAAGTGAAATCCCGACTGCAAGTACTGATGATAGTACTTTCTTTGGACCAAATGCAAAGCCATTATTTGGTGAAGAGGAGTATCCACATGATCCTACCATGCCTGCTTTGATAGAAATTGATACTCCTACTGATGATGAAGACATGGATGATTTCTTCAATGCTGATTTGACAAACTTGGAAACAGTCATTCATGAAAGTCCAATAACTACCACAAGGATTCACAAGATTCATCCTAAGGAACAAATACTTGGAAATTTGAATACTCCAGTTCAAACAAGAAGCAGGGTTAAGCACACTGACCCCTTTCCTGAGCATGGTTTCTTTGCAAGATCACTTCACAAAAGAAATAGTCATAAAGATCTGCAAAATTGCCTGTTTGCTTGTTTTCTGTCTCAAAAGGAGCCCAAGAGAGTGGAAGAAGCTTTATCTGAAGAAGGATGGGTAGAATCCATGCAAGGGGAGCTTCTTCAGTTCAAACTTCAAGAGGTTTGGACATTGGTTGATCTTCCTAATGGTAAGAGGGCAATTGGGACAAAATGGGTGTTCAGAAACAAGAGGGATGAAAGAGGTATAGTGGTAAGGAACAAATCAAGGTTGGTTGCTCAAGGATACACACAAACTGAAGGTTTGGATTATGATGAAGTGTTTGCTCCTGTTGCAAGAATAGAAGCTGTTAATACAAATAAGCCGTAAAAACGTTTATTTATATTTTACGATCTTCTAATGTTTTGTCGATAACAAAAGTAAAATCATATTAACAAAACAAATAAAATATGTAAATGGTTTGAACTAATAGTTTTCTAACATATTCACATTTTCACATAAAACACTAAAACAAGTATAAGTGATTTTATGATCTAGATATATATGTACAAAAACTAGTGTTTACATATTGGCTTAACAAGTATAAGTGATTTTATGATTTAGATATATATGTACAACAACTAGTGTTTACATATTGAGTTAACACATACTTAAGCTAAGTATACTAAAATGGGTAAAAACAAGTATATACTAAAATGGGTAAAAACAAGTATATACTAAATAGATAAAAACTAGCAAATGGTTTTGACCCATAACCCATGGTTTTATATATACCACTTACACAAGTTCAATGTATCCTTAAGGTACATTGTATCTAGAAAGAAAACCATGGATCAACCCATAACCCATGACCCATGACCCATAACCAAAAATACCCAGGGTAAAGAGGAGCGTTCCACGGATCCCTAGCTTTGTGCTAGCCGGATCCCAAGTGGAAGGGATCCGTGGGATCCGTGGGAACAGTGAGGAAATTTGCCTATAAATAGTGAGCCATTTCTTCATTATTTCTCACCCCTTTCAATACCTCTCTCTAACATACTTTCTCCCCTGAGTTAAATCTCACTAACCTTAGATCCAAGAGATCTATGTTTGTAGTCTTGTTTTTGTGTGATCTTTTAGGTTCCTCTTAAAGGCAAGATCACCACCTTTGAAGTCGAGCAAGCTCAAGTCCATGAGTTGCCATGCTTCCTCATCATCAAGGCTATTGAAGTCCTCTTGTTGATGATCTCTTTCTTTCTTCAAAGACGTGTAGTGTTGAAGACATAAGTGAAAGATGTCTCAAGTGTCAAGATGAAGATATTAGTGAAGGGTATCTATCGTCTATAGGATAAGCACTTGTGGTAGGTGCTTAGAAGTCAAGACAAGAAGCATTAGTGAAAGGTGCTTAGAAGTGAAGACACAAGACATTAGTGAAAGGTGTCTTGTAGATCTAATCAAAGACATTAGTGAAAGGTGTCTTGTAGATCTAATCAAAGGCATTAGTGAAAGGTGCCTTAGATGTACATTCGATATGGTGTGTTTCGATGTACTAGATAGACTAGCATTAGATCCAAGGATATTGATGTCCTTGATGATGTTGTAAAGGAGTAGATCTCCTTTGGGATTAGTCGTTGGTGTAGTGTGGTAGTAGTTCCTCCATTGCAATGGAACTAGGTGCTTAGCCTAGTACCTAATAAAGGGTAGGCGACGTTGTGAAGGATTAGTTCTCCTAAGGTGTGAAAGAACTCGGTGGTTAGCCTAGCACCGTATAAAGGGTAGGCGACGTTGTGTTAGGTGTGGTTCGCCTTGGTGTGAAACAACTCGGTATTTAGCTTTGTACCGGAAAAAGGTTAAGCGACGTTGTGAAGGCTTCTCCGCCATAAGGAGATTGGTGTAGTGTTTACAAACTCTCGAGTAGGTGACTCGGGGTGTGGAGTAGGGCAAGGAAGGTGTCCTTGTAGCCGAACCACTATAAATACTCGCGTTGTGGTTTTGTGCTTCTTACTCTTATCTTTTCATTACATATCTTTATATGCTTGTTTATCAACATCCAACACACACAACCAAATAGATTGACATAAGTCGATCTAAATAGTTTAAAAGGAAGTTTTAATTGGTAAAACTATTCAACCCCCCCTTCTAGTTTTCCACCATTGGCATCAGAGCTTCGTTACCAAGTTTCTTGAAGTATATTGTACTTTAAAAACTTGATACGATCCATAGTTAAATGAAAACTACAAAGAAGGTTTTTCATAAAAACAAACACCATGTTTTTCAAAAACGATATGTTTGGATGTTGATTTGATAACAACATTTTTTTTTTATCTTTTCACTTAATTGCACTAATCTTCTTTGTGATGTTGATTAGTCAAAGCTCATACCCACCAAGCTTTAGGAGTTGCTTGGTAACAAGAATACCTTCCTTAAGAAGGTATCTTAGACGCAAAGGAGCGGGAATCGTCTAAGTGACATTTGTCATTTGTAAAGACATTCCTAAGTGCATTCGAGGTATGACTTTCTACTTATATCTAAATGATATTTGTTTAGTATATAAGTGTTATTTGCTAGGCTTTTATTTGAGTAGATTTTTGTGTTTACACATGATTTACATGTAGCTTCGTTAGGAAGCCTTTTTCTCACATACGTGTTATTTTTCTCGTCTATAGTCATAGTATATAGAGCTTATGTTTTATTTCTTCAAATAAAACAAAAACACGAATTTCAAAAATTCCTCCTTCCCTATTAATAAACCCACTCGACGCCCACTTTTTCAATCCTCACTTTTTCAAATTTTCCAATTTCAAAAATTCCCTCTCATTCAAAAACTTCATCTTCCTCCTCATTCCATCTCTTCCTAAACCAAGAAGATCCGTCATCAACATGGTTTACATCGCACTCGTGCTCATCGCCCTAACACTCATCGCACTTGTGTTCCCTATGATGAAGTTCACATACAGAGACATTTACTTTGTGTTGTTAATCTATATTGGGGTCATATACCCAATCCTTTGTATCATCCTTAGCATTAAAATGCAATATTATTGATAATCTATTTTATCTAGGATGTTTGTGTTATAATGTATGTTTCATTTCTTTTGATCTATATGTGTTATATTCTTTTGTGATACATTAGATGTCATGTATGCATGCTAAAAGAAAATGTAGGATAAAACATACTTCGTGGTACAATAACCGTAAAACCTATGTTTTTATCAAAACTGGTTCTGTTACTACAGATCCACGGATCCCGAAAGATATACTAGCCGGATCCCTTTTGTAAAGGAACCGTGGGATCCGTCCTACTGGAAAACAGTTTTCATGCAAGATTAAAAACCACTATCTTTCAAAAAGTAATAATCCACTAGAGTTTCAAAACCATGAGTTAGCTAAATACTAAAACCATTGTTAATAAAAATCTAGTAAAAACGTTAGATTATTATAGGTTGACCATAAACGTCTTATCTTATTAACCCATCACTTCTATAGGTTCAACTATGACGCATGAATTCGAGTTTGATTTTTCACTTACTAGCGTCTACACCCCGAACATTTCCCTTGAGCCTAACACACCTGGCAATCATGTCCGTGGGTTCAATAATCTCGAAAACCGTCACTTCCATGAAGGACGTATTGTAGACACCTCTCTACAATTCGAAGAAGGTATCAATACCTCCTTCCGAGCCATAGGACTAGAATGTCTTCTTGAAATCAACGAGAAGATATGTCCAAGGTTCATAATGGAATTCTTCCGTCAAGTGGAACTCGTTCGTAACGAGGATCGCTCTCTATCTCTTTGGTTTTATATAAAAAACCAAAAATTCACTTTAAGCCTTGGGCATCTTGCTCACATCCTCCGAATTCCAAACCATGGACAATGTACCTTCACCGAAGATTGTTCTCTTGATTCTCTCTTCAACTTTCGTGAAGAAAATAGTCCATATTCCTCACACATACCCTCTCCGGAAGATTTAAATCGCATAATATGCAAACCTCAACCATATTACTCCAATCCAAACATTATCCATACACGGGATATCCGAGAAGAGTACAAGCCTCTTTGTAAGATATTAACTTTCACATACACATCATAACATTAACACAATGAGCACATAGATGGTTTTAGAGAGAGAAAGAGTGGGACATTCTAGTGAGAGAAACTTGTGGAATATTAGATTACCAAAGAACATCCAACCCTCTACCTTGCAAGGTAGAGGGTATTTATAGGTTACAAACTAAACGACCTCCTGACGGCCTGTGGATCAGGGATACAGTGGGTAAAGACCCGACCTTCTTCCACGGTGTTGCACTAAACTATTTTATGCTACTAACTAACTACATAAACCGTAACTAATGACCAATCTACTAGCTAACTTATGCTAGATAATAGTTGGGGTGACCGACTCTTTCAACACTGGAATTTTCTAATTCCTAACAATCTCCCCCTAAGGGAGGTCACCCCATATTTTACATTTCAAATCCTAGCATTCTAGTCTTGACATTGTTCTTGAGCTCGTAGTCTTTCATACATCAACATCGTAAGCTTAGTGCATAGGTGGAGCAACTTCAAAGATTGCAAAGATTTGTACTTTAAATTGGAGGTCCATTTCTGATTCATGAGATAGTAAATATGAGCCAGCTTTTGAGATCATCAGCAATCAACAATCTCTGACACATCCTTTGTGGTGTTGGTATTATGTGATGTTGTGACTTTGGGACCGACATGCTCACATTCTGGATCATGAAATCTTCTCATCAGAGTAGCGGAAGCTTTAGTTGATTCATGATATTGGCAGCAGCGTAGCAGAAGCATGGAGTGAAAATATCAGAGTCATTGATGCACTAATCATGATTTCTTTTGAGATGAATGTGTTAAGTGAGCATGCGGCTATGGATTGACCGCTTCATTATGATCAGCTGCAAACGTCGGGCGTACCTGCATACAACAGTTAGCAACAAATCGCACGAAAGTGTCTTTGATCACTTTCGATGAATTGAGGT
>BPTQ01000008.1:238473099-238493946 GCA_019973895.1 Chrysanthemum seticuspe
GAACAAAGTAAGAGTGTCCCTTGGCTGTAATAGATAGCTTAAAGAGAATCTCTACCAATTATAACTTCTTCCTCTGGGAGAGGGATCAGAGGCAATATCCTAGGTTTATACGTGTTTAACTCAGATCTCGGTGCTCTAGTAGTTAATTAGAGTAATCCTGTGAAAGTTACTTCTGAGAGACAAAGTGTGTTACACCTTTCTCTCTAATATAGAACTCAGGATGCGTAATAGGAACACCATAACGGTCTTGTAGACTCACTACACAAATGTGTAAGTGTTACTTCTACCTTTCGGAAGACCTCGGTTGTAGTTTGTTCGAGGACCATCCACCGTACACTCTAGATAGTATATCTAGTTGGTACACTGTTGACTTGTCTTTGTTACCCCGCTAAGTTAAAGAACTACATCACTCAGATGTTCTGGCAATACCACAAGGATAATGCGTAGGACTCAAGATATAATCTCTCTTTCCACATTGTGTGAAACAGAGAGTCTTCATTGAAAGTGTCCTAATGAGATTAATTGATGATCTCGTGGCTCTAGACTCAATTTGTGCATATTTGGATCCTATAACGGAGACTAGGGAGAGGGTCTCCTTCTTCAATATTAACCATCTCTAAGAGAAATTCGATAGATAATGTCGGTTCCCTGTGAGAATGAAACAAGTCCTTTTAAGAGGAACTTGAGTGGTTTGGAAAGTTGAAGTGCAGTGCGTCACTGGGTCCATGACGTCTTGTCTTCAATACCGATGTTACCATCAGTAGCATATGAATTGAACCCGGTTTCTGCCCTAAGGTTGAATAAATGGAGGGCTATTTGTTTACACCCTTTGCTCATTCAATTCTTTTTAATTCTTCAACCCCTTCAGTGCTTACCGAGACTTCATAGCTATTACCTTGTTGGGTTTATTCCAGTACTAGCTCAGTCTTAGTCCGCACTCTTCCCATATCTCATTTTTCTCCTTTTATCATCATACCTAAGGACTTCTACACTAACTAGTGGATTGTCCCTGGGTAGATCCCTCCGGTTCTGGCGGATCATGGGAACCAATACCTAACCTTATCATCCTTATATCACCGTACATAAAGTAAAGTTGGTCGGTCAATTTGGTATTGTTCATCTGCCATTGGATCCAATTGAAAACCATTTGAAAATCAATTCAGATACTTGTGATATATTATCAAAGCATTTTGTACCTGAATTGTTTTTGATATTTTTAGAACGAGAACTCCCCCTCAACATGTGCATCAAGTATTTGAAAAATGTTAAGCACATGGAGGCAAGAGAAAGAATTAACTTCTTTGATTACTATTTTCTAAAAGATATCAACATCACTTCCCATATCAAATCAAGTAAATATAGCATTTCTGGGAAGGATGAGGTTTCCATAAATTCGCTCCCCCTCAATATGTGCCTCGAGGTTGAAAAGGGTTTTGCACATACTAGAGGGAACCTTTTATCATCAAAGGATTAGAAGCCATGTGATCAAGGTACTTTAAAGTATTTAAAGTGTAGTGTACCCTGATGACTTGAATTTACAAAGAGAGTTCTCCCCCTTAATATATGCTTCGAGATTCGAAAACTTGTTTAGCACATATAAGGGAGAAGTATGCACAAAAATTGGTCATCTTATCTTTTACCATCTTTCATATTTATATCACATTTTCTCCCCCGATCAAAAATCTTAAATCCTTTGAGATTTTGGATCTCAAGTGATTTAAATAAGTATGAGGTAAAATATTTGTAGGAGAAAAATGTGTCCAATTTTATATGATAAAGAAAAAGGACAACACAGATGTTTCCCCTTTTTCACAAGGGGAAACCATAGTACAAATCCTAGCACTATTACATGTATCACAGTTGTTCATATTTAATACACCACATATAACACAAAGTTAACAAAACATAAACGGTATTCCGAAGAAGTCTTCATTCAGTTCTTTGAAGTAGTTTGTAGTGACCATCACGGAGCCTTCCACCAACAAAGCTTTCAAGGCTGCGGAAGATCCTTCGTGTCTTGAGTCTTCGTCGGATTGCAGAAATGAAATGTTCACACCTCTTCACGTCATCATCAGTCCAGAACGTAGTTTTAACCCAAGATCTCATATCAAGTTTGGCTTCTTTCACTCTGGTGTCAAGTTCTTCTTCGACCATTTTGAGCGTACCATCACTAAACTTGTAGAGTTCACATAGACGCATGAGCATACGCGATCCATATCTGTCGGTGAAGATGACGGCTCTAGGAGTGTCAAGAACTTTGTATTCTCGATGAAATTCATGCCCAGCTGCATTCCATTGAGGACTTGTGAGGTTGACCCTGGTTTGGTAGCTTTCAATGCCAAGCTGAAAGTCCTCAACTCGTTTCCGTATGACCAAGCCCCTGATCCAAAGAGTGACAGCTGCAGAGAGGGCCTTTTTCTCACGTACAGGTAAGTGCTCCAGGTGTCCTTGAAGATTTAAGAGATAGAGATCTTCGAAATCATTTGGTAGAAGATGTTTGAAGTCGTTCTCTTCAATGGTATACACTTTGAAGTCAGCTCTTTTAAGGACAATCTTCTTCAAGTACTCATATCCATAGATCGGGAAGATCTCTACACTGATAACGCTTAAGATTTGCAGTTTTGATCTGACCTCATTGCGTCTTTTATCAGCACCATGTCTTTCAATGTAGAACATCTTCTTTTTGAACCACCAGTGGGAAATACCATAAGACGCTGCAATATCATACTTTTGCTCTTCATTTGCCCAGAATTGATCAGGAACCATCTGCTCAAGCCCCTGATCAGAATAGGTTGCAGCTTTCATCTTTGAAATAGATAGAGCAGGCCTTCTTTCCGCAGAGCGAGCACACAGATAGTCCAAGTCGTGATTGAAGAAGAATTCCGCCTGAATGGTTATCTGACCAGGTTCACCACCAAGAGGAAGAGATTTGTTGACATTGAAGCGACTGATTTGCTCACTGACTTGGTCATTCAGCATCTTATGGCATTCTTCCATATGATATTGAAGATGGTTTGCATCAGAATGGAAGACTTTGACAATTTCGTAGGCTTGTCCTTCTAGATCTCTTGGTGTTATGGAAGAGATACTCTTCCGCTCACAAAACCATCTAATGAAACTTCCCATATCACCAGTGTAGTGCAGAAGAGAGTCTTCAGCTGGAACTTCATAGTTATTGGTGATAACTGATGCCCAATTGTTGTCAGGAATCATAGAGTCAGACTCTGGGATTGTCCATGTGGGTTCTGGAGAAGGAGGTCTATCTTCCACAATGCAGCGTTGAATTGTGTCTCTAGAAGGAGCTACCCTGGATGTACTAGTGCGGTTCCCAGCCATGTAATTGTCAAACCAATCTTCTGATGGCTTAGGAATATGTTTCGTCGATGCATCATCTTCATCTGGTTCTGAGTCAGCCATAACTTGAGACTCTTCGTGGACCACTTGATCATCAGGAATTGAAGTGGATGTGGAGGTGAATCTTGAATCAATCGTCGTCCAGGCGGCAGATTTCTTCTGAGAACCCTGTTTGTTTGTAGAGTCTGATTGATTGGACGGTTTTGGGGGTGATGATGGTGGCTGTGATGGAGGTGAATTGGGTGTTGACGAAGGATTCCCAGCTCCAGAAGTTCCAGCGCCTCCTGGTGGTGGAGGATCTTCGCGATCTTTGCGATCCTTCATCAATGTTTCCATCACAATTGTCCTTCTTTTCTTTTTAGCATCCTTTTCTCCGACTTCAATTTTAAACTGTTCATAATTGTCGAACTTGATGGATTCTTCAAGTGCCTCATAAAGTTTACTGTGAACCTCATGCTTGTCCTCTTCAGCCTCATACATCCTTTCACACAGAGCAGCTCTCATATCGGAGATGGGGAGGTCCTTGAATCGTCTGAGAAGTGGAGCCTCCATTGCCCATTCCACGGCATCCTTGACTTCTCCTTCAATAGCATCAGTAACTGCTTCATTGAAGTTGAGGTGCTCCAATCTGTAGACACGATCCACCAGAGAATCAACAGATTTAGGAAGTTGCCTTTCCAGTGCTTCAACCCTTTTAATGGTTTTATCCAGTAGTTGATCAGAAGTGAGAATCTGTGGAGGGGAAGCTGGTGGAGCCACTTCATCTGCAATTGTGAAGACGGGTTCTGGAGTTGGTGGTGTTTGTACAGTTGAATGAGTAGGTAAGGGAGGTGGAAGTGCAGTTGATAGTGAAGATGCAGTCATTGGAGGAATGGTGGACGTATCTTGGTGAATGCTGACATTAAACATGGATTGTGCAGAATCTAAGGTTTTGTCATTAAGGAACTGATCACCAAAAGAGAAGTCATCATCAAGATTCTTAAGTGAGGATAAAGAGTTAGTGGACAGGTTTGGTTCATCCATCTTCAAGGTCTCATCAGATCTTGTCTCAAGGTTCTCCTGCGAGTCCTTTTGCAACAGAGAGTCATCCTTCAAGCCAGATTGAGTCTTTCCAAGTGTAGGAGGTTCCTTAAACGTCTCAGGAACCTTGACGATTCCAGATTGTTCTTTTGCATGTGATGAACCTGTTCTTCTCTTCAGCTCATATTGATTTGTGGTGCTTGATGGTGATGAAGAGATAGTTAACAGCGTGTGGGCAACTTGTTCAGTTTCAACACATGCAACCCCTTTTCCTTTGTCATGTGTAATTGGGATCGTTTGTCGAGGTGTTTGAGCGGGTTCTCTTAACACAACTCCACCTACGGGAGCTCTAACATTCTGACTTTCTAGACTTTGCTGAATACCAAGTTGCAGATCAGCGTCATCCTCATCAATTAACCTGAAAGTATTCCTTGGCACCTCAGTGTTCTCATCTATTTCCTTTTCCACTTTCTTCTTCTTTTTTATGCCTTTTGGATGAAGATTCTGACTGATGAGATCTTTCACGTCTCTTTTTAGGAAGAGAGGCATAGGATGCTTTAGAGTCAGAGGTGGTCTTGGGAGCAGTTGGTTGTAAAGGAGAGGGTGTGACATTAGCAGAGAGTTTGGTTGCTCTTTTCATGTATTGCTTGAAGTAGTCCTTCTTCTTGATATCATCTGTGAGAAGACGATCAGGAATTGGCAATCCAAATACTTCTTGATCCGAACCTCTAGGAACATATTTCAAGTTTCCTAAAACAAATTCATGTTCTGCTTTGTGAAGAGATGATTCAGACCTAGGAGTGAAGTTGTGAGTTTGTTGCAAATACTGGATGACAAGCTTGGAGAATCTGATGCTGGGAATTACAAGTTTGTTCTGCTTCTTTCGACCTTGAACATTGTTCAGAAAATAGGTTCTATCAGATATGAATGTGTTCATTGATAATGAGAATTCTTCCCAAATACGATCTGAGACATTCACATCAACCCTATTAACGATTCCCCATAGGATTTGCAAGATAGGAATTCTCACTTTATCGAACCCTGAAGTTTTCCCAGATAAGCATAAGTTCAGAATGGTTGTAATGGCTCTCCAGGGTTGATACATATGTCCGGTGATGATGTCAGATGCTCTTGAGATACTGTTCTGATAACCCAACCCAATAAGAAATACGATCAGATCGTCAGCACCAGGCGGAGATTCAAAACGAACGTCAGGGTCACATGGTGTGATTCCAAGAGCTTTGCTCAGAATATCAGAATCAATTGTGAACTCCATATTATCCAGCTTGCAAGAGTATCGTGCTGTGATTTTATTCCATTGAACGGTGTTCCAGAATTGTTGAATGTAGATGGTAGGAATTGAGCATTGCATGGTAATAGCCCCGAAGAAGTTAGTGTTTTTGAGGATGTCAATTGAAACTTTGAGTATCGGATTTTGTTGAAGCCTTTGAAGGTCCACATAACAGTTGCTTTTACCAATAGCAGCCCATTGACTTTTGGGAAGGATTTCTTCGTCTGAGAGAACTCTGGATGATCCTGACGGAGTACCGCTCTTTTCTGGGATTGAACTAGCCATTGATGTTCTGAGTAGTCATACAATCAACAGTAATAGATGGGAACAGGTTAGATGATACATAGTAAGTGAGACAGCATTGAGAGCACCCTTATGACAAGGAGGTAGTAACACTGAAGAAGTTCCTAACACATATGGAGACAGATAGAGTGGCAAAGATTGCAACTGTATAACACCTTTCAGCTATATGATAACATAAAGATATAACAATGAGGAACATTCATATAGAAAAATGATTACATGATGAGCTTATAAGGGATTTACAGGGCAAAAGAGTGCATTTCAAAGAGATCATGACATGAGCCAAGATACACATGTAAAAGTGATATAACACATATGTGTGAGGCAAAAAGTAACATTTGGCAGTCGTGAGAGAAGCCAAGTACCTTTTGCCTAAACAGAGATGTCATAACAGTTTACATAGAGTATGTTGATTCAACAAGTCGAATTAAGTGTTGTGAGTGTGAAATCATCTTAAGCACAACAGATATTGAACATTTTTAGAAAACCATGACCCTAAGACTAATTCACAACATGAACGTGAACACAGTTGCAGACTTGTCAAAACAAGTCGTCATCTCGAGCCACAGACAAGTCGCTAAAGGATTAGCACTCTAAGTCACTAAGCTAATTCGCTAGCATGTAAGGCCAAGTTTCCATGAATAAAGCCTAAACCAAGTCGCTACAAAGCAGTCAACTAAGTCGCTAGGTAACAAATTCGCTAACTTGTAAATACAAGTCGCTATCTGCTAACTCGCTAACCAAGTCGCTAGGATAATTCGCTAGCTCGTAAAGTCAAGTCGCCATGTACAGTAACCAAGCCAAGTCGCTACAAAGCCGTTAACTAAGTCGCTAGGTTATTAATTCGCTAACTTGTAAATACAAGTCGCTAGTTACTAACTCGCTGACCAAGTCGCTGGAAATTAGTGAACTAATTCGCTATGGAGACGTATTCGCTAAGTAGAACTCTAACTCGCCATGAAGAACATTCATACTAAGTCGCTACCAAGAATAATCTAACTCGCCACCAAGAACACTCCTAACCCCAACCCATCAGTCCAATCCATTTTACTCATACATCAATGTGTCCACTCAACATAATCCAAACAATATATTCCAAACAATTTAAACTCGTTCAATCATTTTATAAGTAACACATACACGAAAACACAAAAATCCAAACCTAAGCGAGAGAGTCAACAAATCACTCTTCACGAGCACGAACGGATCTGGATATAACGATAAATTAGAGACTGGAAACTGAAGCATAAAATAGTAACGATAAGAGTGGATCGAAGCAAACCTTATGCTAAGTCGCTAGTAAGACTAAAAGGACGAAGAGAGGTAGACGAAGTGAACGAGAGAGAGAGAAACAGATTTCTTGGAGGGTAGAGTTGTAACTCGCTAATGGGTAACTCGCTAGGGGTATACAATCTCACTTAGGCAATATGACACAATTGGTCCTTGTGGTTATAAACTAAGGTGGTAATTCGCTAGTGCAACAAAACTTACACTATATGACAAGTTTGGTCCCTATGGTATTAGTGAATGAGTGGTAATAATATGCTAACACGGATAAGATAACTTCTCTAGCATAGATTATTACACTGATCATCATGAAACAATTCAACATTTCAACACATAGGCAGTTATAACGAAAGCACACACTAAAAGTCTCATGAGCAAGATACAATCACAGCCTATAACAGGGAGAAACCCATTCCTAGATATTTCAAAAGTATAACCAGTTAGTCACACAAGCAGGAAATCACCACATAATACAAATAAACAAGCATCATAACCAGCACAGAAGCCAATGGTGTATAAAACTAATCTCCCCCTCAATCAATGTCAACAAAGAACATTGATTGATATTACCCGAACCCATTAAACTACCAAGAATATATCTTTTGTTCGAACTTCATCTATGATCCCGTGCCATTATTGAATGACATTTCTAGGACCGTAGATGTTATCGATAACAAGGAGTATATTCCTTATTAGATTGTGAGAGAAAAAAATGATAAAATGATAAAATGATAAAATGATAAAGTAAAAAAAATAAAAAAATGATAAAATGATAATGCCATTTTTTTTTTTTTTTTAAACTTGATTTATACAAAGACATGGAAGGACGAGTCCAGATTCGAAATGAATAGGAGTCAAAGTAAGAGGTACATCAACTCTGGCAAGCTATAGCTCCTGAATGAGCCATGTTCATATCTGAGGGGAACCAAGTCATGAAGTTCCTGATTGAGTTGAGCATTGTACCTGAAAAAGACTGAGAACACATTGTACTTGAAGCACATGTAGACTTGTACATAGAAGGGTTAGTGACATGTTTAGTCTCACATTTAGATTCAACACAGTATAATTCAGACGTATCATTAATGGGGATCCTAATAGGTTCTTCATTCTTGAAGAGTTTACCTGTGGGAATCCACTTGAGGCATGATTTAGGAATGTAAGTTCGTTTGAGTCCTGTATACTTAAATAATCTGCCAGTGGGAATCCATTTGAAGCCACAGTGAGATGAGCTAAATGAGTGCACACCCTTGTTTTGACTATTTGTCTTTTTGTGATCTGAGAATTTCTTAGGGGATTGATCAGTCAGACTATGTTTTGCATGATATCTAGTTAAGCTTATAGCATTTTTGACTTGTGGGTGATGTTCAATAGTCCTATGCTTGGGATTCATCATATCTGAATTAGGCAATGAAGTGACTGGTTTTGACAAAACAGACTTGTTATCAACTTGGGATGTAAGCTTAGATTTCAATGGTTTAGCTCTTTCTGACCTAAAGGCATTAGGTTGTTTAATAACTGTACGTTTCAAGTGGTTCTGAACCGTTGACTTTCCCAAAGTTGAAGGTTTTGCAAACTTAGTGTTCATCCTATTTCCAGCATACTTCCTGAGCTCATTTTTTAGGGCAACAATATTGAAGCTCTTATTCTGAATTTGTTCTTTGAGGTCATCAATATCATTCATCAAGAGATTAGATTGATTGACTAATTTAGAGTTTGTTTCCTCAAGGTTCTTTCTTAAAAGCTCATTTTCTCTTAGAAGGTTGGATACACATAGAGCTAGTTCAGAATTCCTAGATTCTAGTGTATCACTCATCTCATGGCAGTCATAATTCTGGGCTTCTGAAAGAAGAGATTTCAGATTTCTTATGGTCGAATCTTTGTCCTGAATCTGGGATTTTAACTGATTAATTTCAAAAAATTCTCTAAATTCTGGAAGTTCCAGATTACTACACTGTTTTTTTGCATAAAACATTTCATCCTTATGTTGTCTTTCAATTTGCAAAGAGATACAGTGTTTTTCAAGAGTTGAAAATTTGTTTGAAAGCTCATCATATACCCTTTTTTCAATCATGTTACTTGCATTAGATTCAGGCAAAACAAAGATTGATTCCACATCGTTATGTTCAGGGTAAGAGTCTTGTACCTTTTTGTGAGAATTAGTGTGATCAGATAATTGTACCTCGTTGATTGATGCCTTTTCTGACTCTGAGAATTTGAGATCAGTGTTGTTTTCTTCATCCTTTTCCATCACAACAGAGATTCTACAATCAGTGTCTTCTGCTGGTTCAACTGGTATGAAACATGACACGTCATCATGGTTCCATGGACACTCTTTACACTCATTCAACTGCTTCAACTTGTCATTCTCTTTTGCAGCTTCCTCGATGTATGTTTCCATATTACTCATGAGTTGTATAAATGAGTTTCTGAACTCATGAATTTCCATTCCCGTGTGCTTCTTGAAAGACATTCCAGTCATGATATTATCAAAATCTGAGGAGTATTCTTCCCGGGTAAGTGGCAGAAATTGGTTGAAGATGGTTTGGAGAGCAGCATGAGAATCATCAGTTGAGAGCTTTTCTTTGGTAATTTGAAACCTCAGTCGTTCTAGGTTAAGCAAAACAGCTCTTGTTAAAGTGGGAAAATCCTGACGAAGGATGGCACAGCTTGTTCGATCCATGGTTGTTGATAAGAGTAATTTGAGAAGCTGACTGAGTTGTTGAAACGGCTGACTGGTGCATTCAACATTATTAGTATCATCTGATGATATTAAGAGTGACTTATTTGAGTTGTTCTGATTGATTGATACTGAGTTATTAGGTGTGAGGCCTTCAGATGGGCATTCTGTTTCACTATTCTGTGCTGTGTCATAGAGAGCAAGTACTTTGGTGATAAAAGAATCCGTGATGACTGACATTGTGTTATTATGAATTACTCCCCAAGTCTCTAGAGAATTAAGAATCAATTCGCTACTAGTACTAATCCCAAGTCGCCAACACTAATTCGCCACCACGCTAAGTCGCTAGCTTTCCAATTCGCTAGCCAGATGTAAGTCGCTAGGTGGTAACTCGCTACACATCAAGTCGCTAACCAAATTTTGGCAGCAATTCGCTACACAAGTCGCTAGAGACACAAGTCGCTAAAGAGCAACTCGCTACTGACCAAGTCGCTACCACAAGTCGCTACCCGTAGTGGAGAGTCCACTACTTGTCCTTTAACTCGCTAGCTCTAACTCGCTAGCTTTAACACTGTAAGTCGCTACAGAACTGTGAAGCAAGTCGCTACCAAGAAACTATTCCGAGAGCTAAGTCGCTAGCTTGAAAAACCAAATAAACTTCACTTTTCAATCCAAAAACAACCCAACCAAGATGATTCAAGCTTACCAAATGAAAACCTAAACACTTTTGATGATTCTAAACATAAAAGTACCAACAAAATTCAAACTTTAACACAAGAGATCAACCAAATGATGCAAAAACCACTAAACTTTTTCAAACTCAAAAACCACCTAAAAACCACTATAAATCCAAAGATGTGCAAGATATGATCTAACCATGGCTCTTGATACCAATTGTAAGATATTAACTTTCACATACACATCATAACATTAACACAATGAGCACATAGATGGTTTTAGAGAGAGAAAGAGTGGGACATTCTAGTAAGAGAAACTTGTGGAATATTAGATTACCAAAGAACATCCAACCCTCTACCTTGCAAGGTAGAGGGTATTTATAGGTTACAAACTAAACGACCTCCTGACGGCCTGTGGATCAGGGATACATTGGGTAAAGACCCGACCTTCTTCCACGGTGTTGCACTATACTATTTTATGCTACTAACTAACTACATAAACAGTAACTAATGACCAATCTACGAGCTAACTTATGCTAGATAATAGTTGGGGTGACCGACTCTTTCAACACTATAATTTTCTAATTCCTAACACTCATTTTTTTCATAAGTATGCCTAAGTCCTTGTTGTTTATCTCTTTCACTAAGTATCGGAATGGGAGCCATCCAATTGCATGCCTCTATATCCTTTTGATTAAACTTAGGATGTGTACGGGGCATTTGATAGACAAAATCTTCAACTCCATCGGAGAATCTGATTAGACCATCAATCATCCGTTCATTCAACCTAGTCATTCTCTTAAAGTTTGTTCCAAATATCACTTGAGTAAGGCTTCCATCAGTGTTGGAAAAATAGGCCGAATCGCCCGATTAATCGGTAATCGGCCATACACCATGTAGAATTTTGAAAATCGGTCAAAAAATCGGCCAGGTAAAAAAATCGGCCGAATCGGTAAAAAATCGGCCGAATCGGTTAAAAATCGGCCGAATCGGTAAAAAAATCGGTCGAATCGGTCCACTTTAGAAAAATAATAATTTCACTTATGACGCACAATGGGGATCGTTTATTTCACTTATAACGCACAATGAGCCTCATAATCAAAATTGGAGCCTTTTATTGAGATTTAGAAACATACTAGGCTTGAAATCAGTTAAGATCTTTAGTTTGGTCTCCAGAAATACCCAAAACTTGCAGGAAATGCCAATCCGATTAATCATCGATTAATCCCGCCTTGACCGATTACTCGCTGCAGGGTGGTCGACCGCCCGACTACCGATTCACGATTTTTGCAACATTGGCTTCCATCAATGAATTCTCCTAAATATTCTAGGACCATGAATTCAACCACATAGGCAAAGCTCCCGACAAATAGATCCAAGTAAGTGACCGCATCAGCAACATTATCCCCTTGATAGGCAAATTCATCTACCTTTATTTTGTTATATAGATTTCTTGAGATTAAGTTTAAAGGTAAGAATGAGTGCAAGTTAGCATCAAAACTTTCAAATCCTATCTTACAAGGGAATTGAATGTTAAAGGGGCCATTCGCCTCGATTCTACACCTAGGGTCAAAAATTGTGAGAAGTCTTCTTCTATTTCAAAACTAACTTCATCGATGACCTCCCCATTATCAAGTGCTTCACCATAGTCAAACTCCTCATCGGAATCCGAGTCATAGAAGGGACTATGTTGTTGCCAATTTATTTCATTATGCCCTAGGTGATTTCCAAAGTGGTGAACGGGTGAAGGGTTTTGTGGGATTGCATTTTCTATTTCGGGATTGGGAGGAGGATTGGGGGCGGGTAGTGTGAAGACTCTTCGGCGAAAGATGCGAATCATGGTGAGTGATAGGTATTACGAACCAAGGTCACAAAGAAGGGGGATAGACTACGAGGAAACTAAATGAGAAAAAAGCTTACTTGATAGGAATCAAGCAAGGGAACCTAAATGAGGTAGAAATCTAACTAGCTATTCTATTCCCCGGCAATGGCGCCAAAAACTTAATACGCGTACAACGCGCGTTCGGGGTCAAAGGAAACTTCCTTTTCTTCGAGCAAGTTTTTCAACCACCTAGGCAGTGAACCTAATCGTTGTAGTGTAGTATTAGGGTAAGCCTCGGGATTGATATCGTTCTCTAGGGGAATAGGAATGTTGGTGAGAAATTACTACGCTAAGGTTGGGGTTGAGGAAGATTATTTTTTTTATCTTTTATATATTTTTTAGAAAATTAAAAGGTACGAATCTCGGGGTATTGGATTTGGGGGGTGGTATTTCTACCGATTACTCTACTATTCAAATTATCTAATTAACTAAGCTAAGGGGTAGTCTATGTCTAATTGATGTGTGCTCGTATGATGATTAAAGATGTATTTACCTAGATGCTATTACTCCCTAGTTATCTCCTATTGATGGTTGAATTATCACGTCCTTATTCATAACGCGTTGTGTTTTCTAAGGTCGTAGGGTATGCTTTCTTCCCTAACTCTTTGAGACTACCTTAAGGTTATTGCCTACGAAATCTCTAGGATTCATAAACTAACTCTAAGGTTATCTTTGGATTTTTAGCCTACAACAACTCTAGGCGATTATAAACTAATGTTCACAAAGACTACTCAAGTATTAAAAACATAACGATGACCTATCGCAATCCTAGGCTAATTACTATTAAGATAAGAGACAACCAATCAATATTCAATACCTAGGTTTCATAGATCTAAGCAAACACACAAGTAAATTAGCCGGACATGGTAAACATGCAAGCATACACACATACAATTGAAGACATAATTGAATCAATAAAGTAAATTACTTATCTTGTTGTAAAATAGGGTATGAGAACCCTAAGATACTGCCCAAGACAGCCAAAAATCGTTATTAGGTTTTACTCCACAAAACTACCTCTCTAAAAGTCTGAAAATTCGAATTCTATATATAGAGTTACAACTTGCGACGACGTCACTCTTTAATTGTGACGCCGTCGTATAGCCGCCATTAGGGTTTCGTCTTGATCACGTCAACCTTGTGACTGCGTCACCTTATGGTTATGACGCTGTCGGCTTCATCTTCTGACGCAGTCGGGATCTGAATCTAGGCCGTCTGAGTTGTGACGCCCTACTCTTTAAAGCCTGACGCCGTCGGGTACAAAATAGCAATTTTGCTACTGAGCCGTCACAATTTTGGAGCATGTTGCAACGGCGTCGCCCTCTGACCGTGACGCCGTCACCTTCAATTCCAGCAGCTTGAGTGTCTTGATCTTGACTTTGGCCATTTTCTTCATATATTCACGCCTTTTCGTCCAAATAAGTGTCATTCCAGCAATTTGCCTTCAAGAGACCTAAAAAGTGAAAAGAAACGAAATTAAGCAGTAACGGATATAAAAGTGGTCGATTAAGGGCTTAAATGACCTCTCAAAAGTGTACCTTTTAAATCCTTATCATGACCCTCCAAAGCAAGCTTAGAGATCTTGCATCCCCATCCACCACAACCATACATACATGAAGATCTATCACAAAAAGCTTGGGGAACTTGTGATCTTCATCCATTGAAGGATTCCTATCAATGGAAGTTCATTTAGATTAGTCCTTCATATACATTAGACACATTGTCTTGGATCATCATTGTATTATTCATATCATATCATAGAGTGTAGTGTTAGATATTTGTGATCGAATTGGTTCTTCTATTTATGTCAAGAACCCGGTATCTAGGTTTGTACCAGATAAAGTGTAAGTGATGTAGGTTTGGTTCTACCTTGTGGAAGAACCCGGTATCTAGCCTTATACCGGATAAAGTGTAGGCAACGTAGGTTCGGTTCTACCTTACGGAAGGACCCGGTATTTACCTTTGTACTAGATAAATTGTAAGCAACGTTGTGTAAGGTTTTCTCCACCGAGAAGGGAGTTTGTTGATCTAGTGAAGTAACTCTCGAGTTGGGTACTCGGGGAGTGGAGTAGGGCGAAGAGGAGCTTCGTAACCGAACCACTATAAATCATCGTGTCCGATTTGCATATCCTTTTTACTTATCGCTTTACTTTTATTCTTGCTCTATATTATTGACTGTCTTTGTGCTTGATGTTTATGATTGTGTTGTGTAATTGTCTTATTCTATGCTTTATAAGTATTCATATAGTCATAGACTATATTTGACACTTTACATATTATGGTAAGCTTGATCAGCAATTTGATACAAAAAGTTTTAAATTTTTAAACGGAAACGTATCCCCCCTTACGGTTTCTACAATTGGTATCAAAGCAGGTGTCTCTTATTTTTAAAACAAATGGTTTTCAAAATAGATTACGGTCCATGTATCAAATTGTCTGTGAAGCCAAGAATAATATGAAAATTGTTTTGTTGATTTTTACTTTGAAGTTTTGTTGTTAGATATCTTATTATACAAGCTTGAATAATGATTAAAATGGGTAATATAAGTTCACTAAAAAGTATAAAAAGGTTAAACCTTTTCGTCGGGTCAAAATATTTATTTTTGTGAATCCATACCAGACCCACGGACCCCTTTGTTAACAAAGGGCATATCCCTTTTCCAAGGGACCCGGCGGATCCGTTTATAAAGTGGACAGATTTTGGTAAACTTCAAAAATTCATAACTAATTAACCGTAAGTCCGCAGAAGTCGCGCCACCTATCAATTTTAATGGAATTGTGTCTACTTTCATATAAAAATATTTTTATAAACTGCATCTTATTAAAAAAAAAATATCAAAGTTCTTGATTTGTAACAAAAGGTCTTTTTACGGTAATGTCTTTTGGTAAAATCTATGCTCAAATTGAAAAGGAATCTTATTAACTTTTGAACGTTGGTGTATTTTCTTTCTTTGGTCATATTTAAAATATTAAGGAAACTAATCAAGCCTTGTATACCTTGTTATATTTAACGCAAATTGATGAAAAGTATTTTTGTATGCTATGCAAAATGATTATTTGTTTATCTTGCATTGCTTATATATCTTGATCGTATGCTCATTTCAAATCGTATTTATTCTTGTTTATTTGTTCTCCATATTTGTTCTCCATGTTTTTTCTCCATATGCGTTCTCCATACTTGTGGATAACATCAAATAGCCTTGACTTTTTAGTGTCAATTTCTCCCGATTATGCTCGTACTTTATGTCATTTATATGGATTTACGCTTGTATTCCTTTATATTTCACTTCCAGGTAAATTATGAGCATTGGAGCTTAGAGACGCGGATTTGGAGATTTTCCTAACGGGTTTATGATTGTATGCTATTTATGAAGAAGCTACGGCGTAACTCATGTTCTCAATTACGCCGTAGCTAGTGTTTTGTCACATAAGATCAACTCAACTGCAGTTACGGCGTAACTCTCAACTAAGGTTACGCCGTAATCATCTAGGTCATGAAATATTTCGCGCCTCCATAAACTACACCGTAATATCCTCACACGCATTACGATGTAACAACCTTCTGTTAAAAGGTTATGGCGTAACTCACATCTACTCTACGGCGGAGCTGCTAACTACGGCGTAAACCATTCCTTATGTTATGCCGTAGTCACTTTAACAAGGCATATGTTTTGAAGATAATTAAGTTACGACGTAACTCGCAATTTAAGTTACGCCGTAACTGTGATCGGGTCTATAAATAAAAGCCCTAAAATCTGCATTTCACAGGATTCACTCACAACTCAAAGGTAGAGAACGTGGAAAGGGTTCCAAAGGCAGATCACACGGACCAGAACGAGACTTAGAAGAAAAGTCTCTCCTCTCAGTGAGGCGGAACTCAAGGGGTGAAGACTGAGTTATGAAGATGATGATGGGAATGAGTGATGACAATAACTTACTGAATCCCATAACTCCTCATCAACTACAATCACTGAAGACAAAGACTGAAGACAATGAAGACTAAAGAATGGGTAGGACAAGGCGTGATAAGTTTGAACGTATAAGGAGGAATCCTTATCAACCATAAGTCAAACTTTCCCTGAAAGGCTAACAACCAAGATCAGTGTCATCAATGATGATCAGAAAGCAACTTTGTCTGTTACCCAATATAGCCTCTTGTAAACAGAGACAACATACATCGGTATTTTGTCCTTATAGCTTACTTTAGTTTGTCTTCTAGGATATAGTTAAATTCCATACTTATAAAGATTAGACATAAGGTAGGAGTGGAAGTTAAGCTTGTGCATTAAATGTGTAAACATTCACAAGCAACTTTCACACATCCAAATACGACTATTTCCCTGAGATAGCTCAGTGATTCCTGATAGTTGTGCTTAGACTTAGCCTAAGCTTAGTGAGGAGTGCACACCATACTTGTCATTCAATCCCAAGTGTTATTATGTAAACACTTGGGTAATATATTATTTTGATTCATTTTAATAAGAATATAAACGTTGAAAAATCTACTGTGCATTTAATTTACTTATCTTGTTTAAATTGATTTTTCAAATACTTTGATTAAGTCATGGATCACGATTAGCCTTAATTACTATTTTAGCTATTTGTGATAAGGGAACAACATCAAGTCTTCCTCTCAAGTCTTCTTTTTAAGTCTTCCTCAAGTCTTCTCAAGTCCCCTCAAGTTTTCCTCAAGTCTTCTCGAGTCTCTCCTATTTTCGCTGATATTCTTTCCATATCTACTTTGGCGATACCTTTTTGCTTCGATCATGTGTAATAGGTAGATATGGACGATATGTAAGTCTGTGAAGTATCATGTGTAAATTCGGACGATGTGTAAGTCCGTGAGGTGTTGTGTGAAGATCAGGTAGATCGTGTAGATCGAGTGGATCGTGGTGATCGTGATCGTGTTGATCGTGTGTGTACTGTTTCAAGCCAAGATTAGAACTCGATATTTTTATTAGTGTCAGAAAATGGTATAAGCAATGGTGTATGGGTTTCTCCGCCTAAAGGGAGCTTATTGATTAGTGAAGTAACTTTCGAGTTGGGTACCCGGGGAGTGGAGTAGGGCGAAGAGGTGCTTCGTGACCTAACCACTATGAATAATCGTGTCTGGTTTGCGTTTTCTTTACCTATCTCTTTACACTTTATTCTTGCATTTATCACTTTACATTTATACCTGCATTGTGTTTGTGTTTGTATGGTTTGTGGTTATATTGTGTTAATTGTGTTTGTGTAATGATTGGCTATATCTTCATATTAACTAGCTACCTAAAAAAAAAAACTTCACAATATCATAAAACTTCATCACCAGTCTAAAACTTGCCACTGATGGCGGCCCCCTAAATAGACTGGCGGTCCCGCATATATATAGGACCATTCATACATATTTGGAACCGTCCACAGTGTTATCCGAACTAACTAAAACTTCTTTATTTATGTTTGTGACGTAATCTGTGATATGTATACTTGTTACAACCATCAAAATCACTATTCCTATTTGGCCACGCTTGATTGGAAATTTGAGAGAAAATATTTTAGATTTTAAATAGAAGCGTATTCACCCCCCACATTTCTACAAGAGTCAATGCATACAACATCTAAATGCATACAACAAGCATAACCTCGTGACTTAATCCAAGCAAAGCATCATAACACATTATAAAAAGCATACCCTCATGACTTTATTCAACAAGCATACCCTCATGACTGTATCCTCATGACTAGTATCTAATACTACTAGCATTAGGGTTTTCAAAATTACCTTTGTTGACCTCCTTTTGTTGCTCTGGTTCGTGTGACTGCTTTGCCCTTCCAAAGACTTCTTCAAGCTTTGCTATCACCTCTGCCAGTTTTGCCTCCTTTACCTCTTTTAGACTACCGAACAGAACTTCAAGCTTTGATATCCTCTTGCCAAGTTCTTCAAGATTTTCTATTCTATTATCTATAAATGTGTGCAGAAACATTAAGTCTCCACAAATAATAAACACATATACTTAAAAAATCAAAACAAGTAACATATACACTAACCTTTAGCAATATCATGTTGATTGTTTTCCCTTTGCCACAAGTCTTCAAGTATGAACTCAGCCATTGCATCGTCATCATACCATTTATTCCCATATTTACCAAACACATAGTCAACCATAGCATCTGTTACCACCATTTTGCTAAAATGTATATTTTTTTAAAAAGAAGCTACCATTAATTGGGTTAGTTGGAAAAAAAGATTTACAGTTGTGAGGAATGAGAATGAGGGTGTGTGTGTGTGTTTACTTGAAAAAACTTGGTAGGTGAAGATGGTAAGTGATAAATGCAGTGGGGGAATATCAGAAATCTCATAACTTTTTATATTGAGTATGTCGGTTTAAACTACATTTCATATTCATTAATTTTCAAATATAGTATACAACTTTAGTCACTATCTAGTAAGATGTGTGACTTTTTCAAACAAAATAAACGATACATAATATCATAACTTTTCATGTTCAAAATGCCTATAAATTTACAACTTTCTAAACTACAATATCATACACTACAAATTACAAATAATATATCAAAAATGTCATCAACAACTGGATATGATGTTGGATTGCAAGAGAAAGAACCAAAACAAGTAAAATATAAAAGGATAAGATACTTATCAAATAGATTTTCAAAGGCAAATATAATTTGAAAGAAGGGTATGATTTGAGATCCGACCATGAAACACAAACACAATAACATATTACCCGTTTTCAGATCCGACCATGAAACCCAACTAACATAGTCCAATTCCTAGCGTGTCTTTCATGTTTTTTGTGATTTGTTTTTGTCCTCTAAAAATCAACTTGCAGTTCAACTTGTTAATTTTCAGAGAACACACAACAGATCACAAAAACGAACACAAAGACAATATCAATTGACTAGTATGAAAATCATACTTTTGAAAAATAATTGATACACACATAAGTGGATTTTCTAGAAATGAAAAAGATAGAGTGAATGGTGTGAATGTGTGTATGAGATGAATATAAATCTCGACATGTGTGTGTGTTTTTATGAAATATAAAAGTAGAAACGTGAAGAAAAAAAATACCAAAAGTACATATGGTACAGTAGCATGCACAATATCAAACACAGAACAAAAGCTAAGAACAAAGATTCGGACAAAATTGCCCTCACGTGCTGCGCACGTAAGGACCGAGATAACGAGCGAGACTAACGATCGTTAAAAATTTAGACCAACGAAGTAATATCTTGAAGATCATGAACTAAAAAAAAAAAAAAATCGCGTTTTTAATTGTCGTATGAATCTTACATAACTTTTGGGATCAAGGGTGAAATTTACTCTTTTAAAAATATGTCGATCCTAAATATCTACTAACCTTAATGCTAGAAGTAGAAAAGAAAATATAAAACAAAACAAAGTCCACCGAACAAGATCTACAAAAGCACTCCCACTTTCAAGGGTTCTCAAAAAACAATGGCGGCAGATGAGATACCAGAAGGAACAATAAAAAACGTATTAGAACAAGAATCATTAAAATGGGTATTTGTTGGTGGCAAAGGTGGTGTTGGGAAGACAACTTGTAGTTCAATATTATCAATCTTATTAGCATCTGTTAGATCTTCTGTTCTTATTATCTCAACTGATCCTGCTCATAATTTGAGTGATGCTTTTCAACAAAGGTTTACTAAGAGTCCTACTTTGGTTAATGGCTTCTCTAATTTGTATGCTATGGTAAGTTTAGTTTTTTTTGCCTTTGATGTTTGATTTTATGACTTTTTATGTAATTATGTGAATTGGGTATGTAAAGTTTTGATATTTGGTTGGTTGGTTTATAATCTTGTGTCCTATGGTTAGTTTTTAGGTTCTTGATTTAAGAAATTGTCCAATTATATGAATAAAGTTTGAGTCTGTGTGGCGGTGGATGCAAACCCATCTATTAGTCTGGCCAAAAGTTCCGAAACCATGGTTATCCAAAAAAAATAATTGAAGATGGATTTTTTATTTTTGAAAGGGGTATGCTGGTTTATGATTTTGCTTAATGGGGTCTTTAATTTGTGTGTCATTGTTAGTTTTTTGGTTCTTGATTCGATAAATTTTGGAAATTTTTTATAGGGGTATGTTAGTTTGTAGGGTTGGATCAGTTGGAAAACCCCTTGCCTCTCAACTGAGAGGGGGTTCGATCCTCACTCCCTACAAAAGGCCGGAGGTCCTTTCTACCTTTGGTAGAACTGGAAGCAGCCTCTCTACCTTAGGTAGGGGTAAGGCTGTCTACATCTTAACCTCCCCCAAACACCGGAAACGGTATTGGGTACCCATAACCCGTGGAAGACGGTATTGGGAGTTACTTTACTTTACTTTACTTTTTAG
>BPTQ01000008.1:238494046-238667302 GCA_019973895.1 Chrysanthemum seticuspe
TCAAGAAAAAATAGTGAGAAAATAAAAAATGCCATGGAGAGGATGCCAGAGATTGAAGCAAGGTTGAATTTGGATTTCTTTTGGGTATAGAGCTTTGTGGAAAGCCATAGGGAGTGATCTCAGTTCTCAGTTTTCTGTTTTGTGTGTAAACTCACTTTGTAAGCTATTCCTTTGAAATTTGCAATTCATAGTATAAGTGCTTAAATGTTGCTAATTCCAGTTTTAACCTGTTTCATTATAGTCTATATAAGTTAATTTATAGCTTTTATGATTTGAAAAGTTGTTTTAGCACAATAAGCTTCAAAACTGCCTAATAAAGGGGTGTTTGGATTTATTGTCAAAACTGTGTTTAAGGTAATTCACACCATTGTTCTTATTTGATACATGTTATATTAGGTAATTATAGTTCAGTCAAACCATAAAAACCATTGCTTATTAGTAAAAAGTCAAAATAGTTTCTTATCTCAATTTGCAGTTCACTGTTAAGATTTAGGAATGCAAATCTCATCATATCAGCTTATAATTTAGTACTCTAGCTTAAATCTATTTTATTACAGCTTAATATAACTTATTCATTACATAGAATCAAATCAAAGTTCACAAAAGTCAAATATCTATTTCTGTCTACAAAAGTCAAAATAGTGAAAAACATATTTTTGCAAAACTTTGTTGATGTCTCAGTTGTTAACCCTTGGTCATGAGCTAGTGATATTTTGGGATTTCTTAGTTAAGTTGGTCTAGTTTAATATTATCAGTTTTGTTTTCCTTTTATCAAGCTCCAATAAGCTTTTAATCAGCTTCCAAGAAGGCCTCAAATGCCCTGTGCACACTCAGTGTATGCACAGGCATCTTGCAGCTTGTTCACAAGCTTCATTCAAGCTTGTGAGGAGCTAATTTTTGGTCCAAGTATAGTAGGCTAGGTCTACTTTAGGTCCCAACTTCTGTTTTCCCCTTTAGCTTATTAGATTTGCTTATGCAATAGCTTAAAGGTGCCTCCTAATCACTGTTTTTCATTATTAATCCAATAAGCTCAAAACTAGTTTAAGCTTATTTAGTAATCAAGAGTACTGTTAAATAGTTAAGTTATACTTAATTTAGCATTACCTAGCTTCTGTGTTCATTTGGTGTCCATTTGTGGACTTTAGCTTATTTTGAATTGCTTATTTATAAGCAGTTTCACTGCAGTTGCATTTTCCTACACATAAGCATATGTTTTTATATTTTTCATAGATTAAGAATAATATTTTAGTATTTTCCTGAATTTTTCATATTTTTCCTACACTGTTTGCTATTTTTCTTTATTTTAACTAGTTTTTAATCCTTTTTAAATAGCTTTTAATACAAATAAATCAGAAAAAGTTTAAAAAAATACTTTTTCAATTTTCCTAGATTAAGATAAATATAAAAGTCATAAAAAGTATTTTTCCATAATTTTCTTGGTAAAAATAGTATTTTCTAGCATTTTAATTAGTTTTAAATAGTATTAAATTAATAATAAATACATAAAAAGTCTAAAAAATATATTTTCATTTTTAAAATAAGTTTTATCATATTTTAGATTTTTCTAAGTTATAATTTCATTTTTCTAGGTTAATTTTGTATTTTCTTATATTTTAGTGCATTTTAAATACTTAATAAATAGTTTTTAATTAATAATAATTAAATAATTAGTTGTAAAAATAATTTTATTTTTCTAATAATTTTCTTTTATTATTAGGATTGTAAAAATATCATTTTCATATTTGTAGGCCTTTTATTTCTTAAAACTCACGTTTTATTTTGTACGTTTACGTAATTTTATTTAAACGTACGTTTTAGGTTTTAAACGTTCATCATTTTAAAAATAGTGATAGCGTTTATTTAATATATTTTATCTTTTTAATTTTCTTAATTTGCATTTAAGTCGCTGTAATTTATTAATCTTTTCTTTAGGTATAATTTTCCATCAATTTCCTTATTGATCACTATCCTTAGTGATTATTCGACATCTGTTTGTGTTAAACACCAATTCATCCTCCGTGGGACTTAACGACCCAGGAATCCACTATATTCCTCTGATCTTAATTGCATTTGGTGTGTGAACTGTTTTGAGTTTCTTACGGTTGGTCATTCACAAGTGGCTAGCTTGCGTGAGATAACTTGACGGTTTTGCACCAATCAAATTTTGGCGCCGCTGCCGGGGAGGCTGTAAGCGTGTTTTAAGTATTTCCAGATCCATTCTTGCACATATACCACCTTTTTGCAATCAATTTTTAAAAAATAATCAAAAAAGTTCATTAACACTTTTCCTAAAGTGTTTACAACACCAAAAATATTTTCATTCTTTGTTTTTACAAAATGTTTATCCAAAAAATCCAAAAATATTCATCTTTACCCTCTTACCCTTTTTGATTCTTTATTCCTTTACCCTCTATCCATTTGATTCTAACTTCTTCTATTCTCATGGAATCTCTCGACTACGACGAAATCTGGAACGAAGTTGAAAAACTTCCTACTTTCTCACAAAGGTCAAGAATTCGTGTTGTTCGTGATGATCCATTAATTCTGCGTAGGGAAATGGAACGAGAAACCAGGGTGAAAAAGGACCAGGTACTTCCCTCTGATAATGGAGGTGCTAAATACGTCCAACCTAAGGTTATCCAAAGATCTAACCCCTCAATTGCTCCTAAGCCGTCTAAAATTGATCCTACACTTTCACAATTTACGGTTAAAAGCAAACATGCAGAATTTAGACCGGTGACTAGCAAGAATGACTTGCCTAATCTTCACGTTTCTCAAGAACCAGAACCGGAGACCATAACGGAAGTGGTGGAAATTGCTAGCTCTCAGAGCACACCACTTGTCCCACCTCCGGATTTTTCAAAATATTCTTCGAGACTTAATAGTCATTCAGATCACCATGTTGGTTTTGTTGATTCTTTGAATGAACCGATTCCTTCTCATAACTCTCAAATAGAATCGTTTATTCCTTGTGTCGGTTGTGGTGAGCCTCTTTTTGGTTCACCCTGTCGCTGGTGTACGTGTGTACAGTGTGGTAATGATATTCATAACGAGAGTTGTTTGTTTTGTGGTTCGAGGAATTCATTTGATTATGATCCTAATCCGAATTCATTTAACGACTCCTCAAATTTTTCCAATTACCCACCACAGCCCGACTTATCTTCATATAATCAACATAACTGCTGTGAATTTTGTGGAGGTCCTCACCAAGGATTTGAGTGTCAATCCGGAAACACGTTTGTCTATGAACAGTTCTCCGGTGATGCTCAGAACTTTGGTTATGACCAATATCCATATGATTCACCAATCCAGGCTCAACAGTTTTACTGTTGTGAGAACTGTGGAGGTCCCCATTTCAGCTCTGATTGTCAAACAGGGAATCCATTTCCTTGTAACAATTACGACTATCCATATCACGACCAACCTCCACAGTGCCAAATGACTCAAACTCCTCAGCAAACCCAACAAGACACTTATCTAGAGCTTCTGGAGTCAGTGAAAAGAACTGAGGAGTTGAGTAAAACAGCATTTCATAATGTTCCCAGTTTTTCTTGTGTATATTGTGGGGGGCCACATGATGATTATCAATGACAACCTTCCGGTTTTGACAAATCTCCACTCCCACAATGTCCCGTCATTCAAAATTCACATGAGAAATCCATGGAAGAATTGCTAGCTGAAGAGCAGGCTGCTAAAATAAATTCCCAAATTGCTTTTGAAAAATCTATTAGGGAATCAATTGCTAAAGAAAAAGCAGCCAGATCTAGCTCTCAATTTCATTTTATTCCTGATGACAGTGATGATGAGGATGCACTTGGTATCCTACAATTTTATAAAGATTCATCAAGTTCATCAGTGGATATCCCAGCAGTTGAGATTCATTCTCAAACAACTGCTATCACACCCGAAGCTCCCACTCACTCTCTGAACATGGGGGACGAGCATCTTGATACTGTTCCTGAAAAGGAATTGGACGAATTCATAAAGTCTAGTGTTGAGGACCTTGTCCCAAACCCGAGAGAGTCACAGGGAACTTTTGACCATATGTGTGATACCCCTTCCCCTCTTGAGTGTTCAAAAGATCATTTTGAGAATTTCTCCGATTTTAGCAATGATTGTAAATCTTATGGAGACATTGAGAATATCATTCCACTTTCATCAGAAAGTGATGATGATCTCTTTGATTTCAAAGCCAACCTAGGAGAAATTGAAAGTCTCCTTTATAATGATCGTTCACTCACTTCTCACCCTAACAGTCCAATAGAGAATGTTAATCACCTTGTTCCCGAAACATTCAAAGCTACTTTCACCAATCCTCTATTTGAATTCGAATCTGAATTCACTTGGATTTCTAACAATCCAATCTTTGACGAGGATAGTGATGAGCCCACAATGGAGCAAGAGTTCACAAATTCACTTCATGTGAATGATTCTCTTTACGAGGAGTTCTCCTTTGAACTCACTCATATCATATCTCTACCAGAGTATGATAACTTCCACTTTGATCTAGACATAAATGATCTTTGTGTTCCGGAGGGAAATGTTCTCAGCCATGAGAACTTGCTTGATATCAAAATCCCAGCCCTCCCACCCAGAATATGTCTTGATCAAATGAGCTTAAATGATGAGATTCATGATCCAGAAATCATGAATTCCCCTTCTGATAATTATGAGTTAGTCATGATTTTTATCATGATTTTCTTCCTTTTCTTCACATATGGTGTGACTTCTCGTTCCCTTTTCTCCTTCGGGAATGAAGACACTATTTTTGATCCCGGCATTTTCATTTATCATTTTTGAGCCGGTTCTATGTATATCTCATCGGTGTGGAACTTTCACGTACTTCAATGTTTATACAAACATCTTTAATGAAAGTCCGATGGAGATTGTCTCTTCCATTTGCTTCCCCATGAACAAATTAATTCGGGGTCGAGTCAAGCTAGCGACTCGGTAATCAAAAACAGTAGTTAAACATGGGTTTTCACCCATGTGTACCACCCTAGTGTGGGGGAGATACCCCACATGTTGTTTATAGATATAAAAAATAATGAAAATTGTACATATTAAAAAAGAGAATAATTGTTGTGTTTCTACACTTAGGTAGTAATGTTATCTTTTTACGTTCTAAGTTTCGGCATAACAGCCGGTACTTTGAATATTGAGGACAATATTCATTTCTAAGTGTGGGGGGGATATTCTGGCGAATTTGATCATAAATGTACCCTTTTAGTCCCTTTTTCCCCCAAAATGGCCAAATTTTAAAATTTTTTTATTTAGTGGAAGTACTATGTACTAAACACAACAAATGGTAATCAGTCCACCATGTCTAACCCACATAAGGATTGGCTAATCCAGGAGCAAACGGCTCTTGGTAAAGATATCTCAAATCCGTTTATGGCTTGCAATTTGCCCAAAATTGTATGGTGTTCAGCTCACCATATCCTAAAAAGTAAAGAGTTGGCTAGCCCGCAAGTTTATGGCTTGTGGTAAAGGCAGTTGGAAATCCATAATTGGTAATCGGCTCACCAAAGATAATATTGATAATTTATCTAAGAGTTGGCTAGTCCAGAAGCAAACGGCTTCTGGTAAAGACAAATCAAATCCGTTTACAGCTTATGATTTGCTCAAAATCATTTGGTTATCATTGTACCAAAGTTCTTACTTGAACTAAAACAATTGGCTACTCCAGAAGTAATGGCTTTTGGTAAAGAGATAAAATCCATTAATTTTTTTCTCAAAACATTGCTAGGGACTAGCAATATCTTAGTGTGGGGGATTGATGAGTGTCTAAATACTCATCATTTTTGTACTATCTAGACTGCAAAAACATCTGAAAACACTCTGAAATGCATCAAAATGATGAAAATATCACAAATAAGTGTTTTATGTGTTTTAAATGCAAAAATATCAAAATCAGATGAAAAACGTATCAAGTTTGCATAATTGGCAGTTTTAGTCCCCCAAGTTACAAAAGTTGTCAAAACTAGTCCCTGGTAATTCAAAGGCTTGTAAAATGTCATTTAAGGTCCATGAGATTCAAAAGTTGTCAAAACAAACCCTTTAAAGTTTATAATTTACAAAATGACAACTTTAGTCCCTGAACTTTGAAAAATGTCAAAATCAGTCCTTGGTGAGTTTAAAAATAGAAATTATTCAAACTACACCTTGTACTATTCAATTGTGGCATAATTGGTCCTTTATGATAAGTTTAGAGAAAATTACAAGTTTGGTCCCTAGAGTTTGAAAATTGACATAAAAGGCCCTTGGATTTACAAAAATGGAAAATAATCAATAATGGTCCTTGTACTATTCACATATGGCAGGAATGGTCCTTGTGAGAGCCTTGGAAAATTATCAAGATAAGTCCCTTAACTTTGTTGGAATTACACAAAAGGTCCTTGTGATTATTAAGCTACAAACCAAACGGACCTCTTTATTATTAAAAACCCAAACCCAGTCCATTAACCCAACCCGGCCCAAAAATTTAAATAAAAGAAAAACCGCCACCACTGTAGCTCTGTCTCTCCCACACTGGTTAAACCAAAACCAGTGGTTTTCATCCCCACCTGTCCACCTCTCACCACCTTTCCAGCTGCTAACCTTTCACCATCACCCTTTCCACCTTGCTAGACAACTCACCACCTCAATTTAATGCTGCTACCTGCTCTATGACTTTTCCCGCCAAAAAAACCATGTGTACGGTTGTGATGATTTCAAGTGATCCAAGGGCTGGAAAGAGGTGGGAAATGCTTAGAAGTCAACAAGGATGCTTTTTGATGTCTATAAAGAAGGAAAGAAGCAAAGGAGATAAGATTTTTAATATAAGTAGTGTAGTTTTAGTTTAAAAAATGTCGTTTTAGTTAAAATTTACTTTTCAGTGTTTATTTAAGCTTACAAGTATTTTGTTATGTAATATCAGTGTATTATAAACCTTTCTCAGACATCAATTTCAGTTTACAGTTTGATTTCAAGTTTGTGCAATTTTTAATTTCAAAAATCTCAATAAGGTCGAATGTTGTTTGTAATTGTTGTATTGTACTCAAAAGATCATATAAGCTTTTTCTAAAAGCTTTTATAAGCTTTTAGAATCATTACAAATCAGTTTAGAGTTGAAACAGAAAAATTCACAAAAATCAAGAAAAAATAGTGAGAAAATAAAAAATGCCATGGAGAGGATGCCAGAGATTGAAGCAAGGTTGAATTTGGATTTCTTTTGGGTATAGAGCTTTGTGGAAAGCCATAGGGAGTGATCTCAGTTCTCAGTTTTCTGTTTTGTGTGTAAACTCACTTTGTAAGCTATTCCTTTGAAATTTGCAATTCATAGTATAAGTGCTTAAATGTTGCTAATTCCAGTTTTAACCTGTTTCATTATAGTCTATATAAGTTAATTTATAGCTTTTATGATTTGAAAAGTTGTTTTAGCACAATAAGCTTCAAAACTGCCTAATAAAGGGGTGTTTGGATTTATTGTCAAAACTGTGTTTAAGGTAATTCACACCATTGTTCTTATTTGATACATGTTATATTAGGTAATTATAGTTCAGTCAAACCATAAAAACCATTGCTTATTAGTAAAAAGTCAAAATAGTTTCTTATCTCAATTTGCAGTTCACTGTTAAGATTTAGGAATGCAAATCTCATCATATCAGCTTATAATTTAGTACTCTAGCTTAAATCTATTTTATTACAGCTTAATATAACTTATTCATTACATAGAATCAAATCAAAGTTCACAAAAGTCAAATATCTATTTCTGTCTACAAAAGTCAAAATAGTGAAAAACATATTTTTGCAAAACTTTGTTGATGTCTCAGTTGTTAACCCTTGGTCATGAGCTAGTGATATTTTGGGATTTCTTAGTTAAGTTGGTCTAGTTTAATATTATCAGTTTTGTTTTCCTTTTATCAAGCTCCAATAAGCTTTTAATCAGCTTCCAAGAAGGCCTCAAATGCCCTGTGCACACTCAGTGTATGCACAGGCATCTTGCAACTTGTTCACAAGCTTCATTCAAGCTTGTGAGGAGCTAATTTTTGGTCCAAGTATAGTAGGCTAGGTCTACTTTAGGTCCCAACTTCTGTTTTCCCCTTTAGCTTATTAGATTTGCTTATGCAATAGCTTAAAGGTGCCTACTAATCACTGTTTTTCATTATTAATCCAATAAGCTCAAAACTAGTTTAAGCTTATTTAGTAATCAAGAGTACTGTTAAATAGTTAAGTTATACTTAATTTAGCATTGCCTAGCTTCTGTGTTCATTTGGTGTCCATTTGTGGACTTTAGCTTATTTTGAATTGCTTATTTATAAGCAGTTTCACTGCAGTTGCATTTTCCTACATATAAGCATATGTTTTTATATTTTTCATAGATTAAGAATAATATTTTAGTATTTTCCTGAATTTTTCATATTTTTCCTACACTGTTTGCTATTTTTCTTTATTTTAACTAGTTTTTAATCCTTTTTAAATAGCTTTTAATACAAATAAATCAGAAAAAGTTTAAAAAAATATGTTTTCAATTTTCCTAGATTAAGATAAATATAAAAGTCATAAAAAGTATTTTTCCATATTTTTCTTGGTAAAAATAGTATTTTCTAGCATTTTAATTAGTTTTAAATAGTATTAAATTAATAATAAATACATAAAAAGTCTAAAAAATATATTTTCAGTTTTAAAATAAGTTTTATCATATTTTAGATTTTTCTAAGTTATAATTTCATTTTTCTAGGTTAATTTTGTATTTTCTTATATTTTAGTGCATTTTAAATACTTAATAAATAGTTTTTAATTAATAATAATTAAATAATTAGTTGTAAAAATAATTTTATTTTTCTAATAATTTTCTTTTATTATTAGGATTGTAAAAATATCATTTTCATATTTGTAGGCCTTTTATTTCTTAAAACTCACGTTTTATTTTGTACGTTTACGTAATTTTATTTAAACGTACGTTTTAGGTTTTAAACGTTCATCATTTTAAAAATAGTGATAGCGTTTATTTAATATATTTTATCTTTTTAATTTTCTTAATTTGCATTTAAGTCGCTGTAATTTATTAATCTTTTCTTTAGGTATAATTTTCCATCAATTTCCTTATTGATCACTATCCTTAGTGATTATTCGACATCTGTTTGTGTTAAACACCAATTCATCCTCCGTGGGACTTAACGACCCAGGAATCCACTATATTCCTCTGATCTTAATTGCATTTGGTGTGTGAACTGTTTTGAGTTTCTTACGGTTGGTCATTCACAAGTGGCTAGCTTGCGTGAGATAACTTGACGGTTTTGCACGAATCACTTCTCATCAGAGTAGCAGAAGCTTTCGTTGATTCATGATATTGGCAGCAGTGTAGCAGAAGCATGGAGTGAAAATATCAGAGTAATTGATGCACTTATCATGATTTCTTGAGAGATGAATGTATTGTGTGAGCATGCGGCTATGGATTGACCGCTTCATTCTTATCAGCTGCAAACGTCGGGCGTACCTGCATACAACAGTTAGCAATAAAGCGTACAAAAGTGTCTTTGACCACTTTAGTTGAATTGAGGTACACGGCCCACGGTTCCCCGTTGATCAGTACATGTACTGCCTGTGATCAGGTATAATTCCGAAGAATTTCCTTGACAGGGTTTCGCAGCTGCTCTAGCTGTTCTCAAACCGGAACGTCTCAAAGAAGACAACACGGAGTGAGTGAACCAGCGAATTTAAGTCCACTGATTGATGAAAAGAGATTTGAAAAACAATCGTGTATTGCTCAATATAAATTGTTTTTGCAATACAACGAAGGTTTTAATGAACATCAATTATCAATCATAAAACACCTTTTGATTTGAAATATCCGTACACGGTCGATTTGCTAAAGAAAAAAGTTTTTAAGCACAAAGACCGGTTTTTCAAAGGTATCCGTCAATCCATAACCTGAACCAGGATTGATTCAAAAGATTGAATCGCCCCATTGTTTCTGTTCAGTTGTCACATGGTTGATCTATATAATAGATCTCACATGCCACCTACCAGGAGCTTGTTTGATGATGGCTCCAGAAGGCTTTCCATCTTCATTGTGAATATGTATACACATCACTCAGATGTTCTGGCAATACCACAAGGATAATGCGTAGGACTCAAGATATAATCTCTCTTTCCACATTGTGTGAAACAGAGAGTCTTCATTGAAAGTGTCCTAATGAGATTTATTGATGATCTCGTGGCTCTAGACTCAATTTGTGCATATTTGGATCCTGTGCCGGAGACTAGGGAGAGGGTCTCCTTCTTCAATATCAACAATCTCTAAGAGAAAGTCGATAGATAACGTTGGTTCCCCGTGAGAATGAAACAAGTCCTTTTAAGAGGAACTTGAGTGGTTTGGAAAGTTGAAGTGCAGTGCGTCACTGGGTCCATGACGTCTTGTCTTCAATACCGATGTTACCATCAGTAGCATATGAATTGAACCCGGTTTCTGCCTTAAGGTTGAATATATGGAGGGCTATTTGTTTTCACCCTTTTCTCATTCAATTCTTTTTAATTCTTCAACCCCTTCAGTGCTTACCAAGACTTCATAGCAAGAACCTTGTTGGGTTTGTTCCAGTACTCGCTCTGTCTCAGTCCGCACTCTTCCCATATCTCACTTTTCTCCTTTTATCATCATACCTAAGGACTTCTACACTAACTAGTGGATTGTCCCTAGGTAGATCCCTCCGGTTCTGGTGGATCATGGGAACCAATACCTAACCTTATCATCCTTATATCACCGTACATAAAGTAAATTTGGTCGGTCTACTTGGTATTGTTCATCTGCCATTTGAACCAATTGAAAACCATTTGAAAATCAATCCAGATACTTGTGATATATTATCAAAACATTTTGTACCTGAATTGTTTTTTATATTTTTAGAACAAGTGCTCCCCCTCAATATGTGCATCAAATGTTTGAAATCGTTTTGCACACGGAGGCAAGAGGAAGAATTTACTTCTTTGATTACCATATTCTAAAAGATATCAACATCACTTCCCTAAGATAAAGCATTTTTGGGAAGGATGAGGTTTTCATAAGTTTGCTCCCCCTCAGTAAGTGCCTCGAGATTTGAAAAGAGTTTTGCACATACTAGAGGGAATCTGCACATTGAGATAAGTGATCACGTTTCAAATCATAGGTTTAAGATAGATGCTCCCCCTCAACATGTGCATTTAAAATTTGAAATCGTTTGTCACATGTGAGAAGGATAGCATGTATATCCTTATAAAACCATTTACCGAATTATCAGTTTAAATCCAATTTAAATCACACATTCTCCCCCGATCATAATTATCAAATCATTTGAGATTTGTGATCTCTTATTGATTTAATTGATTTTGAAAGCTTTTAAGGGGAATTGTGACTTGATTATGAAAGCGTTTTAACTGATAAGGATCGAATTTTAAGACTTTAAAACTCCATTGATAAAACATGCATGTATATCTTTTGAAAACAATTTAATGCCAAATAACTTTTTAATTTAATTGAAATCATTCTCCCCCTCAATCAATGACATAGGTTGTTGATTGAGAGATTGATATTTTGACAAATAAGTCCAGATGATTATCAAAAATAGAGTCCTAGTTAATTTTCAAAGCAGTTAGTTTTCAGCAGATAAATGTTTATAGAATCAGAGCATGGAATTTTGAAAACATGATAAAGTATGGCTCTGTTCTTTCTTTGAAAAGCGGGTTACTGTCTGAAATGAAAATAAACCATTTATTTTCTCTTTCTCCCAAAAATATTTTTTTGATTTTTTGATTTTTTTTTTTTTTTTTTTTTTTTTTTTTTAAATTCGAACAATGTCTAAAGTCCCGTGTCATTCTTTGAATGACAGCACAAAGACCGTAGATATTTTCGAATCGAGAAAGACATGACAAAATGACAATATTTTTTGAAGATTTTTCGAATTTTTCAAATTTTTATGGATTTTGAGAGTTTTATATTTTTCTATTTGATTTTTTTTTTTTTTTTTTTTTTTTTTTTTTTTTTTTGAATAGATATTTACAAGAGATAGATGAAGGAAACCTTTTACTCCTCGTCTTCCTCCTGAAGACGTTTGAGTGTTTCTGGTTGAAGGCTTTTCAAGCCAAGTCGTGGAAGAATAAACTCAAAACGTTCTCTTGGAAGAGCTTTGGTGAAGATGTCTGCTAACTGGTATTCAAACCTCACAAAATAGAGTTCCACCACACCTTTTTCCACTTGTTTCCTGATGAAATGATGTCGAATGTCGATATGCTTTGCTCTTGAGTGTTGAACGTTGTTACATGAGAGAGCAATAGCACTTTTATTATCACAGTACAGAGGGATTTTGTTGAATTCAAAGCCATAGTCAGATAATTGAGATCTCATCCATAAGATTTGAGCACAACAAGATGACATGGCTATGTATTCAGCCTCTGTAGAGGAAATAGAAGTACTCATTTGCTTCTTTGAAGACCAGCTCACAAGCTTATCACCCAAAAACTGAGCACCTCCAGATGTACTTCGGCGAGTATCTTGACACCCTGCATGATCTGCATCTGCATAGGCTGTTAGTGACATACCGGTGTCCTTCGGGTACCAGAGACCCATATTGATGGTTCCTTGGAGATACCGAAAGACCCGTTTAACCGCTTCAAGGTGCTTTTTAGTAGGCATAGCCTGGTATCTAGCACACATGCAAACAGCGAACAAGATGTCTGGTCTACTAGCTGTGAGGTACATCAGGGATCCAATCATACTACGATATTTTGTTTGGTCAATCATGATCCCTGAGTGGTCCTCATCTAGTTTGGTTCGATCAATCATGGGAGTGTCAACAGGGTTACTTGAATCAAATCCAAATTTCTTTAAGATCTCAGTTGCATATTTAGATTGATTTATGAAAATGCCTCCGGGACTTTGCGAAATTTGTAATCCCAAGAAAAATGACATTTGTCCCATCATTGACATTTGAAATTTTGAACTCATTTCATTTGAAAAACGATCGCATTCCATTGGGTCTGTCGAGGCAAAAATAATATCATCAACATAAATTTGAACATGAATTAAATGTTTGCCTGACTTCCTGGTGAACAATGTTGGATCAACTGCTCCTTTGCTAAATCCGGTAGATAGAAGAAACTTTGACAGTGTATCATACCATGCCCTTGGAGCTTGCTTTAAACCGTAAAGAGCCTTCTTCAAACGATAAACGTGAGTAGGATGCTCTTGATTTACAAATCCTTCAGGTTGGCTGACGTAGACGACTTCTTTAAGGTCTCCGTTCAGAAATGCCGTCTTTACATCCATCTAATAGACTACCATGTTTTTACTAGCAGCATTAGCCAAAAAGATTCTGATTGCCTCGATTCGAGCAACTGGAGCAAAAGATTCTTCAAAGTCAATACCCTCCTCTTGACGGTATCCTTTAGCAACTAATCGAGCCTTGTTCTTCAATACATCACCATGCTCATCAACTTTCACTTTGAAGATCCATTTTAGAGTAATAATCATGGCACACTCTGGAGCAGGTACTAACTCCCATACATCAAGTCGATCAAACTCATGAATTTCATCTTGCATAGCATTGAACCAGCTGTCTTCGTTCATGGCAGTTTTGACATCCTTTGGTTCGATCTTTGAGAGACGGAGTTGAAGAAACACCATAAGGCATCGGTTGCAAGTTGTTTCCGTGTTGATACAGGACGAGAGGGATTTCCAATGATGTTGTCCAATGGATGATCGTGAGTCCATTTTCTAAGGTGTTCATGTGGCAATTGTTGAGGGACTGAGGTAGCAGAGTTGATGTCTCCTGAAGAAGATGGTTCTGATGATGATTCAGGAGCAAATATGTTTTCAAATGGAGCATCTTCAGGAGTAGCAAAGGGATTAACTTCATCATTGATGCCAGAAACAGTTCCATGATGTACATTTGAAGAATGATGATTTGTTGATGAGACTGAAGGATCAGCAGCAGGTGCTTCTTGACTTAAAGATATTGAGACTGAGGGATTGACTTCATTCTCAGGAATATGATCAGCCTCTGTTGTAGAAATCGACACCTCATTAGTACTTGGCTCATAAAGTTCATCAAACATAGGATCAAACCATTTCTTTAAATCATCTTCAGATGGAGGTACATATGGAGTTTCTTGATGAGAGTATGGAACAAGGGATGAACCAATGGGACTGTTTTGAAGTGCGGGTCCTGAACTGAATTGTCCAGGAGCCATTTGACGGTCAGCTCATCAAACGTAACGTGAATTGTTTCCATGATATTTCGGGTTCTTTTGTTGTAGATTCGGTATCCCTTTTTGTTTGGTGCATACCCTACAAATACTCCAATGTCTGCTTTAGCTCTAAGTTTGCCTAAGTCTTGTCCCTCATTAGTTGGATAACACAATGCACCAAACACACGAAGGAAAGAGAGATTAGGTTTTCTGTTGTGGACAAGTTCATATGGAGTTTTTCCATGAATAGTGTGAATCAGGGAACGATTTTGTGTGTAGCATACAGTGGCAATAGCTTCAGCCCAGAGAAACATTGGAACCTTTGAGTAAATCAGCATTGTTCTAGCGGCTTCTACAAGAGTTCGATTTCGTCTTTCAACTACACCGTTCTGTTGAGGAGTTCGTGGAACACTTCTTTGATGGTTGATTCCAACGCTTTCATAAAATTCACTAAGTTGTTTGTTGACAAACTCAGTTCCATTGTCTGTTCGGATCATTCTGACTGTTTTGTTAAGACGAACCTGCAGCTGTTTGATGAGTTTGATGATGATATCAGGGGTTTCATCCTTTGTCCTTAAGAACTTGACCCAGGTGAATCTAGAGTAATCATCAACCACAACTAACACATATTTCTTCCCAAAGATATTCTGCACCCTCATTGGTCCACATAAATCCATATGAATCATATGAAGAACTTCTGTGACAGAGTTAGTAGGTTTGGGTTTATGGGCATACTTCTTGCTTTTTCCCAGTTGACATGCTGAACAAAGATGATCTTTTTCATACTTGAGTCTAGGTAAACCTACAACTAAGTCCTTTCTGGTGAGATCATTGATGGTGCCGAAGTTCAGGTGATTGAGACGACGATGCCATAACCATGACTTTGTTTTAGAAGCCTTTGACAGCAAGCAAATTGGAGAAGACTTCATCATATCTTCGATAGAGATGGTGTATAGATTTGAACCACGTGAACCTCTTAAAAGTTCCTTACCATCAAGTTCTCTAACAAAGCAGGTATGTTTTCTGAAGGCTACTTCTAGATCAGAATCGCAGAATTGACCAACAGAGAACAAGTTGTGACCAAGACCTTCTACATAGTAAACCCTGGAGATAACACTTTTGCCAACAACATAGTCTCCATAACCCATAATAGCACCGAAATGATCATTCCCGAATCTAACTGTCCCGGTGAATTTGCTCACGAAAGTTCATGAGCCGTGACCGGTCGCCAGTCATATGCTTGGAACAGCCTGAGTCCAGGTACCACAGATCGATTTGAACGATCTGCAGTTGAACACAGACAAGAATGGATAACTGGATAATTGGGATCCCCATGCAAGAATGGGTTCCATTTGGTTAGTAACAATGGTTGCAACACCCACATCAGAAATAGAAGCATTCATATCAGAAATTAAGGCAATGGAATCATTGTTAACCGTGTGCTCACTTCTTAAGGGAATAGTTCTACCAGTAGGCATCCATTTTCTAGTGGGCATTGTCTGATTAGTCTTATGACCAACAGGTATCCAATAATAGCCTATCTTACTAAATGTTCTTCCTGTGGGTTTCCACTGTTTTCTAACTTTCTTTCGTTTTTGCTTTTTAGCTTTCTTAGCATGAATTTTAGCATTAACAATATTAACTGGACAATTAACATCATTAGGAAAAACATTAACACCACATTCATGATTAGAAACAGAATTCAAGCAGACATCAATACAAGGTTTGCAAGTAGTATCAGAATTCGAATTAATTACAGTACGCCTATGGCTAATACTAGAATCAACACGATTCGTTTTATTCGGTTCAAACTTAAAGTTCCTAGATTGTTCTTCTACTCTTTTCTAGTGCACATTCTTAGCTTGCGAGGTCCTATCATTCCTTGTATTGTCTTGAGACTTTGACCTGCTCCCTTTAATGTCACTGATTACTCCTGTAGATGGAATGGGAACATTAGTTGGTTTTACTACTCTTTGCATCACCTGTTTAGATGTGCTGGGATCTGAACTACATGCAGGCACACTAAGGTTCACTTTCTTAAAACTAGAAGTGCTGGGATTTGTACTCCTAGAAGGCACACTTGAGTTCTCTTTCTTAGCATTGACAGATCTGGAATCTGAACTACTTAAAGGCACACTAAGGTTCACATTCAAAACATTGGGCATCGAATGAATATCATACTTGGCATTAGGCATCGAACATGGAATCAAAGGATTAACTCTCTCACCTAAGGACTTTGGGCATATTGTGATCAAGCATTCTAGGATTTCTTGAGATCGTTTGGCATATAAGCATGCATGTCCAATTGCATTATCATGAGGTTTCTCTAACTTATCCTCTTCAACAATCTCACGCAGACATTCTAGGCAGTCCTTAAGGGATGAGAAGTATGTTTGAACAGCAAGTTTGTTGTTCCTGAGATGAGGAGGGACATATTTCACAGACAAAGCATATTTATTACAAGAGTGAACCTTTGATACACCATTCTCCCCATTGGTCATTGGCATTTTCCCTTTTACCTGACTCTTTAGATTCTCAATTTCTTTTTTCAATAAACCTATTTGTTCGTTATTTTTGTTACGAGTGACCTTTATTGATTCAAATAACTCATTGAAATGACGTTTAACCTTTTCATTTTCTTCTAGAAAACTTTCGTTTTCCTTTTGTAATGCATTTACCAGGTTTTGAAGATGAAACGTTTGAGAATTCTGAGAATCTAGAGGAGGAGGCATTTGGGAACCTGTCATATTGTTCGTTTGACCTTTTAATTGAGAGATTTGAGCTTTCAACTTTCTAATCGTGTTGCAATGAGCTTGAATCTGTTCATCACGTTTGTTAATTTGAAAAACTGCATCAAACTCTGGAGCATCTGAGGATGTCTTGATATTTGAAGTTTTGACATTTTCTTTAAGATGTTGATATTTTAGTTGTAAATTAAAATGCTCAACTTCTAGTTTAGAAAAATGTTTAACCAAATTGTCGTGATCATCCAGTTCAATTTTCTCATTTAGTTCAGAATTAGTTTTTTCAAGCTCAATGACACGATCATGGGAGACTTTCAGGGCAACAGATAGTTCATGAAATTGGGAAGCATTAATAGAACAATTTGAAGCAGTGAAAAACATATCTTGAGCAACACATTCAGTAATAAGAGTCTCATTTAATGTATGCAAGTTCTTCCTCTCAGTCTCATTATATTTTAGTGCACGCTCATAGTCACTAACTTCAACTATCATTGCATCAAATTCCTTTTCCATTTCCTTAATATCAGTATCTATCCCTTTTTTAAGACTCTCAAAGTGATCTTTTAGGAGTTTAAAGAAAGGCATGACCTCAGTTAAATAGCATTCTTTTGTTTGTTCAAAACCCCTTTCCCCTTCTGTTATCCCAGTGGGTGTGATCCTTTTCTTACAAGTTTTCTCAAAATCAACAAATAGTTGAAAAATAACATATTGACTGATTAAGATCTTGCTTTTAGTAGCAATAGTTCTAGGAACTAGATGCATTGGTGTATTAGGAGGATACACAGTCGCTCTAGGCATTTTCCTAAGGGGAGGGTTTGTTTCAACTATATTTTCAGCTTTCTGCTTATCTAAATCCATTTTCCAAAAAACTTGTTCGGGAGTCAACAATGTCTGAGGCTTAAACTTGTTCAATGAAATCCAGTTTTCCTTCTTGTAATCATGGGGTGTGATCTTTATTTTCTTCTCTTTACATTTAGGATCATCTAATTTCTTGTTCATCTTTTCCCTAGTGACTTCATCTGATTTCTTATCTTCCTCAGTGCACTCAACGCAACTAGGTTTCTGTCTAGGTTTAAGGATTTCATTGCCATCATAAAGAACCTTATGAGCATTTCTAGCCTTTTTAATGACCTCTGGATTTGGTTCCTCAATAAGGGGAATGCTGTGCTTATCGCTTAAGACTCTATGCTTAGTGATCATGTGAGCAGTCTGAATGGTGTTCCCTTGTATGTACAACTTGTTTTCAAGTTTGTTTTTCAAAGTTTTCAGATTAGAAAAATCTTTCAAGAGTTTTGATTCCTTTGCATTAAATTCTTGCTTAAGCATTTTCACATTTTCTTGAAGTTCTTTTTTTGTTTAGCAGTTTTAGAAAGCTTTTCTTGCAAGGAATTTAACTCTTGTTTTAATACTTCTTCTCTAAAATTACTTTTTCTAATGATTGTACGCACTTGGTCATCCATTTCCTGCTCACGAGTGGTCAACTCAAATTTTGCACGTTGTTCACAAATAGCAACACGTTCTTTATAGGCATTTAGTTCAGAAACAACAGAATCATCAGAGGCACATGCAGTGAATTCATCAAAAACATAATCATTATTGACTGCAGAAGATGCATCACTTGGTACAACTTCACTTTCACTTTGTTTCACATATTGATCATATGGGACAACATTGATACTATCCATATTTTTAATATTTGATTCAAAAATTTCAGTTGATTGTACTTTGTCATGCATCTTTTGCACATCAGCATCATCGTATAATTTCAATACCTCTGAGATGAGTTTGTCTTTGGATGGGCCAGCTTGTGGTGAAGATGAGACCTTGGGAGAAACCATTGGAGAAATGCTAGCCATAAAAATTGTGTGTGCAGTAGGTCCATCATCCACATCAGAGTCGTATGCATCACAATTAGCGACTTGAAAGGCATTCTGATGATTGTGACCTATCTCCTGAATAGGCTGCTCATCCACATCTGCATCATAGGTCTTGGCATTGCCCTCAGCAAGAAACAACAATTCCTCTTCATCCAAAGCATCACCATTATCCTGAGCTTGTACAAGCAGCATCTTATCTCTGAAGTACTCAGCATTCTGAGGGCGTTTTGGTGATGTGCAGTTTTTTGCAATGTGTCCCTCACCTCCACATTTGTAACATTTGATTGGCTTTGCTTGACCCTGATTTCCATTCCTTCCTCTGTTCTGATTTGCAGCATAACCTCCACCTGCTCCACCCTTTCTTTGATCAAACTGCTTTTCTTGAACTGACTGCCCCATAATTTTCCCATCTCTGATCAAAGCATGGTTGTGAAGATTGGAGGCGGTTCGGATCTCATTGCAGGTGTGAAGTTTGTTAGTGTGAGGTGAAAGTGTCCTGTTCTCTTTAACCATGAGTGTCAGTTGATTGATGAAATGTTCCATGACAGCATTTGCGTCTGGTTGCTTGAACCTTGGATCAGAAATGAGTTTGTGATTACCATCTTCCGTGGGTACCACTTGAGAAGCTTTGTTGGTAATCCCATCATTTGTGAAAAAAACAGTTGAATCATTTGTTGAGCTTGTTTCTCCCTGACCTTTGAACTGATCAAGAATCCTCTTTTCAAACATGGCATGTCTCTCATTTTGAAGAAGGAAGGCATAGAGTTGCTCATAGTTTGTATTCTTCAAACCTTTGGTAAGCTTCACAGACGTGACAAATTTGTGCCATTCGGGATTCATGTTGTTTACAAACTTTGAGTTCAGCTGAATGTTGGGCATAGTCATTCTGATGTTTCTCATGTCATTCACTAGCTTATGAAATCTCACATAGTACTCATAGACACTCTCATCTGGTTTCATCTTGAAGTGTTCAAATTCGTCATAGAGTTGTGATTCTCTGTCTTCTATAGTTAATTCAGAACCAGAGAGAAGCATCTTGACATTATCCCATACTGCCTTTGCTTCGGTGTTGTGATTGATCAGCTTATAGATGTCTTTTGGAAGACCTTGAAGAACAATGTTAGACGCCCTGATATCAGCATCGAATCTCTTTTTCTCCTTATCATCGAGCTCATCATATGTCTTTGGTCTGTCAATTCCATAGATCATTGTTCCATCTTCAGCTGTATCAATTAAGTCTCTAGTCGTCTCAACCCGATATGGTCCTTCATCAATGGATTTGAGAATGTTGACTCCATTTTCCTTTCCAAGACAGTACAATCTGATTCGTTGAGCCCAAGAGTCGTAGTCAGTTTTGTCAAGCATGGGTGGACGAGTATCTGAACCAGCTGCTTGAACATCCTCGGCAACAGTGGAAATGATTGTAGAAACGTTGGATGACATGTTTACAGATTTAAACGGGATTTTAAAACTCTATGATTAAACCGGGAAATAGATTCTTTCACGGGATTTTACTAAATCAAGAGAAAACCGTAATAAAATCACCCAAGTCGCTAGAAAATTATGCACCAAGTCGCTATCTACTAATTCGCTATTCCACCAAGTCGCTAAAGTCCCAAGTCGCTAAACAAAAGACAAGTCGCTAAATAAAAGACAAGTCGCTAAATAGCAACTCGCTAAGCCTCTAGTCGCTAGCAAAATTTTGGCAGCAATTCGCTAAGATACAAGTCGCTAAAGAATCAAGTCGCTAAATAGCAACTCGCTACTTACCAAGTCGCTACCCGTAGTGGAGAATCCACTACTTGTACTGTTAGTCGCTAAGTCTAAGTCGCTAACTCCACAAACTGTAACTCGCTACAAAAGTGTAAAGCAAGTCGCTAGCAAGAAAAATAATACGTGGGTCAAGTCGCTAGCAAGAAAACTTCACAAACATCACTTTTCAATCCAAAAACAACCCAACCAAGATGATTCAAGCTTACCAAATGAAAACCTAAACACTTGTGATGATTCTAAACAAAAAAGTACTAACAAAATCCAAGCTTTAACACAAGAAATCAACCAAATGATGCACAAACCACTAAACTTTTTCAAACTCAAAAACCACCTAAAAACCACTAGAAATCCAAAGATGTGCAATATATGATCTAACCATGGCTCTTGATACCAATTGTAAGATATTGGATTTCACATACACATCAAACCATTAACATAAGTAGGCGTATAAGTGGAATTCTAGAGAGAGAAAGTTAGAGGTTTAGGGAACTTAGTGAGAGAAAGTGAAAGATATTATTATGAGCTCCAACTCTCTACCTTGGAAGGTAGAGAGTATTTATAGTCTTACAATAAAACGCCATACAACGGGCTGTGGATCAGGCATACAGTGGGTAAAGACCCGTCCGTCCTCCACGGTGTTACTTAACTAAATACTACTTAGCTTGAAATAACTACGACTACGAGCTTTCTAACGATTACATATACTTGAGGTGACCGACTCTTTAATACCTGGAATTTCTAATTCCTAACATCTGCTGATGTTTCTGCTGAAGTTCAATGTTTATGCTGAAGAACAGAATGTGCTGAAGTTATATAGTACGTAGTTTGTTTCTGCGGAAATAGTTATTCCGTGTTTTCTATAGTTAGTTTGGATATGCATGAGCTTTATTAGGAAGTGATTATGTATATCTTATTTAGTTTTATGATTATACGTTTCTTAGGAAACAAGTTAGGGTTCCTTGTCTATAAAAGGAACACAATAGTATGAATGATGTACGAGTTGAAAAACAAAGTTCTAGTAATATAAAGATCCATAGAGGATCAACGTGTTCTTAGTTATTTGTGTTTGTGCTTATATTTGATTTCCGCTTAAGAATATAAGTGGTAGAGATTGTCTATTAGTTTGTTTGTGATTACATAAGCAATACTAACGATCTGCGAGTGCTCAAGATCTATCAAGGTCTAACGTTTCAACAGTTGTGTTAGCAAACAATACATTATGTGAGCACAACAAGCGGGAAGGATTTCACGATTTCCCCTTAAGGCTCCAAAAAATTTCACATAGGATGAGTGCAAGGGGCTTGTACTCTTCTAGAATATCCTGTGTGTAGATGATGTTTGGATTGGAGTGATGTGGTTTGCATAATATGCGAATCAAGTCTTGCAGGGAAGGGATGTGAGAACAATACGGGCTATTTTCTTCACGAAAGTTGAAGAGAGAATCAAGAGACCAATCTTCGGTGAAGGCACATTGTCCATGATTTGGAATCCGGAGGATGTTGGCAAATTGCCCAAGGGTTAGGACAAACTTTTGGTTTTTGATCCAAAACCAAAGAGATAGAGAGCGATCCTCGTTACAAACGAGTTCGACTTGACGGAAGAATTTCAATATGAACCTTGGACATATTTTCTCGTTGATTTCGAGAAGACATTCTAGTCCTATGGCTCGGAAGGAGGTATTGATACCTTCGTCGAATTTTAGAGAGGTGTCTACAATACGTCCTTCATGGAAGTGACGGGTTTCGAGATTATTGAACCCACGGACATGATTGCCAGGGGTGTTGGGCTCAAGAGAGATGTTCGGAGTGTAGACGCTAGAGAGTGAAAAATCAAACTCATATACATGCGACATAGTGAAACCTATAGAAAAGATGAGTTAATAGAAAGTGATGTTTTGAGGTCAACCAATGATTATCTAATGTTTTTACTATATTTTTATTAACATTGGTTTTTTTAACAACAATAACACTTAACTCACTTATGGTTTTGACATACTAGTGGAACATTACTTTTAGAAGGAAAGTGGTTTTTATTTTGCATGAAAAGCTATTATCCAGTAGGACGGTTCCCACGGTTCCTTTCAAAAAGGGATCCGGCTAGTACATTTTCCGGGATCCGTGGATCTGTAGTTACAGAAACAGATTTTATGATGAAAAACATAGGTTTTTAGATCTCATAGTTTTATATCAAGATATGTATTTTAGCCTACATTTTATTTTAGCATGCATACATGACTTCTAATGTATCACGAGAAAATAAAAAGAAATAATAAACACATTATGATAATAACCTAGATAAACTAGGTTATTAGTAATATTTCATTTCAATGCTAAGGATGATACAAATGATTGGGTATATAACCCCAATGTAGATTAACAACACAAAGTATATGTCTCCGTATGTGAACTTCATCATAGGGAACATAAGTGCGATGAGTGTTAAGGCGATGAGCACGAGGGCGATGTAAACCATGTTGAAGGCGATCCTTCTTGGTTTCGGTTGAGATGAAATGGGGAGGAAGATGAAGTTTTGAGTGAGAGGAAATTTTTGAAATTGGAAGATTTGAAAAAGTGGGGATAGTGGTTGACGGAGAGTTTATTTATGGGGAAAGAGGAATTTTTGAGATTTATGTTTTGTTTTATTATTAGAAAGATATGATTTTTGGATTGAGTGAAACAAAACACAAGTTTTATAAACCATGACTTTTAGACGAAGGAGTGACACGTATGTGAGAAAAAGCTTCCTAACGAAGCTACATGTAAAGCATTTATATGCACACAAAAAATAATCAAATAAATACCTTGGTAAGCAAACTTATTTATCAAGCTAATGTCATTTAGAGATAAGTGGAAAGTCATACCTCGAATGCACTTAGGAATGTCTTTACAAATGACACAACTAATGTCAGAAGACAATTCCAACTCCTTTGTGCTCAAGATACCTTTTTAGGGAAGGTATTCTTGTTACCAAGTGATTCCTATGGCTTGGTATGTATGAGCTTTGACTAATCAACATGACAAATAGGATTAGTGTAATTAAATGAAAAATAAATAATAAAAAAAATGTTGTCATCTAATCAACATCCAAACAAGGAGTTTTTTTTAAAAAAAACATGGTGTTTGTTTTTATGAAAAGCCTTCTTTGTAGTTTTCAATTAACCATGGATCGTATCAAGTTTTTAAAGTACAATATACTTCAAGAAACTTGGTAACGAAGCTCTGATGCCAATTGTGGAAAATTAGAAGGGGGGGGGGGTTGAATAGTTTTACCAATTAAAACTTCTTTTTTAATATTTAGATCGACTTATGTCAATCTATTTGGATGTGTGTGTTGGATGTTGATAAACAAGCACATAAAAGTATGTAATGAAAAGATAAGAGTAAGAAGCACAAAACCACAACGCGAGTATTTATAGTGGTTTGGCTACAAGGACACCTTCCTTGCCCTACTCCACTCCCCGAGTCACCTACTCGAGAATTCGTAATCACTACACCAACTCCTTATGGCGGAGAAGCCTTCACAACGTCGCCTACCCTTTTTCCGGTGCTAGGCTAACCACTGGGTTCTTTCACTCCAAGGTGAACCACACCTACACAACGTCGCCTACCCTTTATCAGGTACTAGGCTAAGTACCTAGTTCTTTCACACCAAGGTGAACCACACCTACATAACGTTGCCTACCCTTTATCAAGTACTAGGATAAGTACCTAGTTCTTTCACACCAAGGTGAACCACACCTACACAACGTCGCCTACCCTTTATTAGGTACTAGGCTAAGCACCTAGTTCCATTCCAATGGAGGAACTACTACCCAACACTACACCAACGACTAATCCCAAAGGAGATCAACTCCTTTTTACAACATCATCAAGGATATCAATATCCTTGGATCTAGTACTAATCTATCTTGTACATCGAAACACACCATATCGAATGTACTTCTAAGGCACCTTTTCACTAATGCCTTTAACTAGATCTTCAAGACACCCTTCACTAATGTCTTGTGTCTTGACTTCTAAGCACCCTTCACTAATGCTTCTAGTCTTGACTTCTAAGCACCCACCACAAGTGCTTATGATATGGACGATAAATACCCTTCACTAATATCTTCATCTTGACACTTGAGACACCTTTCACAAATGTCTTCAACACTTCTTAGGAAAAGAAAAACAATCATCAACAAGAAGACTTCAGTAGTCTTGATGATGAGGAAGCATGGCAACTCATGGACTTGAGCTTGCTCGACTTCAAAGGTGGTGATCTCGCCTTTAAGAGGAACCTAGAGAATCACACAAAAACAAAACTACAAACATAGATCACTTGGATCTGGGGTTAGGGAGTTTTGAACTCAGGGAGAAAGTATGTTAGAAAGGGGTGTGAAACAATGAAGAAATGGCTCACTATTTATAGAGGAAAAAATCTACTGTTCCCTGGATCCCACGGATCCCTCCCACAAGGGATCCGTCTAGCGTAAAGCTATGGATCCGTGGGACGCTCCTCTTTACCCATGGGTATTTTGGTTATGGGTCATGGGTCATGGGTTGATCCATGGGTCTTTAGCTAGATACAATGTATCTCTTGAGTGCAATGCACCTAGTCACATGGGTATGGGTCAATACCATGGGTTATGGATATTATCCATATATGATATAAGCATGATGTCATGCAATGGGTTATAGGTCAAGCTCCATGGGTCATGGGCTTTGGGTTGTACCCAACTACATTCAATGTATTTGGTCAATGGGTTATGATACTTAAGTTTCTACCCATTTATATTACCCAGTATACTACATACTAGTTATGTGTATATTTTATCCAAATATGTAAACACTAGTTGTTGTACATATGTAATATTAAATCATAAAATCACTTATACTTGTTTTAGTGTTTTATGTGAAAATGTGAATATGTTAGAAACTATTAGTTCAAACCATTTACGTATTTTATTTGTTTCGTTAAAATGATTTTACGTTTGTTATCGACAAAACATTAGAAGATCGTAAAATATAAATAAACGTTTTTACAGTTTATTTAAATTAACACAAGTTCTAGAATCTATTATACTACCGGTACACTCTCGAAGCATTAAAGATGAATATTTTAATTCCTACAAATCTAAGGGCGATCCTCACATTTTGGGGTGGAATTTGAGTAGTAAAGGGTTTTGTGCTAGTCATATAACTTCCTATCCACGAGACGCTTTATTAAGACTAATGGCCCACTCCTACATGTCATGAAAAAATTTAAATTTGGTGCCAAAATTACCCTAACCGATATTTCTCATGGTTTATTACACAAATGAAATTAGACAAGGCAAATAGTCAAGGATAAGCATAGTTTCAAAGTTCCCGTTTTATTTTCCCTTCCTACACTTAAACTGAACATTGTCCCCAATGTTCCCCGAAAGTATCAAAGTTATGATAATGAAGGTAATTAAAAACGAAAGAAACCAATACTCCCCTGATTAGCTCGGTAGGATCCATGTGAAGTAGTGGTTAAATTCTTCTTCAAGAAGAATGTATGCGTGAAAAGCTTCATCCAATCTTATGTATCTTCTTCTTGATAAATAAAATCGGCACACTTTAAGAAAACAAACGAAACCTTCACGTAAAATCGGTGGTAACACTATATATGACTCTATTAAACTAGGATATAATGCTTGTGGAATGGATGTTTACATATTTTCTGGAAAATTAAGACCTGAGAAATTCCAAAAATTTATAAGTAGCACAGAAACGAGAAAAAGTTATAAGTTGTTTCTGCTCCTCCTGACGCCGTCAGGTTGCTATCCTGATGCCGTCAGGTTATCCTGACAGAAACTGGTCTGCGATTTCCTGAAAAAAATTCTGGAAAATTTATATCTTTAGAATTTGGAAATATTTCTGCAAAACATCCATTATGACTCGATACAAGCATTTGACTCTAACAAACACACATGTATATCTTTTTAATAATCGTAATTCTCATGTTCACGTTCTTTTAAAAACGTGTGTAATCTTCCCTACACTTATCCCTTTTGTAAAATACCTTTATATGTAATTAAGACGAGGTTAAAGACAAAATAAAGCATTTTCACAAATTCAAACATAAGAATAAACAATCAATAAAAAGATATACGACACACAAACAAGCAAACAATTAAGCATGGGTTGCCTCCCACGAAGCGCTTTTCTTTATTTATGAGTCGTGTAGCTAGACTCGAAGTCGTGCCCCTACGTGGTCTCGTACACGCTTACGTGCCCATACCTAAGCCATTCCAATGTTCTCTCACTTTTCTTGTAATCAACTCCTAACTCTAGGCATTTTTTATAGTATTGCTCATTGTAAGATATTAACTTTCACATACACATCATAACATTAACACAATGAGCACATAGATGGTTTTAGAGAGAGAAAGAGTGGGACATTCTAGTGAGAGAAACTTGTGGAATATTAGATTACCAAAGAACATCCAACCCTCTACCTTGCAAGGTAGAGGGTATTTATAGGTTACAAACTAAACGACCTCCTGACGGCCTGTGGATCAGGGATACATTGGGTAAAGACCCGACCTTCTTCCACGGTGTTGCACTATACTATTTTATGCTACTAACTAACTACATAAACAGTAACTAATGACCAATCTACGAGCTAACTTATGCTAGATAATAGTTGGGGTGACCGACTCTTTCAACACTGTAATTTTCTAATTCCTAACAATCTCCCCCTAAGGGAGGTCACCCCATATTTTACATTTCAAATCCTAGCATTCAAGTCTTGACTTTGTTCTTGAGCTCGTAGACTTTCATACATCAACATCGTAAACTTAGTGCATAGGTGGTGCAACTTCAAAGTCTGCAAAGATTTGTACTTTAAATAGGAGGTCCATTTCTGATTCACGAGATAGTAAATATGAGCCAGCTTTTGAGATCATCAGCTATCAACAATCTCTGACACATCCTTCGTGGTGTTGGTATGTTGTGATGTTGTGACATTGGGACCGACATGCTCACATTCTGGATCATGATATCTTCTCATCAGAGTAGCGGAAGCTTTAGTTGATTCATGATATTGGCAGCAGCGTAGCAGAAGCATGGAGTGAAAATATCAGAGTCCTTGATGCACTAATCATGATTTCTTTTGAGATGAATGTATTAAGTGAGCATGTGGCTATGGATTGACCGCTTCATTCTGATCAGCTGCAAACGTCGGGCGTACCTGCATACAACAGTTAGCAACAAATCGCACAAAAGTGTCTTTGATCACTTTCGTTGAATTGAGGTACACGGCCCACGGTTCCCCGTTGATCAGTATAAATACTGCCTGTGATCAGGTAGGATTCCTAAGAATCTCCTTGACAGGGTTTCGCAGCTGTTCTAGCTGTTCTCAAACCGGAACGTCTCAAAGAAGACAACACGGAGTGAGTGAACCAGCGAATTTTAAGTTCACTGATTGATGAAAAGAGATTTGAAAAACAATCGTGTATTGCTCAATAGAAATTGTTTTTTGCAATACAACGAAGGTTTTATTGGAAATCAATTATCAATCATAAAAATACCTTTTGGTTTGAAGAATGAGTACACGGTCGATGTGCTAAAGAAAAGAGTTTATAAGCACAAAGACCGGTTTTTCAAAGGTATCCGTCAATCCCTAACCTGAACCAGGATTGATTCAAGAAATTGAATCGCCCCATTGTTTCTGTTCAGTTGTCACATGGTTGATCCATATAATATATCTCACATGCCACCTACCAGGAGCTTGTTTGATGTTGGCTCCAGAAGGCTTTCCATCTTCATTGTGAGTGTGTAAACACATCACTCAGATGTTCTGGCAATACCACAAGGATAATGCGTAGGACTCATGATATAATCTCTCTTTCCACATTGTGTGAAACAGAGAGTCTTCATTGAAAGTGTCCTAATGAGATTTATTGATGATCTCGTGGCTCTAGACACAATTTGTGCATATTTGGATCCTGTGCCGGAGACTAGGGAGAGGGTCTCCTACTTCAATATCAACCATCTCTAAGAGACAGTTGATAGATTATGTCGGTTCCCCGTGAGAATGAAACAAGCCCTTTTAAGAGGAACTTGAGTGGTTTGGAAAGGTGAAGTGCAGTGCGTCACTGGGTCCATGACGTCTTGTCTTCAATACCGATGTTACCATCAGTAGCATATGAAGTGAACCCGGTTTCTGCCCTAAGGTTGAATAAATGGAGGGCTATTTGTTTTCACCCTATTTTCATTCAATTCTTTTTTTAATTCTTCAACCCCTTCAGTGCTTACCGAGACTTCATAGCTATAACCTTGTTGGGTTTATTCCAGTACTAGCTCAGTCTTAGTCCGCATACTTCCCTTGTCTCATTTTTCTCCTTTTATCATCATACCTAAGGACTTCTACACTAACTAGTGGATTGTCCCTGGGTAGATCCCTCCGGTTCTGGCGGATCATGGGAACCAATACCTAACCTTATCATCCTTATATCACCGTACATAAAGTAAAGTTGGTCGGTCTATTTGGTATTTGTTCATCTGCCATTGGATCCAATTGAAAACCATTTGAAAATCAATTCAGATACTTGTGATGTATTATCAAAGCATTTTGTACCTGAATTGTTTTTGATATTTTTAGAACGAGAACTCCCCCTCAACATGTGCATCAAGTATTTGAAAATGTTTAGCACACGGAGGCAAGAGGAAGAATTAACTTCTTTGATTACCATTTTCTAAAAAATATCAACATCACTTCCCATATCAAATCAAGTAAATATAGCATTTCCGGGAAGGATGAGGTTTCCATAAATTCGCTCCCCCTCAATATGTGCCTCGAGGTTGAAAAGGGTTTTGCACATACTAGAGGGAATCTTTTATCATCAAAGGATTAGAAGCCATGTGATCAAGGTACTTTAAAGTATTTAAAGTGTAGTGTACCCTGATGACTTGAATTTACAAAGAGAGTTCTCCCCCTTAATATATGCTTCGAGATTCGAAAACTTGTTTAGCACATATAAGGGAGAAGTATGCACAAAAATTGGTCATCTTATCTTTTACCATCTTTCATATTTATATCACATTTTCTCCCCCGATCAAAAATCTTAAATCCTTTGAGATTTTGGATCTCAAGTGATTTAAATAAGTATGAGGTAAAATATTTGTAGGAGAAAAATGTGTCCAATTTTATATGATAAAGAAAAAGGACAACACAGATGTTTCCCCTTTTTCACAAGGGGAAACCATAGTACAAATCCTAGCACTATTACATGTATCACAGTTGTTCATATTTAATACACCACATATAACACAAAGTTAACAAAACATAAACGGTATTCCGAAGAAGTCTTCATTCAGTTCTTTGAAGTAGTTTGTAGTGACCATCACGGAGCCTTCCACCAACAAAGCTTTCAAGGCTGCGGAAGATCCTTCGTGTCTTGAGTCTTCGTCGGATTGCAGAAATGAAATGTTCACACCTCTTCACGTCATCATCAGTCCAGAACGTAGTTTTAACCCAAGATCTCATATCAAGTTTGGCTTCTTTCACTCTGGTGTCAAGTTCTTCTTCGACCATTTTGAGCGTACCATCACTAAACTTGTAGAGTTCACATAGACGCATAGCATACGCGATCCATATCTGTCGGTGAAGATGACGGCTCTAGGAGTGTCAAGAACTTTGTATTCTCGATGAAATTCATGCCCAGCTGCATTCCATTGAGGACTTGTGAGGTTGACCCTGGTTTGGTAGCTTTCAATGCCAAGCTGAAAGTCCTCAACTCGTTTCCGTATGACCAAGCCCCTGATCCAAAGAGTGACAGCTGCAGAGAGGGCCTTTTTCTCACGTACAGGTAAGTGCTCCAGGTGTCCTTGAAGATTTAAGAGATAGAGATCTTCGAAATCATTTGGTAGAAGATGTTTGAAGTCGTTCTCTTCAATGGTATACACTTTGAAGTCAGCTCTTTTAAGGACAATCTTCTTCAAGTACTCATATCCATAGATCGGGAAGATCTCTACACTGATAACGCTTAAGATTTGCAGTTTTGATCTGACCTCATTGCGTCTTTTATCAGCACCATGTCTTTCAATGTAGAACATCTTCTTTTTGAACCACCAGTGGGAAATACCATAAGACGCTGCAATATCATACTTTTGCTCTTCATTTGCCCAGAATTGATCAGGAACCATCTGCTCAAGCCCCTGATCAGAATAGGTTGCAGCTTTCATCTTTGAAATAGATAGAGCAGGCCTTCTTTCCGCAGAGCGAGCACACAGATAGTCCAAGTCGTGATTGAAGAAGAATTCCGCCTGAATGGTTATCTGACCAGGTTCACCACCAAGAGGAAGAGATTTGTTGACATTGAAGCGACTGATTTGCTCACTGACTTGGTCATTCAGCATCTTATGGCATTCTTCCATATGATATTGAAGATGGTTTGCATCAGAATGGAAGACTTTGACAATTTCGTAGGCTTGTCCTTCTAGATCTCTTGGTGTTATGGAAGAGATACTCTTCCGCTCACAAAACCATCTAATGAAACTTCCCATATCACCAGTGTAGTGCAGAAGAGAGTCTTCAGCTGGAACTTCATAGTTATTGGTGATAACTGATGCCCAATTGTTGTCAGGAATCATAGAGTCAGACTCTGGGATTGTCCATGTGGGTTCTGGAGAAGGAGGTCTATCTTCCACAATGCAGCGTTGAATTGTGTCTCTAGAAGGAGCTACCCTGGATGTACTAGTGCGGTTCCCAGCCATGTAATTGTCAAACCAATCTTCTGATGGCTTAGGAATATGTTTCGTCGATGCATCATCTTCATCTGGTTCTGAGTCAGCCATAACTTGAGACTCTTCGTGGACCACTTGATCATCAGGAATTGAAGTGGATGTGGAGGTGAATCTTGAATCAATCGTCGTCCAGGCGGCAGATTTCTTCTGAGAACCCTGTTTGTTTGTAGAGTCTGATTGATTGGACGGTTTTGGGGGTGATGATGGTGGCTGTGATGGAGGTGAATTGGGTGTTGACGAAGGATTCCCAGCTCCAGAAGTTCCAGCGCCTCCTGGTGGTGGAGGATCTTCGCGATCTTTGCGATCCTTCATCAATGTTTCCATCACAATTGTCCTTCTTTTCTTTTTAGCATCCTTTTCTCCGACTTCAATTTTAAACTGTTCATAATTGTCGAACTTGATGGATTCTTCAAGTGCCTCATAAAGTTTACTGTGAACCTCATGCTTGTCCTCTTCAGCCTCATACATCCTTTCACACAGAGCTGCTCTCATATCGGAGATGGGGAGGTCCTTGAATCGTCTGAGAAGTGGAGCCTCCATTGCCCATTCCACGGCATCCTTGACTTCTCCTTCAATAGCATCAGTAACTGCTTCAGTGAAGTTGAGGTGCTCCAATCTATGGACACGATCCACCAGAGAATCAACAGATTTAGGAAGTTGCCTTTCCAGTGCTTCAACCCTTTTAATGGTTTTATCCAGTAGTTGATCAGAAGTGAGAATCTGTGGAGGGGAAGCTGGTGGAGCCACTTCATCTGCAATTGTGAAGACGGGTTCTGGAGTTGGTGGTGTTTGTACAGTTGAATGAGTAGGTAAGGGAGGTGGAAGTGCAGTTGATAGTGAAGATGCAGTCATTGGAGGAATGGTGGACGTATCTTGGTGAATGCTGACATTAAACATGGATTGTGCAGAATCTAAGGTTTTGTCATTAAGGAACTGATCACCAAAAGAGAAGTCATCATCAAGATTCTTAAGTGAGGATAAAGAGTTAGTGGACAGGTTTGGTTCATCCATCTTCAAGGTCTCATCAGATCTTGTCTCAAGGTTCTCCTGCGAGTCCTTTTGCAACAGAGAGTCATCCTTCAAGCCAGATTGAGTCTCTCCAAGTGTAGGAGGTTCCTTAAACGTCTCAGGAACCTTGACGATTCCAGATTGTTCTTTTGCATGTGATGAACCTGTTCTTCTCTTCAGCTCATATTGATTTGTGGTGCTTGATGGTGATGAAGAGATAGTTAACAGCGTGTGGGCAACTTGTTCAGTTTCAACACATGCAACCCCTTTTCCTTTGTCATGTGTAATTGGGATCGTTTGTCGAGGTGTTTGAGCGGGTTCTCTTAACACAACTCCACCTACGGGAGCTCTAACATTCTGACTTTCTAGACTTTGCTGAATACCAAGTTGCAGATCAGCGTCATCCTCATCAATTAACCTGAAAGTATTCCTTGGCACCTCAGTGTTCTCATCTATTTCCTTTTCCACTTTCTTCTTCTTTTCTTTATGCCTTTTGGATGAAGATTCTGACTGATGAGATCTTTCACGTCTCTTTTTAGGAAGAGAGGCATAGGATGCTTTAGAGTCAGAGGTGGTCTTGGGAGCAGTTGGTTGTAAAGGAGAGGGTGTGACATTAGCAGAGAGTTTGGTTGCTCTTTTCATGTATTGCTTGAAGTAGTCCTTCTTCTTGATATCATCAGTGAGAAGACGATCAGGAATTGGCAATCCAAATACTTCTTGATCCGAACCTCTAGGAACATATTTCAAGTTTCCTAAAACAAATTCATGTTCTGCTTTGTGAAGAGATGATTCAGACCTAGGAGTGAAGTTGTGAGTTTGTTGCAAATACTGGATGACAAGCTTGGAGAATCTGATGCTGGGAATTACAAGTTTGTTCTGCTTCTTTCGACCTTGAACATTGTTCAGAAAATAGGTTCTATCAGATATGAATGTGTTCATTGATAATGAGAATTCTTCCCAAATACGATCTGAGACATTCACATCAACCCTATTAACGATTCCCCATAGGATTTGCAAGATAGGAATTCTCACTTTATCGAACCCTGAAGTTTTCCCAGATAAGCATAAGTTCAGAATGGTTGTAATGGCTCTCCAGGGTTGATACATATGTCCGGTGATGATGTCAGATGCTCTTGAGATACTGTTCTGATAACCCAACCCAATAAGAAATACGATCAGATCGTCAGCACCAGGCGGAGATTCAAAACGAACGTCAGGGTCACATGGTGTGATTCCAAGAGCTTTGCTCAGAATATCAGAATCAATTGTGAACTCCATATTATCCAGCTTGCAAGAGTATCGTGCTGTGATTTTATTCCATTGAACGGTGTTCCAGAATTGTTGAATGTAGATGGTAGGAATTGAGCATTGCTTGGTAATAGCCCCGAAGAAGTTAGTGTTTTTGAGGATGTCAATTGAAACTTTGAGTATCGGATTTTGTTGAAGCCTTTGAAGGTCCACATAACAGTTGCTTTTACCAATAGCAGCCCATTGACTTTTGGGAAGGATTTCTTCGTTTGAGAGAACTCTGGATGATCCTGACGGAGTACTGCTCTTTTCTGGGATTGAACTAGCCATTGATGTTCTGAGTAGTCATACAATCAACAGAAATAGATGGGAACAGGTTAGATGATACATAGTAAGTGAGACAGCATTGAGAGCACCCTTATGACAAGGAGGTAGTAACACTGAAGAAGTTCCTAACACATATGGAGACAGATAGAGTGGCAAAGATTGCAACTGTATAACACCTTTCAGCTATATGATAACATAAAGATATAACAATGAGGAACATTCATATAGAAAAATGATTACATGATGAGCTTATAAGGGATTTACAGGGCAAAAGAGTGCATTTCAAAGAGATCATGACATGAGCCAAGATACACATGTAAAAGTGATATAACACATATGTGTGAGGCAAAAAGTAACATTTGGCAGTCGTGAGAGAAGCCAAGTACCTTTTGCCTAAACAGAGATGTCATAACAGTTTACATAGAGTATGTTGATTCAACAAGTCGAATTAAGTGTTGTGAGTGTGAAATCATCTTAAGCACAACAGATATTGAACATTTTTAGAAAACCATGACCCTAAGACTAATTCACAACATGAACGTGAACACAGTTGCAGACTTGTCAAAACAAGTCGTCATCTCGAGCCACAGACAAGTCGCTAAAGGATTAGCACTCTAAGTCACTAAGCTAATTCGCTAGCATGTAAGGCCAAGTTTCCATGAATAAAGCCTAAACCAAGTCGCTACAAAGCAGTCAACTAAGTCGCTAGGTAACAAATTCGCTAACTTGTAAATACAAGTCGCTATCTGCTAACTCGCTAACCAAGTCGCTAGGATAATTCGCTAGCTTGTAAAGTCAAGTCGCCATGTACAGTAACCAAGCCAAGTCGCTACAAAGCCGTTAACTAAGTCGCTAGGTTATTAATTCGCTAACTTGTAAATACAAGTCGCTAGTTACTAACTCGCTGACCAAGTCGCTGGAAATTAGTGAACTAATTTACTATGGAGACGTATTCGCTAAGTAGAACTCTAACTCGCCATGAAGAACATTCATACTAAGTCGCTACCAAGAATAATCTAACTCGCCACCAAGAACACTCCTAACCCCAACCCATCAGTCCAATCCATTTTACTCATACATCAATGTGTCCACTCAACATAATCCAAACAATTTAAACTCGTTCAATCATTTTATAAGTAACACATACACGAAAACACAAAAATCCAAACCTAAGCGAGAGAGTCAACAAATCACTCTTCACGGGCACGAACGGATCTGGATATAACGATAAATTAGAGACTGGAAACTGAAGCATAAGATAGTAACGATAAGAGTGGATCGAAGCAAACCTTATGCTAAGTCGCTAGTAAGACTAAAAGGACGAAGAGAGGTAGACGAAGTGAACGAGAGAGAGAGAAACAGATTTCTTGGAGGGTAGAGTTGTAACTCGCTAATGGGTAACTCGCTAGGGGTATACAATCTCACTTAGGCAATATGACACAATTGGTCCTTGTGGTTATAAACTAAGGTGGTAATTCGCTAGTGCAACAAAACTTACACTATATGACAAGTTTGGTCCCTATGGTATTAGTGAATGAGTGGTAATAATATGCTAACACGGATAAGATAACTTCTCTAGCATAGATTATTACACTGATCGTCATGAAACAATTCAACATTTCAACACATAGGCAGTTATAACGAAAGCACACACTAAAAGTCTCATGAGCAAGATACAATCACAGCCTATAACAGGGAGAAACCCATTCCTAGATATTTCAAAAGTATAACCAGTTAGTCACACAAGCAGGAAATCACCACATAATACAAATAAACAAGCATCATAACCAGCACAGAAGCCAATGGTGTATAAAACTAATCTCCCCCTCAATCAATGTCAACAAAGAACATTGATTGATATTACCCGAACCCATTAAACTACCAAGAATATATCTTTTGTTCGAACTTCATCTATGATCCCGTGCCATTATTGAATGACATTTCTAGGACCGTAGATGTTATCGATAACAAGGAGTATATTCCTTATTAGATTGTGAGAGAAAAAAAATGATAAAATGATAAAATGATAAAATGATAAAGTAAAAAAAATAAAAAAATGATAAAATGATAATGCCATTTTTTTTTTTTTTTTTTTTAAACTTGATTTATACAAAGACATGGAAGGACGAGTCCAGATTCGAAATAAATAGGAGTCAAAGTAAGAGGTACATCAACTCTGGCAAGCTATAGCTCCTGAATGAGCCATGTTCATATCTGAGGGGAACCAAGTCATGAAGTTCCTGATTGAGTTGAGCATTGTACCTGAAAAAGACTGAGAACACATTGTACTTGAAGCACATGTAGACTTGTACATAGAAGGGTTAGTGACATGTTTAGTCTCACATTTAGATTCAACACAGTATAATTCAGACGTATCATTAATGGGGATCCTAATAGGTTCTTCATTCTTGAAGAGTTTACCTGTGGGAATCCACTTGAGGCATGATTTAGGAATGTAAGTTCGTTTGAGTCCTGTATACTTAAATAATCTACCAGTGGGAATCCATTTGAAGCCACAGTGAGATGAGCTAAATGAGTGCACACCCTTGTTTTGACTATTTATCTTTTTGTGATCTGAGAATTTCTTAGGGGATTGATCTGTCAGACTATGTTTTGCATGATATCTAGTTAAGCTTATAGCATTTTTGACTTGTGGGTGATGTTCAATAGTCCTATGCTTGGGATTCATCATATCTGAATTAGGCAATGAAGTGACTGGTTTTGACAAAACAGACTTGTTATCAACTTGGGATGTAAGCTTAAATTTCAATGGTTTAGCTCTTTCTGACCTAAAGGCATTAGGTTGTTTAATAACTGTACGTTTCAAGTGGTTCTGAACCGTTGACTTTCCCAAAGTTGAAGGTTTTGCAAACTTAGTGTTCATCCTATTTCCAGCATACTTCCTGAGCTCATTTTTTAGGGCAACAATATTGAAGCTCTTATTCTGAATTTGTTCTTTGAGGTCATCAATATCATTCATCAAGAGATTAGATTGATTGACTAATTTAGAGTTTGTTTCCTCAAGGTTCTTTCTTAAAAGCTCATTTTCTCTTAGAAGGTTGGATACACATAGAGCTAGTTCAGAATTCCTAGATTCTAGTGTATCACTCATCTCATGGCAGTCATAATTCTGGGCTTCTGAAAGAAGAGATTTCAGATTTCTTATGGTCGAATCTTTGTCCTGAATCTGGGATTTTAACTGATTAATTTCAAAAAATTCTCTAAATTCTGGAAGTTCCAGCTTACTACACTGTTTTTTTGCATAAAACATTTCATCCTTATGTTGTCTTTCAATTTGCAAAGAGATACAGTGTTTTTCAAGAGTTGAAAATTTGTTTGAAAGCTCATCATATACCCTTTTTTCAATCATGTTACTTGCATTAGATTCAGGCAAAACAAAGATTGATTCCACATCGTTATGTTCAGGGTAAGAGTCTTGTACCTTTTTGTGAGAATTAGTGTGATCAGATAATTGTACCTCGTTGATTGATGCCTTTTCTGACTCTGAGAATTTGAGATCAGTGTTGTTTTCTTCATCCTTTTCCATCACAACAGAGATTCTACAATCAGTGTCTTCTGCTGGTTCAACTGGTATGAAACATGACACATCATCATGGTTCCATGGACACTCTTTACACTCATTCAACTGCTTCAACTTGTCATTCTCTTTTGCAGCTTCCTCGATGTATGTTTCCATATTACTCATGAGTTGTATAAATGAGTTTCTGAACTCATGAATTTCCATTCCCGTGTGCTTCTTGAAAGACATTCCAGTCATGATATTATCAAAATCTGAGGAGTATTCTTCCCGGGTAAGTGGCAGAAATTGGTTGAAGATGGTTTGGAGAGCAGCATGAGAATCATCAGTTGAGAGCTTTTCTTTGGTAATTTGAAACCTCAGTCGTTCTAGGTTAAGCAAAACAGCTCTTGTTAAAGTGGGAAAATCCTGACGAAGGATGGCACAGCTTGTTCGATCCATGGTTGTTGATAAGAGTAATTTGAGAAGCTGACTGAGTTGTTGAAACGGCTGACTGGTGCATTCAACATTATTAGTATCATCTGATGATATTAAGAGTGACTTATTTGAGTTGTTCTGATTGATTGATACTGAGTTATTAGGTGTGAGGCCTTCAGATGGGCATTCTGTTTCACTATTCTGTGCTGTGTCATAGAGAGCAAGTACTTTGGTGATAAAAGAATCCGTGATGACTGACATTGTGTTATTATGAATTACTCCCCAAGTCTCTAGAGAATTAAGAATCAATTCGCTACTAGTACTAATCCCAAGTCGCCAACACTAATTCGCCACCACGCTAAGTCGCTAGCTTTCCAATTCGCTAGCCAGATGTAAGTCGCTAGGTGGTAACTCGCTACACATCAAGTCGCTAACCAAAATTTGGCAGCAATTCGCTACACAAGTCGCTAGAGACACAAGTCGCTAAAGAGCAACTCGCTACTGACCAAGTCGCTACCACAAGTCGCTACCCGTAGTGGAGAGTCCACTACTTGTCCTTTAACTCGCTAGCTCTAACTCGCTAGCTTTAACACTGTAAGTCACTACAGAACTGTGAAGCAAGTCGCTACCAAGAAACTATTCCGAGAGCTAAGTCGCTAGCTTGAAAAACCAAATAAACTACACTTTTCAATCCAAAAACAACCCAACCAAGATGATTCAAGCTTACCAAATGAAAACCTAAACACTTTTGATGATTCTAAACATAAAAGTACCAACAAAATTCAAACTTTAACACAAGAGATCAACCAAATGATGCAAAAACCACTAAACTTTTTCAAACTCAAAAACCACCTAAAAACCACTATAAATCCAAAGATGTGCAAGATATGATCTAACCATGGCGCTCTGATACCAATTGTAAGATATTAACTTTCACATACACATCATAACATTAACACAATGAGCACATAGATGGTTTTAGAGAGAGAAAGAGTGGGACATTCTAGTGAGAGAAACTTGTGGAATATTAGATTACCAAAGAACATCCAACCCTCTACCTTGCAAGGTAGAGGGTATTTATAGGTTACAAACTAAACGACCTCCTGACGGCCTGTGGATCAGGGATACAGTGGGTAAAGACCCGACCTTCTTCCACGGTGTTGCACTAAACTATTTTATGCTACTAACTAACTACATAAACCGTAACTAATGACCAATCTACGAGCTAACTTATGCTAGATAATAGTTGGGGTGACCGACTCTTTCAACACTGGAATTTTCTAATTCCTAACACTCTTGCTCTCATTCTACGTGAAAATGTTTAGAGTCTTAGGGGAAATCGAGATATTCTTCCCGCTTGTTGTGCTCACATGTTGTACTGTTTGCTAACACAACAACCATACAATCTTGCCTACTTCTTCGCAAGGCGAATTGCAAATCTTCAAGGCTCCAAGAATAAACTCATCCCTTATGGAATGTTCTTGACACGCCTTTATCACAATGTTATGCACTTCCATCCTCAATTTCAAAGTCCGTTGTACGTACTTGTGAACAAGATGATGGAACCGCTAAACATATCTCTCATGAAGACTTTCTTCATTCCTGATTCCACCAATACCCATCAATCACATAATGATCCTCCTAGCGAAGACACTCAAGGAACCTAGAATAGTCAAATAGGATCAATTCTACTCTACTCATTATTTATCAATGTAATCCTATTTCTTTCATGAAATAAAACATCTTACACTTGATATCTTAGTTTTAGAACTCCTTTAAACAAAACTTGGAATATAATGCATTGTCAACCTTTAGTAAAGGTTCTGTCTAGCAGATAGACGGATCCCAAATGTTGTACTAAACGGATCCCTACATCTAGGGAACCGTAAGATCTGGCAAAACAGAAAATGAAATTGCAAGCATTATATGTCAAACACACCCTTTTGAACACCTTACACTAAGCTAAACATAGTGTCTTAAGATTGATTAAGACTTTATCAAGATAGGTTGACCTTTCCCACTCATTCAAACTCACATTTCATTTTTTACTTGATCCCTCACAACTAGGTTAGAAATCCTTCGATTATGACAATATTGTTCATTAATCAACCTCACCTCAAAATTGATCAAAGTTGATCAAATCGTAGTTTTTTTCCATCTCAAAACCATTAGGATATTTTCCAAAACACAATCCTAAGTCACCACCTGATCTCTAGGATCACTTAGTTTCAATTAAACACTCTCATCTTTAGTGTCATCCTTGATCACTCATTGGTACTCATGAAAGTTCCAAATCCTTCCATAAAAGACAATCATTAGCTACATCACTCACCACCTTCAAGTACTTAAGCACCCCTTCATTTAAGACACTTAGGAAGACTAAAACACTCAAGATATTATAGGTCTTAGATTTTAGAAACATCATTTCCACTCTTTCATAGCTGCTGATAGCCGGATCCCTAGGATTAGCCTAGACGGATCCCTCTGAGAAAGGAACCGTGGGATCCGGATGACAGTATAGGTCAAATATTGATAAAACAATCATTTCAACTTATCTTCCTAACTCAAACACTCCATCTCATCTTAAATGAGTTCCTAGATCAGTCCAACCTCTGAAGTTGACTCTTGTGCATGTCAATCATCACATTCCAATGAATCCTAGTGGCTTAAAGCTTAAATGCACTTGCCAAAACTCTTAGTTTATAAACCACCTTGTTAGGACCTCCATATTCATCACTCTCACTCTAACTTTCAGCTCTTGAAATCATTTCATCATGAGAAAAACCCCAAGTAGCAACTTGTCCACCAAAGAACCACCCACGAAAAAGGCCCGTGTTATACACGAAATCTCCTCAACTGAATCATCTCCGGTCAAGCCAACAAATGATAGGATCCTCCCTCTTCCAATCAAACCAATTCCTAAAAGGATAGTACCCTAAAAACTACCAATGCCAAACACCACCATACCTCCTAGGCCAAACAATATCATCTCCACTAAACCATCACCATTGGTTCCTAGAGCTATCTCATTTACATCCCCACAATCATCACCACACCTCTACAATTTAGAGGACTTGCCACCTAGGCCGTCTCATCCGCTTCCGCCGACAACATTCTCCTCATTAGGAGGAATAATGATTCAAAATCAAGGTGTTGAGTCAACACTTGCTCCGGCTTCCTTTTCGCCGTCTCCATCATATAATCCTATTTGGATTATGAGAAATCATCAAAGTCAACCACCCGACCATATGGAAGTTGACACTTCCTAACCACCACCATCATTCTTGGTCAAGGCACTCTCAAATGCACCTCCACCAATCCCTCCATCGTTTGAAGCTCCGCAAGCCGCCTCACTTGATCCTTCGCATCAAGCCTTTTTATTTCCTCCACCACCACTACCTAGCCATGACAAAGATTGCTATCAATGTCAACATGTTGAAAGTTTGATACATGAAGTATGAGAAGACCAACGTTTCATGTTCTATCATCTCCTCGAACGTTTCGACGAGATCAAACCTAAACAAAACTTGAGCTAGAAGATTTTAGTGGTGTCCTAGCATCAAGCGTTAGTTGGTCTAGAAATTCCTAATTATGTATTGTCTATTTTCTTATTTTTGAGTCATGTATATCATAACTCTTGTTTTATTAATTGGAATTACATGCTACTTGTTATTTTGTTGAGCATATGATTACTTTGTTTTCATATCTCATTTATGTGATAACATTATTTGTTATTTCACCCTTGCTGAATTTGATCAGCTGATACGGATCCCTCAGAATAGCCTAGACGGATCCCTACTAGGAGGGAACCGCGGGATCCGTGAAGACAGGAAACTTTTTTCTACTAACTTGCATCACATTTGCAGGAAATTGTGAATTATACTTGCTTTCTAACCTTTGTTTTGTAGTATTTCAATTCACACATGAAGACTTTGACATCCTAAAGCTAGGGGGAGCTTTATGTCAAAGCAATACATTGAAAATTACTTGCAATACTAGATTTATTTTTCATGACTTCCCATTGCAAAGTTGCAGTCATCTAGGGGGAGCACACTCGTCTCTTAGACGAAATTCTTTGCAAACTTAGTTGCAAATGATCGAGATTAGAATTACTTTCTTGACGCCTTTACATAGGGATGGACTCGTCAAGGGGGAGCAAAAACGAGATCTATTCCCGTTACTTGCTCTTTATTTCTTCTTTTATTTTTCTTTCACATGTTTTTTCTTAAAAACGATGTGTTGCTTTTCTTCAAACACTTTTTGTTTCGACAAAAAGGGGGAGAAGAAAGTAAAAACTACAAATTCAAACATTTACGAATTTTAGCTTTTCCTTAAAATAATTTTATGTTTTGTCATCAACAAAAAGGGGGAGATTGTTAATACAAATAAGCCGTAAAAACGTTTATTTATATTTTACGATCTTCTAATGTTTTGTCGATAACAAAAGTAAAATCATATTAACGAAACAAATAAAATACGTAAATGGTTTGAACTAATAGTTTTCTAACATATTCACATAAAACACTAAAACAAGTATAAGTGATTTTATGATCTAGATATATATGTACAAAAACTAGTGTTTACATATTGGCTTAACAAGTATAAGTGATTTTATGATTTAGATATATATGTACAACAACTAGTGTTTACATATTGAGTTAACACATACTTAAGATAAGTATACTAAAATGGGTAAAAACAAGTATATACTAAAATGGGTAAAAACAAGTATATACTAAATAGATAAAAACTAGCAAATGGTTTTGACCCATAACCCATGGTTTTATATATACCACTTACACAAGTTCAATGTATCCTTAAGGTACATTGTATCTAGAAAGAAAACCATGGATCAACCCATAACCCATGACCCATGACCCATAACCAAAAATACCCATGGGTAAAGAGGAGCGTTCCACGGATCCCTAGCTTTGTGCTAGCCGGATCCCAAGTGGAAGGGATCCGTGGGAACAGTGAGGAAATTTGCCTATAAATAGTGAGCCATTTCTTCATTATTTCTCACCCCTTTCAATACCTCTCTCTAACATACTTTCTCCCCTGAGTTAAATCTCACTAACCTTAGATCCAAGATATCTATGTTTATAGTCTTGTTTTGTGTGATCTTTTAGGTTCCTCTTAAAGGCAAGATCACCACCTTTGAAGTCGAGCAAGCTCAAGTCCATGAGTTGCCATGCTTCCTCATCATCAAGGCTATTGAAGTCCTCTTGTTGGTGATCTCTTTCTTTCTTCAAAGACGTGTAGTGTTGAAGACATAAGTGAAAGATGTCTCAAGTGTCAAGACGAAGATATTAGTGAAGGGTATCTATCGTCTATAGGATAAGCACTTGTGGTAGGTGCTTAGAAGTCAAGACAAGAAGCATTAGTGAAAGGTGCTTAGAAGTGAAGACACAAGACATTAGTGAAAGGTGTCTTGTAGATCTAATCAAAGACATTAGTGAAAGGTGTCTTGTAGATCTAATCAAAGGCATTAGTGAAAGGTGCCTTAGATGTACATTCGATATGGTGTGTTTCGATGTACTAGATAGACTAGCATTAGATCCAAGGATATTGATGTCCTTGATGATGTTGTAAAGGAGTAGATCTCCTTTGGGATTAGTCGTTGGTGTAGTGTGGTAGTAGTTCCTCCATTGCAATGGAACTAGGTGCTTAGCCTAGTACCTAATAAAGGGTAGGCAACGTTGTGAAGGATTAGTTCTCCTAAGGTGTGAAAGAACTCGGTGGTTAGCCTAGCACCGTATAAAGGGTAGGCGACGTTGTGTTAGGTGTGGTTCGCCTTGGTGTGAAACAACTCGGTATTTAGCTTTGTACCGGAAAAAGGTTAAGCGACGTTGTGAAGGCTTCTCCGCCATAAGGAGATTGGTGTAGTGTTTACAAACTCTCGAGTAGGTGACTCGGGGTGTGGAGTAGGGCAAGGAAGGTGTCCTTGTAGCCGAACCACTATAAATACTCGTGTTGTGGTTTTGTGCTTCTTACTCTTATCTTTTCATTACATATCTTTATATGCTTGTTTATCAACATCCAACACACACAACCAAATAGATTGACATAAGTCGATCTAAATAGTTTAAAAGGAAGTTTTAATTGGTAAAACTATTCAACCCCCCCTTCTAGTTTTCCACAGAAGCTATTAGATTGTTTTTAGCATATGCTTCATTCAAGAATTTTGTGGTGTATCAGATGGATGTTAAAAGTGCATTTTTGTATGGCACAATTGATGAGGAGGTTTATGTTTGTCAACGTCCTGGCTTTGAAGATCCTGATCATCCTGACAAGGTTTACAGGGTGAGGAAGGCTATGTATGGGTTGCATCAAGCTCCTAGGGCATGGTATGAGTGCCTGTCTACTTATTTGATGGACAATGGGTTTAAAAGAGGATTGATTGATAAAACTTTGTTCATTAGGAAACACAAAGATGATATTTATTGGTTCAGGTCTATGTAGATGACATCATCTTTGGCTCAACAAACAAGGAGCTATGCAAGGATTTTAAAAAACTTATGCATGATAAGTTTCAAATGAGTTCTATGGGAGAACTCACTTTCTTTTTGGGGCTACAGGTTCAACAGAGGACTGATGGTATCTTCATTAGTCAAGACAAGTATGTAGCAGATGTTTTGAAGAAGTTTGGGTTTCAATTTGTAAAGAGTGCTTGTACACCAATGGAGACTCAGAAACCACTGCTACCAGATGATGGAAGTCCAAAGTTGATTTAAAGTTGTATAGGTCCATGATTGGATCTTTGATGTATCTCACTGCATCTAGGCCTGATATTATGTTCTCAGTATCTGTGTGTGCAAGATTTCAAGTAACACCCAATACCTCACACATGAATGTTGTTAAGAGAATTTTTAGATACCTTAAAGGCCATCCTAAATTGGGTCTTTGGTACTCTAAGGATTCTCCTTTTGATTTGGTGGCCTATACAGATAGTGATTATGCTGGTGCTAGTTTGGATAGGAAATCTACAACTAGAGGATGTCAGTTTTTGGGAAGCAGACTAATTTCATGGCAGTGTAAAAAGCAAACTATTGTGGCAAATTCTACAACTGAAGCTGAATATGTGGCTGCTGCTAGTTGTTGTGGTCAAGTTCTTTGGATTCGGTATCAATTGCTGGATTTTGGGTACAACTTTATGCATACTAAAATTTACATTGATAATAACAGTACAATTTGCATCATTAAAAATCCTGTTTTACATTCTAGAACTAAACATATTGAGATAAGGCATCATTTTATTAGAGATTGTAATGAGAAAAGGTTGATTCAAATGGTAAAAATCCATACTTATTTCAATGTTGCTGATCTTCTCACTAAAGCTTTTGATGTGGGGAGGTTTCAGTACCTTGTTGTTAGTATTGGAATGATTAATCTCTAAATCTCAACTTGTTTTGTAAAAGTTTGTATAAGTATTGGACTGTTATTATGTGATCTTAGTATTGCTACTTTTGTTTCTAACCACTGATAGTTGTGTTCAAACCACTGTTTGTTGCTTTGTGTTCCCACTAACCATTTTGCAGTTAAAAGAAAGTTAATTACTAATGCAAAAGAAGTTCTGAAGTTAAATTGTTCATTCATTCAAGAAACAGTTTACAGCTTACAGCTTAAAAATTAACTTCAAATGCAATTAAAAGACTAGTTCTATACAAGATTTCCTACACCTACCCTAGCTCATATCATCTATTCCAAAAGCTGATCATATGCATGACCAGTATGACGAAGAAGCTGAAAAGGATGGATTGATGAAAACGAAGATGATGAAGATGAATACAGTAGATGGCTTTGTGATATGAGAAGTCTTTGGTTGTTCCATCTACTCGTTCCACCATAAAGCATCACTCCATCTTCCTTTTCCCCTTTCCCTTACCGATATGAGAAGAAGCACCAAAACCTGGTGCAGGAAGACCAAGAACCACCTCTCTGTCCTTTGGAAGTGGTGGATTTCTGGCACGTGGCCTTGGTTGAGGTTAGGATGATGAAGGTTGTCCTCTCTTTGCTTCTTCTCTAACCAACCTATTGAAGGTTGGTTCTAGGCACTCCGTAGAATCATCTGAACCTCTTGATGACTCACCAGGATCTACCACACTATCATCTTCAGATGAAGGAAGAAAGGGGGATTTTCTAGGTCGTGGTTCTTGTGGAGGAAGGTACAGACGCCATGGGTTCGAATCTTCACTTGATGATGATGATGATGAGGATGAGGAGGAGGATGTTAAATCAATAACTTCTGGTTGATTCCACATTAACTCTCTTCTCTGTGTTTGGTTCTTGTTTGTGACTTGCAGGTATGAAGGATTGCTATACATTTGAGCTACTGATGTTTTTAGCTGCTAGTGTTTATTAAAAAAAAAAAAAAAAAAAAAAAAGGAATAAGATTGTGTAATCCTTCATATTTTTGTGAGATATCACTTCTTTAGACACAAATTTGCTTGTTGTATCTCTTGGTCTCCTGATTGGAGTGAAACACTGTATCCACTGCTAGTATGTTTCAAACCACGGATAGCGATCTTCAAACCACTGATAGCATGCTGCTTATTTTTGGATACTTCAGGGGCTGTTTGGTAATTTTGGCGAACGCATATTTATCTCCCCAAATCACGGATGGATCATTTAATTGATCTTCAAATCACTTCAACTTGGCGCTCTATATCAAACCCTAATCACTTTCCTTTGCATAATTCACAAATCCCACATCAGACCAGTCATAAATCATAATGCTGGATCAGTACTCCAACACACATAACCTTGTTGCTAATCTAATAAAAAACAATAGATCTGAAGGTTTTCATCAAATGATTGATTTCCTTATTCACTATGCCTTAACTGTCACACCAACCATCTTTAAAGCCTATATTCATCAGTTCTGGAGGAATGCTAAGCTTGAGGAGGTCGATGGAGTAGAAGTGTTTAGCACTGTTGTAGATGAGAATGCTATTTTGGTTAATGAGGAGATCATTTGAAGGGTTTTGAAGTTTGATGATGCTGATGGTATTGATAATCTTTCAGATGTTGAGATAGTTGCTGGTTTAGAAAGGTTAGGCTATACACACAGGGGTGATAAGGTACAATTTTTTAAGAATTTGTTTTCACAACAATGGAAGTTTTTGATTCACACCTTGTTGATGTGTACGAGTAATAAGACCACTTGGTTTAATGATTTTCCTTCCAAAATTGCTACTGCTATTATTTGTTTGTTTGATGGAAGGAAATTTAATTGGCCTAGGATGATTTATGAGGGACTTGTTCAGAACATTAGGAAGAAGGGTAAATATTATTTATATCCTAGGTTTGTTCAACTAATTATGGAAAGTCAAATAAAGGAACCTGTTGAGCATACTAGGGAGTATGAAGTGCATTATATGCTTCCTAAGGTCTTTGCACATATGAGAAATCAGAAGCCAAATATTCACATACGGGATGTTCCTTTGTTTCCTCATATGATTATTTTGCCTGTTATTCATGAGCTTGATGCAGGTTTTGGGGAACAACCTATAGTCACTGAACCCACTGCTAGTACACCTCAACTCACTGATTGTACAATTGCAACCACTGTTAGTGAAACTCAACCTTCTTCTAGTCAAACGCAAACCACTATACCACCAATTGTATGGACTAGGAGAAAGAAGGGCACCATGCTACCTCAGGCTGGTGTTAGTGGTGTTGTTGATGAGGCTGTCACACGGTGTGGAGGTGACATGATTGGAAGGGCTTCCACTACTGATTCATGCTTAGATGCTGGTCAGGATAGTGGAAACATCATTAAGACCCAACCTTTGGCAACTCCTAATGTGGAGAGTTCCTTGGAACTTAACACAGGTGGAGGAATCCCTAGCCAACTGGCTATTACAGGGTGCATAGATGATCAGGCAAGGTCTGGTGCTATGTTTACTTTATCCAAGGATTCACCTCTCGGGGCAGTTAACACAGCTCGAAGTGATGAGGATAGTTTGGAACATGAAACTGAATTGACGGATCCTAAGCTGGTACATGATGAATTTTCCAATGGACCACCTCTCGGACCAGTTAACACAGGTCGAAGTGGGGAGGATATTCTTGAACGTTTTAATGAATTGATGGTTAAATGTGCTAAAATGGATGATACAATCTCAAGTCTTCACGAGTTGGCTGTGTTTCACGGTAAAGAAATTCGCAGGCTGAAGCATAGGATGTTTGTCTTGGAGAAAGTAAGAAGACATGGGGTTGCTGTTTTGAGGACCATGAGAAAGATGAAAAAGAAGGTGGACTCCTCTCCAGCTCTGAGTGTGGAGAATGTATCCAAATAGGGGAGGAGTGAAGGCATGAATTCAAGGGAGGCTATAGATGTATCTATAGAAGAAGATGTTGATAGTGGAGATCAAGAAGTTTTGGTATCTGATAAAGATGGGAATGAGGCTGTTCTTGAAAGTTTAAAGACTGTGGTAGAAGATAAAGTGATGCAGGACACAACCATAACCGCTGCTAGTGTGTCTGCAACCACGGATAGTTTTGTTGAAACCACTGCTGCAGTTTCAGAAATGGCAATTGTACCCACTGCTATCATAACTACTTCCACCATTGTTACAACTCTCTCTGTATCACCACCTAAATCTAAAGAAGTTGAGAAAGAAGCTGCAAGTACATTAATCAATCTAAGCAAAACCTCAGCTAACTCTTCACCAATCATTGCACCTGTTTTGTCTCTTAAACCTACTACAAACAAACTCAAAAGTAAAAGCTTAGTTATTGGTGAGCCTTTGAAGATGAAGGTGGCTCAATCAGACATTGGAAAGGGTAAAGGAATTGCAGAACCAAAATTGAAGTTTAAAAGTAAAGAAGAACAGATTGCTTATGATGCAGAATATGTAAAAAGGATGGTAGCTGAAGAACAAGCAGCTTTAGAGAAAAGGAAGCAAGAAGAAGAGGAGGCTAATCAGAAATGGTTAGCAACATGGTATGAATCACAAAACTATCTTCAGGCTTCTAATCAAATAAAGGATGAGTATACTACTCAAGAATGGGCATTGTTAGATGATGAGGAAAGAGCTAGAGTGTTTGGTGAATGGGCAAGGAGGATTAGTAAAGAAAGGAAGCAAGTTATAAGAAAGAAACCTCCTACAATTGCACAGATGAGGAATGTACTGATGAAGATTATTAAGAATTCAGGCATTCATATTCCTGACAATCTTAGTAAATGTTCATTTGAAAGAATCCATGAGCTTTATTTGATGTGTATGAGGATTAATAATGAGAATTTTACTCCTATGGGTTCTGAAAGGATGAAGAGTGGATTAAAAGTAATCTAAAGAGGAAATCTGAGATTCAGGAGACATCTGATTCTAAAAGACTGAAAGAGAATGAAGATGGTAATCAAATTATCTTTTATGAGTATGAGCTTAAAGGAAGTAAAGGATGTTGGAAAATTCAAAGACTCAATAATGAAGTTTCTGAGTATAATAAATTTTCACAGATGCTTCAGTACTTTGATAGAGATGATTTGCTGCATCTTTGGGAGCTTTATAGGAATAAGTTTGGTGATGTGCAACCAGATGATTATCATGAGAGAATGATTTATAATCACTTGAAGATTCTATTTGAACCTACTCATGATGAACCTGAATGGAAAGGACTCTGCAATGGACAAGTTACATAATGGTTTTTATATCAAACTTGTGGAGTTCATGTGTTAACTATTTCTGGAGAAGTTATTCATATGCTTGTAGAAGGTGATTATCCTAAATTGAATAAGTATCCAGAAGTTATTACTCATATGATGAAGCCTGGTATTATCAAGATGTTGATGCCCTATGATGGTCAAGCTTACAATTTGTTGCTGAAGTATGAGAAAATTCTTAAGTCTAGTAAGTGTTTGGCTACATCTTGTTGATCCCAGTTGAGCAAACGATCTAATATAGAAACTGACTTAAACAAATACTTATTAAGTATCACACGGAATTTAATACTTAATCTTAAGAAGAAGAACAATGAACATTCAACACCTCAATATTATTATTAATACGAATACTCTAACCAGTATTAGGGTTTTACAACCTTGAAGTGTATCGACCTTAGATATAAAACATACATATATCTAATCTAACCTAGGACCTCCTTTTATAGACAAAGGAGTCCTTTACATAATACAATACGTAACCTACAAGATAAATATTTCCATATTTATCTAATACAAAATACTAAACCGACTATACAAGACTAGCAGTGGTTACATTACAATATCCGTGGTTACTCAATACTACTAGCCGCGGTTTGTCTTCATCAGTGGTTCCATTCTTCTGTCCGTTGTTTTATCAACTTTGTCCGTAGTTCCAACACTTAGAATAATTCTTGATCCAAGGAACCAAAAACCCAACATATCACAACGTCGCCTACACTTTATTCGGTACAAGGCTAGATACCGAGTTCCATTACAAAGGAGGAACTACTACCCAACATTACACAACACCTAGAGGAGATCCACTCCTTATAATAACATCAATAAGGATATCAATATCCTTTGACCCATACTATTCTATCTTGTACATCAACACACCATATCGAATGTACACCCTAGGCACCTTTTACTAATGCCTTTGACTCGACTTTTAGGCACTTTTCACTAGTACCTTCATCACAGACTTTTGGCACCCTTCACTAATGCCTTTGACACGGATCTTTGGCACCTTTCACTAATGCCTTCGATACGACTCTTCGACACCTTTCACTAATGTCTTCGTCTTGATCCTTTAGACATCTTTCACCTATGTCTTCGACATAACACTTCTAATGAGAAAGGAAAGAACTATCAACAAGATACCATCAGTAGTCTTGATGATGACGAAGCTTGGCAACCCATGGACTTGAGCTTGCTCGACTTCAAGAGGTGGTGATCTCGCCTTTAAGAGGAACCTAGAGAATCACACAAAAACAAACACAAACTACATAGAAAGATCCTTTGGATCTGAGGTTAGAGAGTTTACAATATTAGGAGAAAGTATGTGTATGAGTGGCAACCAACAATGAAGAAATGGCTCACTATTTATAGACAAAAACATGCTACTATTCCACCGATCCCGCGGATCCCTTGTTGGAGGGATCCGTCTAGTGTATTCTGATGGATCTGTAAGACGCTCCTCATTTACCATGGGTTATGAGTCATGGGTCATGGGTTATAGGTCATGTGTCATAGACATTGGATCATGGGTATCCAAGTAGATACAATGTATCTAGAAGATGCAATGCATCTAGTCAATGGGTTATGGGTTAGGTCCATGGGTCATGGATAATACCCATTATGACTTATGCATGATATCATGCAAATGGGTCATGGGTTATGGATTATGCTCCACAGGTATGGGTTATGGACTTTGGGTTTTACCCAACTACATTCAATGTATTTAGTCAATGGGTCAAATACTTATACTTCTACCCATTCTATTACCCATTATAATACATACTAAGTATGTATATATCTACCCATTATGTAAACACTAGTTGTTCTACATATGTATTACTAAAACATGAAAGCACTATTAGTTGTTTAGTGTTTTATAGGAAAATGTAAGTGTGTTAGTAAACTATTGGCTCAAACTATTTACGTATTTTACATGTTTCGTTAAAATGATTTTATGTTTGTTATCGACAAAACATTAGAAGATCGTAAAATATAAATCAACGTTTTTACGGCTTGTTTGTATTAACAATCACGGTCATTATTTGGGTAACAGAGAGCACCAAATACATGAAAGTGTTTTAGGTTCGGTTTTCTGTTATGGATAAGCTCATAAGGTGTTTTGTTGTGGTGTTTGGTTATCATAGAACGGTTATGAGTGTAGCATGCAGTTGACACGGCTTCTGCCCATAAGTAATCAGAGAGTTTTGCATTTATCAACATCGTTCTTGCAGCTTCCACTAACGTACGGTTTCGTCTTTCGACAACTTCATTTTGTTCTGGTGTCCATGCAATTGATGTCTAATGCTCAATTCCCACTTTCTCATAGTATTATCGAAGAGTTTGGTTCACAAATTCAGTTCCTCTGTCTGTTCTGACTTGTCTAACCGTGTTACGGAGCTGAACTTGAATTTTCGTAAGAAAGGTGATGATCATTTGTGGAGCTTGATCTTTACTTCATAGAAAATAAACCCAAGTCCATCTTGAGTAGTCATCAAAAATTATGAGGATGTAACATTTGCCATTAATCGTCTGCACACGCATCGGGCCACACAAATACATGTGAAGAAGATGAAGAACATGCTGAGAGCTGTTTTCAACCTTCGAAGGAAAATGAGTACGAGTGCTTTTCCCTTGTTCACAAGTTGAGCATAAGTGATCTTTTGAATACCTGAACCATGGAAGACCTTCAACTAGTTTGTGTCGTGCAAGATTAGTTATGGTTTGAAAGTTCAAATGTGAAAGTCTTTTGTGCCACATCCATGATTTTGTAGATGTTGCCTTAGAAAGTAGACAGATGGGAGATGAAGCGATCATGTCTTGCATTGAGATTGTGTAAAGGCTTGAAGTGCGGTTTCCAGACATGAGATCGTTTCCTTGTAGATCATGAATGAAGCAAGTTTTCTCCCTAAAAGCAACTTCCAAATCACCATCACAAAACTGACCAACTAAGAAAAGATTGTGTCCAAGAACTTCAACATAATAAAACCTGCTAATTTCGATGTTCCCATTGATGTAGTTTCCGTAGCCCATGATAGCTGCGAAGTGATCATTCCTGAACCTGACAGTGCCAAAGAACTTTGAAACAAAGTTTGTAAGAAGTTTAAGATTGTCTATCATGTTCCGGGAACATCCGCTATCAACGATCCAAAGGATGATCTGTATCACCTGCAATACAGACAAACGACACAGGTGGAATAGAAGTAGAGGTGGAACCCGAAGAGTTAGAGGGTTCCATTACAGTTACAAATGAAACATACATGTTTATAATTTTGGGAATCCATTTAAATCCAGGTGTATTTAGTAACCATCTCTGCCAAGTCCAACTAGTTTGTGCTTTGGTCTTAGTGAACGCACTAGGTGATATTCTCTTCCTAAGAGGTGATGTGGGTTCTATGGGTACATCAATGATATTCGCAGAAACACTAGAAGGCGGTTTACCTAGCACAGACTTTGAAGCATTTGTGGGCCTAGAGGTAATTCCATTTCTATGTTTCCACTTACGAGATAAGATAGATTTAGCAACACAATCATCATGACAACCAGAAAACATGCTTTTACGACAAACAATACAAGATGCTTCAAACATAACATTCAAAGTACTTGAAGATTCAACATTCGTTACATCACTTTTTCCATTACACTTATCAAACACAATATCTAAAGTAGGTGCAACATGTGTTTTATTCAAAGTCCTAGCGTGTTCTTCTACTGCAGGGGTCTTTAATGATCTTCTTTTACGTTGCAACTTCCTATTCTTCCTGTTTGTGCTCTTAGGTTGTGAAGTGCTAACGCTAGGATTAGAGGCAACTACTCCTGTAGAAGTGGAAGGAAGCACATTAGTATCTTGAGGTTTGTCATTAGGCATGGTATCAATTTTAAACATTCCAGGTGCAACGACATTTGTGTTACTAGACTTATCACTCTCATATTTCCCCAATTTCTCTTTCAACTCAACGATAGTGTGTAACAATTCTTGGTTTTCAGAGTAAATGTTTCCATTAACATTTAAGACTTCACGAGTGTATGCAAGATGATCATCAAGATCTTTTGACGCTTTAGCACGTGTCTTTTTGAGCAAATTAAATATGACACCATATTCTGTTTTGACTTTTGCAATTTCTTGTTCATATTTAAAATTTGACACTTTAAAGACGTGTTTTCCTCATCCAGTCATTCGAGTTTTGGTTCAAAAGTTTTGTCACTCGACTGTTTGAGTTTGGTTTTCAAATCAAGTTCTCGATTATTACAATATTTTTGACACCATTGAAGACGACGTGTTACAATTGAAAGTTCGTTTAACAAACGCTTGTTTTTCAGCTTTCAAAGATTTGATTTGAGACACATTATCAACAATATCAACATTATCAACAGAATCAATTGAATTAACAGCAATATTATCAGAAGCATAAGCATCAGTATAATACAACACAAGTGATATGGTATCAGCACAGATAACATCTTCCAAGAGTCGATCGACATGGTTTCGAAAAATTTTGTTTTTCTTTTTGGTTTTCAAAGTCCATGCCTCTGTTGCATTGAAAATTGTTTTCAAGTGCCCAATCTCTTTCTGAAGATCCCGTTCCCAATATGTTTCACACATACGTAAATTTCGAAAATGGGGTAAAAGTTGTTTTTGAAAGATATCTCTTTGTTTTCGCGCATAAGGCGATTGAAAAGTTTCAACTTTTATTTCCGAATTTAGTTCAATTTCACGTTCCAAAAGATTAATGTCAGACTTGAATGTATCAGAATATTTAAGGATTTGACATCTTTCGGGTAATGGTGTGATTTCACTTAAAGAAGGTAAAGGACCATTAATTTGTGCAACTGGTTTGACGGGACCAACGTTAGAAGAGGACTCAGGAATTGGTTTGATAACCCAAGGTGTGTTTGTATTATCCTGTTGTTTAACAAAGGTTATGAGAGGTCCTTTTGAATAATCAAATGGTTTGTTATATTCAACTTTTTCCATTTTCAATCGACTCTCTTCTTCTGCATCGAATTCCTCTTCATGATTATACACAATGACACGCACAACAGATTCATCAAGCATGTGTTTGACACTATACAACTTTGGATGTGCATTGAATGCTCTATTGAAAAAACATGGTTTTTTATCAGCAAGATTTGGCCCATATCCATCTGGATTTAGCTTAAATGAAAAGTTTTGAATCGTTCTGATTGACTCACCATGTTTATAGACAACATTTTGAAACTCTTTGATTTTGTTTTGCAAATCGACAGTTTCAGATAGAGATCTATTCATTTCCTTGAAGTTTGTTTGTATTCAGAAAACTCTTTTTGACATGATAACAACTCAGACTTGGCTTTTTGAGTTTCCGAAGTAAGAGTGTTAACTTGTTATTTATGTTCAAAATTTTGTTGTTCTATTTGAGAAATAAATTCATTCTTGGAAACAACTAGATCACGTATCTGTTTTTCTAAAGATTGTTCGTTTTGGTATGACTTTGAAAAGGCGACTTCAAAACTATATTCACGTTTCTCTTTTGTTTCAAAAATTTTGAGTTGTACCTAATAGCATTCAATATCCTTAGTCAATAGTGCCACTTTTTCACAAAGATTATTATTAATCTCATTGCACTTTTCCAATTGAGATTGGGTGGTCTGAAATAAGGTCATGAGCTCTGGATCTGGATTAGACAAAGGCTCATTTTGTTCAACTTGAGTCTCAACATTTGCATCATTTAGATCCTCAAATGTAATCACGGGGTCAAGTTGATTATCAACGGTAACCGTAAGGTCATCTTGATCGTTAAATGTAACTACGTGATCCATTTGATTATCTTCGTGATGAGATGTAGATGGCTCATGTTGAACAATCTGTTCCTCGTCAGATGCAGATGCAGGCGGAGATATCAGATCATGTATAAGACATATGTTAGGATCCGATACCTGAGACAAGCCATCAATGTCATACACTAGGCCTGTATCACTCATGTGGAGCTCTTGCATGTTGGCCATCAATATTACAGCTGCGTAGTGATAAGGATTTAAAACATACACTTTTAAGGGGTCATTTAAGCCCTTAATAGACCACTTTTATATTCGTTACTGCTGAATTTCGTTCCTTTTCACTTTTCAGGTCTCTTGGAAGCAAAATGTTGGAATGAGGCATATTTGTACGAAAAGGAGTGAATATATGAAGAAAATGTCTAAGTCAAGATCGAAGACACTCAAGCTGCTGGAATTTCACCTGACGGCGTCACAATCAAAGGGCGACGCCATCCCTTTATACGAATTAAAATCTGTGACGGCTCAGTAGACTTTTTGCTAAAATACACCTAACGGCGTCAGGCTTTGAAGAGGAAGGGCGTCATGAAGACTTTTCATCCCAGACGGTCTAGATCCAGAATCAGAAGACGTCACTACTGTAGCCCGACGGCGTCACAACTACAACGTGACGTTGTCCCAACTATTACTTGGCCAATACAAAACCCTAATGACGGCGATCTGACAGCGTCCCACCTATAAGGCGACGCCGTCGCAAGTGTAAAATTATATATAGAAATTGAATTTTTAGAATTTTAGGAGGTAGACTTGTGGACTAAAAACCCTAAACATTTGTAGTCTGACTTGGACAGTATCTTAGGGTTCTCAAACCCTATTTTACATCAAGATAAGTGTTTTACTTCATTAATTTCATTATGTCTTCAATTGAATGTGTGTATGCTTGCTTGTTTAACATGTCCGGCTAAATTTCTTATATGTTTGCTTAAATCTATGAAACCTAGTTTTTAATTATTGATTGATTGTCTCTTATCTTAATTGTAATTGGCTTAGGAGTGCAATTAGACCATTGTTGTGTTTAAATGCTTGATTAATCTTTGTGAACCTTAGTTTATAAATCACTTAGTGGATTTCATAGGCTAAACATCCAAAGATAACCCTTAAAGTTAGTTTATGAATCCTAGAGAATTTCGTAGGTGATAACCTTAAGGTAATCTCAAAGAGTTAGGGAAAAAGGCACACCTACGACCTTAGAAAACACAACGCGTTAAGAATAAGGACGTGACAATTCAACCACCAATAAAAGATAACTAGGGAGTAATAGTATCTAGGTAAGCACATTTTTAATCAACATACGAGCACACATCAATAGACATAAGACTACCCATAGTTTAGATAATTAGATAGTAGAAGCAATCGGTAGAAGTACCACCCCCAAATCCAAACCCCGAGATTTTACCCTTAGCTTTCTAAAAAAATATAAAAAGATAAAAAGAATCTTCCTCAACCTCAACCTTAGCGTAGTACACTTCTTACTAGCATTCCTATTCCCCTAGAGAACGATATCAATACCCGAGGCTTACCCAATACTACACTACAACGATTAGGTTCACTGCCTAGGGTGTTGAAAAACTTTCTAGACGAAAAGGAAGTTCCTTTAACCCCGAACGCGCCTTGTACACACATCAAGTTTTTGGCGCCGATGTCGGGGAATAGAATAGCTAGTTAGATTTCTATCTCGTTTAGGTTCCCTTGCTTGATTCCTATCAAGTAAGGTTTTTTCTCATTTTTAGCTTCCTTGTAGTCTATCCCCCTTCTTCGTGACTTTGTTCGTAAACCCCATCACTCACCATGATTCGCATCTTTCGTCGTAGAAACTTTGCACTACCCGCTCCCAATCTCTCTCCCAATCGCAAAATAGAAAACGCAATCCCACAAAACCTTTCATCCGTTCACCACTTTGGAAATCACCTAGGGCATAATGAAATAAATTGGCAACAACATAGTCCTTTCTATGACTCGGATTCCGATGAAGAATTTGACTATGGTGAGGCACTTGATAACGGGGAGGTCATCGATGAAGTTAATTTTGAAATGAAAGAGGACCCCTCCCAATGTTTTGACCCTAGGTGTAGAATTGAGGTTGATGGCCCCTTTAACATGCAATTCCTTTGTAAAATAGGATTTGAAAGTTTTGACGCTAACTTGCACTCATTCTTACCTTTAAACTTAATCTCGAGAATCTATATAATAAAATTAAGGTGAATGAATTAGCCTATCAAGGGGACAATGTTGTTGATGCGGTCACTTACTTGGATGTGTTTGTTGGAAGTTTTGCCTATGTGGTTGAATTCATGGACTTAGAAGATTTAGGAGAATTCATTGATGGAAGCCGCACTCAAGTAATATTTGGAACATCCTTTAAGAGAATGACTAAGTTGAATGAACGGATGATTGATGGTTTAGTCACATTCTCTAATGGAGTTGAGGATTTTTTTCTATCAAATGCCCCGTACGCATCCTAGGTTTAAGCACAAAGATAGAGAGGCATGCAATCGGATGGCTCCCATTCTGATACTTAGTGAAAGAGACAAACAATGGGGACTTAGGCATACTTATAAAAAAAATGAAAAGTACTATAAAAAATGCCTAGAGTTAGAAGATGAGTACAAGAAAAGTGAGAGAACACTGGAATGGCTTAGATATGGACATGTAAGCGTGCACGAGACAACGTAGGAGCAAGACTTCGAGTCTAGCTACAAGACTCATAAATAAAGAAAAATGCTTCGTGGGAGGCAACCCATGCTTAATTGTTTGCTTGTTTGTGTGTCATATATCTTTTCATTATTGTATGTTCTCATGTTTGAATTTGTGGAAATGCTTTATTTTGTCTTTAACCTCGTCTTAATTACATATAAAGGTATTTTACAAAAAGGATAAGTGTAGGGAGGATTACACACATTTTTAAAAGAACGTGAACATGAGAACTACGATTATTGAAAATGACATATATGTATGTTTGTTAGAGTCAAATGCTTCTATCGAGTCATAATGAATGTTTTGCAGGAATTTTTCCAGATTCCAAAGGTGTAGTTTTTCCAAATTTTTTCCAGAAAAACGCAGCAGACTAGTTTTTGTCAGGTTAACCTGACAGCGTCAGGATTAGAACCTAACGACATCAGGAGGAGCATAAACAGCTTATAAAATTTCTCTCGTTTTCTGTGCTATTTATAAATCTTTGGAAATTCTCATGTCTTAATTTTCCAGAAAATCTTCAAACATCCATTCCACAAGCATTATATCCTAGTGTAGTTGAGTCATATATAGTTTTACCGCCGATTTTACGCGAAGGTTTCGACTTTTTTCTTAAAGTGTGCAGGTTTTATTTATCAAGAAGAAGAAACATAATATTGGAAGTAGCTTATCACGCATACATTCTTCTTGAGAAATAATTTAACCACTACTTCACACGGATCCTACCGAGCTAATCAGGGGAGAACTAGTTTCTTTCTCTTTTAATTATCTTTCATTATCATAACTTTGATACTTTTGGGGAACATTGGGGACAATGTTCAGTTTAAGCGTAGGGAGGGAGAATAAAACGGGATCTTTGAAACTATGCTTATCCTTGATTATTTGTCTTGTAATACTTCATTTGTGTAATAAGCTATGAGAAATATTTGTTAGGGCAATTTTAGCGCCAATTTTAAATTTTTTTATGACATGTACGAGTGGGACTTTAGTCTTAATAAAGCGTCTCATGGATAGGAGTTATATGACTAGCACAAAAACCGTTTACCACTCAAATTCCACCCCAAAAATATGAGGTTCGCCCTTAGATCTACAGGAATTAAAGCATTCACCTTTAATGCTTCGAGAGTGTACCGGTAGTATAATAGATTCTAGAACTTGTTTTTTGATGCATTCCGAGATCGCTAGTGAGACTACACTTGTGTAGTTAGGAATGACTAAATGATAAGAGGTGCTAGGATAACCCTTGTTTGATACCCGTATTATAATTAATTCTTCCACATCGGTCGAGTAATTACCCACACCCTTGCGATGTACTCATATTTAGTACACGATACCCCTAGTTAACCCCTCAGAGCCTATCCTTTTCGCGGTTCTCGTGATGTTTCGGTTTTCCGAAATATCAACGAAGAGCATTGTTTACAATCCACCCCCAAATGTACACCCAAATCGACTTAGCCTACCTTGTATGCACTCACCTTTAGTGCATTATTGTGGAATCCCAAACCTTGGATCTAGAACACTTAGCTTGTAAACATGTAGTTGCCTTGGATGGTTCCAAAACAACAATGAGAAACTTTGTTGTAGATACACACAAGTATGCGGAATCTACTTGAATGAACTTAGAAAATTAAAGTAAATACAAATGTAACACCAACAGCTTCAATATTATTAATGAATAATACGAGTACTCTCCTAGTACAAGTGTTTACAACCTTGAAGTTTTTCTTAAGACGGCTAGAGTATATATGTTTCTGACCTAGCTAGGATCTCCTTTTATACACTAAGGAGATCCTTTACAAAGATAACTATGTATTTAACGTATCATATATTCTATTGGTATAGAAGATATTCTGTTACAGACCATACACGAAATTCTTAATATAGAACAGTACAAACTCAACACTATCAGTACTAACTATTGAACTATCAGTACTAACTAGTTAATACTCTTCTAATACCACTATCAGTACTAACTCCAAAGCTATAAGTATTAAATCCATTTGTGAATTTCTTAACAATCCTCCCCTAAACTTGTGATTGGGTTTCTGAATCACAAGTTTCTTCAGTCTTAGAGGATTCTTCCAAACTTCACTTTCTTCTGCTAGGTCTTCTAGCTTGATCAAATATCTTCAGCAGCAACTCCTTGGCCATTTCAATAGCATTTCCCATCCTTAGCCCTGCATCCAACATTTGTAGAAGAGTCCTAAGTGCAAGTGGATATGTTCTTTCAACCAACATATATATATATATATCTGTTCCATAGCAAGTAGTAACAAGGTGCAGTCCACAAGAATCTAGCAAAGTCCAACTTAGGGCTTCATCACCAGGTTGAAACTTCCATTACTCTCCTGTTGGATCATGTTCAAAGATGTTATGAAGTTCATAAAGTAGCTCTAGATCCTTGTCATTATCTGGATCTTTGTTCTTGAACCTGTCTTTGACTAATTCCCACAGCTTAAGTAAATCTTCCCTGTCAATGATTGCAAACAGATCCACTAAGTACAAATAGGCACTTGTCCTTCCACCAGCTCTGTGAATCCTCCAATGCCTTTTTCCATCTTCATTATAGATATCCCAGTTGATGATTGGATATCTAGTGTTGATGGGTGATCGGTGCCAAACAGTCAAGTCTAAAAGACTGAAAACTGCTCAAACACCAATGCAATTAAGATCAGAGGAGTATAGGGTCTCCCCGGGTCGTTATGTCCCAGCGAGCTATGCAATGGATAAATCAACGTCTAGTAATCGAGAAGTTTGAACAGAAAAAGGATTATGAATGATATTATAACTACGAGAAAAGGCAACAAATTAAAAACGCCTTAAATGCAAATTAAAGAAAATTAAAAAGATAAAACCTATTAAATAAACGCTATCACTATATTTAAAGTGATGAACGTTTAAAACCTAAAACGTACGTTTAAATCAAAATCTACGCGACGTACAAAATAAAAAGTGAAACTAAATCAATATTAACCCTAAAAATATGAAAATGATGTTTCTACAATCCTAATGATATAAGAAAATATTTAGAAAAAGAAAATTATTTTTAAAACTAATTATCTAATTAAAAACTATTTTTAACTAATAATTAATTACCTAAAATATAAGAAAATAAGAAATTAAGCTAGAAAAATAAGATTAACACTTGGAAAAGTCTAAAATATCAAAATAGACTTTTCAAAACTATTTTTGTATTTTTGTGACTATTTTTCTATTTTCTATGGATTTTAAACTATTAAAAACTAATTAACTCACTAAAAATTACCAAATGATCTATGAAAAATCTAGAAAATTACTTTTTCTACTTTTTATATTTATCTAAGTCTAAGAAAAATGAAAATTTATTTTTTTGGAAACTTTTCTGAATTTTTTCTATTAAATGCTATTTAAAAAGTATTAAAAACTAATTAAAAATAGGAAAAATAGCAAAACAGCTTATAAAAATCTGAAAAATTCAGGGAAACTCTAAAATAATGATAAGAAGCTATGAAAATTAGAAAAACAGGTACTTGCTTGGAAGATTATGAAACTGCTATGATTTGAGCTTATGAATAAGCTCTTAAATAAGCTAAGTGAACCAAATAAGCAAACCACTGAATACAGAAGCACTGATATACTAATTGTGACCAAATGAAACTCAAATCAACAAGTTACAAGCACTGATTAACAGAATACCACAGATTTGATGTTTGTGAAATTAAGCTAAAACAGAAAATGGTGCTAACTTGCAAACTGAAAATAAGCACCCAAATAAGCTACAAACCTAAAACCAATTATCAAATATTGAACTAGACCTAGGTGACTACTGTTAACCAAAATACTAGCCTCTAACAAGCTATAACAAGCTTTGTACAAGCTTGAATAAATCTGAGAAAAAACACTCAGCTGACACTGAGTTGGTGCAGGGGAAATGGGGGTCACTATGAGCTTGTGCACAGGGTAATCCAGAAGGCAAAAGCTAAAACCAATTATGAGGGCTTAAAGACAACCAAGGATACTACTTGTAAACCAAAAACCAGGACCTAACAAGCCTTAATGAGTCCTATACAGACTCTGCAAAATCTGCAAAAATCCATTTTTTTTTGACACTTTGACTTTTTGAAATAATACACCAGTTTGACTTTCTTGAGGTTTGGATCAAATTTTAAGACTGATATTGATCTCTTATGATGTAATGAAGCTAGTACAACCTTTGTTTGTAACTTTTAAACACAAAATGAATGATTTGCCCTTTTAAAAATCCAACAGTTACCTGTTGGATTCAAATGAGATTGTTTTTGACTTTTTGGTGTTTTGCAGACAAGTATAAGACAGATATGGGTCTAATATCACTCAACAAACATGAACCAGCAATAGTTAACCACTGATTAGGCCTTCAATACAGAAAAGGTAGCAATACCAAACACCCTTTAAAAACTTGTTTTACTAGCTAAAATGATAGAGCAGCTGATTAAACAAGTACCAATGATCAAACTAGATTCTTCTAATCCTAATGACTACTTTGAGAACAGATTTTAGCTAATTAAAACTACAAATTCATATTATGCAAAAGATCATTGAAAGGGCTTACAAACTGTCCAAGGGCCACTATGGCCTGCCAACTGTGAAACAAGGAACACTACCCTATCAAATTCCACCCAATGCAACCATTTCAACCCATTTCCAAAGCTGAATCAACCCATTTCGTGTCTGCACCCATTTTAGCTCCAACTTTGACTTTTGTTGACCAGTGTTTAAGAGTTAGTGAATTGTAAATGTGACCCTATAATAAGCTTACTAAGCTAAATTTGAACTTGTTTGAGCTTGTAAATAAGCTTATTGAGGCTTATTTATAAGCTTTGGACTTTGCAAATTTCAACAGTGGACAGTAAAATGAAGAACTGAGCATTAACTTGGATTAAAGCTGGAATGAAGTTGTAATACACTTGAATGACTTGGTTTGATACAAATCAACTAGAAAATACAAGTGAAAACTAGTCTAAACAAAATAATTGACAAAACGACATACATTTAAGTAAAACTAAAACTACTACTCTTCATGCTTCCACTTGGCCTCCTTTTATGCTCCCAAGACTTTCTCTCACTCTTCTGAGGGTTTCCCAGCAACAATAAGAGCCGTTGATTGGCTAAAACTCATCTTGGCCCTTAATCTAGTTTTGGCGCCAAATCCTGTTTCGATATCTTGGACAGGGAAAGAAGGTGTAATTAATGAGGTGGGATGGGTAGGTGAGGTGGGGGAGACAATATGGTGGGTAGGGTTGTTTTAGGTGGCTGGAGGAGGCATGAGGAGGGGGGAGGTGGAGACATTGTTGTCGGGGAGACAGGACTAGGGGCGGTTTTTTGTTTATTTTAAACGTTGGGTTGGGTGGGTTGGTCGGGTTAAGGTTTTGGACCGGGTAAAGATTTTGGGCCAAAGGTGTTTATTTGGGCTTGGGTAAATATTTAGGTCCGATTGGTTTGTAGAGTCTTAATAAAACATAGGGACCAATTGTGTAATTCTTCAAAACCAAGGGACCAAACATGAAACTTATGAAAAGTGATCCAAGGGTTAGTTTTGCCAACATTTAATAGTCCAAGGTTTAGTTTTTGACATTTTTGAAATTCCCAAGGACTAAATTTGAACATTTTGGATTTTCAGGGACTAAATTGAAATTTTCTCAAAACTTTTAGATTTCTCACCAAAGGACTAAATATGACAATTTATGATTTTTAAAAGACCTTTGGTGACTTTTCTTTTGAATTTTGGCTCAGGGACTATTTTTGACAACTTTGTAAACTTGGGGGACTAAAACTGCAATTTTTGCAAATTTGATATGTTTTTCATCTGATTTTGATAATTTTGCATTTGAAACACATAAAACACTGATTTGTGATATTTTGATCATTTTGATGTGTTTCTGAGTGTTTTCAGATGAATTTGCAGTTTATTTTGGTATAAAAATGATGAGTATTTAGAGACTCATCAATGGGCTTTGAGTACAATGCTTCTTCAGGACCTTTAATCAGCATCATCCTGTTAAGCTCCTCTTCAGTGAGTCCACCTTCATCTTCATCATAGGATGTCAATCTTTTTGGAGCAGTTAAGGAAGCACCTTCTTCAGATGGTCTTTTGTAGCTTCCTATGGGCTGTGACCTTTCAAGAGTATCATCTGATTGCATAGGCCTGAATTTGAGAAATCTTCTTTGAACTGTATCAGTAAGTCTTTGGAGAGTCTCCTAGGACAGTTGATTCAGTTGCTTCAGTGTTCTCCTTTCTTCACCTGAATTCTTGATGTACTTGCAAAGATACATCTTCTGTTGACTCTTGGTAGCAGGCTTTGAATGCTTTTCAATCTCCCTTTGCTGCCTGAACTGACTCTACCTTCTAGCCAAAATTTCACTGAATAGCTGAGCTGCTTCATTAACACTTGTACCTTGATCTTGTTGCAGCTTCTGTTGTACCTCCTTGGTAGCTTCTACTTTGGCTCTCATATCATCCCATGTCTACCAGTCTTCAACAATCTTAGCCATCTTTTGATTTTCCTTCTTTGCAGCTTCTTCCTGTAACTCTTCCTCATCCCATTGTGCTGCAAGTGCCCTTGCATCTTCTTCATTAAGCCTATCAATTTCTGCTTTAGAGAGCTTCTTGTTCTTTGGCTCTTCTTCCAAAATACCCTTACATTTGTCTTTGGGGTCAATCTTTGGAGCTGAGGAGGTAGGTGATGCTGGGACACCTCCTTCTTTGATAACAACTCTCTTTTCCTTAGGCTTAGATGCTACTGACTTGGACTTCTTCCTTAAGTATAACACTAGAGGCTTCTTGTAAGTGAGAGAGATGGGGACAGTTTTCTTCAAGCTTTGTAGTCCCAGAACTACATTTTTCTCTCTTTCTTCTTCATCACTGTCTTCATGTGGAGTGGTAGTGATGGTGGTAGCCTCTGAAGTTGTCATTTGTTGTAAATCAGCAGCTACTTAAATGATAGGGCTTAGTACTGATTGCGAAACTCCAGAAGTACTAACCATAGTACTAAAAGTACTAACTACAACACTAACAGCACTAACTGGGATAGTACTGATAGTGCTTGTAGGAGTACTAAGTAATTCTTCAGCATCTATAGTGACCCGAACTTCCTCGTCTTTAGCAAAGAGGCTCTGAAATGCGGCACCACCTTGCCATTGACCAAATTCTTGTCTTCCTTGAATATCAGAACTCCTCCCCTGTTGGGCAGAATCTTCTGTGGAAGTACTTGATACCCTGAACTTGGTCTTTCTTTTCTTTGATGCAGTGACTGGAGAGTTTGCTGTAGTAGTCTTGGAGATAATTTTAACCTAATGCTCTAACTTCTTCATCTTCAGGAGCATCTTGGTATGGACTTTTGATGCAACTTTCTTAGTCTCCTCCAAAGCAATTTCCAGCCTGTTCACCTTTTGACAAAGAAACCTATACAATTCTATCATATCTTTGAGTGTCAAGCTGCCCTCACCACTTGTAATTGTGGTGCCTACTGAGAGAGGTGGGTCATTGGGCAATTGAGATGCACTCTCAGGCCTAGCCTGAGCAGATGCACCCCACTTTTAAGCCTTTTCCTGGGTCCACCCTGTGAGGGTTTGTAAGATATAGGATTTCATATATACATGTAAACTTTAATCATAGAAGCATATGGAGTGTTTAGAGAGAGAATGAGAGATGTTCTAGTAAGAGAAACACATAGAAGGTTAGATTGCAAAAATGAGCATCCAACCCTCTCCCTTGTGGGGAGAGGGCTATTTATACATAGAAGCACGCCCTCCTTCAGGCTGTGGATCAGGCATACAATGGGTAAAGACCCGTCCTTCCTCCACGGTGTTGCACTAGACTAAACTACGCTAATAACTAACTAACAACTAACGTAATAAATGATAGGTCTACGAGCTAACTTAAGCTAGATAATATTTTGGGGTGACCGATGCTTCACCATAGAATTTCCAATTCCTAACAATCTCCCCCTAAGGGAGGTCACCCCATGATTTACATTTCGCATCCTAGCATTCTTGTTAATCTTTAGTCTTGAGCTCGTAGACTTTACTTCATCAAAATATTCAATCTTTATGCATTCATGGCGATTTCATCATAGTCCAACTACTCTGTACATTGAGTGGAGGTTAAAGGGCTGATCCACATTTTGATGACCTTCAAGATTGTTGTGTTGCCCGCATATGATGTTGTGACAAATGGACTGACATGCTCACATTCTGGATCATGATTTCTTTTCATCAGAGTAGCGAAAGCTTTAGTTGATTCATGATATTTGCATCAGCGTAGCAGAAGCATGGAGTGAGAATATCAGAGTCATTGATGCACTAATCATGATTTCTTTTGAAATGAATGTGATGTGTGAGCATGCGGCTATGGATTGACCTCTCCATTCTGATCAGCTGCAAACGTTGGGTGTACCTACATACAACAGTTAGCAATAAAGCGCACGAAATTTTCTTTGATCACTTTCGTTGAATTGAGGTACACGGCCCACGGTTCCCCTTTGATCAGTACAAGTACTGCCTGTGATCAGGTATAATTTCGAAGAATCTCCTTGACAGGGTTTCGCAGCTGCTCTAGCTGTTCTCAAACCGGAACGTCTCAAAGAAGACAACACGGAGTGAGTGAACCAGCGAATTTGAGATTCACTAATTGATGAAAAATGATTTGAAAAACAATCATGTACTGCTTGAAATAAAGTGTTTTTGCAATACAACGAAGGTTTTAAGGAAATTCAATTATCAATCATAAACACCTCTTAATTTTGAAATATTAATACACAGTCGATGTGCTAGAGAAAAGAATTTTAAGCACAACGACCGGTTTTTCAAAGGTATCCGTCAATCCATATCCTGAACCAGGATTGATTCAAAATTATGAATCGCCCCATTGTTTCTGTTCAATTGTCACATGGTTGATCTATTAGATAGATCTCACATGCCACCTACCAAGAGCTTGTTTGATGTTGGCTCTAGAAGGCTTTCCATCTTCATTGTGAATATGTTTGCATATCACTCAGATGTTCTGGCAATACCACAAGGATAATGCGTAAGACTCTTAAATTATATTCTCTCTTTCCACATTGTGTGAAACAGAGAGTCTTCATTTATTGTGTCCTTAATGAGATTTATTGATGATCTCGTGGCTCTAGACTCAATAGTGCACATTTGGTTCCTATGCCGGAGACTAGGGAGAGGGTCTCCTTCTTCAATATCAACCATCTCTAAGAGAAAGTCGATAGATAACGTAGGTTCCCCTGTGAGAATGAAACAAGTCCTTTTAAGAGGAACTTGAGTAGCTTGGGAAGATGTAGTGTAGTGCGTCACTGGGTCCATGACGTTTTGTCTTCAATACCGGTGTTACCTAGGTAACAGCCAGTAGCATATGAATTAAACCCGGTTTCTGCCCTAATGTTGAATAAATGGAGGGCTATTTCTTTTCACCCTTTTTCACATTCAATTCTTTTTCATTCTTCAACCCCTTCAGTGCTTACCGAGACTTCATTACTAGAACCTTGTTGGGTTTATTCCAGCTCTAGCTCTATCTTAGTCCGCACTCTTCCCATATCTCACTTTACTCCTTTTTTACTCATACCTAAGGACTCTACACTATCTAGTGGATTGTCCCTGGGTAGATCCCTCCGGCTCTGGCGGGATCGTAGGAACGAATACCTAACCTAACCATCCTTATATCACCATACATAAAGTAAATTTGGTCGGTCTTTTTGGTATTGTTCATCAGCCATTGGAACCATTTGAAAATCAATCCAGGTACTTGTGATATATTATCAAAGCATTTTGTACCTGAATCGTTTTTGATATTTTAGAAAACGGCTCCCCCTCAACATGTGCATCGTATATTTGAAATTAGTTTGACACATGGAGGCAAGAGGAAGAATTCACTTCTTTGATAAATTATTTTCTAAAAATATCGACATTACTTTCCCGATCAAAATTAGTAATTTTCATACTTTGTTAAGAATATTTTAGGAAAGGATGTGGTTTTCAAAAGATTTGCACCCCCTCAACTTGTGCATATAATTTGTAAATTGTTTAGCACAAGGAGGGAAAGATCTTAGAAGCACTTTCACGAACATAAAGCAATGCGGAAACCATTAGAAAATCAATCAAGGTACTTTATGTTAAAACATGAAAATCTTTGTACCTTGAAAGTTTATTTTCTTTTTGAAATGCTCCCCCTCAATATATGCTTCGAGATTCGAAAAGAGTTTAGCACATATTAGAGAGCAATATGCATTTTTGAGACAAAAAAAAAGGTCACCTTATATCAGATTTCATACTTATATCACATTTTCTCCCCCGATCAAAAATTTCAAATCCTTTGAGATTTTGGATCTCAAGTGATTTAAATATGTAAGAAACAAAACTTGTTGGAGAAAAATGTGTCAGGTTTTAATTGATCTGAAGTGGACTATACCAAAGTTCCCTTTTAGACAACAAGGGAACAACAGTTCATAACCTACCACTACAATATACATATTAGTTATAATTGTTCATAGTACAATCACCACATTACATAGATCATAATACAAAACAAGACTATTACAGAAATATGTCTTCATTCAGTTCTTTGCAGTAGCTTGTAATGACCATCACGTATTCTGCCACCCACAAAGCTTTCAAGGCTGCGGAAGATCTTTCTCGTCTTAAGTCTTCGTCTGATCGCAGCAACAAACTCTTCACACCTCTTCAAATCCTGTTCAGACCAGAATTTGGTTTTATTCCACGGCTTCAAGTCAATTCTGATTTCCTTCACCCTTGAGTCGAATTCTTTTCAACCATCTTGAGTGTACCATCACTAAATTTGTAAAGCTCGCGCAGTCTTATTAACATTCTTGACCCGTATCTGTCAGTAAAGAGGACTGCTCTAGGGGTGTCAATCACTACATAGTCGTGGCGAAATTCATGTCCTTTGGCTTCCCATTGAGGTCTTGTAAGATTAACCTGAGTCTGATAGCTTTCTATGCCAAGTTGAAAATCACCAACTCTTTGTCGAATAACTAAGCCCCTGATCCAAAGATTGACAGCAGCAGAGAGAGCCTTCTTTTCACGAATAGGTAAATGGTCAAGATGTCCTTGGAGGTTCAAAAGATAGAGATCTTCAAAGTCATTTGGCATTAAATGTTTGAAGTCGTTTTCTTCTATAACATAATCTTTTAAGTCAGCTCTTCAAAGAACAATCTTGTTCAGGTACTCATAGCCATAGATTGAGAAGATCTCTAAACTGATAACACTTAGAATACGCAGCTTAGATCGAACAGCTCTGCGACTCTTTTCAGCTCCATGTCTATCAATGTAGAATTTCTTCTTCTTGAACCGCCAATGTGAAATGCCATATGAGGCAGAAATGTCATACACTTGTTCTGTGTCTGTCCAGAATTGATCTGGTACCATCTGTTCAAGACCCTAATCAGTGTAGGTAGCAGCTTTCATCTTCAAAATCGATAAAGCTGGTCTTCTTTTAGTAGTTCGAGCACATATATAATCCAAGTCATGGTTGAAGAAGAACTCAGATTGAATGGTCATTTGTCCAGGTTCACCACCGAGAGGAAGAGGGTTGTTCACATCAAACCGATTGATCTGCTCACTAACTTGATCATTCAGCATTTTATAGCATTCTTCCATCTGGTATTGAAGCTGATTAGCATCCAAGTGGAAGACTTTAATGATTTCAAACGCTGGGCCTTCAAGGTCTTTAGGAGAGATTGATGTAACTCCCTTCTTCTCACAATACCACTTCATAAAGCTTCCCATATCCCCTATGAAGTGAAGAAGAGAGTCTTGTGCTGGAGCTTCATAGTTAGAAATAATGGTTGTAGCCCAATTATTGTCAGGGTTTGTTGAATCAGACTCGGGAATGGACCATGAAGGTTCAGGAGTTTGATGTTTATCTTGGGTGAGCCAGCTTTGAGTCACGTCCTTTGAAGGTGCAACTCTAGACTTTTTGATGCGTTTACCCTCAATATAAGCTTCCAACCAATCTTCTTCTTCTGTAACTTTGGGGATGTGCTTGGTAGAAGCGTCTTCATCTTCTGATTCTGACTCTTGAGCAACGTAAGATTCTTCATTAAGCATTTGCTCTTTAGGAATAGAGGAGATGGTTGGTGTAAACCTGGAGTCAACGGTGGTCCATGCAGTAGAAGTCTTTTGAGATCCTTGACCGCTTGAACTTCCGGTTTGTTTCTGAGTATTAGGTGGAGGTGAAGGTGGGTTTGCCTTGGGAGTAGTGGCTGTACCGGAGGATCCACCCGCTCCAGATGTGCCTGCTCCACTAGTTGGAGGTGGAGGAGGTGGTGGTGACTTGGGGCCTCCAGACATATCCTTTGATTCCATCAGTACAGTCCTTCTTTTCTTCTTGGCCTCCCTTTCACGTACATCCTCTACAAACTGCTGATAATAATCATGCCTCATTGATTCCTCGAGAGCTTCGTATGATTTCTTATGAGTATTGTCCAGATGCTCTCCTGCGTCATACATTATTTCTAACAGGACTGATCTCATGTCAGATATTGGCAAGTCTTTAAATCGCTGAAGTAATGGAGCATTCATTGCCCATTCAACCGCATCCTTTACTTTTGCTTCTATTGCACTTGTTACAACCTCATCGAAGTTCAGATTCTCCAAATTTTTGAGATGACGATCAAGATTATTGACAGAGATAGGAAAGTGCTTCTCAATAGTTGCAATACGTATCATTGCCTCTTCGAGCAATTACTCAGTTGTTTTGACAGGAGGTGGTGAGGCAGGTAGAGTGGCAGCGTCACTGATTGTGACAACAGGTAATGAATCTTTCGCGGGTTTGGGTGGTGGAAGTGCGGTTGTATGAGCAGGTGTGATTGATGGAGTAGTAGCAGCAGTAGAGACCATTAGAGCAGACATCGTAGGAATGGTTGAAGAGTCTTGTTGAATAATGACTGAGAACATGGACTGAACTTCTTCCTTTTAATTAGTTTGCTTGTCTGACTCGAAGTCTGAGGGTCCATCTTTTAAGAATTGGTCACCGTATGTAAGATCAGGTTCAAAAGTTTTAAGTGATGACAACAAATCATCATTTCCCCCAACTTCCATATCATGCCTATTGGTGTCCATCTGTACAGACTCCGTTTCAAGCACAGGAACTTCTTCAGTAAAGGGAGTTGTCTCCTGGCTTTCTGCCTGTGTATCACTAGAAGCAGGGGATTCAACCGATGTATCTGCCACATCTTTTTCCATCCCATATTGTACTTGTGCAAAGGATGATACAACATCTCTTTTCTTGAGTTCAAACTTGGTAGTTGTTTTAGGAGGTGGTGAAGAGATTGTTAGTAGCATATGAGCAGCTTGTTCTGCTTCTCCTCCAGCAATTCCTTTACCTTTGTCTTGTGTGGCAGGATTGATTTGTCGTGGTGCTGGCTCTGGCTCTCTTATCACAACCCCTCCCACTGGTGGTCTCATGTTCAGGCTTTCCAGGGTTTGTTTAATACCTTGTTACAAAGCAGCCTCATCTTCATCAATCAACCTCATCTCACTTCCTAGAACCTTGGTTCCTTCATCATTACCTTTACCTGTGTCTCTCGTTCTCCTCTTTTGTATTTGTGAAGGAGATACATTAGATACAGAGCTATCGGGTCTCTTCTTTTTCTTAGGTAGGCTTGAGTAGGTGGACCCTGATTGTTTTGATTTTGATTGTGTGGGGGTGGAATTGGGTGTGTTAATACAAATAAGCCGTAAAAACGTTTATTTATATTTTACGATCTTCTAATGTTTTGTCGATAACAAAAGTAAAATCATATTAACGAAACAAATAAAATACGTAAATGGTTTGAACTAATAGTTTTATAACACACTTACGTTTTCACATAAAAACACTATAACAAGATTAAGTGATTTTATATTTTAGATACACATGTACAACAACTAGTGTTTACATATTGGCTTAACAAGTTTAAGTAACTCTATGAGTTAGATACATATGTACAACAACTAGTGTTTACATATTTGGTTAATACATACTTATATTAAGTACACTAAAATGGGTAAAAACAAGTATATACTAAAATGGGTAAAAGTAAGTATATACTAAAAAGATAAAAACTAGCAAATGGTTTTTGACCCATAACCCATGGTTTAATATATACCACTTACACAAGTTCAATGTATCCTTAAGGTACATTGTATCTAGATTGAAAACCATGGATCAACCCATAACCCATGACCCATGACCCATAATCCAAAATACCCATGGGCAAAGAGGAGCGGACCACGGATCCCTGGCTTTGTGCTAGCCGGATCCCAAGTGGAAGGGATCCGTGGGATTCGGGGATACAGTAGTGAATTTCCTCTATAAATAGAGAGCCATTTCTTCCTTTCTATGCACCCCTTTTATACACATACTTCCCCCAAGTATTCTAACCCTCTAACCTCATATCCAAGAGATCTATGTAGCTTTTCTCTTTTGTTTTTGTGTGATCTTGTAGATTCCTATTAGAGGAAAGATCACCACATCTTGAAGACGTGCAAGCTCAAGTCCATGAGTTGCCATGCTTCGTCATCATCAAGACAACGTAGGTTCTCTTGTTGATAGTTCTTCCTTTCTCCATAGATGTTGGGTTGAAGGCATTAGTGACGCATGCCGAAAGTGTCAAGATGAAAGCATTAGTGAAAGATGTTGATCATCCGCGTAAAAGCATTAGTGAAGAATGCTTAAGGTGTCAAGACGAAGGCATTAGTGAAGGATGCCAAGCGTTGTGTCAAAGGCATTAGTGAAGGATGCCGAAGAATCAAATCAAGTAGCATTTGAGAAGAATGCTTAGGTCGTATAATCGATGAGGTGCATCGTTATACATATAAGTGTTTATTTATTCACAAGGATGGTGATATCCTTGATGGTGTTGTAACAAGGAGTAGATCTCCTTGATAATAGGTGTTGTGTCGTGAAGGGTATTAGTTCCTCCATAATGGAACTAGGTGCTTAGCCTAGTACCTAATAAAGGGTAGGCGACGTTGTGATAGGATTAGTTCTCCTAAGGTGTGAAAGAACTCGGTGGTTAGCCTAGCACCGTATAAAGGGTAGGCGACATTGTGTTAGGTGTGGTTCGCCTTGGTATGAAAGAACTCGGTATTTAGCTTTGTACCGGAAAAAGGTTAAGCGACGTTGTGAAGGCTTCTCCGCCATAAGGAGTTGGTGTAGTGCTTACGAACTCTCGAGTAGGTGACTCGGGGAATGGAGTAGGGGAAGGAAGGTGTCCTTGTAGCCGAACCACTATAAATAACTTGTGTCGTGGTGATGTGCTTCTTACTCTTTATCTTTCATTATATGTTTATACTTCTATCCATCAACGTCCAACATAAACAATCAAATAGATTGACATAAGTTGATCTAAATATTTAAAAGGAAGTTTTAAATTGGTAAAACTATTCAACCCCCCCTTCTAGTTTTCCACAATTGGTACCAGAGCTTCGTAACCAAGTTTCTTAAAGTATATTGTACTTTAAAGACTTGATACGATCCGTGTATGTTTGAAAACTACAAAGAAGGATTTTTTTTCTTTGGATCATATTTTCTGTTAAAACATTTTGTTGGACATTGATAGATGATTCTAACAATATTCCGTTCTCGAGTAATTTTCATGCTAGAATTCTCCAAAATCTTCACTCAAAGATGAAGTCAACATTCAAGGAAGGATTCTTAAAGTAATCACAATTTAAGTACATCAAGTACAAAGGATTACTTTAAAAGCTCATGAAGTATCTTTGGTTTTATACCAAATCAAGAAGCATAAAGGTATGTTCTACTTTTCATTAGATAGGATACTTGAGTTCTATGTTTTTTTTTCACAATTACTACTTTGATTATTATAACACTAAGAGCGTTAGAAGTCTCTTTCGTTACTCTTCCACCTTTCTCGTCATAGGGAATAATTTTTTTACGCCGTCATCACATCCTCGATATGAGATTCATCAAAAGCCGTCATTCAAAAACAATCGTCATCTAAAACCTCCGAACCTTTTTTTTAGCTATTCCGTAAGCATACTACAAAAAGATTGTCAAACAACCTTTTTTTATGTTCTTAATAGCCGGATCCCTCTAGTTGTACTAGCCGGATCCCAAATACAAAGGATCCGGGGGAACCGTGGAACAGAACTCAGCCATACGCTTTCAAAAATCACCACTGATCTTTTTCCCTCTATTCTCATAACACAAAAACGACCAAGCTACTGCATCCATCCTCATTGGCTTTCATAACCTCAAAGTATTTCTTCCTTGAACACCATTGACCAACCATGCCCAAAGCTACTCAACAAGATCATCATGACACCGTCCACTATCTTACTCACTACTATCGTAAAAGGGGTCTGACCAAAACTAACCATAAAATTTTCAAAAGCCTCACAAAATGACTTATTCACGAAGGTCGTGTAATCAAGGAATGTTTCCTTGAAGATACCGACACTCGTCAAGTTTTCTCGACAATCAACTTTGATTGTGTTCTTGACATTGATGAACAAATTTGTCCGGTTTTCATTTTTGAGTTTTACAAAAGCTTTAGGATCATTAGAAACACCGATAATAGCATCTCAATCGCCTTTATCATCAACACACAAAACTTTACTCTTCCTCTCAACACTTTTGCTCAAATTCTTCGCATTCCTTGTGAAGGAATTTGTATGTACTCTCAAGATTGGGCAATTAACGCTCAAAACCTTGCACTTGATCCTAAGCCTCTTTACAACACTCCTCTCGACAATCCCGAAACCATTCGCGATACTATCTTTAAAGTTAGGACCGACCAATCCCGTTACGATCGTAACAAAAAGCTAATTCACCGTAATCCCTTTAAAATGGAACTTTTTGAAATGCATCCCATGTTTAGAAAATGGGAAGAAATTCTTAGGGAAAACATCATTAGCCTAGTTGGAAACAAAGATCATCCAAACGCATGCCTTGTGCAAATGATCTATTGTCTTATCCACCAAAGTCCATTTAATCTTGCCTATTACATGGTAAGGAGAATGGCTGGGGTATTCAAAGCTTCCAACATGGTACTCCCATATGGTATGCTCCTAACACGACTTTGTAAGTACGTTAGTGCATTGCAACCATCCCCTATCAACGATGACCATTACCTTTCCGATCACGTCATGGTACCCCTTACCAAACAACCATCCAAACGATTCATGATCAATGGAAAGAAACCCGAAGCTCTCTCGGACTCCTCGGCCGGAGAAGAAGAAGAAGAAGAAGAAGATGAGGAGGACATCGACCCCGTATCCAACATTAAATTGGACATTCTTGAATACCACGAACAACTTCCAACCATTCCAAACGAGACCGCGGAATACAAACAAATAAGAGGCATGATTCAAAACCTCGCCTACAATCTCACTAAGCCGTCAAAAAGAAAGAGGAAGAATTGACGAAAGAGACAATAGGATTGTGTTTATTTTTATTTATCTTATGTTTGAATGATTTCTTTTTAGCATTGTTGGTTTATGGAATTTTGGATATTGTTTCTGGTGCTATATGATGGCTTGCTTGTTTCTAATTGCTTGTTTCATAGATTTAATAGTGTAAAAAATCTGCACATCATTTTTTTGGTTCTGTGTTGATTCTGATCTGCAGATGCCGGATCCCTAGGATTAGCCTAGCCGGATCCTTCCCTTGAAGGAACCGTGGGATCCGTGTCATCAGATCAACAATGCAGCATTCAGCACATTAAAACTGCTTTCTAGATAACATCACATTAGCTTAGCATGTGTTTTTAGAACCCAACTAAGTTCACGTCAGGGATGAGAAAGGCTTAGACTCACTAAAGGCTTACTTACGACCTTAGTCTGATTCTATCATCACATCTAATACTAACCATACTTCCGCTTCAACTACTCACAAAATAAGTATCATCTCTCAAAGCACTTAGGAAAACAAGCTAACCAATTTTAGGAAATTGCTTTTAGTCTTCTATATCTCAAGGTAAGACAAAAAATTAGTTTTTCAATTCTTGAAATTTTTAAGAATTTTTCTTAATATCACCTCAAGCTAAAACTTGATCACTAGGATCATTTATTATGACTTGTCACCCTCATAACTCCTAGTGTCATCCTTGGACATCCATTGGTAGTTATCATGTTCCTTCCTTCTTCCATAAAAAGCAATCATGTGCACAAACACTTATTACTCATGATCATTTAAGTACCCTCTCTTCCTAAAGCACTTAGGAGAGCTGAAACACCCAAAACAAGATAGGCTTTAGCTTCTAAAAACCCCATTTCAAATTTGTCATAACTGCTGAGAGCCGGATCCCTAGGAATAGCCTAGACGGATCCCTCCAAGGAGGGAACCGTGGGATCCGGATGACAGTATATGTCTAACATTGCTAACCCAAACACTCCATCTCATCTTAAATGAGTTCCTAGATCAGTGAAACTCTGAATTTCAACCTTGTGCATGTCAATCATCACATTTCCAAGAACATTAGTGGATTAAGTCTTAAATACTAATTGCCGAGATCTTCTCCTTATTAACCACATTGCCTAGAAACATTTTAGTCATCAAACACTAAACATCATTGCTTATGGTTGAGATCTCCAACATCTAGAGACTTCAAAATTAAGTCAAAACCTCGAAACCCATTAATAATAATGATCTCACCTAAACTCTGTCTGAATATCCGGATCCCTGGTCTTTAACCAGACGGATCCCTGCTGAGAGGGATCCGCGGGATCCGTAGCTGCAGAGAGCTTAAACCAGCTCCATGTTTGAATTCAAATCACCTTTTAGGTCTCCAACCACCTTTAGCATTCATTGATTATCCTCATAGAACTTATCAAAACCTCAAAAGCATGCCTAACCTTTCAAATGGCCAAGAATTTAATTTTCTAATTCATATCATCCTTTATAAACCAAACAACCTTAGAGTTAAGGTACCACTCTCAAATCACATCTCATAATCAACAACTAAAAGAATTCTTACTAGCATCATCACTATGACTAAAGCTCCTAGTGCTAACCCATCCACTCAAGAACCACCCAAGAATCTTGCTAGAATCATGCATGAAGTTTCCTCAACCAAATCACCTTCGGGCAAATCCACCAAAACTAGGATCTCTCCCACACTAAGAAAACCAATCAAACCTATTCACAAGAAGAGTGCTTCCACTAGGACTTCATCACTTAAATCTACTAAACCTTCCACAACTCAACCTACCTCACTAGTACCTAAAGCCACCATAAAGTCATTTGAAGATCCTCAACCCACTCCACTTGAACCTCCACTTCAAGGCCATGACTATGAGTGCGACCATTGCAAACATGTTGAGAGAATGAAACATGAATTAGATGTACTAATACATGAGCTTCAAGCTCAAACTGAGAATGCTTAGGAAACCTTTCTCATCCTTGATCTTCAATAAGCTTTTAGTCAAATCTTAAGTTTGGAGTAACTTATTAACCTTAATAGCATCTATTTGGCTTATTCATTCTCTTAGTTTTTAGAGATTTGGTTGTGTATCTCTTTGTTTTATTGAATGAATACTTTTATGCCATGACTATTATGTGTGTTGTGCTTGTTATATTGTACTTTTATCTCATTCCCTCAAGATGCACTCCTTGACATTTCTTCACTGCTGAAGAAACTGGAACAGATAGCCGGATCCCTTCCTGTTAACTAGACGGATCCCTCCTTGAAGGGAACCGTGGGATCCGTGGTACAGAAGCACAAATTTCAACTAACTTGAGTCTCTTTTGCAGGAAATTATGCACTATACTCTTGTTTTTCTAACCTTTACTTTGTAGATTTTCAAAATAACACATGAAGTTTTTGACACCACAAAAAGCTAGGGGGAGCTTAGTGTCAAACAATATTGCAAAATCATTTGCAATTTAATCCATTTTTGGATTACACTTCATGATACCCCATTGCAACTTTGCAATATTCGAGGGGGAGCACCTTTTCGTCACTTAGACGAACAATTTGCAAAATTAATTGCAAACACAAGTAGCTTATTTACATTATGTCCTTGACGCCCTCTTTCAAAGGGATGGACTCGTCAAGGGGGAGTTAAGACGAGTACCATTCCCGTCACTTGCTCTCATTACATCTTTTATAATTTTTCTTATAAAAATTGTGTTAGTTTCTTCAAACACTTTTTGTTTCGACAAAAAGAGGGAGAAGAAAGTAAAAACTACAAATTCAAACGTTTACGAATTTTAGCTTTTCCTTAAAATAATTTTATGTTTTGTCATCAACAAAAAGGTGGAGATTGTTAATACAAATAAGCCGTAAAAACGTTTATTTATATTTTACGATCTTCTAATCTTTTGTCGATAACAAAAGTAAAATCATATTAACGAAACAAATAAAATACGTAAATGGTTTGAACTAATAGTTTTATAACACACTTACGTTTTCACATAAAAACACTATAACAAGATTAAGTGATTTTATATTTTAGATACACATGTACAACAACTAGTGTTTACATATTGGCTTAACAAGTTTAAGTAACTCTATGAGTTAGATACATATGTACAACAACTAGTGTTTACATATTGGGTTAATACATACTTATATTAAGTACACTAAAATGGGTAAAAACAAGTATATACTAAAATGGGTAAAAGTAAGTATATACTAAAAAGATAAAAACTAGCAAATGGTTTTTGACCCATAACCCATGGTTTTATATATACCACTTACACAAGTTCAATGTATCCTTAAGGTACATTGTATCTAGATTGAAAACCATGGATCAACCCATAACCCATGACCCATGACCCATAATCCAAAATACCCATGGGCAAAGAGGAGCGGACCACGGATCCCTGGCTTTGTGCTAGCCGGATCCCAAGTGGAAGGGATCCGTGGGATCCGGGGATACAGTAGTGAATTTCCTCTATAAATAGAGAGCCATTTCTTCCTTTCTATGCACCCCTTTTATACACATACTTCCCCCAAGTATTCTAACCCTCTAACCTCATATCCAAGAGATCTATGTAGCTTTTCTCTTTTGTTTTTGTGTGATCTTGTAGATTCCTAATAGAGGAAAGATCACCACATCTTGAAGATGTGCAAGCTCAAGTCCATGAGTTGCCATGCTTCGTCATCATCAAGACAACGTAGGTTCTCTTGTTGATAGTTCTTCCTTTCTCCATAGATGTTGGGTTGAAGGCATTAGTGAAGCATGCCGAAAGTGTCAAGATGAAAGCATTAGTGAAAGATGCTGATCATCCGCATAAAAGCATTAGTGAAGAATGCTTAAGGTGTCAAGACTAAGGCATTAGTAAAGGATGCCAAGCGTTGTGTCAAAGGCATTAGTGAAGGATGCCGAAGAATCAAATCAAGTAGCATTTGAGAAGAATGCTTAGGTCGTATAATCGATGAGGTGCATCGTTATACATATAAGTGTTTATTTATTCACAAGGATGGTGATATCCTTGATGGTGTTGTAACAAGGAGTAGATCTCCTTGATAATAGGTGTTGTGTCGTGAATAGTTCCTCCATAATGGAACTAGGTGCTTAGCCTAGTACCTAATAAAGGGTAGGCGACGTTGTGATAGGATTAGTTCTCCTAAGGTGTAAAAGAACTCGGTGGTTAGCCTAGCACCGTATAAAGGGTAGGCGACATTGTGTTAGGTGTGGTTCGCCTTGGTGTGAAAGAACTCGGTATTTAGCTTTGTACCGGAAAAAGGTTAAGCGACGTTGTGAAGGCTTCTCCGCCATAAGGAGTTGGTGTAGTGCTTACGAACTCTCGAGTAGGTGACTCGGGGAGTGGAGTAGGGCAAGGAAGGTGTCCTTGTAGCCGAACCACTATAAATAACTTGTGTCGTGGTGATGTGCTTCTTACTCTTTATCTTTCATTATATGTTTATACTTCTATCCATCAACGTCCAACATAAACAATCAAATAGATTGACATAAGTCGATCTAAATATTTAAAAGGAAGTTTTAAATTGGTAAAACTATTCAACCCCCCCTTCTAGTTTTCCACAGGGTGTGTCATCAGCGGTTGTGGCAGAGGCTTTCTTTACATATCTTTTGAAATAATCAGCATTCTTGATTCTTTCATTAAGAAAGCTTCAGGAACAGGCATTCCAAAGATCTCCTTGTCATGTTATCTGGCAATATATTTAATATTGCCAAGAACGAATTCATCGCTGGCTTCATGCAGGGCTGACTCGCTTCGTGGGTTGAACTGGTGAGTTTGTTGCAGATGATGGATATTGAGTTTTGAGAACCTGATGCTGGGAATCACTCGTTTACCAAGACCTTTTCTTCCTTTGACTTTATTCTCAAAGTTAATTCTATCGGTGATAAATGTGTCTAAGGACAAGATGAATTCTTCCCAAATAAGTTCAGCGAAGTCGATATTTTTCCCTTTGACTATTCCCCACAGTATTTGCATTATGGGAGCTCGTACTATGTCTGTCCCTGACATTTTACCGGTTAGGCATAGATTGAGAATCGTTACGATTGATCTCCATGGTTGATATATTTCAGCATTGATGAGTGATGAAATCTTGGTTAGTCTTTCCGGGTATCCCAATTCATCGACGAAGTATAAAATTTCTTGAGTGGAGGGTGGAGTGATGAACTTGTTGGAAGGGTCTCTTGGTGTGATCTGAAGAGCATCCCTGAGCGTTTCAACTTAGATGTCATACCATTTGTCTTCAAGTTTACACGAGTATGTATCCGATATCTTATCCCACGTAATAGTTTTCCAGAATTGCTGAAGATAAATGGAGGGAATTGTGCAACGCTTGGTTAAGGCATTAAAGAAGTTGGTCTCCTTCAAGATGTCGATAGGCAATCGGTAAGTTGGATTTTGTTGCCCTCTATCCACACCTAAATAGCAGTTGCTCTTCGCAATTGAAACCCATTCCGCACGTGGAAGTAATTCTTCATCAGTTAGAGTGACAATTGGTGCAGAGGCAGCAAGTATATCAGAGGATGTGGTGTCAGCCATTGAAATCTGATAGTTACACATACAACAAAAACCATATCCAGGAAATTTGTTAGGTTAAGACACTGATATCCCTTATGACCAATTCATATCCCAACATATAGAGAACGAAGAAAGTTGGATATGACAAATATGGGGACATAGGATGCACATCTCAGAAAAATGTAATCAGTATGCAGAAACTTATAAGTGCAGGATAAATTGAGAGAGGACATCAAAAAGATAATACCACAAGCAAAATTGACAAAATGTATGTTAACTCGCAAACTGCAACTCGCTTTGGAACAACAATTTGAGCAACTCGCATAACTCAACACGCATAGGTAACAATTAGCTAACAACTCGCATACGTCAAAACATATGAGGAAAGTCGCATATGGCAACTCGCATCCATCAACACGCTATGGTCAAAGTATGATCAACACGCATAGTGTAACTCGCATAGGACAAAGTACGTGATAACTCGCATACATCAAAATGTATGTGACAAGTCGCATATAGCAACTCGCATAGATTGACAGGTAAGAGGCAACTCGCATACACCAACTAATCATGCAACTCGCATATAGCAACTCGCTTACAGGAATGTCATAAGGCAACTCGCATATAAGCAACTATGGGGAACTCGCTAAGAAGAACACAAGATAAATGACCCAACTATATATCAAACACATGATAATTAACATACGGATAAGTCACAAACTTAAACAGATCATTCTTCAAAGAACCTAAACACAAATCCTATCAAAACATCATACGAGACGCAACACGCATCAAATAGATAAACAAATTAGATCATACAAACCGCCTATCTCAGATCATGATATAGACAGCCCTAAGCAATGTCATCTAAGACTAAATTAAATTTCATTAATCAAAGAGATTCAAACCTAGAAACTGTAATTTTTTGATCGAGTCGATTAGGATATGACAAAATCTGCACGATGGGATAGGGTTAGATATGGTTCAAGTACAAATCATGATAGAGTTATGATAAGCAAGATCACATAGCAAAAACCTACCACACAATTACCGATTAGTTAACTCGCATGTATGAGAGTTGAGAGAGAAAGTGTATTTCTAAAAAAGTTTGACTGATAAGTATGTGTGTTAACCATGACATAACACGCATACATAATTATATAGTTAAAGCGGGTTGACACATTTAGTCCCTATACTTAGCAACTCGCATACTTGACCAAAGGGGGCAACACGCATGCATAAACTAGTTTGGTCAACTCGCAATATGTCAACACGCATGGACCAAATAAACAACACGCATTCTATCAATTCGCATGAGCTATAATAGCAACTCGCATATTGTAAAATCATAACAAAGATTGATTAGCTAAAGAGACAGTCATATCAGTTCAGAATTTATACAGTTAAACAACTTAAGTCACACCACCAAGAATCATAAAATAACACCACATAGCAAGTAACAACCAGACCACACAATTAAGAAAGCAGATACATGCAACCTAAATGATCATGAAAAATCAAACCCAAGTACTAAATCACAACTGAAGGTGCACAATACTCCCCCTCAATCAATGATACGGGATAGAATGTAATCATTGATTGATTCAGTAACTTGACCGTGGGTCTATGAGAGCTTAAGTGTGTGATTGTTAAGACGAGTAAAGCTAAAGATTATGAAGACTCTGTTCGAACTTCATCTAAAGCCCCGTGTCATTGTTGAATGACATTTCTAGGACCGTAGATGTTATCGATGACAGAAATTTGTAAAAACGAGTGTAATAATTAATTAATTAATTAATTAATTTTTTTTTAGATGTATAAAAAATTTGTACAAGGCTTAATGAGAACGAGTCCTGAAAAGAGGTGATCAGGTGTCAGAGTACGAGGTACATCAATTTTGACATGCTACAGTTCCAGAGTGAGCAGTCTTCATTTCTGTTGGAAACCAGGTCATGATGTTCATGAATGAATTGAGCATTGTACCTGAAAAAGACTGAGCACACTTTGCACTAATGGCACATGTAGTATTGCAAATAGGTGGGTTAGTGACAGGTGTATCCTCATTTTTTGATGTAGTACAATCAGGTCTAGGAGTATCATTGATAAAAATCATTTTAAGTCCAACATTCTTGAAGATTTTACCTGTGGGCATCCACTTAAGACAAGATCTAGGTGAGTAAGTCCGTTTGGTACCTGTGAACTTAAATAGTCTACCAGTAGGAATCCACTTAAAACAACTGCTAGCAGAGTTAGATGAAGCCAAATCCCTGTTTTGAACATTGGTCCTCTTGCAATTAATTTGTTTCTTAGGGGATTGGTCAGCCATTCGATGCATCTTATATGGACTAGATGAGCTCCTTATATTCATGAGCTTAGAGTTTTGAACATTCAGCTGGGGATTGTTATTCATCATATCTGAATGAATTAGTGAAGTGACTGGTTTTGACAAAACTATATTCTCATCAACTTGGGAGGCAAGCTTAGATTTAGAGGATTTACATCTTTCTGTCTTAAATGCATTTGGCTGCCGAACTACAGCTCGTACTGTATTTTTAAGTGCAATTGGCTTCCCCAAGGTCGATGGTTTTGTAAACTTAGTGTTCACACTATTTCCAATGGTTTTCCTAAGCTCATTTTTTAAGGCAACTATGGTGAAGCTTTTATCCTGAATTTGGGCTTTGAGGGCATCAATGTCTGCCAACAAGGAGTTAGTTTGATCTAACAGCTTAGAATTGTTCTCTAATAAGTTCTTCCTTAAGGACTCATTTTCCCTTAATATCTTGGTCACACATAAAGCTAATTCATCATTCCTCGATTTAATAGGATCACTCATCTCATAGTTAAGATTATTCATATCTTTATAATAATTCTTATGCAGATCTGAGAGTTGTATTTTCAGATTACATATGGTTGAGTCTTTGTCCTGAATCTGTGATTTTAACTGGTTAAGTTAAAAAAACTCTTGAAATTCTGGGAATTCCAGATTTATGCAAGGTTTTGTAGCAAGAAAACTTTCTTCCTTTTGTTGTATTGCAATTTCTAAAGAAATGCAGTGTTCTAGACTCAAACTCAACCAGGGAACATTCATCCGAATCATGTTCAGTCTTAAAATCAGTTTGTTTAGGTATAATAGCAGATGCATAATGTTGAACTGTTAAGGGTACCTCATCAGTTGACAACAGTTCATCCACTGGTCTTACATGTGTATCCACATCAGGAGTTACCAAACCGCTGGTTACTTCATTCACAGTTGTATCTGATATTCTACATTTAGCAACACTCGTCCTTGCAACTGAAATATTACCCAAAGTTTCACCACTATCTTCAAATTACACTTGACACTCATTCACGAAATCATCTTTTTGAGCAGCTTCCTCAATGAACTTTTTCACATTATCCATTAGTCGGATAAATGTATCGATGAACTCCTGAATTTCCATTCCAGTATGTTTCTTGAAAGAAATTCCAGTTGAGTGTTGATCGAAGTCTGTGGAATATTCCCCATTGATAAATGGCTGGAATTGGTTGTGGATTACCTGAAGTGCAGCATTGGAATCATCATTCGGTGCCTTCTTTTTGGTAAGTTAAAGCTTCAATAATTCTAAGTTCGTCAGCAAGGTTCTCGTAAATGTAGATAAGCCCTGACGGAAAAGAGCACTGCATGTTCGATCCACAATAGTAGATAAGAGCTGTAAGAGATGAGAGTGGAGTAGTTGATATGGCTCAAGGCTGCATTCCATTCGTAAGGCATTTTGCAGCATAAGCTGGTGTAATTTCTTGTGATTTGAATCAGAGTACGAGGTGTTTTGATCATCATTGTTTAAATCTGTTAAGGAAAGGCTTTCTTAGTAGTACGTACTTTGTTTGCAGTCCACTGAGTCATATAGTTTGAGCACATTGGAAATTAATGGATCACTGGTGTACTCCTTGAGTGTCAGAGTTTACGGGATTTTATTATTCTTTGATTAAACCTGGAAATGATTCTTTCACGGGATTTTACTAAACCAAAGGAACAACCGTAAAACGTAGCACGAAGAAATGACAAGTCTCAATAGACAAGTTGCTAAATAGTCAATTCGCTTAGGTATCAACTCGCTAAACTGTCAACTCGCTTACAAGATAAGTCGCTTAAAACTCAAGTCGCTTAAAGAAACAACTCGCTTAAAACCCAAGTCGCATAGAGAGTCAACTCGCTAAATAGCAAAGTCGCATAAACCAACTCGCTGCCAATACAACTCGCTTAATAGCCAAGTCGCTTTAGAACTCAAGTCGCTTGAAGAATCAACTCGCTTAATAGCCAAGTCGCATAAACCAACTCGCTTCCAATAACAAAGTAACTCGCTTCCAAATAACAAAGTAACTCGCTTCGAAGAAACGTTTTACCGTGGCCCAACTCGCTAAGTACAATATTCAAAAACAACCACTTTAACACTAAAAAACAGCCCAACTATGATGATTTAAGCCTTCCAATTCAAAACCTAAGCACATATGATGATCCTAAACACAAAAGTACTATCAAAATTCAAACTTTAACACAAGAAATTGACCAATTGATTCAAACTCTTCTAAACACTTATAACCCCAAAAACCTTATGAAATCCACCAAAACAAAGAGCATGAAAGATGAGTGATCAAACCATGGCTCTTGATACCAATTGTAAGATATAGGATTTCATAAATGCATGTAAACTTTAATCATAGACGCATATGGAGTGTTTAGAGAGAGAATGAGAGATGTTCTAGTGAGAGAAACACATAGAAGGTTAGATTGCAAAAATGAACATCCAACCCTCTCCCTTGTGGGGAGAGGGCTATTTATACATAGAAGCACGCCCTCCTTTGGGCTGTGGATCAGGCATACAATGGTTAAAGACCCATCCTTCCTCCACGATGTTGCCCTAGACTAAACTACGCTAATAACTAACTAACAACTAACGTAATAAATGATAGGTCTACGAGCTAACTTAAGCTAGATAATATTTTGGGGTGACCGATGCTTCACCATAGAATTTCCAATTCCTAACAGGGTTGCTCACTAGGTGTTGGCATGGGTTGGGTCTTAGGTATGTTACCACTGTCCTCACCAGCCTCTAAGCTTGGTGGAGTAGTGGCAGCCCTAACCATTCTATCTCCTGCATCATCTGAGATCGGCCCATCTGGTTCAATGTGAGGAGGAGAATGGGGCTAAGTTGTCCCACTCTCCTGTCTGGTATGTCTACTGGTTGATGATTGTTGTTGAGTTGAAGAATGATCACCATCTGTGGGTGTATGTTGGGAGCCATCTGTGCTTGATGGTCCTTCACCCTCTGCAAGTTGCATGCTAGAAAATAAAGGCACTACAACCCCACTATATCCTACCACAGCCCTTAACATATTAGAAAACACTTTGGCTGTGGGTAGTTTTGATGGATAAACATTTTTGTGAGGCTGCAAGTTTTGTTTCTAAAGATCCAAAAATAATTGAATGAACCTGGGATACATCAGAAACTTAGTTTTGCTAATAGCATTTTTAAGCATACCCTCAAAGATATAATTTGAAAAGTTGAATACCCTGCATGTTGCAAGGCAGATCAAGGATGTGGCTATGTTTGTGGGGAAAGCATCCCAGCCGGTCCTTTTGTGAGTCAAAAAATGTAAGAGGGTATAAATTAGGAACCTCCATTGTGGGGAAAATTGACTTTTATGAAAGTTAAAGGTGTTGTCATGTCTATACCCCATCAAAGAAAGTTTTTCAATTATGTCAGTGGCTGGCAAAGTGCTAATACCTTCAACATCCGTAAGATGAAGATGTTCTCTTAGAGAAGCTTCAGTAATAACAATTTGGATGCCATCCACTGTTCGAATTAACTGTTGGACCCCTTCATCAGTTTTTGAGACAATAGCAGTTTGCCAAAACTTTCTGACAGGGGTACATAAGATAATAGGGTTTAAAAGTAAAGCAAACCTTATTCTGCTTCTATTGAGGAAGGCTACTATCTCTGTGAACTCTTCATTGCCTTATGGTAAATCCAAGCACGCCACCATGTTGTGCTTATCGACAAAATCAAGAGGAGCCATTAGGAATAAGAGTTAGGGTTTTTAAAGTGGGATTTCATCGCAAAAGTCTTTAGAGAATTTTGGTGAAATCAATTGAAAAGTTATGAAATATATAGAGAATTGGAGAGTTTTGATTGGACCGCCTTGTAAATATTTTTGGTAACAAGTAAAGAGAAACCAATTATGAAACCCTTATATAAAGAAACAGGCGGTAACAACTCAATTTGCAAAAGTAATCATTGCATAACAAACTTTTGGAAGTCATAATACTGAAACCCATCAGTATTATCTCATAGGTTGGACATCATAATACTAAAACTCCATTTTGAAGGGATTAAGTGTGGTGACAGACACTTAATCAAGGTCGGCCTTACATGGCCTCTGGTTTGGTGAAAACCAATGGTGTCAGTGATGAGCACTGCCTGTGATGGATAGTCCCATTAAAAAGGCCTTCCTGACAGTGTTTCCAGCTCGTGGCAGGTGTTGCCTCCAACACAAGTGTTGGATTCACGGTTGCTCGTTGTTCTCTAAGCCAGATGCCCTTGGGCTAGTCACACTATTTGTAAACAGATAGAATAGAAAAGAGTGGGTTAGTGCAGAATGAACCTAACTAACTGAAACCATCAATTCATGTTCATTTTACCACAAGATGCCACATAATGCTTTGGCATCACACAATTCAGAGTTACAGCAGTTCCAACATGTGGTTGCATCAGAATGAACATAGGGGAGTGAACCATATTTGCTGTAACAGTCAGTCACCAAATCACATCCATACTGCTTGTGCTATGCGTGAAAAGTTAGTTCAAAACCAAGAAAACACAGTCCAAGATATTTTCTTGACAATCCGTATTAACTTTACACTAGCAATATTAACTAGATAACAATCAGTACTAACCACCAGTTTACAAAACTTTACAAAATAGAGAGAGATAAGACATATTATGGATGAAGCATCCCAATACTTGTGACCAAGTACTGAAACCATCCCAATTCAAATGCTTTTGTTAAAAGATCTGCAACATTAAACTCAGTATCAATCCGATCAACCTGGATGAGTTTCTTTTCATTACAGTCCCTTATAAAGTGATTTCTTATCTCAATATGTTTAGTTTTAGAATGAGCAACTGGATTTTTTATAATGCATATAGTACTGTTGTTATCTATGTAAATGGCAGTGCCCATAAAATTATACCCATAATCAAGCATCTAATTTTGAATCCAGAGGACTTGACAACATCAACTTGCAGCAGCTACATACCCAGCCTTAGTTGTAGAGTTTGCCACAATGCTTTGCTTCTTGCACTGCCATGAAATCAACCTATCACGAAGATACTGACATCCTCCTATGGTTGACTTCCTATCAAGACTTGCCCCAGCATAGTCACTATCAAAGTAAGCTACCAGATCAAAGGGAGAATCCTTAGGATACCAAAGACCTAGGTGAGCATGGCCTTTTAGATATCTAAAGATTCTTTTAACAGCATGCATGTGAGAAAGCTTTGGAGAGACTTGGAATCTTGCACAGGCATACACTGCAAACATAATATCTGGTCTGGAGGCAGTCAAATACATCAATGATCTAATCATTGACCTGTAGAGGTGCTGATCAACCTCTTCACCATCAGCATCTGGAATTAGTGGCTTATTATGCTCCATAGTAGTGCTTGCAATCTTTGTATTTTCATAGCAAACTTCACCAACATCTCCTTGACATACTTATCCTGACTGATAATATGCCATCTGTCTTCTGCTTGACCTGTAGCCCAAAAAAGAATGTGAGTTCTCCCCTAGAACTCATCTAAAACCTATCATGCATCAATGTTTCAAACTCTCTGCACAGATCCTGCTTGGTTGAGCCAAAAATAATGTCATCAACATAGATCTGAACCAACATGATATCATTCTTCATATTCTTGATGAATAGAGTCTGATCAATCTTCCCTCTTCTGAAGCCATTGCCCAAAAGATACTTGGCCAAAGTTTCATACCAAGCTCTTGGGGCCTTATGCAGACCATAGAGTTCCTTTTGAACCCTGTATACTTTGTCAAGAAAGTTGGGATCTTCAAAGCCTGGAGGTTGACAAACATATACCTCCTCCTCAAGCTTTCCATAGAGGAAAGCACTCTTCACATCCATCTGGTATACTGTGAAGCCTTTGTATGATGCATAGGCCAGGAATAGTCTGATAGCTTCAATCCTTGCCATCGGAGCAAAGACCTCTTCATAATCAATTCCTTCCTGTTGTGTATACCCTTGAGCCACAAGTATAGCCTTGTTTCTTATTACCACGCCCCTTTCATCCTTCTTATTTCTGAAAACCCATTTAGTGCCAATAGCTCTCTTTCCTTCAGGAAGATCCACCTGAACCCATACATTTTGAAGTTTGAATTGGAGAAGCTCTTCTTGCATTGCTTCTACCCATGATTCATCTTCAAGTGCTTTGTAGACTTTCTTTTGTTCTGCTTGGGAAACAAAACAAGCAAAGAGACATTTTTGTATGTCCCCATGAATCCTCTCTTCATATATGGCACTAAAGAAGCCAGTCTCACTATGCTGAACTTTAGATCTTGTAGTTCTTTCAGCATGAACATCCCCAATAACATTCTCCAAGGGATGATCCTAATTAATTCTTCTGTGTGGTGCAGCAAGAACAGGATAGGATGAAGCTATATTAGTAAAATCAATCTCATCTACTTCATCATTAGGACCAGAAACATCTGTATTAACTGATGGAATGGAGTGGGGACCATCAGTATTAAATTCTGGCACATCAGTACTAACATGTGGCTTATCAGTATTAACCACATTAGTACTGATCACTTGAGTTTCTACCACTGTATCACCTTCATTGGTTACACCTCCTTCAGGATTAGAATCATTGGTCTTTAGAGGCTGATCACCTTCTTTGTTTGCCTCCCCTGAAGAAATGCTTCCAACTGAGTTGTCCTTCCAAATGGGCAATAGTACACAGTCATCATCGTCATCAGAATCTGCATCAGGACCTTGCTTTTCTCCTGCAACAATGTTAGAATCCACAGAAACAGACACATAGTTCATAGATTCAGTTAGCATATCAATATCAAAAAGCCATTTTGGTCCTTGCCCCTCTACACTAGGTTTATCCTCAAGAAACTCTATGTGCAGATTCTCCTCTATTCTTCTGGTTCTAGAATTATAAACCATAAAGGCTTTACTATTCAGGGAGTAGCCAACCAGATATCCACTATCAGATTTTCCATCAAACTTACCTAAGTGGTCAATGGTATTGAGAATAGAGACATGACACCCAAAAGGTTTAAAAAAGTCTAGTGTAGGCTTTCTACCTAAAAACAACTCATAGGGAGTCTTACCATGAGGCTTTACTACCAGTACCCTGTTTTGAACATAACAAGCAATATTAACTGCCTCAGCCCAGAATGTTGTGGGCAACTTGGAATCTGCTAACATAGTCCTAGCAGCCTCTATCAATGTCCTATTTCTCCTTTCAGCAACCCCATTTTCCTAAGGAGTCCTAGCTACACTGTATTCTCTTTTAATACACTTAAGTTGACAGAAATCATTCATCACTTGGTTTTTAAATTCTGTCCCATTATCACACCTAATGATTTTAACTCTCTTATCAGCAAGGTTATCTACTGTAGTTATGTATGAAGAAAACCCAAGTAAACCTGCTAAAATTATCAGTCACAACCAAACAATATTTCTTAAAATTTAGGCTGCTAACAGAGGTGGGGCCAAATAAGTCCATATGCAGCATATGAAGTGGTTGGGTGATAGAGTTAAAAACCTTAGGCTTACAAGAGGATCTATGTTGCTTCCCTTTGAGGCATGCAATACAGGTCTGTTTATTTTCAAATCTTTTTAAAGGTAAACCTCTTACAAGGTTGTTTTTAGCTAAAGGATTTATTATCTTAAAGTTCACATGACCTACCCTTCTATGCCATAACATAGATTTATCCAAAGAAGCTGTAGCAACTAAACATGTAAGGTTTTCTTTGGGCACTATGTTCTTCATACTAACACTGTACAGATTTCTTTTCCTAGGAAACTTAAGTAGTACCTCATCTTCACTAGGTAACTTAAAATTTGGAGATAAAACCAAGCAATCAGTGTCTGTGAATAGAACAAAATTCTTCTTGTCACACATTTGTGACACACTGAATAGATTGTATTTGGGTTCTTTCACATAGTACACATCTTCAAAGTCCAAATTACCAGTCTTGATTGTGCCTTTACCACTAATTCTTCCACCTATACCTCCTCCAAAAGAAACATATCCTCCATTCAAATCAGTGAAGTCTAAAAGATATGATAGATTTCCCGTCATGTGCCAGGAACACCCACTGTCTGAATAGCCAAGATCATCATTATTGTTGGAATGTCCCAGCACACAAGATAAAGGAAATTAGTTCCTTTTGGGGACCCAAGCCATTACTGACTTGGATCTGCCTCGTACATCAATGTAATCATATTTCTTGAGAGTAACTGATGCACTGTTGGGTTGAGTGATCTTTCTAACCCAACAAGCTGAGGGCTTAACAGCATTGCCCTTGATTCCCCCAGCAACACTCACTTTTGAACCAACAATTTTCATTTTAGACTTATAAGTATTAACTTTGGGCCTATCAGTATTAAGTTTTGGCTCATAAGTATTAACTTTTTTCTTGTAAAACTTGATTTGTTCATCATAGGACTTAAAGGTTTGTGTTGCTCTAGCATTAAAAGGCCTTGATCTAGCATTAAAGGGCCTTGGTGAAGTAGATGGTGATTTTGAAAAGCTTCTTTTGGGTCTTTCACCAAATACTCTGGGTTGTGGTCTAGCAGTATTAACTGGCCTTGTAGTATTCAAAGATTTTATGCTAGTTTTAAGAAGAACTGCTCTTGGGGTCATGATGGGTTGAGGTCTCATAGGGTGTCTGCATTGAGCCTGCAGATGAGAAAAACTTCCACACACAAAGCAAGATTTATTATACATGACAAATTCATCCCTTAGTTGCTCAGATTTAAGCTGGTTCCAGTTCCTTTTATTACCTCTAGGACTAGATGACCTGTTTCTATACACCTCAACATATTTGACTGGCTTCCTAACAGTTTTGTCATATGGTCTTACATGTTTAGTGGTCTGTTCTTGCTTTGGTTCACTAGACTCTACACCTGCCTTTTTGTTTTCAAACACATACACTTCAGGTAAAGAAGTGTCACTGGCACTTTCAAAGGTCTCATCAGGTTTTTCAGCCTTGGTCTCAATGGGTTTACGGTCACAGACAAATGTGGGTTCCTTAAACTCCTCTAAGCCAGTGTGTTCAAGGTCTAAGCCAGGCGGTGAGGGAATACCTTTGAATGGTGGTGGTGCTGTCTTGTAACCCATACCTGATTTGGCGTTACCAATTAGAGCACTTTCAAGGAATTTATCAAGTTTCTTAGAGTTATAATGTTGTGTGTCTCTAAGAGTGTCAACACTAAATTCTATTTTGTCTTTAACTTTTGTGACTCTCTCTAGTTCTTCTTTTAACACATTTATGGTGGTGTCTTTAAGAGAAATTTCCCTATTAAGTACAACAGTTGTTTCAGAAAACTTTGACTCATTTTCTTTATAGTGCACAATTTGTTTTTCTAAAACTGCTAAGCCTCTTTTATGATTTGCTAAGTTATAACTGGTTTTAGAAAACTCTTCAGCTAATTTATCAAACTTAGTTTTAAGAGACTCATATTTACTTAATGGGACACATGTATCTAAGCAATTTGTTTCAGTAAGTACCTCAGATACCATAGCCATATTGATTGGACTCTCCTCATCATTAGCCATAAAGCTCCAATCATATCCAGCACCATCAATAGCTACCATTGCTTTAGAAGAGGAATCATCAGCCTCACTACTTTTTCCTTTGCTTCTGGGGCTTCTGCATTCCCTAGCAAAATGCCCAAGCTTGCCACAGTTGTAGCATTCTACCTTTCCCTTGTCAAACCCAGCAATATCTCCATCATTGATCTTAATCTGCCTCCCAGTCTTCTTCATGAACCTTTTTACCCTCATACTAATCAAGGCAATGTTCCACTTGATATCCATCTCTTCCATCTCATCTTCATGGATTTGTCTTAGGTCATCATGAGTAATCTGGGATCCCTTTTCCTGCTCAGAGATGAAAGCATAGATTGTGCTTTCATTGATGCTTGCTGCAGTGGTGACCACACAATCAGTATTAACATTAGTACTAGGAGTACTAACACCAAAACTGACCTTTTTATTACTAGTGACTGGATGAGCCATAAAAGCTATGTTTTGTGATCCAGAACTGGAAGATGCCGTTGTAGCTCTCTTCATGTCTTGTTCAATCAATTTAAAGCTATTGAACAGATTATCCAACCCCATAGTTTTAAATTCTGTCTTATTCTTCCATACAATGACATGAGTGTCCCATTTTGGTGATGGAAGACTTCTAACAAACCTGAGATCGATATCCTCCTGAGAGATGTCCACACCCAATACAACCAGTTGACTGACAAACTTTTGAAGCCTATTGTAAACTGATTCAATTGACTCAGTTTCACCAGCAATGAAGTTTTCAAACTCTTGCTTCAAAAGAGTTTTCTGAGTCTTCTTGGTGACAGAATTCCCACCAAAGCTTGTCTCAATGGCTTTGAACAAAGTCTGAGTATCTTTGTGTTTGCTAAAGTTGAGTTGATGATCATCTGGTAATGCCATAAGAAGGAGACTTCTGACCTTGAGATCATTGCCTCTTTGAGCCATTTCATCAACAGTGACAGGATCACCGTCTTTAACAATTGTTTTGCCACCAACTTCTTCAGAAACAATGGATTTGTAGGAGTCTCCATTGATCACAATGTTCCACAGCTTAAATTCAAGTACCAAGAAGTACTACTCTATGCGCATCCTCCAGAGTTCATATTCATTAGGCTGTAACTTAGGAACTCTGGTAACAGCACTGGATTTGCTTGAATCAAAATCCATTTCTTCAGATTTGTCACACAGGATCTTCTAAAAACAAATCTTCAGGACACAAGCTCTGATACCACTTGTGGAATCCCAAACCTTGGATCTAGAACACTTAACTTGTAAACGTGTAGTTTCCTTGGATGGTTCCAAAACAACAATGAGAAACTTTGCTGTAGATACACACAAGTATGCGGAATCTACTTGAATGCACATAGAAGATTAAAGTAAACACAAATGTAACACCAACAGCTTCAATATTATTAATGAATAATACGAGTACTCTCCTAGTACTAGGGTTTACAACCTTGAAGCTTTTCTTAAGACGGCAAGAGTATATATGTTTCTGACCTAGCTAGGATCTCCTTTTATACACTAAGGAGATCCCTTACAAAGATAACTATGTATTAAACGTATCATATCTTCTATTGGTATAGAAGACATGTTGTTACATACCATACACGACATTTTTAATATAGAACAATACAAACTCAACACTATCAGTACTAACTATTGAACTATCATTACTAACTAGTTAATACTCTTCTAATACCACTATTAGTACTAACTCCAAAGCTATAAGTATTAACTCCATTTGTGAATTTCCCAACAATTATTGTTATCATACTAAACCCTTAATTCAATTATCTAGTTACTTGCATGGTTGCTAAGTCGAGTCATATCTTTTGTACACAGTTTTGGGATGATTGGGATGGGTAAAGTAAAATTTTATGGAGTGACGGGAAAGAACGTCAAATTCAAATTTCCTTTATTTACGTAATAAAATACTCAAAGGGCCCGTTTGGTTCGGCTGAATCCTAATGATTCTGATGGAATTGGAATTCAATTCTATTTCATAATGTGTTTGGTTGAAAATTTTAAAGAATTTGGAATCTGAATTCCATTCCTTACTGTGTTTGGTTGGTAAACGGAATGAAATGAAATTCCTTCAAAATCCCATATATATGGAATTCAACATTCCATGGCAATATGAGAAGGATTGTTTACAATTCCATGGAATTCATATTATCTTTATCATTGACATTGCTATTATTATTATTATTATTATTATTATTATTATTATTATTATTATTATTATTATTATTATTATTATTTTTATTATATTTTTATTATTATTACTTTTATTATAAACGATCATTTAATTATTATTTTTATTATTATTATTATTTATAAACAACCACGTCATTAAAATTTAAAAATTATTATTTATTAAAATTGAATATAAATTGTTATTTATTTAAAAAAATTTATTATTATTATATTTAAAAATTATTATTTATTTAAAATTAAATATAATTTATTTATAGCTTAATTTTTTAATTTATACTTTAAAAAATACAATTTTATTTTATATAAAAAAATATTTATTTAATATATTAGTTTATATAATATTATTTAAAAAATTATTATTATAATTTGATAAGTAATTTATTTATTAAATAATATTTAGTTTATTAATTTTAAACTAAAATTAAATTTTAAATATTTTAATATAATTGTTTTTTCACATTTCATTCTTCCAACCAAACATGCGCTAGTATTTGCAAATTTCAATTCCGTCATATTTTAAATCTTAAGGATTTCAATTTCTAACATTTCATTCCTTCACATTCCAATTCCTTAAACGGGTCAAATTAGTGTTAGAGTAATAAAAACTCAAGTGTAGGGATGCTCATATAAATCCCTTATATTTTGATGTTATCTTAGAGGATGGTAGAGTAAAAGTGTATGAAAAAAAATTCGAAAAAAGAGTGTTGAAAAAAAAAATACGGGCTACCATCCTACATCTATCTTTATATTTATGTTTGTTTGTTTCAAGTTATCTAGAGTTTAGTGAGTCGAGTCTTGGCTTAGCAACGCCATTCTTTTCATGCTTGTAACATAAGATTTTTGACTTGCCACCACTAAATCGCCTATCCAACCAAAACCTTTGTTTCCCTACCGTAAGCCTAACGTTACAACCCTTTTAAAAGACCTCTTAGATAGTTGTTCCTAGGTGCTTACACAAAAGCGGTGGAGGTTTGATCTAGTCTCAAGTCTATGGTAATCTATGTACTATGACCGGTTAATGAGTGTTTATCTTTCATTTCCATTTACTATATTTCATATACACCCGAGAGATGAGAGAATCCAAACACCCCTTGTGAGGTGCTATTATATAATTTATGTGTTTGTTATGACTATTGCGGTGCTTTTACTTGTTATCAATTATGTTAAACCAATGCTTCATGCCCCCTAACTTATAAATTGATTGGCCAAAAGTACATTTGCTTGAGGACAAGCAAATACCAAGTGTAGGAATATTTGATAAGGATTTAAAATGTACACTTTTAAGGGGTCATTTAAGCCCTTAATCACCCACTTTTATATCCATTACTGCCTAATTTCGTTCCTTTTCACTTTTCAGGTCTCTTGGAAGCAAAATACTGGAATGATACATATTTGGACGAAAAGGAGTGAAGATATGAAGAAAATGGCTAAGTCAAGATCGAAGACACTCAAGCTGCTGGAATTGCACCTGACGGCGTCACAGTCAAAGGGCGACGCCGTCCCTTTATACGAATTAAAATTTGTGACGGCTCAGTAGACCTTTTGGTAAAATACAACTGACGGCGTCAGGCTTCGAAGAGGAAGGGTGTCACGAAGACTTTTCATCCCAGATAGCCTAGATCCAGAATCAGACGACGTCACTACTGAAGCCCGACGGCGTCACAACTACAACGTGACGCCGTCCCAACTATTAGTTGGCCAAGACGAAACCCTAATGACGGCGATCTAACAGCGTCCCACCTATAAGGCGACGACGTCGCAAGTGTAAAATTATATATAGAAATCGAATTTTCAGAATTTTAGGAGGTAGACTTGTGGAGTAAAAACCCTAAACGTTTGTAGTCCTACTTGGACAGTATCTTAGGGTTCTCAAACCTTATTTTACATCAAGATAAGTGTTTTACTTTATTAATTTCATTATGTCTTCAATTGAATGTGTGTCTGCTTGCGTGTTTAACATGTCCGGCTAAAGTTCTTGTGTGTTTGCTTAGATCTATGAAACCTAGTTATTAATTATTGATTGGTTGTCTCTTATCTTAATTGTAATTGGCTTAAGAGTGCAATTAGACCATCATTGTGTTTAAATTCTTGAGTAATCTTTGTGAACCTTAGTTTATAAATCACTTAGCGGATTTCGTAGGCTAAACATCCAAAGATAACCCTCAAAATTACTTTATGAATCCTAGAGAATTTCGTAGGCAATAACCTTAAGGTAATCTCAAAGAGTTAAGGAAAAAGGCACACCCTACAATCTTAGAAAACACAACGCGTTAAGAATAAGGACGTGACAATTCAACTACCAATAAAAGATAACTAGGGAATAATAGTATCTTGGTAAGCATATTTTTAATCATCATACGAGCACACATCAATAGGCATAAGACTACGCATAGTTTAGATAATTAGATAGTAGAAGTAATTGGTAGAAGTACAACCCCCCAAATCCAAACCCTGAGATTTTACCCTTAGCTTTCTAAAAAAATATAAAAGGATAAAAAAGAATCTTCCTACCTCAACCTTAGCGTAGTACACTTCTTACTAGCATTCCTATTCCCCTAGAGAACGATATCAATACCCGAGTCTTGCCCAATACTACACTACAACGATTAGGTTCACTGCCTAGGGTGTTGAAAAACTTGCTCGACGAAAATGAAGTTCCTTTGACCCCGAACACGCCTTGTACGCGCATCACGTAGCTTGCAAGTCCTCCATGTCATCATCAGAATCTGCATTAGCCATGAAGCTCTGTTCCTTGTTGGTAAGTGTTCCACCAGCTTCATCTTTGAGAGCCAAGAGTAAAGCCTCCTGCTGATAAGCTCTGCCTCTTGTTCTCGGCTTTGGGCAAGCATTCGCCGAATGACCCTTTTCGTTGCAGTTATAGCATCGGAGACCATTATTCCCATTCTCAGCATTTCCCTGATCAACAATTTGAACCCTTTGTTGTGGAGCAACCATCTTATTCCTTCCAGAAGCATTAAATCCTTGACCACTACCCATCTGACGACCATTGTTTCGATTCTGAACCTCAACCTTTCCATTTTTAACAACTGCATGATTCCTTATGTTAGATGAGGTACGAATACGGTTGTTGGATTTGTTAGAAAATCTCCCGAAGGCTCGAGCAATTAACGAAAATCATTGATTCAACGTATCGAACGCTTTTGCATCCTCATTCGGTGTCTCACTGTAGAGTGTTGAATCGGTGTTGTTGTTGTAAGGAACCAGTTGAGTTTATTGTGATTGCTGTGATGGATCATATGGTGTAATCTGGGCTGATTGTGGTGGATTAGTAAAGACAGTGGGGAGCAGTGGAAATTGTGGATAACAAGCTTGAGTAAACAAAGCAAGAGCATTAGCATTTGGTAAAGGTGCAGTGACCCCGCGGAGAGCTCTATCTTTGTCTACTTCATTTTGATGGTGCTTCAAGTAGTCATACAACAACCCTTACTTTGCCTTGTGAAGATCTTTAGCTTGACGGATGAATGTAACATACTTTTCTCAGTTAGGACCAAGACAGCTTAGGACCTTTGTGTTGATTGCAATTCTTGGCATAATGATGTTGTGTCTGTCCAAGTCATTGATGATTTCTGTAAACCGATGATAGTATGACTCTAATGATTCTCCTAGTTCAATCATGAAATTCTCATAGGATAAGTAAAGTTTTGACTCCATGTCTTCTTGATTGAGTTATGTGCCTTCCATTAGGAGATGAATGTGATCCCACATTGCTTTAATAGTTTTCTGAGCATCAACAATGCGAAGAATCGAATTGGGTAAACCCAAAAGGATATATTGCATTGCAAGTTCATCAGCTTCAAAATGAAGTAGTTGTTCAGCAGTGAGTTGATCCATTCTGAGAGTGGAAGTAACATCATCTCTTGATGGAGTAGCATTTGGATCTCCGGGTACTGTTGTAGTAGGCATTTGAAAAGGACCTTCAAGGATGACCTTTTTCAAGAACTTGCCATGTGGTTTCTTGAGATCACACAACCTAAAGAACCGCTTCACCCATTGATCATAGTTTCCGGGAGTGAGCATTGAAGGTCTATCAAGGGATCCAGCTTCATGAATGGATTGTTGGCTACTTATAGCTTCACACATCTTTGCAAACCAAGTGTGTTCCTTTTATGTTGTGACATTCATAGCATACTTCTGTGGAAATTGATACTGAAATAGTTAGCATATTGATGTTGTTGTGGGTATTGCTAGAGGAATTATTGTTGTGGGAGTGGTTGTGCAATGTGAGGACGAAAGTAATTTCCAACTTGTTGTGGTTGTTGTTGAAATTGTTGTTAGGGATATTGCTGTAGTTGTTGTTGTTGTTGAGGATATTCATGAGGAAATTAGTTGGAGTATGGTGGTTGAGACATCTTTGAAACTTGTGTAGATGATGGATCTTTGTAGTCGAATGAAACTTGTTGTTGTTTGTTGAAGAAGTACTTTAGGCGTAAACAATACCTTAGGCATAAACTGTTGAAGTTAGGCGTAAACTCCTTTAAGCGTAAACTGTAAGCTTAAGCGTAAACTCCTTCTTACACGTAAACTTAGGGTTAAACGTAAGCTTACGCATAAACTTTAGACTTAGAAGTAAAGAACCTTAGGCGTAAGATTTAACTTAGGCGTAAAGTCTTACTCGTAAGCTTTTGGCTTTGGCGTAAGTTTAGGTTTAAACCAAAATCCTTCACACTTGTCCAAGTGTGAGAGATATCCACAAGTCGAGGTGTTTTTCAAGCTTATCCAAGCAAGAGAAACATTGAGTTACCAAAAGTGTCGAAGAATTTGATTAAGATTCCTTACGCGTAAACTACTTAGGCGTAAACTCTGACTTTAGGCGTAGACGTTACGCGTATAACTAGGGTTTCACTAGGCGTAAAAAGAGGGTTTCAACTTACGCGTAAGAAAAGGGTTTTCTTAAGCGTAAAACCAACAGAATCTACCAAAACGTATTTTTATGCACCAAAACGTTTTGTACACTCCTTTTTAATGATGAAAAAGCTTCAAAAACACCAAAATAATAAGAAATTTTTGAACTTGATATACCAAGATGATTTTTGAGCTTAAGCATAAAATTGAACCATGAAATAGAAACGAGTTTAAAAAACGAACTAAAACACGTAAAGCTTAAAACTTTTTGACAAAGCAGTGATTCTAAACACTATAGTAACCTTAAAACACAAGAATATTTAAAAGTTTAGTTCAAAAATCAATGTTTTGAAGCGAAATAAAAGTGTATAACGAGAACCTTTACGCGTACGAGTAAAAACTTCAAAATACAAATGTTTCACCCAACTAGATGGCGTATGATACCACTGTTAGGTCACCATAATATGAACACAAGTATGTAGATGATAGAAACAAGAGATGAGAAGGGATGGTTGATTCTTACACACACACACACACGAATGAATAAGGAAATGTTATGTTTAATATGAAAGATATCAACATCTCTCAAATGAGAGGTTACATAGTATATATAGGCAAAGGGATTAGGGCATCTCTTGCCTTGGCATTTTGGGCCTTTGCATAGACCTATGGGCTTTCTACATAAGCCTAGCACTAATTATTAACATAAAAGCTATAATTACGCAACATATTACAATGAAATGACTAACACTTGATAATACTAGTTAGAAGTGATTCCAAAAATAATATTTGATTAATAAAAAATATAGTAATCAAAATTTTTTAAATCTGCATTTATTGTTAAATATGTATTTATTTAGAACATATAATAATTTATGAAAATACATAACAAAGTTGCATGGTGTCAGGTCGAACCCATCTAAATAACATATAATCATGTTTCTCACATTTGGTTAAAGTTATTCAAACTTACATGTGAAACGGATATCATTATGTACTAACCATTATTTTATTCAAGAGTCTAGATTAATATTATGTTGCAGACTCTTACGAAACACTAACATAATCGGGTTCTTAAAAAAAATATATGTAGCATACCTATTAGCTAGTTTGAAAGCGAGAAAATAGTAGATGTAAAGTGTGACAGACTCAAAACCAAAACTTATAAGGTTCATTTCATTAAACAATTTTTGGACTAGACACGTTTCAAAATAATCCGATTTTTAACAAAATTTTACACTATGAATGAACAATCAATGTCGTTCCCAGAATCTCCCTCCGCCGACCACTAGTTGTCAACCAATAATATAAAAGCTGCTAAAAAGAGTGCATTAGTTACATGTTTATGAAAGATATTTCTTTAGTATGCTTGGTGGGTTTGGAGATGGAGGAATTATCTTAGTATGTTAGTGTTGAAGTAAAATCTTGTTCCGGGTTTTTTTGGCAGAAATCGTGAGCCTAGCGAGCTTGAAACCAAGATAACAAGCGTTAGTCTCGTCTTGGGTTTTATCCTAAGATCAAGCTTTGGTGTTAGAATAAGTTTTGTGTCTATGTGGAGGAAAAGTAAATGTGAAATAAGTGTAAGTAAATGTGACACGCGTTAATCTAGACTTGTCTTAGTAGAATGTATCGTTTCGAGAAACTCTTGGTAGACATGAACTTTGACCGGTCTAACCTTCTTATTCAAGAAGTGTTAACAACATCAAGTTAGTTATTAGGGCTAGTTGTCACCTAAAAGCTGATAATGGATCCCTTTAACTAAGCATTGAAAACGTGTCTTGCAGGGAATTGTCTATCAAAGAGTTGATCAATTCAAAATGTGCGAACTCTACCCTCAATGTGCAAATTTAATTTAAAACAATATAAGCGCATATGAAGGGGGATTATTTCTAAAAATATAAAACTCTCGAGGTGTTAACAAAATTTGTTTTATTATCATAAACACTTTGAGAGATTTTCAAGAAAAAGTTTATGGCCATATAGGATAATCATGGAGTTATAAGGTGACTAAGGATAGGAAATATGTCATATGATCCGCCAGAGCCGGAAGGATCTACCAAAGGACAACACCAATAGATTAGAACTAGAAAGTCCTTATGTATGATTAAAAAGAGGAGTAATGCGAGAAAGAGAAAGAAGGGGTTGAAGAATTAAAAAGAAAAGTAATGAGAAAATGGTGAAAAGAAATAGCCCTCCATAATCAACTTAGGGATGAAACCGGGTTCAATTCATCTACTACTGGTCGTCAGAAAGATGACACCAGTATTGAAGACAAGATGTCATGGACCCAGTGACGCATTGCACTTAACCTTCTAGCCACTCAAGTCCTATTAAAAGGATTTGTTTCATTCTCACGAGGAACCCTGCATAATCTATCGACCTCTCACTCTGAGAAGTGTTGATATGAAACATGAGACACCACTCTAGTCTCCGACTACTAAAATCAAAACGCACAAATCGAGTCTAGAGCCATGAGATTCATCAAAAGATCTCTTAGAAACACTCAACATTTATACACTTGTTATTCAACATTAAGAACACAAGTTGTAAAATTTAGCGTCCTACGCAGATCCTACAATCTGCCAGAACATTTATGAGAGGATTCCCACACGTGCTCCTCAGTGATTGAATTGAAATTCTTGCCAGGGTTAGCATTAAAAATCCTTGACAGCAGGTTACTTCGGTAATCCTTTACAGGTTATGCTTAGTGTTCGCGGTGGTCCCAAACGGCCTATAATCGTGGAGTGATACCTTGGTATACTCCAGCGACTCACAACGACAGTGTCAAGATATTGAGTACAGGGACATGCCAGTGACCATCCGGTCTGAGATTATTCAAGGAACGCGCTAGCGATCTGGGATGTACCTGTAAAAAATATCCAAACACTTACATCAGAAACTTTATTGCTAATTGTTTTCATGCAGATTCTCATGGAGACCCGGAGTTCCAGCAAAAGATCATTACCACCACCATTATCATCAACATCCATCAACACATGGTCATACCCACTTCATAAATACATTCTCATCAAAGATCTAAGTAAAGCAAAGTTCAAAAAGATTTTATGTCAAAGTCGAAGAATCTGCAAAGTTAAAAGACAAAGATCAAAACTAAAGAATGAAAGCTTAACATTTATGATTTGTTAACTTCACCAGAAGTATGAGCATGTTGGAAGAGACATAAAGCACCTGCAACAAATACATTGATAAAACGCAGACAACACTATTCTATGATCACAACAACATGAACAAAGAACAAAGAAGTAAATTTTGAAGACGTCATCAGCTAAGAAAGTCAAATATCAAAAGACATCAGACAACCTATAAATGAAGACCATGATGACCAACCCTCAAAGGAAGATTTTTGGGATTACTTATAATCAATATAAAGTGTCGCTCATTAGTTTATGTAATAGGTTGTCATATTAAGGCTTATATGTTAGTTATTAATCCATTAGCCTATGTAGTAAGTCCATGGGCTTTGGATTCTTTCTAGAAACACCACATAAGGTTGTTTCCCTAGCTTAGCACTACAAATACAATGTAAACCCTCCTTAGAGGGTGTTGGTTTCATTTTATGCGAAGTCATTTTTCTTTATTATCATAAGAATGATTCCTTCCATTCTCTCTCTCACTCTCTCTAACTTTCTCTCTCTAGAATTTTATGTTAGTTTATCATTATTGGGAACTTACAACCTTAACAAATCGTGGTATGAATTCATTCATAGTTCATACGTAAAACGAATTTCCTAAATAAATGTGTTTTAATACTGGATATAAAAAGAAAAGGCTTGGTACTGATGGGTCTGGAAAAGTATTACCCTATGGTAATATTAGACTAATTCGTTGTCCATATGCTTTTCCACTCTCTTAGCTCAAACCCTACAAATAGTTGATGCCCTAGCTCGGTATATAGGGATACATGGCTGATGTGGGAGACGTGGTTCTCGGATTCATTGGTCATATGCCCTAGCAGAGGTTAATGAATTATGAAGACACTAGTGCTTATGGTAGAGTCTATTGGCATTCCGGCCTAGTGGACCCAAGGCTACAAGAAGAGACTAAGTATGCCTAACTGGTATAGGAGTCTCTGCCCTATGATTTGTCCTGGAGACAATGGTGCGGTAAAGCATCTACCTGAAAACTGCTATGAGGTAGTTTACGCCCTAGCAAGGTGCCTTGTAATGGGATTTCAGGATCCTAGAGTAATGGTGAAATGGTGGGGTTTAGTAGCCATTACAACAAAATGATTGAATTCACTATTTGTTTGTATTTATAACTGCAGATGCATGATTTAATAACACTATTTGTTCCAGAATTATATGTTTAATAACATTATTTTTCTTTATTGGTAACTTTTAAAAAAATACGTGTTAGGTTAAACCCGAGATAGTATCTAACACGCAATCATACATGTGTTACCTGGTATGTGCAGTCTTTAAGAACTAGTGATGGTCACACGAATGGTTGATAACATCAAATTGTCCTGATATTCTAAGCGTTAATTTCCCCCTTTATCATCACATTATGAGTAAAATGCTAGTGAAAACATCCTTATTCCTTATTATTTCATTTCATGACCTATTTTATGCAAGGAAGCGGTAATTGGACATTTTCAAGCCCAAAGGATGAGTTTTCTCTCAACTACGGCGTAACCAAGTGATGAAGTTACGGCGTAACAACGATTATGAAGATTACGGCGTAACCATGGAATATAATTACGCCGTAACATGACTACTAAACATTATGCAGCTTACTTGACAAAAGATACGGCGTAACCCTCAGCTCAGGTTACGACGTAACAACAGATAAACATCAATCTACAAAGGCTACGACATAACCATTAGCTCAGGTTATGCCGTAACAGAAGATAAGCACATAATTTACAAAGACTACGGCGTAACTCCAGCTCAGGTTACGCCATAACCATGGATAAGTACAGATTTGAAGAGTTATGGCGTAACTACATAATAAATGTTACGCCGTAACTAGTATCCGAGCCTATAAATAGTCAAAGATTTCATCAATATTAATCATCTCTCCTTTCCCAAACCTTCTAGGGTTTGGGGAGATCAAACAAAGAAGAAGAAGCATGGCTTAGGAGCATTGAATAAAGAAGTTCTCGTCTACGATTTCTGTTGTATTCGAGTTTGAATTCCTTTTATATTTTTCTAGGACTTATACTATGAATTCATGTTATTAATTGAAGTTTGCATTTGTGTTTTTGATCTTCTCTTTAATTCTTTACAGACATTTACTAGTCTTATCATAGATCGCTAGTCTTGGTAATATTATAAGCTGGTTAGTATCTAAAGGGCTGGGAGATATGACCAACTGACCCCAGTTTGATAGATTGCGAAGTATAGGAGGAATTGGCCATAGTGCAACCACTCTTTGTGTTCGAACTGACCAAATGATCACCTATCAAGTGGAGGTATTTAAGAGGTTAGGGGAAATCTAAGTTCCTAACGGTCGGGTTTCCACAAACTAGATCTAGTAGATTTGGCCCTTAATGACTGCTATTTGGTTGCCGAATTTTTTGGCGCCGCTGCCGGGGAGCAGTTAATGGAAGATCTAAGGTATATCATATTTACCTAAATAAGAGATTTGAGCACTTCCAAACCAAGGTACGTATCTCAATCTCTCGTATTGTGATATTATACATTTATTCTTCGAAGCTATTAGTTACGGCGTAACTTCTGTTAAGAGTTACGACGTAACCATTGTATAAATTTAAGAATTCTAAAAATTAAAACTTTGATTAAAAATTTAGTTACGGCGTAATCTCTATTAAGAGTTACGACGTAACCGTTTAGCAATAATAAAAATTATAAAATATGAAAACTTCGTTACGGCATAACTATTACGCCGTAACATTCTGGCGGTATAAAAACTTATTCGGATAAAAAACTAGGTTTTTACATAAATACTTTTCACCGCCTAGCACAACAGTAAAATTTTCTCTCGAAAATTTTATGTCAAGATTTCTTCATTCCATCACTCAAACAATGGCTGGGAAGATCTTTAACTACTTTTTTTGATTCGTTCCTTTCGATTATTCAATTAGGGTTTATATTTTAATATTTTGGGGATCTTATTTGTTTCATTATTTTATTGCTATTGGTTTGATTAATTATTAATTATGATGAATTCCCCGTGGTATTTTGACTCGTGTCCTATCATTATGGGTCGGTTGGGATGTTTTGACTTAGTTTAAAAGGGTTTTGGGTCAAACATAAACCTAGTGGTTTAGGCGCTGTCCCTCAGCATTAATAGGTTAAAAAATTATTGATTCTTTTTACCACTTAGATAAAATTGATGGTTCCGGCGTAATCTATTGCTAATTGAGATGACCTGTTGTGCTGGGTTTCTGGGGAAGGTTACAGTGTAACCTGTGGGTTAAGTTACGCCGTAACTATGTGAGTAATTTAATTACGGCGTAACCTTTCGGTTAAGTTTACGCCGTAACTGTTTGAGTAATCTAATTACGGTGTAACCTGTAATGTTGGTTACGCCGTAACTAGTACATCAGTAAGGTGTGCACCTAACTGATATTTGTTTTCTTTGCAGGCGCAAACCCCGTTCCCAACCCCGCTGAGTGGGTTAGGCTTCTGGCATTCCGAGACGAAGGGATTAGGCAACTATGTCTTGAAGATTACGAGAAGTTGAGAAGAAAATACATTAGTCAGCCCGAAGCCTTAGATTTCGAGGCGTTTGATAGTATTGCCAATGGGGCTGTTGGAAGGAAGTTGAGAAAATTTTGCAAGATCAAGTACACATGTTCGCAGGGGGATTTCACTTGCAATGCTTGGATAAGGCTCTTTAGGATCACCGAGCCGGTTATTCCGGAATATGTTCGGGAGTTTCTTGCTACTGTTGAGTTCAAAAATGAGATAGAGGATGATAATGTGGATTCATTGTATTTTCAGTTGGGTGGTGTGAGAAGGCGTTTGACATTAAAGCAATTTACCGAAAGTATGGGTTTGTATACTCGGGAAGAAATGGAGTCTGAAGCCTTCCAAATGTTTTACAACACTTGTTAGAGGCATAGGCCTGAAGATCATGATACCGCCGCCTACTTCAATCAAATTTCTGCTGTGGAAGGGTACGATTCGAAGCACTCACCAACTTACACCATGGTAAGGAACCCTAGCCGCCGTTTGGTGCACCGACTCCTTGCTTGCTCTATTCGGGCAAGGCACTCTGCTAAGGATAAAATGACCATGGACGATTTGTACCTCTTAGAGGGAATGGACGGGGGAAATTACATCGATGTTCCCCATTATTTGGCGAGGTTCTTGGGCGGTGGTGCTAAGGGGTTTACAGGGAAGAGTCCAATTCATGGGGCTCATTTCATTGGTAGGTTGGCGAGGAGCTATGATTTGATGACTGATGAGGCGTTGGCTTGGGTAACCCGTGGAAGGGAAACTAGCTTGATTGGGTTGAATAAGCTAATTGAGTTCGGGATTTGCACCGAAGATGTGTATGGAGTGATTGAGTTGGCTGGTATTACCCCGAGGAGAGAAGTCGGGGAAGGTAGTGGTGCTGGTGGTGCCCAAGAGGATGTTGAGGAACGTGTGCTTAGGGGTAGACAAAGGGCACACGTTAATGTTGGGGACAGGTTACAAATGATCGATGATCGGATCGAGGGGATGTCTACCCACTTCAACGAGGAGATTGATAGCCTCAGAGTGGGTTTATATGGTCTAAGTAACCAATTTGAGGGTTTTGCAGGTACATTGGATCAAGTGCAGCAACTCCAGCAGGATTTCTTCAACTGAAGTGCAGATCGTACAAGCCAAATGCTCCAGAGCATGCACTTGAGCCACCCTAGATGGCATGGACCGGGGTATGTGTACCAGCCCGACATCCCCGACATTGGCTTCCAAGGAGGAATGGCATTTATGCAGGCCGAGCCCACTCCTGGCAACACCATAAGCACCCCGTTCGACCCAACTCAGTTTCACTCCATGGACCACGATCTTAACATGGATGATTGATTCCCCTGTTTGTTGAACAATTTCAAACATATGTCTGTAATAACTGAATGATTAGGATATTTATGTGCTTGTTAATCAATTGTACCCATGGGTACAAAATTTTCCTATGTATTTGGTTCGCGATTTTCTAGACAACTTTATTAGTCAACCACTTGTGAGAGGTCAACTAGGCAAGTCAAACTAGAAAGAGGCAAATGCAATAATCCGAGGTAGTACAGTTATATTCCCGGGTCGTTTATTCCCCAACGAGGTTGTGATATCCTGTGATTGAACAAATGTGTTATATAGCTTGGTTGATTAGGAATAGGGTTATGAATGATTTGTCACAATACTAAAAGTATGAATAACTCAAAATGAGTTATATCAACTAATAAGTACGATCAAAACCCTAGAAACGTAAAACGTATTAAACACAAATTGATTATAACTATAGTAGGAATTTGCACGTCTTAGCGACTTAAATGCAAATTAAAGAAAATTAAAAAGTTAAAATCTATTAAATAAACGCTATCACTATTTTTAAAGTGATGAACGTTTAAAACCTAAAACGTACGTTTTAATAAAATTACGTAAACGTACAAAAATAAAAGTAAAAAGTGATCAATATAAACCCCACAAATGTGAAATTTATATTTTTGAGATCCTAAGAATAAAAGAAATTTATTAGAAAAAGAAAATTATTTATTTAACTTATATATTATTTATTATTAATTAATTACTATTTAATACTATTTATTAATACACTATTTAATTAGAAAACTAAAATAAGTTTAGAAAAATAAAATTAAAAAAAATTAGAAAAATCTAAAATATTATAAAACTTATTTTAAAACTAAAAATATATTTATTATACTATTTATCTATTTAATATTTAATTAATAAGTAATTAGACTAAAATTAATTCTAAAAATTACTAGATGACAAAAGAAAAATCTAGAAAAATTTATAAAACTACTTTAATATAAAAGAGATTTAATAAAAATAAAAAATACAGAAGTGCTTATAAATAAGCTAAAAAGAAAATAAAATAGATAGTTTCTAATAAATAGAAGTTATTACTATAAGTATTTTTGGCTTTTTGTGGTTTTTTATTTTATAAAACTATTAAAATACTTAAAATAAGAAACTAATACAAAAACAACAAAATTGGAAACCAAGAATAAGCACAGAAAGTGCTTATTTGCCCAAACAGTTGACTTAGTTTGACCAACCAAAGAAATAAGCTCAAATGAGCTTATGTGGGGTCCACTAGGGTAAATTCTGGTTCCAATAAGTTACTTGGACTTGAATAAGCAAGACTTGATAATATAAGCTCACTGAATAAGCCAAAAGACCACAATAAGCACTTGCTTATTTGGTTCCTGAGACAGAAAATGGGACAACCTTGTGAGGTAATTCCAGGTGGGGTCCACAGGTTCCAAGGTCAAACAAAGGGTCAATGGTTCAAGCCTGGTAGGAGGGGGGTTGGAAGAACCAAGATTTAGGGTGTGGGACCCACTGATGAGCTCAGAAAGAGCTCGTGAAGTGAGGGTTCCAAACTGAGTTCACTCAGTTATCTGAGTGAATGGACAAGCTTCAAGCTGTGATGCAGCCCTAGTTAAAGGACTTGTTATGGAAAATTAAAGCTTGAAATGTGAAGATGAGCTGCTTAGCTTCTAAATGAGCTAAAGATCACAAGCCAGAGCTTATTGATGAGCTTATGGTGGGCTTGTGATTTTGCTTGTTTACACTGATGATCAGTGTAATGTTTGATTTTGTTGCACAAATTTAAGCAAGAATAAGCAGACCAAATAAGCAATCAAAGGCAAATAAGTTCTTAGTTCAGATAACTAGCCACATGGGCATCACAAACAACCAATATACTCAGACCAACACTCAATAAACAAGCTTATACAAGCTTGTAAAAGTGGGTATCAAATCTGTGCACAGGGGAGGTCTATGGAGAATCACCAAAAGTTAAGCACTAATTAAGCACTTCAATCAGCTAGATAAAGATTAATAAAAAACAGTAACAAGGAGATCAGCATCAAGTCTAAATTATCCTACAAGCTCAAGTCCTAATATCAATTACCAAGTTCACAATTTGAATCCAAAGTTTATTCAAAATCGTGTTAGGCTGCAAATTTGACTTTTTATGTAAACCACTAAGTTGACTTATCTGAGCTTTAATCCTAGTTTACTGATTGCTTAAGTTAAGTTATGCTATAATAAGGTGAAAATAAGCTAGGTTATCAGATTATAAGCTAATATGTGGAATATGGAACTTATTATCCTAACAGATTACAAACTAGACTAGATTACAAACTATTTTGACTTTTACTCTAATATGACCTATTTATTATGACAGAAATGAGCTAGTATGATCTAAACTAACATGCAGAAACAAGAATCAAGGACAGTATCATGCAAGAACTCATATAAGCAGCTTGATCCAAACACACCTTAGCAAGGTTGTTTTCTAGATTAGTGTTACTCAATACAGATTTAGAGCATGAAACTGAATTTAACCACTTGATACAGATGATATGAGATCAAATGAACACAATTACACAGTAATTAACAATTATAACCTATGAATCACTACTAAGCTAATATTGACTGAAAATATGTAACAACTAGCAACTATGAATTCCAATTAACAATCTACTGATTTTAAGTTATAATATCACTAACAAACATTAACTAAGCATGAATCAAGAGAGATTATACTAAAATAAGAACTAATACAGAAAATGCCAAAAATCAAGAATTTGCTTACAACTTGAATCAAGGCCAATAACTAAGAACCAATCCTATATGCTCTCCACAGAGCTCTAATTACCAAAGCAATCCAGAATGAACCTTGCTCCTTTGCTTCTTCTACAGTAACTTTTATATTAAATTTCCTAATTTACTTGCTTCTTTTTGGTATTTTCCTTTTTTATTGATTATTACTAATTAGATTGATCTAAAAGCTTGCTATGGCTTACTGAGAGCCAAGTAGTGTGATTAGAGTCCTCTAATTAACAAACATCAAACTGAAATTTAAAAGACTTGAAATGAAAATGGGACAAAGTTGAAATACTTGAAAACTTAAAAGATAGATTGAAACTGAGTAACCCAAGTTGTTTATTACACTTAACAAAGCTAATAAACACTTCTAAAACAGAATTTGAAGATTACACTAATGATACAACTAATTTGATTAACTACGATTGATCATAAACTAAGATTAAAATTATGATGCCTCTTTTCATCTCCTTTCTTCTGTATTTATCACCCATTCTTATCCCACTAGCTCAAATATCTTTTCCCACTTCAATCTTGGCCTTTGAAAGTGAGTAATTGATCCAAACCGTTCAAACTTATTTTGGCGCCAAAACTCACCACGTGGTACTGAGGCAGTTTGAGCACAATTAAAGCTTTTTGTTGTAATGTGGAGGTGTAGGGAACAAGTTTGGTGAAGTTTAGACCAAGTTGGGGCAGTATTGCTCAATACTGTGGGTAAGTGTGTGAGCAGTAGTGGTTTTGGGGTGAAAATGGGTGGGAATGGCATTTATTGTGGGGGGTGTAGGCTGACAGAGGTGGAGGAGAGTGGGTAAGATTAGGGGGTGAGCTGGAGAGTTGAGGTGATGGTGTTACAGGTGGTGGTGGTGAGGTGGAAGACGAAGAAGAAAACGGGGGTGCGTTTGTCTGTTTTATTTATTTAACAAAGGGGTTGGGCTAGTTGGTTGGGCCGGGTTATAGGATTGGATTTGGACTAATACATAGGGTCCGGTTGGGTTTGTAACTAAATAATCACAAGGACCTTTTGTGTAATTTCTGAAAGTTGAGGGGCCTAAGCTGCCAACTTTTCAAACTTCATCCAAGGACCAAACCTGTATTTAAACATTAGTACAAGGACCATAGATGAATATTTTTCCATTTTTAAATCTTAAGGACTTATTATGTAATTTTCTGAAACTTGAAGGGTTAAACTTGTAATTTTCCAAAAGTTTATCATAAGGACCAATATTGCCATTTATAAATAGTATAAGGTTTATTTTGATCAATTTCCAATTTTTAAAACCTTAAGGACTATTTTTGACACTTTTGCAAAGTTGAGGGACCAAAGTTGTAATTTTGTGATTTTAAACTTCAAAGGATTATTTTTAACAACTTGTGAATCCCAAGGACCTTTTAAGATATTTTTACAAGTTTTGATTAACCAGGGACTAGTTTTGCCAATTTATCAAAGTTCAGGGACTGAAACTGTAAATTATGTATGTTTTGCATGTTTTTCATCAGTTTTCATCCTTTTTGCACTTTAATACCTAAAAATACAATTTGGAGATAATTCCAATATTTTGAAGCATATTTATATGTTTTCAGATATTTTTGTAGCTTAAATGTGAACGAAATGATGAGTATTTAGACACTCATCAATCCCCCACACTAAACTATTGCTAGTCCCTAGCAATATTTTATGAAGATTTTAATGGATTTGAAAGAACTCTTTACCAAAAGCCATCACTTCTGGAGTAGCCAAGATGTTTCAGTTCAAGTAAGAACTATGGTCCACCTGATAACCATGTGATTTTGAGCAAACCACAAGCTGTCAACGGTTTTGATTCGTCTTTACCAAAAGCCGTTTGCTTCTGGACTAGCCAACTCTTGATGGAATAGTCAACATCTTGGTGAGCTGATTACCAATTATGGTTTTTCCACTGCCTTTACCACAAGCCATAATCTTGTGGGCTAGCCAACTCTTTCGCTTTTTAGGATATGGCGAGTTGAGGTACCATACAATTTTGGGCAAATTGCAAGCCGTAAACGGATTTGAGTTATCTTTACCAAGAGCCGTTTGCTCCTGGATTAGCCAATCCTTATGTGTGTTAGACATGGTGGACTGATTACCATTTATTGCGTTCTAAGTGAGAAAAAAATTTTAAAATTTTGGCTAAAAATGGGGTTCCTGATGGAACATGTGTTTGAATTCTGATGGAACATGTGTTTGAATTCTCGAGAGAATCCCCCCCCACACTTAGAACTGAATATTGCCCTCAATATTCAAAGCACCGGGTGTTAAACCGAACTTAGAACGTAAAAAGGAAAATATTACTTAGCCTTTATTTAAGATGTATATACATACATATTTTTTAAGATAAAACTTCTTAAATAGAAGCTATCACTCTTCTTTTTTTTTTTTTTTTTTTTTTTTTTTTTTTATACAACATGTGGGGCATCTCCCCCACACTAGGGTGTTACACACGGGTGAAAACCCATGTTTTTGCTAATTTTTTTGATTCCCGAGTCACTAGCTGGACTCGACCCCGTATTTGATGTATTTCTTTCCTCCCAAACTGTCAGGTTTATCACGCAAGCTAACCGCTTGTGAACGGTTAACTGTAACAAAGGGTTCCTGAACAGGTTGGGAGAAAAAGCATTTGAAAAATCCATGGGGAAGTATCTGGATCTAAACCAATGTTATATGGAAGATCCCAGGGTCAAAGATAACATCTTCACTCCCGAATGAGTGAAGAGAAGGAGAAATCACCGGGTAGGTGAAGGGTAGTAGGGAGATCAGAACAGCAGTAATCACAAGAACTTCCTCCTTAAGAATTTGAAATTTAATTGAAGGAGGAGAGGTCTTATGCTTGATCTAAGGAATTTTATCAGTTGGTTCAACTGATTTGGATTCCTCTTTATGAAGTTGCTTGGGAGGAAGAGTGGAATAATTGTCTGGGTATAACAATTGTTCAAGAAGAAGAATAACATCTTCCTCTTGATCACTCTCGGTATCATCAATACCAGGCAGAAATGTATCCAGATTGAGATAATCATCAATCTCATCCATAATAGAATCACTTTCCTCATCCAGAGTTAAGGAAGTGGAAGAGTCGGAAATGATGGAATGAGACAATGGAGTGGGATCACCACTCACCAAATCATGAACATAACCAAGATTTTCTTGAGAGTACTCCTGTAAGGTAACATCAATGACATCGATTCTGTTAACCGATGCAGAGTTATAATTGGAGGAGTACTTTGAAGTTTGATCATGGTTGAAGGTAATAGCCTCATTACCCACACGCAATGTGATTTGACGCTCAAATACATCTATAAGAGCGTGACCCGTTCTTAGGAATCCTCTTCCAAGAATGAGAGGAACCCTAGGATCAGCATCGAATTCAACAACCACAAAGTCAGCTGGAAAATGGAACTTCCCTACTTTCACAAATACGTCCTCGGCAATACCGAGGGGCATAGATACTGAACGATCTGCAAGCTCAAGAGTCATGCAGGTAGGGGTAAGTTTAGGAAGAGAAAGTTTCTTCCATATTGAATTAGGCATCAGGTTGATGCTGGCGCCCAGATCTGCCAAGGCGTTGCATGCAACCATTCCTGGAAATTCACAAGGTAAGATAAATTTACCAGGATCTCCAAGCTTCTCGGGAAGCTTCTTTAAGATAACTGCAGAGCAGTTCTCATTTAGAGAAGTTTTTGCCAATTCAACCAGTTTTTCCTTGTTGTTTAACAACTGTTTGATTGTTGATGCGAACTTGGGCATCAAGATGACAGCATCCGCAAGACTTATGTCAAATTGCAAATCTTTAAAGATTTGCAAAAGTTTGTCTGTTTGGTAATTAGACCTCTCGCGGTGTTCTTGCTCATTTAAGCGTGAAGGGTAAGGAATGGTAGGCTTAAAAGGTTTGGATCTAGGGACAGTAGGCTCAGGAGTTTCATCAGTCTCAAAGACAACTCCTGTTTTGGTTCTCTTTCGAGGGACAACTTGCGGTTGGACGTGTGCGGTACTTCGTGGGCTAGGAGTTTGCACCTGGTCCTTGGCAACCTCGGGCTCTTTTTCCACATCGTATAACGGTGGAGGAATAGGAGTAGAGGGTCCCTCATAAGCAGCACCACTACGAGTGGTGATAGCTTTGATGATGTTGGAATCCTCCTCATCATCACTATCATCAAGAACACTCTTTCGGGAAGCATTAAGCATATGAGAATAAGTCATAGCTGCCCTTTGGTCATAAAGATTGTTTGACAAACTTTTAACCTTGAATCGTGAAAGGGTGGGATCTACTCTTGATGATGTAGGAGTAATTGGGGGTGTAGAATTTGGGACAACCGTGGTTGGTCCAACTTGAGCTGTATCACTACGAGTAGTGACAGCTTTGAGTTCACCCCTAGGATTCGCAACAGTATTACTCGGGAGACATCCCGAGGTGGAAGGTGGAACGAGTTGTTTCACCAAATCAGATATCATACTCTTAAGATCATTCTTCAGCTCATTATTGTTCTTTGCAATTGAAGAATCAAATTCATTCTTCAAATTGGAGATTTGGTTTTGAACCACTCTCATTTTAGCATCAGTAGCCTTGATGTGATTAGCTAGTTCAGCAGATTGAGATTCTTGGAACGAAACCATTTGATTATTAGGAGCTGAATACCCTTGATTAGAATTTGAATTTCCCCTATGGGGTGGGTATTGAACAGGAACAATTTGATTATTTTGAGTACGATATTGATTTTGGTTATTATGCCCTCTTGGCTGGTTAGGATTAGACCTATTTGAATTGTTGGGCTGATATGATCCTGATGGTCCCTCTTGGCTATTAGCACGGTAGTTTGTTTCAGCTTGAGGATGGTATTGGTTACCTCCTTGATTGAAATTACCGGCTAGAGCATCGACTTCAAATGCATTGCCATCGGTAGCAGTACAGTTGTAGTATGCATGAGGACCACCACAAGTGACACATGGTTCAATCTTTTTGACTTCAGCTGGTTTGGATGACTCTTTCTTTTGGTTAAGAGTCAAATTTTTAAGAGCATCCATGAGTTGAGCAAACTGAGTATTGTCAACAGTTTGAGTCATGGGAGATGAAGTAGAAGGTGAATCACTTGCTTTGGGAACAACTGGTTTGTTTCTTGAGGTACGGACCTCAGCTTTGTTCTCTATAATGGCTAAAGCATCCTTTGTTGTTCGATTCAAAAAATTACCTCCCGCGGAGGAATTAAGAGAGTCTTGATCAGCTTGTCTTATGCCATTATAGAAAGTATCTAGATATATCAACTCAGTAAATCCATGATGAGGACAGTTGCGTAGCATTTCCTTAAAACGATCCCATGATTCACTGAATGTTTCATCAAAATGTTGTGTGAATTTCATGATTTCATTCCGGAGATTCGTGGTTTTTGAAGGAGGATAGAATTTATGCACAAATTTCTGTACTAAATCTTCCCACGTTTCAATCGACTTAGGGGGTTGTTTATCAAGCCAGATCCTGGCGGGCCCATCGAGAGAAAATGGGAAAAGAAGAAGTTTGATTGCATCCTCAGGGACGTTTTTACATTTCAAGGTGGATGTGATTTTATTGAACCACCGAATGTGATAGTGAGGATCGTCCCTATCAAAACCATAGAATTGACGTGCTGTCACTAGGTTTATTAACCCCGTTTTAAGCTCAAAGTTCTCAGCTACGATGGCTGGAACAACAATGGCATCTCCGTACCCATCGGTGGGTGCCTGGAGAAGTTCATTCATCGTTTGTTCTTCTGCCATTTTGACAGGAATTTTTGGTTCAGTACGTATCTCGGGTACGACTGATGGAGCAGAACGTCTACGACTTCTTCGAGGTATGGCTACAAGCTCGCGAAGAGGACTTGATGACCTTGAAGAACGAGTGCGCATGCACTAAGACGCGTCTAAGGATCCTTGAAGAAAAGGAAACTCAGAAGGGGTGCGAAGAGTATTTTTGTGATTATTTATCTTTTATATATATAGAAAGAAAAAGAAAATATTTTGTTTTTTTTTTGTTTTTTTTTTTTATATATATTGTTTAAGGAAGATTAAAATATGAGAATATATATAAAAAGGATAGATAATCAGCCAACAAAAATTGTTCAACGCAGCACAGCCTCCCCGGCAGCGGCGCCAAAAATTGATTCGCGATTTTCTAGACAACTTTATTAGTCAACCACTTGTGAGAGGTCAACTAGGCAAGTCAAACTAGAAAGAGGCAAATGCAATAATCCGAGGTAGTACAGTTATATTCCCGGGTCGTTTATTCCCCAACGAGGTTGTGATATCCTGTGATTGAACAAATGTGTTATATAGCTTGGTTGATTAGGAATAGGGTTATGAATGATTTGTCACAATACTAAAAGTATGAATAACTCAAAATGAGTTATATCAACTAATAAGTACGATCAAAACCCTAGAAACGTAAAACGTATTAAACACAAATCGATTATAACTATAGTAGGAATTTGCACGTCTTAGCGACTTAAATGCAAATTAAAGAAAATTAAAAAGTTAAAATCTATTAAATAAACGCTATCACTATTTTTAAAGTGATGAACGTTTAAAACCTAAAACGTACGTTTTAATAAAATTACGTAAACGTACAAAAATAAAAGTAAAAAGTGATCAATATAAACCCCACAAATGTGAAATTTATATTTTTGAGATCCTAAGAATAAAAGAAATTTATTAGAAAAAGAAAATTATTTATTTAACTTATATATTATTTATTATTAATTAATTACTATTTAATACTATTTATTAATACACTATTTAATTAGAAAACTAAAATAAGTTTAGAAAAATAAAATTAAAAACTTAGAAAAATCTAAAATATTATAAAACTTATTTTAAAACTAAAAATATATTTATTATACTATTTATCTATTTAATATTTAATTAATAAGTAATTAGACTAAAATTAATTCTAAAAATTACTAGATGACAAAAGAAAAATCTAGAAAAATTTATAAAACTACTTTAATATAAAAGAGATTTAATAAAAATAAAAAAAATACAGAAGTGCTTATAAATAAGCTAAAAAGAAAATAAAATAGATAGTTTCTAATAAATAGAAGTTATTACTATAAGTATTTTTGGCTTTTTGTGGTTTTTTATTTTATAAAACTATTAAAATACTTAAAATAAGAAACTAATACAAAAACAACAAAATTGGAAACCAAGAATAAGCACAGAAAGTGCTTATTTGCCCAAACAGTTGACTTAGTTTGACCAACCAAAGAAATAAGCTCAAATGAGCTTATGTGGGGTCCACTAGGGTAAATTCTGGTTCCAATAAGTTACTTGGACTTGAATAAGCAAGACTTGATAATATAAGCTCACTGAATAAGCCAAAAGACCACAATAAGCACTTGCTTATTTGGTTCCTGAGACAGAAAATGGGACAACCTTGTGAGGTAATTCCAGGTGGGGTCCACAGGTTCCAAGGTCAAACAAAGGGTCAATGGTTCAAGCCTGGTAGGAGGGGGGTTGGAAGAACCAAGATTTAGGGTGTGGGACCCACTGATGAGCTCAGAAAGAGCTCGTGAAGTGAGGGGTCCAAACTGAGTTCACTCAGTTATCTGAGTGAATGGACAAGCTTCAAGCTGTGATGCAGCCCTAGTTAAAGGACTTGTTATGGAAAATTAAAACTTGAAATGTGAAGATGAGCTGCTTAGCTTCTAAATGAGCTAAAGATCACAAGCCAGAGCTTATTGATGAGCTTATGGTGGGCTTGTGATTTTGCTTGTTTACACTGATGATCAGTGTAATGTTTGATTTTGTTGCACAAATTTAAGCAAGAATAAGCAGACCAAATAAGCAATCAAAGGCAAATAAGTGCTTAGTTCAGATAACTAGCCACATGGGCATCACAAACAACCAATATACTCAGACCAACACTCAATAAACAAGCTTATACAAGCTTGTAAAAGTGGGTATCAAATCTGTGCACAGGGGAGGTCTATGGAGAATCACCAAAAGTTAAGCACTAATTAAGCACTTCAATCAGCTAGATAAAGATTAATAAAAACAGTAACAAGGAGATCAGCATCAAGTCTAAATTATCCTACAAGCTCAAGTCCTAATATCAATTACCAAGTTCACAATTTGAATCCAAAGTTTATTCAAAATCGTGTTAGGCTGCAAATTTGACTTTTTATGTAAACCACTAAGTTGACTTATCTGAGCTTTAATCCTAGTTTACTGATTGCTTAAGTTAAGTTATGCTATAATAAGGTGAAAATAAGCTAGGTTATCAGATTATAAGCTAATATGTGGAATATGGAACTTATTATCCTAACAGATTACAAACTAGACTAGATTACAAACTATTTTGACTTTTACTCTAATATGACCTATTTATTATGACAGAAATGAGCTAGTATGATCTAAACTAACATGCAGAAACAAGAATCAAGGACAGTATCATGCAAGAACTCAGATAAGCAGCTTGATCCAAACACACCTTAGCAAGGTTGTTTTCTAGATTAGTGTTACTCAATACAGATTTAGAGCATGAAACTGAATTTAACCACTTGATACAGATGATATGAGATCAAATGAACACAATTACACAGTAATTAACAATTATAACCTATGAATCACTACTAAGCTAATATTGACTGAAAATATGTAACAACTAGCAACTATGAATTCCAATTAACAATCTACTGATTTTAAGTTATAATATCACTAACAAACATTAACTAAGCATGAATCAAGAGAGATTATACTAAAATAAGAACTAATACAGAAAATGCCAAAAATCAAGAATTTGCTTACAACTTGAATCAAGGCCAAAATCTGAGAACCAATAACTGAGAACCAATCCTATATGCTCTCCACAGAGCTCTAATTACCAAAGCAATCCAGAATGAACCTTGCTCCTTTGCTTCTTCTACAGTAACTTTTATATTAAATTTCCTAATTTACTTGTTTCTTTTTGGTATTTTCATTTTTTATTGATTATTACTAATTAGATTGATCTAAAAGCTTGCTATGGCTTACTGAGAGCCAAGTAGTGTGATTAGAGTCCTCTAATTAACAAACATCAAACTGAAATTTAAAAGACTTGAAATGAAAATGGGACAAAGTTGAAATACTTGAAAACTTAAAAGATAGATTGAAACTGAGTAACCCAAGTTGTTTATTACACTTAACAAAGCTAATAAACACTTCTAAAACAGAATTTGAAGATTACACTAATGATACAACTAATTTGATTAACTACGATTGATCATAAACTAAGATTAAAATTATGATGCCTCTTTTCTTCTCCTTTCTTCTGTATTTATCACCCATTCTTATCCCACTAGCTCAAATATCTTTTCCCACTTCAATCTTGGCCTTTGAAAGTGAGTAATTGATCCAAACCGTTCAAACTTATTTTGGCGCCAAAACTCACCACGTGGTACTGAGGCAGTTTGAGCACAATTAAAGCTTTTTGTTGTAATGTGGAGGTGTAGGGAACAAGTTTGGTGAAGTTTAGACCAAGTTGGGGCAGTATTGCTCAATACTGTGGGTAAGTGTGTGAGCAGTAGTGGTTTTGGGGTGAAAATGGGTGGGAATGGCATTTATTGTGGGGGGTGTAGGCTGACAGAGGTGGAGGAGAGTGGGTAAGATTAGGGGGTGAGCTGGAGAGTTGAGGTGATGGTGTTACAGGTGGTGGTGGTGAGGTGGAAGACGAAGAAGAAAACGGGGGTGCGTTTGTCTGTTTTATTTATTTAACAAAGGGTTTGGGCTAGTTGGTTGGGCCGGGTTATAGGATTGGATTTGGACTAATACATAGGGTCCGGTTGGGTTTGTAACTAAATAATCACAAGGACCTTTTGTGTAATTTCTGAAAGTTGAGGGGCCTAAGCTGCCAACTTTTCAAACTTCATCCAAGGACCAAACCTGCATTTAAACATTAGTACAAGGACCATAGATGAATATTTTTCCATTTTTAAACCTTAAGGACTTATTATGTAATTTTCTGAAACTTGAAGGGTTAAACTTGTAATTTTCCAAAAGTTTATCATAAGGACCAATATTGCCATTTATAAATAGTATAAGGTTTATTTTGATCAATTTCCAATTTTTAAAACCTTAAGGACTATTTTTGACACTTTTGCAAAGTTGAGGGACCAAAGTTGTAATTTTGTGATTTTAAACTTCAAAGGATTATTTTTAACAACTTGTGAATCCCAAGGACCTTTTATGATATTTTTACAAGTTTTGATTAACCAGGGACTAGTTTTGCCAATTTATCAAAGTTCAGGGACTGAAACTGTAAATTATGTATGTTTTGCATGTTTTTCATCAGTTTTCATCCTTTTTGCACTTTTGATTGGTGCTAAACAGTCAAGTCAAATAGACTTAAAACAGCTCAAACACTAATGCAATTAAGATCAGAGGAATATAGGGAATTCCTGGGTCGTTAAGTCCCACGGAGGATGAATTGGTGTTAAAACACTTAATCAGATGGTAGAATGATCACTAAGGATAGCAATCAGTAGGGTTTTGGATGGAAAATTATACCTAAAGAAAAGATTAACAAATAACAGCGACTTAAATGCAAATTAAAAATATTAAAAAGTTAAAATCTATTAAATAAACGCTATCACTATTTTTAAAGGCGATGAACGTTTAAAACCTAAAACTTAAAACTTACGTTTAAAATAAAATTACGTCTACGTACAAAATAAAAAGTGAGTTTTAAAGAAATAAAAGAGCTACAATTATGAAAATGATATTTTAACAATCCTAATAATAAAAGAAAATTATTAGAAAAATAAAATTATTTTTACAACTATTTATTTATTTATTATTAATTAAAAACTATTTATTAATTATTTAAAATGCACTAAAATACAAGAAAATACAAAATTAACCTAGAAAAATGAAATTATAACTTGGAAAAATCTAAAATGTGATAAAGCTTATTTTAAAACTAAAAATATATTTTTAAGACTTATTATGTATTTATTATTAATTTAAAACTATTTAAAACTAATTAAAAATGCTAAAAAATACTTTTTAGACTAAGAAAATTATGGAAAAATACTTTTTATTACTTTTATATTTATCTTAACCTAATAAAATTGAAAAATCATTTTTTTGGACTTTTTATAATTTATTTGTATTAAAAGCTATTTAAAAATACCTAAAAACTGTTTTTAATTAAGAAAAATAGCAAACAGTTATGGAAAATTATGAAAATTTCAGGAAAATGTTAAAATATTATTTAGAACCTAGGAAAAATAGAAAAACATGGGGTTGTGTTAGGAAAACTGGAACTGTTGCACAACTGCTTATTAATAAGCAATCTAAAATAAGTTATAAGCCACAAATAAGTACCAGCTGAACACAGAAGCTAAATAATACTATATTAAGTCTATCTTAACCTATTATCAGTACTCTAGATCATTTAAAGAAGCTTAGACTAGTTATGAGCTTATTTTGAGATTTTAAGCTCAAACAGGTTTGAAAACTGAAAACAAAGCTGGGATAAGCTAAAATATGATAAAAGCTACTTAGGTTAAGCTAAAATACACAGAGATAAACACTGATAAGCTGCAAATAAGCTAAAAGCACTTATGCTAAGTCAAACAACCAAACAGTCCTGTGGATAACTTTAAAAGCAAATTCAGCTATGCAAATAAGTTCTAAAGCTCAAAACAAGCATTGAGGAGTTAAGATTAGCTGGTTGGCTTACCAAAAAGTCAAAGCTTACACTGTATGGGTAACTAGGGAGCTTATTAAGAGCTTATGAAAATGCAATCATTTCACTGCTCAGCTGGAGCTGATACAGCAGGTGCTGAGAGATGGGACAGAAAAGAAATCATGTGCAGCCCTAGCTATTAAGCTACAAATTGAAAAGCTCAACTTGGAACCATAAGATGGGTTGGTTAACTATCCAAAGAAACAAATTTGACAAGCTATGGTTATCTTATGAGCTTTTTAGAGGCTTATGAAAATGGTACCAAATCTGTGCACAGGGCACAATTTGAAAAGGGTGTCCTAAATAAGCTAAAATTTAAGCTAGTAAATAAGCTAATGAGAAAATACAAAAAACACTAGGCTAAAGCTAGGAAACTGAAGTTTTGATATCCCTAAAGCCTAAGTATTAAGTCCTAACAGGTAGTCCTATAAAGATTAATCTAGTTGATTCAAAAACTATAAAACTGAAAATTTTGACTTTTTAGGATGAACACTAATGTTGACTAAAATGAAATTTGAATCAAAACTACTAACTGATTATGTAATATTAAGCTAGAGTGAGATGATATTAAGCTAGATTACCAAGTTTCAAGCAACTGTGATGATTTTGACAAGCTAAAATCTCACAGTTGATAAACTAACTTGGATTAAAGAGACTTTTGACTTTTCACTGAATAAGAACTGGATTTTATTGCATGTTTGAGTACTTAAGACCTACTGAGACATGAGACAAGTGTAAGCAATAACACAGATGATCATTAACACAGTAAACACAGTCAAAACAAACACCCCTTAGTGGACTGTTTTGAAGTTAAACACACTAAACTACCTATTTAAACCAAGGAATCCATTAAACAACTTATAATAACTAAATTTAAACAAGATTAAGCTAAAATTAACAGAAATCAAACACTTATACTATAATATGCAAATTGCAAGAAAAAGGCTTACAAGTTGAGTTCAAGTACAAAACATAGAACAGAGGCACAAGACCACTCCTATAGCTTCCCAAGAAGCACTAAACCAAACAACATTCCAAAGATCAGCACTGCACCAGTCTTTAGATCATTTCCCATGGATTTTTTATTTTCTTACTAATTTATTGCTATTTTTGGTAATTTTCTGTTTTTGATACTAGATTGCTTTTTAAGGTTTCTAATAGCTTTTATAAGCTATCTAGGAGCTTATGTTAGCTTAAGAGTCCAAGACAACAGTTACAAACAACATCCTAACTTATTGAGATTTTAAACAAGAATGAAATTTTGCATAAACTGGAAATTAAATTGAAACTGAAATTGATTATTGAAAGAAGATTCAAATACACTGGAAATAACTTTATAAAGCACTTAAAAGCTTTAAAATACATTGGAGATTAAACTACACTACATACGACATGTAAGAAAACTAAAACTACTCTACTACTCATTTCCATTGCACCTCTCTCTGTATTTATTGACTTCAAAGATCTTATCTAGACGTCTGAGCAATTCCCACTTGAGTTCTCTTCTTGAAACCATCTGAATCGTCCATGTGGATTTTGGCGGGAAAAAGTCATATGAGCAGGTTTAAGCATTTAATGCTTCTTGGACTTTGTTGGAGGTGGAGGGGGGTTAGTATACAAGTGGTGGTGAGGTGGAAAGGTTGAGATAAGGTGGTGAGGGCAGGTGTTGGGGAATGGTTGGACACAGGTGGAGTTGGGAAGGAGGGTGAACAGTGCTAGGCGCTTTATCTGTTTTTAAATTTCGGGTTTTGGGCTTATATTGGACTGGGCTTGGGGTTTTGGTTTAAAGGATTGGATTTGGTTTAAGTTAATACAAGGACCTTAGTTGTAATTTCTGAAAGTATAGGGACTGAAAATGCAATATTTCCAAACTTATCACAAGGGTGAATTTTGACAAACTTCAATAGTATAAGGACCAATATTGCATAAAATTCAATTTTTTATAAGTCCAAGGACCAAAACTGTCAACTTTGAAATTCTAGGGACCAAACTTGTAATTTTCCAAAATTTCACCATAAGGACCATTTTTGTCATTTATAAATAGAACAAGGTTTATTTTGATTATTTTCTTATTTTTTAAAACCTTAGGGACTAATTTTGACACTTTTGCAAACTTGAGGGACCAAAGTTGTAAATTTGTGATTTTAAACTTCAAAGGATTATTTTTGAACAACTTGTGAATCCCAAGGACCTTTAATGACATTTTACAAGTTTTTGAATTACCAGGGACTACTTTTGACAACTTTTGTAACTTGGGGGACTAAAACTGCCAATTATGCAAAATTGATACGTTTTTCACCAGATTTTGATGTTTTTGCATTTAAAACATATAAAACACTTGTTTGTGATATTTTTATCATTTTGAAGCATTTCTGAGTGTTTTCAGATGTTTTTGGCATTCTAATAGTATAAAAATGATGAGTATTTAGACACTCATCAATCCCCCACACTAAGATATTGCTAGTCCCTAGCAATGATTTATGAAAAGTTAATGGATTTTATCTCTTTACCAAAAGCCATTACTTCTGGAGTAGCCAATTGTTTTAGTTCAAGTATGAACCTTGGTACAATGATAACCAAATGATTTTGAGCAAATCACCAGCTTTCAACGGTTTTGATTTGTCTTTACCAGAAGCCGTTTGCTTCTGGACTAGCCAACTCTTAGATAAAATATCTTTGGTGAGCTGATTACCAATTATGGATTTTCAACTGCCTTTACCACAAGCCATAAACTTGCGGGCTAGCCAACTCTTCACTAGTTTAAAGATATGGTGAGTTGAACACCATACAATTTTAGGCAAATTGCAAGCCATAAACGGATTTGAGATATCTTTACCAAGAGCCGTTTGCTCCTGGATTAGCCAATCCTTATGTGGGTTAGACATGGTGGACTGATTACCATTTGTTGTGTTTAGTACATAGTACTTCCACTAAATAAAAAAAATTTAAAATTTGGCCATTTTGGGGGAAAAAGGGACTAAAAGGGTACATTTATGATCAAATTCGCCAGAATTTCCCCCCCACACTTAGAAATGAATATTGTCCTCAATATTCAAAGTACCGGATGTAATACCGAAACTTAGAACGTAAAAAGATAACATTACTAGCTAAGTGTAGAAACACAACAATTATTTTCTTTTTTAATATTTACAATTTTCAAACATTTTTAAGGTCTATATACAACATGTGGGGCATCTCCCCCACACTAAGGTGGTACACACGGGTGAAAACCCATGTTTAGCTACTGTTTTTGATTTCCGAGTCGCTAGCTTGACTCGACCCCGAATTAATTTGTTCATGGGGAAGCAAGTGGAAGAGACAATCTCCATCGGACTTTCATTCAAGATGCTTGTATAAACATTGAAGTACGTGAAAGTTCCACACCGATGAGATATACACAGAACCGGCTCATAAATGATACATGAAAATGCCGGGGTCAAAGATAATGTCTTCATTCCCGAAGGAGTGAAGAACAGGAGAAGCCACAGGATAGGTGAAGAAAAGAAAGAAAATCATGATGAAAATCATGACTAACTCATCTTCATCCATAGGAGAATTCATGATTTCTGGATCATGAATCTCATCATTTAAGCTCATTTGATCAAGACATATTCTGGGTGGGAGGGATGGGATTTTGATATCAAGCAAGTTCTCATGGTTGAGAACATTTTCCTCCGGAACACAAAAATCATTTATGTCTAGATCAAAGTGGAAGTTATCATACTCTGGTAGAGATATGATATGAGTGAGTTCAAAGGAGAACTCCTCGTAAAGAGAATCATTCACATGAAGTGAATTTGTGAACTCTTGTTCCATTGTGGGCTCATTACTATCCTCGCTCTGAATATCAAAGAGTGAATTATCAGAAATTAAAGTGAATTCAGACTCGAATTCAAATAGAGGATTGGTGAAAGTAGCTTTGAATGCTTCGGGAACAAGGTGATTAACATTCTCTATTGGATTGTTAGGGTGAGAAGTGAGTGAACGATCATTATAAAGGAGACTTTCAATTTCTCCCAGATTGGATTTGAAATTAAAGAGATCATCATCACTTTCGGATGAAAGTGGAATGAAATCGGAATGATCTTTTGAACACTCAAGAGGGAAAGGGATATCACACATATGCTCAAAAGTTCCCTGTGACTCTCTCGGGATTGGGACAAGGTCCTCAACACTAGACTTTATGAATTCATCCGATTCCTTTTCAGGAACAGTGTCAAGATGCTCGTTCCCCATGTTCAGAGAGTGAGTGGGAGCTTCGGGTGTGATGGCAGTTACATGAGAATGAATCTCAACTGCTGGAATATCCACTGATGAACTTGATGAATCTTCAAGTGTATCTTCATCATCACTATCATCAGGAATAAAACTGAATCTAGAGCTAGATCTGGCTGCTTTTTCGCTTGCAATTGATTCCCTAATAGATTTTTCAAAGGCAATTTGGGAATTTATTTTAGCAGCCTGCTCTTCAGCTAACAAAACTTCCATGGATTTCTCATGAAAGTTTTGAAATGACATAGCCGACTCCTCCTTAAGTTCTTTTAATAACTCCAGACCCTTCAGTAAAAAGTCTGTGGTAGTTTCATGAGGAGTTGCTTGAATCATTTGGTACTGTGGAGGTTGGTCTTGAAATGATGTGTCAAAATTGTCACAAGGGAATGGATTCCCTGTTTGACAATCAGAGCTGAAATGGGGACCTCCACAGTTCTCACAACAAAATGATTGTTGTGGGTGGTTTGGTGAATCATATGGATATTGGTCATAGTCAAAGTTCTGAGCATCACTGGAAAACTGTTCATAGACAATCGTGTTTCCGGATTGACACTCAAATCCTTGGTGAGGACCACCACAAAATTCACAGCAGTATTGTTGATTATATGAAAATATGTCGGGCTGTGGTGGGTAGTTAGAAAAATTTGAGGGTTCGTTACATGAGTTCGGATTAGGATCATAATCAAATGAATTCCTTGAACCACAAAACAAACAACTCCCATTCTGAATATCATTACCACACTGTACACACGTACACCAGCGACAGGGTGAACCATAAAGAGGCTCACCACAACCGACACAAAGAATAAACGATTCTATTTGAGAGTTATGCGAAGGAATCAGTTCATTCAAAGAATCAACAAAACCAACATGGTGATCTGAATGACTAATTAGACTCAAAGAACATTTTGAAAAATCCGGAGGTGGGACAAGTGGTGTGCTCTGAGAGCTAGCAATTTCCACTACCTCCGTTATAGTCTCCGGTTCTGGTTCTTGAGAAACGTGAAGATTAGGAAAGTCATTCTTGATAGTCACCGGTCTAGATTCTGCATGTTTGCTTTTAACCGTAAATCGTGAAAGTTTATTATCAATTCTAGACGGCTTATGAGCAATTGAGGGTTTAGGTTTTTGGATAACCGTAGGTTGGACGTATTTAGCACCTCCATTATCAGATGAAAGTACCTGGTCCTTTGTTACCTCGGCTTTTCTTTCCATTTCCCTGAGCAGAATTAATGGATCTTTACGAACAACACGAATTCTAGACATTTGTGATAAAGTCTGAAGCTTTTCAGCTTCGTCCCAGAATTCGTTCTCGAGAGATTCCATGAGAATAGAAGTTTAGAATCAAATGTATAGAGGGTTAAGGGATAAAGAATCAAAAGGGGTAGGAGGTTAAAGATGAATATTTTTGGATTTTTTGAAAAACATGCCATAAAAACAAAGAATGAAAATATTTTTGGTTTTTGTGTTTGTTGAAAACTTGAATAAAAAATGTTTTTGGTGTTGTTAACACTTTAGGAAAAGTGTTAATGAACTTTTTGGTTTTGAAAAACTTTACAGAAAACTGTTTACAAACGATGGTATATGCACAAGTATGGGTCTGGAAATGCTTAAAACACGCTTACAGCCTCCCCGGCAGCGGCGCCAAAATTTGATTGCGTCCAAACAGTCAAGTCAAACAGACTTAAAACAGCTCAGACGCAAATGCAATTAAGATCAGAGGAATATAGGGAATTCCTGGGTCGTTAAGTCCCACGGAGGATGAATTGGTGTTAAAACACTTAATCAGATGGTAGAATGATCACTAAGGATAGCAATCAGTAGGGTTTTGGATGGAAAATTATACCTAAAGAAAAGATTAACAAATAACAGCGACTTAAATGCAAATTAAAAATATTAAAAAGTTAAAATCTATTAAATAAACGCTATCACTATTTTTAAAGGCGATGAACGTTTAAAACCTAAAACTTAAAACTTACGTTTAAAATAAAATTACGTCTACGTACAAAATAAAAAGTGAGTTTTAAAGAAATAAAAGAGCTACAATTATGAAAATGATATTTTAACAATCCTAATAATAAAAGAAAATTATTAGAAAAATAAAATTATTTTTACAACTATTTATTTATTTATTATTAATTAAAAACTATTTATTAATTATTTAAAATGCACTAAAATACAAGAAAATACAAAATTAACCTAGAAAAATGAAATTATAACTTGGAAAAATCTAAAATGTGATAAAACTTATTTTAAAACTAAAAATATATTTTTAAGACTTATTATGTATTTATTATTAATTTAAAACTATTTAAAACTAATTAAAAATGCTAAAAAATACTTTTTAGACTAAGAAAATTATGGAAAAATACTTTTTATTACTTTTATATTTATCTTAACCTAATAAAATTGAAAAATCATTTTTTTGGACTTTTTATAATTTATTTGTATTAAAAGCTATTTAAAAATACCTAAAAACTGTTTTTAATTAAGAAAAATAGCAAACAGTTATGGAAAATTATGAAAATTTCAGGAAAATGTTAAAATATTATTTAGAACCTAGGAAAAATAGAAAAACATGGGGTTGTGTTAGGAAAACTGGAACTGTTGCACAACTGCTTATTAATAAGCAATCTAAAATAAGTTATAAGCCACAAATAAGTACCAGCTGAACACAGAAGCTAAATAATACTATATTAAGTCTATCTTAACCTATTATCAGTACTCTAGATCATTTAAAGAAGCTTAGACTAGTTATGAGCTTATTTTGAGATTTTAAGCTCAAACAGGTTTGAAAACTGAAAACAAAGCTGGGATAAGCTAAAATATGATAAAAGCTACTTAGGTTAAGCTAAAATACACAGAGATAAACACTGATAAGCTGCAAATAAGCTAAAAGCACTTATGCTAAGTCAAACAACGAAACAGTCCTGTGGATAACTTTAAAAGCAAATTCAGCTATGCAAATAAGTTCTAAAGCTCAAAACAAGCATTGAGGAGTTAAGATTAGCTGGTTGGCTTACCAAAAAGTCAAAGCTTACACTGTATGGGTAACTAGGGAGCTTATTAAGAGCTTATGAAAATGCAATCATTTCACTGCTCAGCTGGAGCTGATACAGCAGGTGCTGAGAGATGGGACAGAAAAGAAATCATGTGCAGCCCTAGCTATTAAGCTACAAATTGAAAAGCTCAACTTGGAACCATAAGATGGGTTGGTTAACTATCCAAAGAAACAAATTTGACAAGCTATGGTTATCTTATGAGCTTTTTAGAGGCTTATGAAAATGGTACCAAATCTGTGCACAGGGCACAATTTGGAAAGGGTGTCCTAAATAAGCTAAAATTTAAGCTAGTAAATAAGCTAATGAGAAAATACAAAAAACACTAGGCTAAAGCTAGGAAACTGAAGTTTTGATATCCCTAAAGCCTAAGTATTAAGTCCTAACAGGTAGTCCTATAAAGATTAATCTAGTTGATTCAAAAACTATAAAACTGAAAATTTTGACTTTTTAGGATGAACACTAATGTTGACTAAAATGAAATTTGAATCAAAACTACTAACTGATTATGTAATATTAAGCTAGAGTGAGATGATATTAAGCTAGATTACCAAGTTTCAAGCAACTGTGATGATTTTGACAAGCTAAAATCTCACAGTTGATAAACTAACTTGGATTAAAGAGACTTTTGACTTTTCACTGAATAAGAACTGGATTTTATTGCATGTTTGAGTACTTAAGACCTACTGAGACATGAGACAAGTGTAAGCAATAACACAGATGATCATTAACACAGTAAACACAGTCAAAACAAACACCCCTTAGTGGACTGTTTTGAAGTTAAACACACTAAACTACCTATTTAAACCAAGGAATCCATTAAACAACTTATAATAACTAAATTTAAACAAGATTAAGCTAAAATTAACAGAAATCAAACACTTATACTATAATATGCAAATTGCAAGAAAAAGGCTTACAAGTTGAGTTCAAGTACAAAACATAGAACAGAGGCACAAGACCACTCCTATAGCTTCCCAAGAAGCACTAAACCAAACAACATTCCAAAGATCAGCACTGCACCAGTCTTTAGATCATTTCCCATGGATTTTTTATTTTCTTACTAATTTATTGCTATTTTTGGTAATTTTCTGTTTTTGATACTAGATTGCTTTTTAAGGTTTCTAATAGCTTTTATAAGCTATCTAGGAGCTTATGTTAGCTTAAGAGTCCAAGACAACAGTTACAAACAACATCCTAACTTATTGAGATTTTAAACAAGAATGAAATTTTGCATAAACTGGAAATTAAATTGAAACTGAAATTGATTATTGAAAGAAGATTCAAATACACTGGAAATAACTTTATAAAGCACTTAAAAGCTTTAAAATACATTGGAGATTAAACTACACTACATACGACATGTAAGAAAACTAAAACTACTCTACTACTCATTTCCATTGCACCTCTCTCTGTATTTATTGACTTCAAAGATCTTATCTAGACGTCTGAGCAATTCCCACTTGAGTTCTCTTCTTGAAACCATCTGAATCGTCCATGTGGATTTTGGCGGGAAAAAGTCATATGAGCAGGTTTAAGCATTTAATGCTTCTTGGACTTTGTTGGAGGTGGAGGGGGGTTAGTATACAAGTGGTGGTGAGGTGGAAAGGTTGAGATAAGGTGGTGAGGGCAGGTGTTGGGGAATGGTTGGACACAGGTGGAGTTGGGAAGGAGGGTGAACAGTGCTAGGCGCTTTATCTGTTTTTAAATTTCGGGTTTTGGGCTTATATTGGACTGGGCTTGGGGTTTTGGTTTAAAGGATTGGATTTGGTTTAAGTTAATACAAGGACCTTAGTTGTAATTTCTGAAAGTATAGGGACTGAAAATGCAATATTTCCAAACTTATCACAAGGGTGAATTTTGACAAACTTCAATAGTATAAGGACCAATATTGCATAAAATTCAATTTTTTATAAGTCCAGGGACCAAAACTGTCAACTTTGAAATTCTAGGGACCAAACTTGTAATTTTCCAAAATTTCACCATAAGGACCATTTTTGTCATTTATAAATAGAACAAGGTTTATTTTGATTATTTTCTTATTTTTTAAAACCTTAGGGACTAATTTTGACACTTTTGCAAACTTGAGGGACCAAAGTTGTAAATTTGTGATTTTAAACTTCAAAGGATTATTTTTGAACAACTTGTGAATCCCAAGGACCTTTAATGACATTTTACAAGTTTTTGAATTACCAGGGACTAATTTTGACAACTTTTGTAACTTGGGGGACTAAAACTGCCAATTATGCAAAATTGATACGTTTTTCACCAGATTTTGATGTTTTTGCATTTAAAACATATAAAACACTTGTTTGTGATATTTTTATCATTTTGAAGCATTTCTGAGTGTTTTCAGATGTTTTTGGCATTCTAATAGTATAAAAATGATGAGTATTTAGACACTCATCAACTTTAATACCTAAAAATACAATTTGGAGATAATTCCAATATTTTGAAGCATATTTGTATGTTTTCAGATATTTTTGTAGCTTAAATGTGAACGAAATGATGAGTATTTAGACACTCATCAGTATTATGTGCAGGTTTTGGTTCTGTGATGCGAATTACGGTGTAACCATTTGGGTCAGTTACGCCGTAACCTGTGAAGCAGCAGGAAAAATTTTACAACATATTAGTTAAGGCGTAGTCACCGGATATGATACGCATTAGCAACCTCGTGACCCACCTTCAACCTTTAGTGAGACATCTTGGGCAAGCATTTGAGAGGGGAGTTTATTTCTTTCTTGGTTATTTTTCATTTCTATTTTATTTTCCTTTTTTTGTACAAATGGGACTTTGTACACTTTAAGTAGGGCGGATAGGAATAGAAATGAAGTGTATGATTACTTAGCCTACTTGCCCTAATTTTCTAGTTGGTTTTAAAACTTTAAGCTTATTTTGAAAATTTTTGTCATATTTTTAACCAAGCTAGAATTACATATAGCCAAGCACACTATAACCCTTATTGTCATTGGTGAGATTTAGCCTTTCCGTTTCCCCATTTTACCCAAATCTACCAAATATTGAGTGTGCCGATAGTATTGTAAACTTTAGAACTTGGCTTTTACATCACTTCGAGACCATAAACGAGTAATGTATCAAGTTAGCTTGGTGCATTTGGAAGAGGGGATTTGAAAAAAGTAAATGTTTTATGATTAAACCCAAATAGCCCATATGTGTTTACTTGTGTGTGTTTATCGATTAGTCACATTGACTTTTCGACCTTCGTGTTAACCCTTTTTTGTTGCACTTTCCTTTAGTGCAAGATACCCCTAGTTACACCTTTTCGAGCCTATCCTTTCATTTTCTTACCCTTATTTTCGTTACACCCTTACACCTTAACCTATCGTGTAGTCTTATCTTTTGATCTTGAAGTCATTGATTCGCCCTAATTCGAGGTTAGAATAAAAGTTTTGGAAGGCGTACCACATCACCTACATCTTATTGAAGATCATTAATGACCCCCCAATTATCTCCTTATGCTCATCTCAAGTGGGGGGATTAAAAAAATAATAATAAAAATAAAAATAATAAAAAAAATTATTGCGTAGCAGTCTCTGTTAATAAAAGTGCGGAATATTGTAAGCACTATATGAATGAAAGAAATTGGCATTGAGAATAAACTCCTCGATCACATTCGAAGATTGAAAGATAGTGAAGATACCATCGGTTCAAGAAAGGAAAAAATGGTGTATCATGATTATGAAGATAAACCTCGAATGAACGGTGGGACAATGGCAACTTGGTTTTAAGCTAAGACTATTTGTTTTCTTTTCACCCATTAAAATATCCCATGCCTTACCTTACCCTTTTTGTCGTGAAGCGTGTCTAGGTGATGCAGCGAGCAATCCTTGATGTCTTGGCCATGGATTTATTCATGTATCATTGGTTTTGTCCACTTCGCTGTGACACGTTAGTAATGACACTACCCCATAGCCTTTGAATCACTATCACCCAACATTGTTTTCTAAAATTTGTCTTAACCTTAGCTCTAGTGGTGGAGTTGTGTATAATTGCCAAGCTTATGATAGAATACTTGTTATATCTGTGCAATTGAGTGATCATCCCGAAATTAACACTTAGAATAGGATGAGTGTGAGAGTGTTTTCGTTCCCATTTCGTGAGGTGTTCGGCTCTTATAAATATTCTAGTATGGAAATCTTAACTGCACATTCCTTGGGGATGTATCTTTTGCAGTCTAAATTGGTCTACTTGAGGGCAAGTAGAGTTCAAGTGGGGGGATATTTGATAACATCAAATTGTCCTGATATTCTAATCGTTAATTTCCCCTTTATCATCACATTATGAGTAAAATGCTAGTGAAAACATCCTTATTACTTATTATTTCATTTCAGGACCTATTTTATGCAAGGAAGCAATAATTGGACATTTTCAAGCCCAAAGGATGAGTTTTCTCTCAACTACGGCGTAACCAAGTGATGAAGTTACGGCGTAACAATGATTATGAAGATTACGGCATAACCATGGAATATAATTACGCCGTAACATGACTACTAAACATTATGCAGCTTACTTAACAAAATATACGACGTAACCCTCAGCTCAGGTTACGCCGTAACAACGGATAAACATAAATCTACAAAGGCTACGGCGTAACCATTAGCTCAGATTACGCCGTAACAGAAGATAAGCACATAATTTACAAAGACTACGGTGTAACCACAGCTCAGGTTACGCCGTAAACATGGATAAGTACAGATTTGAAGAGTTACGGCGTAACTACTTAATAAAGGTTACGCCGTAACTAGTATCCGAGCCTATAAATAGTCAAAGATTTCATCAGTATTAATCATCTCTCCTTTCCTAAACCTTCTAGGGTTTGGGGAGATCAAACACAGAAGAAGAAGCATGGCTTAGGAGCATTGAATAACGAAGTTCTCGTCTACGATTTCCGTTGTATTCGAGTTTGAACTCCTTTTATATTTTTCTAGGACTTATACTATGAATTCATGTTATTAATTGAAGTTTGCATTTGTGTTTTTGATCTTCTCTTTAATTCTTTATAGACATTTACTAGTCTTATCATAGATCGCTAGTCTTGGTAATATTATAAGCTTGTTAGTATCTAAAGGGCTGGGAGATATGACCAACTGACCCCAGTTTGATAGATTGCGAAGTAAGGGAGGAATTGGCCATAGTACAACTACTCTTCGTGTGTGAACTGACCAAATGATCACCTATCAAGTGGAGGTATTTAAGAGGTTAGGGGAAATCTAAGTTCCTAACGGCCGGGTTTCCACAAACTAGATCTAGTAGATTTGGCCCTTAATGACTGCTATTAGGTTGCCGAATGATCCCGGGTGACCTGTTCATCTTGGTGAGGAATCTAAGAACCATAGGCCATTATGAATTGACCAAAGGAGTCTGGTGATAATTAACCACTATATTGAACCTTTATATCGAGAATCAATTCACATTTGTGTTCTTCATTAAGCTTCGTTTATCTATCTATTTATCCTAAATTTCTGGTGTCTGTGTGTATGGAATAATAGCATGTCGAGGAATTATAAAAATCTTATCACACCAATATATTATCAATATCATTTCTAACCATCTTAGTTCTTTCAAGGTCCAAGCTCTCTTGGGACGATACTCGGATTTACCTAAGGCTTTACTACATCTGATCGGGTTCTCTGCCCGTTAGTATGTGTTTATCCTAAGTTATCTAAGTTTTATAAATATTAAAAGCAGGATGAAATAGCACATCAATGGTTTATCAGACTTGCAAAGCAACATGTATTTCGTACAAGGAATACCAAAAGGTATGAGGGCACAAAATAACTCCAACATGTGTGATGGATGGCCACGAACTATCTCACTATATTCATCAGTCCGAATGAAGGGAATTAATCATCTCGAGTAACGTGGCTATCCGTAACTATCGGAAAATAATCACATTCGATAGTGTTTCGAACAAGAAGGAGATTATGGGCATTGATGTGATGCAGTAATGCGCCTAAGATCAAGATCATATGAAAGATAAAATGATTACAATCATAAGAACAAAATGAGAGATAAGGCCTGATAATATAAAAGTATCAATCCAACACCGCAAATCAAGATATCTTGAGAGACTGAGAAATCGCGTAGACAATGTATATCTATTCGCGAGAATCTATGATAATAGATTGTCTGGTAATCACTTCAGTTAACATATGGTCTATTTAAGAACCATTGAAGTTACTCTATTATGCTAGGGCGCATAAGAGTTGCATGAAGTGATAATGGATGCACTTGACTAAAGTTGTTGAAGCAAGTTTGTCGAGAAGAGTAGTTATGCGGAAGGATATTGTCATGAAGGCACGCATCAGTTAACAATATGAAAATATGCGGAAACACCTTTTGGAAAATAGATTTTTTACAACATTTGAATTTCTGAAGTAAAACTGTTTTTACTCTACAGGGCTTTCCTTTAGATGACTTCTTTAATGGTAGTCATCAGAAAATGAATGATATTAAAACTTTAAAAGATTTATCTTTTTCTAAAACCGTTTGAAATTTCAAATCTAGCGTAGATGTTTTAAAATCAATGTTTTAGCAAGTTTTTCATAAAACTTAGGCCCCGTTTGGTTTGCGAAATCTTCAAGATTCTAATGGAATTGGAGTATGATTCTATTCCATAACGTGTTTGGTTGGCAAATGAAATGGAATAGAATCCTTCAAAATCCCATAGTTGTCGAATTCAACATTCCATAGCAAAATATGAGGAATGTTCAATTTCATGGATATCATTATGTTTATTTTCAAAAATTTATTATTATTATTATTATTATTATTATTATAAGACATCACTTCATTAGAAAATCATATTATTATTATTATTATTATTTTTATAAGACATCACTTCATTAGAAAATTATTATTATTATTATTATTATTATTATTATTATTATTATTATTATTATTATTAATATTAATATTATTATTAGTAATATTATTTTTAAAATTATTATTATTCAGTTTATCAATTTTAATTAAAATAAACTTTTAAATATTTAATATAATATGTTTTTTCCCATTTCATTTTCTTCCAACCAAACACGCTTTAGGTTTTGCAAATTTCAATTCCTTCAGTTTTCAAATCCTTAGCATTTCAATTCCTTCATATTCCAATTCAATAGATAGATTCCAATTGAATGAAAAACATTCTGCGAACCAAAACGGGGCCTTAGGGTAATCCCAAAAGTGTCTGCGAGCGGTAAACAATCTATTTCGTTTGATCCTGAAGATCATACTTTATGGGTTCTCGGGAAGAGGAAATGGTGAAGTAAAAAAAAAGATGTTTAAAAGAAGCTTTTAGCTTTACGTAATAAACTTTGATGCAATTCATCTGGGATGGAGGTTCAAAGTGTAACAAGAATCTTTGGTTTGGTAAACCTATGAGAGGTTCGATTTTATCAAAGATAGGAAAGTCATGGATAGACTAGAAAACGTTTCTACCAAAATTAAAGAACATATAATTTCTTAATACTTGAAGATAATTCCTATCTCCAGTCTTAATCGTATCAAAGCGTGTCTTGATGAAATCAAGGCATAAAATCACGTGCAATACATTCAAATACATGAAGTATCTGAGAGCTAAGATTTCTTGTAAAGAGAAATACATTAAGTATTTCCAGAAATCTAGAGATTGAGTAAAGCTTATATACTACGGGGTAGTATTTCAGATCAATAACACAAACTCGAAAGGGCAAGTAAAAGTATGAGTTTGTAGACCATGAGTGAAATCTCGCACTTCTTTGGAATGTTCGGTTAAAGTTGAAGTAGGCTCTATACAAGAACAGCTAACGGGGTTGGCACTTGTTAAACACTGATCGAATTAATGTGCTTAAGCCAAAGAGCCTTTACCGGACTGAAAGAGGAGTTCAACTCAGTGTTGAGCAACAGAAGCGAGAGCACGAGAAATTAATTCTTGATCGTTTAACTAAAGAGTACAAAGCATGACAGGAATTATAGATCCGACGTGATATATGGGAGAATTTATAGTATTGCAAGATTCAGTGGGAGGATGTCAAGATCATTAAACGTGACATGCATTGCTCAAAAGAGCAAGATAGTTTGGCACGGTAGGATGTGTTGATCTTGAGTTGTTATGAACAAATAAAGAAGCCATGTAACTTAAAAAATTTAAAGTTCAGGATTTCAAATCAGGAAAACGTGCAACTACATCACAGTTTCAAGGGGCTTGTACTGAATTTCTCAAGGACTTAGGAGAATCAGTCTCATGAAGTCACGGTTCTTATTGTTGTGTAATTCCATTCTACCTTAATCTAACAGAATGAAGCGTATCATTGAACGCTAAGCTGAGTTTGACGCGATTTAGCTAAGTTTATCATCTAGTAATACTAAACCATTGGTACCAAAACTCTCTGGGTTCATTAACAGTAAGACAAGGGTAATCTAGAAGATTGGAGCGAGGCTCAGGGGTCCTTCAGGGAAGGATCATCAGAAAGATATGAATAGTAGTGATTGGTAACTCCCAACCACTTTTTGGTATAAGCTAAATCAGTTGCTCGTGAATCGAGGTAATGTCGTTGACTCGTGCAATCCAACGAGACATTACGAGTAGATTATTCTTAGCATATTTTTAATCTCTAAATGAAAAATATTCCATTCTAAAAGGCTATTTAGCTAATTTTCTGGAGGGAAAACAAGATAATGTTGTACAACTATTATGAAATGAGAAACACTTCAGCGAAGATGGTGAGTTTCATATACATTTGCGGCGTCAAATGTTGAGGTGTCCATGATTGAGAAGCGACCACATGGACAAAAGTTAATGGCATTCTCTGATTGTAACATACTATCCCCAATGACTTGAGAATGTGAAACTTTGGACTTTATTTCACATCAGGCTTAGATCTAGTTTCCAGTTACAGCGTAAAAGTGTGACTTAAAGTGTAGTTTGATTTGCAGTAGATATAATGTTCATAAGATAGCAGTGTCATTATATTAATAATGTGAATACTATAATACACAACCATGTCTATTAAAATTGGAATATTACTCGTTATTTTGTTTATTATTTTACAAATTTCAAATACCTGATAGATGAAATTTTATCACACGATTAAAAGAATCTAGAAACATAAACGACGAACCAATTTGTTACCACTAAAATACAAGTCGATACCTAACAAATTTTGGAATATAATACATGATGTTGTGATTAGGTAGTCAACAATTAATCTTACAAGAACAAAAAAAATATGAAAAAAAAAACACTAATATATTATGATTACTATGACTATGAAGACCCATGTTTTGTGCTCTAGTTTCTTGTTCCAAGTCCTCTCTTTCTCTCTCTTTCAAACGCCCACACACTAAGACAAACCAAGGAGAGTTTTGTGGTGTTTTAACAGCAAATCCCAAGTTTTGTGTTCACTATGAGCAACCAAAAACACAGAATTAAGAATAAACCCTATTAGCATAGATTCTACCAATCAACAAGAAAACAAAATTAGTAGTTAAATATAGTTTCGAAAAAGGATTAAGACAAAGTTTCCTCTATCTATATATATAGAAAATCCATCTTTTGTTTTCTTACACTCTTTGTTTGTATCTCAAAATGTCAAATATCTCAGGAGATGGAGGGAGTTACTCTTCAGGCAATACTAATGGTTGTGGTGTTATTGAGGAAGGTCAACAAACACAACTACCAATAGTCAACTCTCATAGTGTAGATATTGGATCCACTTCTCAAGAACATGTTCAAGATTCATCTAAGAAGAAGAAAAGATCCCTACCAGGAACTCCAGGTAAACTGTCCTTCCTATATACAGTAATTTCTTAAAGTTACATTAGTTGTTAACCCTTATCAACGTTTTGCAAAAAAAGTTACACTAGCTAGATGCCCGCGATATATGTAGCTCAAAAGTATACATCTATTTTGTTGAAAGTTATCACTTGTAGACTTGTAGTAAATATATTCATGATCAATAGCAATGAACGTAATAGATTAACTGAGTATCATCAAACTAAAATTATATTGTACGGCATATATAGATTGAAGAGCTGAATTCTTCATAATAAAAACTAATAATATTTTCATTAAGGGTTGCTTTTTGTTGAGGTAATTTTTATCATATCATTATGCCATAATATTTTCAACATGTGTGGTTAAAGTTTTCCTTGCATTTAACATCCTATCCTTGCTTCATTTATCTAGTTCTTATCATGAACATTGATTGCTAAGGAATTTGAGATCATTTAATTTGGAATTTATTACTATAATTACCCCATGGGTTATTTTCTTCTACATTTTTCAGCTCAAAAACTTTTATTATTGTTAACTAAGTGCTCTACTATGTTAATTTTTGTTGATGGACAAATTAGTTGAACCATGAAAGAAAGATAGGAAATTAATGTTTTATTTGAAAAGGGGGTGGCGGCACAGCTTGTTGCCCGTTTGGCTGCCATCTTATTGTAATCCGTTATAAAAGTCTGTTTGATTAAAAAAAAAAAATTGATTAGCTATTGAACGGTATTCGAGTAATATAATTTGAATATATTGATGGCTTATAGATTACATAACATGAAATAGTCCAAACCTATTAGATTGAAAATCATTGTTATAAATGTTTAGATGGGTTGTCAATTAAAAAGAGGAGACTCAATTATTGGTTTTTGGATTGCAATAATTGGAGTTCTCTTACCCTCATCTTTTTCTTCTACTTTTGTTTTTTTGCTGCTCCAAGTAATTAAACTTACATGTGTACTGCCCCTATCAATAGTGTTTGTGGGTGGGGTGGGTTGGTTGATGTTTACCCTTCACTGTGCATGGATATATAATACTAATGTAATATCTACTTTAATTATTTATTTTCATTTTTTTTAACAAATATCTACTTTAATTAAATAAGAGATGACTCGTACATTTTACAAAATAATCGAGACACTCTAATTAATTGTGATTGAACATTTATATTTTTACAGGGTGAAAATGTAATGGTAAGTTTGAAGATATAAATGTTCAAACACAATTAATTATAGTGTCTCAACCATTTTATGAAATGTGCAAATTACCTCTTTAATTAAATGATTATCTAGATCCACTTTTCTTAAAGGTGAAAAGTGATTTGTCTCCTTAAAACACCAAACCCAAAAATATCGAAACAAGAAGAATTTGTATCTACTCGTTTTTGTACATAGTCTACTTGTTCAAGAAAGAGCAAATTGCCCCTAGATGAACATACATTTAGTCACTTTCTATTTTAAGTACACTCTAAAAACGGGTGTAAAAACCTCTTTACAAGAATCATAAACAACTAAACGTTCAATGGTATGTGATTCACTACCGTAGTTGTTTGTTCGTCATATGATATACTTCACATAAATATTCATACAGATCCAAGTGCACAAGTAATTGCTTTATCGCCCACGAGTCTTATGGCAAAGAACAAATACGTGTGTGAAATTTGCAACAAGGGTTTCCAAAGGGATCAAAACCTCCAATTGCACCGGAGAGGCCATAACTTACCATGGAAACTGAGGCAAAGAACGAGCACCGAAATAATAAAGCGTGTGTATATATGTCCCGAACCAACATGTGTCCACCACAATCCGGCTCGTGCATTGGGGGATCTAACCGGAATCAAGAAGCATTTCAGTCGAAAACACGGAGAAAAGAAATGGAAATGCGAGAAATGTTCCAAAAGATATGCTGTACAATGTGATTGGAAGGCTCATTCCAAAATTTGTGGCACCAAAGAATACAAGTGTGACTGTGGTACCATATTTTCCAGGTTTTCCTTTCTTTCCCCAACTTAACTATGCATGTGTAAGGATTTTCAGATTTGCGTTGATCAACACGTATAGTCTAACACAGGCAAACATTTTGAACCAGTCGGTCTCTGCCTCTAACGGCCGTAGTACCTATACATGCTTAGAATTTTTTGAAAAATAAAAGTAGCCTATTGATTTACTGTACATCGTTTTCTACTATATATGATAATTATAATACAAGACCGGCCTAAAAGAGATTCTTTATTGTCAACTACAGATTGAAATAGAAGTCTATATATATACGTAAATATGTATATATTAATTAGTTTACTTCCATGCATCATGCTCTTTACCTGCTTATATTAAAAAGCAAACCAGCGTCATGAAGGTTGGGATATTCTACCTATTTTATGTTAATTAGAACGTATTAGCTCTGGTTGTATTTTTGTATGTAACTCGTCACACAAAAATAAACATTACATTATATTGTCACGCGTAAGAACTTCTAATGCTGATAAAATATCATCAAACCATATTTGATACGTTAATTTTCTATAAGTCTAAGAAATTGATTTTTCTATGTGAACACTCGGTTCAAAATGCATTTAACTTTTGCTAAAGTTAGACAAGGAATCTGAATTACGATAGATATAATATGATTTTTATTTGTTAGATAATTCTTTGATTTTTATTGCTCAATGATGATTGATTTTTTGAACATATTAAAGCATTTGATTGTCAAAATGTGTAGTCCACCTCCAAATATTTTAAAATTTGAGTATATATGCACACTTACAATATATATTAAATTTGTTTTATGTTTGTCTTTATTGGCTTTCCACGTCCTCAACGGTGTTGGGATATTGTATATATGAGTATTTTATAGAACAACGTGACCCTACTACTGCTAGTATGTTACAATGAAAAGGAGTAATCGATCAAACTCATATTTTAAAATATTAATTTAAGGATGCTGACAAAATAGAAAAGTATTAGTTTTATATTACGTACTTCATTTTATATATTATTAAATTAAATGATAAATTGTTTTACACCGTTATTAACGTCTTGTACTTGTACTTATCAAATTCTCTCATGCAAAGTCAATTTTATCATTCTGGCGAGCAAGTGGGTGTTAAAAAATGTCTATACATTCCTTTCCTACATATGATTGATATAAATCGTTTAACAAACTAATGATACCCCTTACCCTTCGCGAACCCCATTTTACTAAATTTATTGATAACAAGATACGTTTTTCTTTTCTTTTCTTTTTTTTTTTCCTCCAAAAATTTTTTTGTCTTTTAACTTGTCAAAAAACTCTGTATTTTTTGTTCATTATTTCTTTACAATTTTATCCACTTTATTAATATGATAAGACAATTTTTTTGTTTTTTCTCCGTATTCTATGTGCTACTATTTTTGAGTTGTCAAACTTTACATTTTCTATTTCGTATTTACTTTTTTGTAATTTTATAATAAAAATAAAAATAAAAAAATAAAAAAGATACAAACATAAAAAACAGTTTAAATAGTATAACAATCATTTTTGAAGTACCAATAACTAATCTCATTCAAAAAAAACAAAGCAAGTCATGTATTTAAATATGAGTACTTTACTTGTAATAAACGCATATATAACTGTCAAGAAATATATATATGCAACAAAATTTCCATTACCTTTACACTTCTCCAAATTAGCTAAGATTTAACATTTGAACATTTTTCTACCACATTTGACACGTTTGAATATTTGTCACATGCAGGAGGGATAGCTTTATAACTCACAGAGCCTTTTGTGATGCACTTGCTGAAGAGAACAACAAACTAACACAAACCATGCCACAAGACCATCACCATGTTCCTGATCAACTTAACCAAAACATCAATCCAACAACCTCCTTAACTTCACCCAAATTTAGCCATGGTGGGACAATGCACGATTCAAAAACTCCTTCGGATTTATTACCTCTAAACATCATGCATAGTGGCCGCGGAAACTTATTTGGCACTAGTCCTAGAAACGGCTCGCCTTCATCTCTTCAGCTAGGTGGTGGCACTACCCTATCATCATCCCCCCTAACTTCAGCCACCGCATTGTTACAAAAAGCAGCCCAAATGGGAGCAACATCTAGCAATGGTAGTAATAACTTTACTACCATGGCACCGCCGTCTTATGGTGGTACTGGTTGTGGTGCATACCACGGTTCTGAGAACCTGGTTGACCCTTATCAATCACAACTAGCTGGGATCATAGGTGGGGGATTTTCAAGCCAATTTCAAGAAAATTCGCTGTCACGTTTTTTTAGCCCAAGTATTGATGGAGGAGGGCATAGCGATGGAATAGGAGTGTACTCGGGGTTCATGAATCCTAGTAAAGAGCATATTATGAACAATAAGAACAATGCTGGCCATGATGCGAATCAAGCATTGAATGATTCAGATAATCCTTTGTTGAAGTTTAAAAGGGACGGAAACGGTGATAACTTGACAGTTGATTTTATGGGGGTGGGTGGAATGAGACTCACAAGTTTTAACGGACAACACCACCAAGGAATGGAGATATGAAACATTTGATTTTGCTAATAATAGAACACATGCATAGACAACATTTTTTGCATGTAGCTCTTTTTTGTGTAATATATTGCAATATTCATGAATGTAAAGGGAGAATATTTTGATCACATCTTTTTGATTTGCATTAGTAGTATGTGTCCGTAACAACGGATGTCAGTGATGGAGTCGCCCATGACAGCATAACCACGGCAGATTGACAATAACTTTACTGGTAGTGGCTCATCTGTGTAATAGGGGACAAAACTATATGGAAAAGAATTTAACAACAAAACCATATTTGTGAGCTTTCGCATCACAGTTATGTTGGATAAGTTAAACATCGAGACTGAATATTGCAGTCTCTGAAATGTTATTTACCGTTAGCTAAAGTTTTATATATTTTTAATGGGATAACAACTTATATTACCGTTAGCTAAAGTTATCGGAAAGCATGCAGAATATAAAGTTTTATATATTTTTAATGGGATAACAACTTATATTACTAAATAAAAAGCTCGTTTAAAGGTACTTTCCATGATCTCAAAAGTTTTGTCTTCCACATGATCTCCTAAAGTAAGTTTTTCACTTCCTCTACCCATAATTGTCACATGTGTGGCCTATGGAATAACCAATGGTACCTTGCTATGACAAACATACATCTTTGAACCTCACATTCTGATTAGTGTCATCTAATTAAGAAAGAAACGACAATTCCATATATAAAGCATTGCCACACCTTAATTGATATATTATTGTGCACGGGGATAAGAGATACTAATTCTACTGTGTGTATTTATTAGATTTGATTCGACAAAAATTATGGATTAGATGAGCATGGTCATAATGATAAACATATTAGAGAATAAATATGCTCAAGTTCGATTTATGGGTTTAGAGCATTTAGGGTTTTGCAATTATAAATAATGGTGAATAATAAAGTTATACCGACGGATTTCATTGTCTAATATGATATCGGAGCGGGTTTGATCATCAAACCTAGGTCGCTAAGTTGAGCCGCCTCCACTAAGCCTGGCACATATTGGTTTTCATAAACACATCATAACATAACAATAAGGGGCGTATGGTATGAGTTTTAGAGAGAGAAAGTGGAAGACATTTGGGAACTTAGTGAGACAAAGAAAAATGATATTATGAAGCTCCAACCCTTTGCTTTGCTAGGCAAAGGGTATTTATAGGTTCTTACAAGATACGCCTCCTACGGGCTGTGGATCAGGCATACAGTGGGTAAAGACCCGTATGTCCTCCACGGTGTTACTTAACAAACTACTTACTAACATTAAATGACTACGACTACGAGCGTTCTAACGAATACATATACTTGAGGTGACCGACTCTTTAACTCCCAGATTTTCCAAATCCTTACAATCTCCCCCTAAGGGAGGTCACCTCATTTTACATTAAATACAAATAGATATTACATTTTGATTGTTCTTGGATTCTTGATTGAGTTCTTTGCTCTGTAGCCCGTAGTCTTTGATTCTTCATGTTCCGCACGTTTTGTTAATTCAAGTGGAGGTATTTAAATGATCCACGTGATGACGAGTTTTGAGCCATCATTGAGATCATCAGCCATCATAAATCTCTAACTCGTCCTTTGTAGCATTGCCATCATGTGACGTTGTGACTTTTGGACCGATATGCTCACATTCTGGATCATGATTTCTTCTCATCAGAGTTGCGGAAGCTTTTGTTGATTCATGATATTTGCAGCAGCGTAGCAGAAGCATGGAGTGAAAATATCAGAGTCGTTGATGAAGATATGCACTTATCATGATTTCTTTAGACATGAATGTGATGTGTGAGCATGCGGTTATAGAATGACTCCTCAATTCTGATCAGCGGCAACCATCGGGTTTCCGTGCATACAACAGTTAACAATAAAGCGCACGAAATTGTCTTTGATCACTTTTCGTTGAATTGAGGTGCACGGCCCACGGTTCCCCGTTGATCAGTACAAGTACTGCCTGTGATCAGGTATAATTCCGAAGAATCTCCTTAATAGGGTTTCGCAGCTGCTCTAGCCGTTCTCAAACCGAAACGTCTCTAAGAAGACAACACGGAGTGAGTGAACCAGCGAATTGAGATTCACCGATTGATGAAAATGATTTGAAAACAATCGTGTATTGCTGAATAGAAAGATTTTTTGCAATACAACAAAGGTCTTATAATAGAAATCAATTTTCAATCATAAATACCTTTTGATTTTGAAAATGTAATACACAGTCGATGTGTTATAGAAAATAATTTTTGAACACAACGACTGGTTTTTCAAAGGTATCCGTCAATCCATTTCCTGAACCAGGATTGATTCCAAATTTGAATCGCTCCATCGTTTCTGTACAGTTGTCACATGGTTGATCTATTAGATAGATCTCACATGCCACCCACCAAGAGCTTGTTTGATATTGGCTCTAGAAGGCTTTCCATCTTCATTGTGAATATGATAGCATATCACTCAGATGTTCTGGCAATACCACAAGGATAATGCTTAGGACTCTTAAGATATATTCTCACTTTCCACATTTTGTGAAACAGTGAGTCTTCATTGATTTTGTCCTAATGAGATTTATTGATGATCTCGTGGCTCTAGACTTAATAGTGCACATTTTGGTTCCTATGCCGGAGACTAGGGAGAGGGTCTCCTTCTTCAATATCAACAATCTCTAAGAGAGAGTCGTAGATTATTTAGGTTCCCCGTGAGAATGAAACAAGCCATTTTAAGAGGAACTTGAGTAGCTTGGGAAGTTGTAGTGCAGGGCGTCACTAGGTCCATGACGTCTTGTCTTCAATACCAGTGTTACCTTAGTAACCACCAGTAGCATATGAATTGAACCCGGTTTCTGCCCTAAGGTTGAATAAATGGAGGGCTATTTATTTCACCCCTTTTATCATTTAATTCTTTTTCATTCTTCAACCTCTTCAGTGCTTACCGAGACTTCATTACTAGAACCTTGTTGGGTTTATTCCAGTTCTAGCTCTTTCTCAGTCCGCACTCTTCCCGTTTCTCACTTTTCTCCTTTTTTTCATCATACCTAAGGACTTCTACACTATCTAGTGAATTGTCCCTGGGTAGATCCCTCCGGCTCTGGCGGGATCGTGGGAATGAATACCTAACCTTACCATCCTTATATCTCCATGCATAAAGTAAATTTGGTCGGTCTTTTGGTATTGTTCTTCTGCCATAGAAACCAATTGAAAACCATTTGAAAATCAATCAAGGTACTTGTGATATAGAATCAAAGCATTTTGTACCTTAATTGTTTTTGATAATTTTAGAAATGCTCCCCCTCAACATGTGCTTCATGTATTAGAACTTGTTTTAGCACATGGAGGCAAGAGGAATTTGAAATCTTAGATTAAAAATTAAAGATCCAATCTTTGATTAACATTTTCTAAAATGATCATCACCACTTCCCGATCAAATCTAGTATTTTAAATACTTTGGATAAAACACTTTTGGGAAGGATGAGGTTTTCTTATGATTTCTCCCCCTCAATATGTGCATCGAGATTCGAAAGTGTTTTGCACATATTAGAGAGAACCTGCACTTAGAGACAAATCAATCACGTTTCAATCCTTTTTGGTTTGAGATAGATGCTCCCCCTTAACATGTGCATGAAAAATTTGAAATCGTTTGGCACATGTAGGGAGGAGTGCTTGTTATTATCTTTATAAAACCACTTATTGAATTATCAGTTTATATCCAATTTAAATCACAAATTCTCCCCCGATTACAATTTTCAAATCCTTTGAGATTTGTGATCTCTATTGATTTAAATTTTTTTTGAAAGATTTTGAGGAGAATCGTGACTTGCTTTTAAAACATTTAACTGATAAGGATCAAATTTTGAGACTTTAAACTCCAATGATTAAACATGCTTAAGTATCTTATGAAAACACAACGTTAGCCATGCTCTGGATCCAATTGTATAAAAACATTGTTGTTTTTTATTTTCAAAAATTAGACCTTGCTCGATTACGTGTCAATTGTTTGAAAAATAACTTTTTGATTTGATTGAAATCATTCTCCCCCTCAATCAATGACATAAGTTGTTGATTGAGTTTTAGAGATTTTGACAAATGATAAGTCTAGATGATTTTCAAAAATATAGACCGAGTTATTTTCAAAGCAATTTTGTTTTCATTAGATGACAAATATTTTTCAGAAGAATATTTAGAAGGAAAAATATTTGTGAAGGAAACATTTGTCTTTTTGGCGACAAACATTTGTTTTTAGACACAGAGCATGAGATTTCAAAAATTAGATTAAGCATGGCTCTGTTCTTTCTTTGAAAACGGGTTACTGCCTGAAATGACAATAAACCATCATTTTTCTCCATCTCGTTTTTTTTTTTTTTTTTTTTTTTTTTTTTTTTTTTTTTTTTTTTTTAAGTTTTTGTACATTCGAACTTCATCTAAAAACCCGTGTCATTCTTTGAGAAACAAATCAAAGTCCGTAGTTGTTATCGAAGAACAAAAATTAGATTAAAATACAAATAATATTTTTGGGCTTTTTCAAAGATTTTTTTTATTTTTATGGATTTTGAAATTTTATATTTTTCTATTTTCTTTTTGTGGGTTTTATAATTTGTATTTTTCTTTTTGAATAAATATGTACAAGAGATAGATGAAGAAAAGCTTTTACTCCTCGTCTTCCTCTTGAAGACATTTGAGTGTTTCCGGTTGTATACTCTTTAGTCCAAGTCGTGGAAGAATAAACTCAAAACGTTCACCAGGAAGAGCTTTAGTGAAGATGTCTGCCAGCTAATATTCAGTTCTCACAAAATATAGTTCCACCACACCTTTTTCCACTTGCTCCCTGATGAAGTGATGTCGAATGTCGATATTCTTTGCTCTTGAATATTGAACGTTGTTGCATGAGAGAGCAATGGCACTTTTGTTATCACAATACAGAGGGATTTTGTTGAATTCAAAGCCATAGTAAGATAATTGGGATCTCATCCATAGGATTTGAGCACAACAAGATGACATGGCTATGTATTCCGCCTCTATAGAGGATATAGACGTACTCATTTGTTTTTTAGAAGACCAGCTTACAAGCTTTTGTCCTAAGAATTGAGCACCACCAGACGTGCTTCGACGTGTATCTTGACACCCTGCATGGTCTGCATCTGCATATGTTGTTAGTGACATATTGGTGTCCTTCGGATACCAAAGTACCATATTAATGGTTCCTTAGAGATACCGAAAGAACTGTTTAACCGCTTCAAGGTGCTTTTTGGTAGGCTTAGCCTGGTATCTAGCACACATGCATACAACGAACAGAATATCTGGTCTACTGGATGTGAGGTACATCAGGGATCCAATCATACTTCGATATTTCGTTTGATCAACCATGATCCCTGAGTGGTCCTCATCCAGTTTTGTGCGCTCCACCATGGGAGTGTCAACAGGGTCACAAGTATCAAATCCAAATTTCTTTAAAATTTGATTTGCATATTTAGATTGATTAATAAAAATGCCTTCGGGACTTTGTGAAATTTGTAATCCTAAGAAAAATGACATTTGTCCCATCATAGACATTTGAAATTTGGAGCCCATTTCCTTTGAAAAACGGTCACATTCATTAGGGTCGGTCGAGGCAAAAATAATGTCATCAACATAGATTTGAACATGAATTAAGTGTTTGCCTGACTTTCTGGTGAACAATGTGGGATCAACTGCTCCTTTGCTGAATTTGTTGGTTAAGAGAAACTTTGACAGTGTATCATACCATGCCCTTCGAGCTTGTTTCAAGCCATAAAGAGCCTTCTTCAAGCGATAGACATGAGTAGGACGTTCTGGATCCACAAACCTTCAGGCTGACAGACATAAACGACTTCTTTCAGATCTCCATTAAGAAAGGCAGTCTTCACATCCATCTGATAGACCACCATGTTCTTACTAGCAGCATTAGCCAAGAAGATTCTGATTGCCTCGATACGTGCAACTGGAGCAAATGATTCCTCAAAGTCAATACCCTCCTCTTGACGATATCCTTTTGCGACTAGTCTTGCCTTGTTCTTCAACACATCACCATGCTCATCAAGTTTTAATTTGAAGATCCATTTGAGAGCAATGATCATAGCACAGTCAGGAGCAGGTACCAATTCCCAAACATCAAGTCGATCGAACTCGTGAATTTCTTCTTGCATTGCATTGAACCAACTGTCCTCAGACATTGCGGTTTTAACATCTTTCGGTTCGACCTTTGATAGGATGGATTTGAAGAAGCACCATAAGGCGTCAGTAGCTAGTTGTTTACGAGTGATACCGGACGAGAAGGATTCTCAATGATATTGTCCAATGGATGATCATGTGTCTATTTTCTGAAATGCTCGTGTGGTTGCGGTTGAGGAACTGATGTAGCAGAGTTGGGGTCTCCTGATGAAGATGGTTCAGATGATGGATCAGGAGCAAAAATGTTTTCGAACGGTGCATCTTCTGGAGTGGCAAAGGGGTTATCTCCATCATAGTTGGCAGACACATTTCTATGATGTACACTCGAAGATTGAGGATTTGAGGATGATGATGAGTGATCTTCAGCAGGCGTGTTAGCCTTAATAGTTTTATTAGAAGTGATGGTCATTCACTTTTAGGAACTTTGTATCGTGTGTTAGATATCGTGATAGAATAGTCAACGGGCTCGTGGATTGGGCTAAGCTAAATGGCTAATAGTTAAGATAAGCTAGCCTTCTATTATGTGTAATCCAATCCAAGTCCACGAAGCCCAAACCAAGTCCAACGAAAAGCCCAAGCAAAGCCTTTAGGGTTTTAAGTTGCTTGTACTATAAATACCCCTCAAATGGTCATTTGAGGGGTGTGCTTGAAAGTGTGTGTGTGTGTGTGTATTTTCTCTCTCAAGGAATATACAACTTATTGTTTGCATATCTTATCATCACATACACGGATTTTATATCATCAAGTCACTAAACATCTTTATCTTTTCTTTCTTTATACGCATAGTATTTGTGTTGGGTTTCACGAGTTCCACGCATAACTTTGGTTAACGTGGGTATTATGTGATAAGGTTGATATATCGTAGTGGTCCTACAATTGGTATCAATCGCCTAACAACGGTTTAGGAGTGTTTGTGTTTGTTTTGAAGGGTTACGCATAAAGCTCACGTTTTACATATTTGTCACGCTTAAAGCTTTAATTTTTGCACTCAAAAATTCAAGATTCTTGTGATTTAAGGTTTATTTGGTGCTAAAGTTTCAGTTTTTTGCAAAAAGTTTGAAGCTTTACGTGTTTTTCTTCATTTTTAAGCTCGTATTTGGTTTATTGGTCATTTCTACTCGTAACTTTTCTATGCACTTTGGGTGAAAAAGGTCAACATTTTTGGGTTATTCGAGTGTTTTTAAGGCTATCTGGGTAAAAGAAATCATTTGAATCGTTGGAAATTTCTTACGAGTAGAAGTCAAAAAGTCAAAACCCTAGTTTTCTACTCGTAACTTTTTGGTGAAGAATCTTCGTGCTATAACTGTTACTAAGTGCTTCCCTCACTTGGATAAGTGTGTGGAACACTTCGACTTGTGGATATCTCTTACGCTGTGACAGTGTAAAGGATTTTTGGTTCTTAACCATAGTTTACGCATAAGCTAAAAGCTTACGAGTAACTCTACGCATAACTTCAAAATTACGCGTAAGGTTTACGAGTAACTTTTTGTCTACGCATAAGCCTAAGGTTACGCATAAGATACTTTCTACGCATAAGGTTTCTACGCATAAGGTTTCTACGCCTAAGGTTCCTACGCTTAAGGTTCCTACGCTTAAGGTTTCTACGCATAAGGTTTCTACGCATAAGCTTCCTACGCATAAGATCCTACGCATAAGCACCAGATCCTACGCCTAAGCCTCGTCTACTCGTAACTTCGTGTTTCTACTCAAGTTTTTTGGCGGGAAAACTTGAGTAAAATTTAAATTTTTGAGGAGACTAAACGTTCAATTTTTACGCGAGATTCAAATTTTGGTTTAATTGTGAAAATTTTGGTCAAAAATTCAAATTTTTGGGCCTAAATTCAAATTTTTCGGGTCAAATTTGGCGTCAAAATTGTCATAACTCAAATTTTTCATACGACCTTAGAATTGATTTTTTTAGTGAATTTCAAATTTTGGGCGAAATTTTTTTAAGAACCAAGGTTACGAGTACGACCTTCGGAAACACCTCAACTGAGCTTAATCTCCATCAACCACAACTCCTTTATCGTTGAATCGATCCTACATCAACTTTATCATATCACACCTTCATCAATGGCAACTCAACAAGACATTCATGCAGCCGGTGCCGAAAACCGTCCTCCTATGTTGGCAAAAGGTGGTTATCTTCAATGGACAAGTCGAATGCTCCGTTACATCAAGACCAAACCTAATGGCAAACTCATGATTAAATCCATTCAGGATGGACCCTTCAAGCCTCGACAAGTTAATGTACCTGGAAATCCTGATGCAACACCTCCCACCACACCATCTTCTCGTCTTCAATACGAATCTGAATACACTGCAGAGGATCAGAAACAAGTCGAAGCAGATGACATGGCAATTCATATTATCCAACTGGGTTTACCAATAGACATCTTCGCTGCGGTAGACAGTTGTGAAACTGCTTTCGATATGTGGGAACATGTTAGACGACTTTGTCATGGAACAGAAATTGGTCATCAAGACATGGAGAACAAGTTGCTAACTGAATGGGAAAAGTTCACATCTACACCAGGAGAATCCATTGAATCCTACTATGGAACGTTTTGCACTTTGATGAATGAGCTAATCAGAAACAAGCTGACACCCAGAACTATCGTTCAAAACATCAAGTTCCTGAATAATCTACCAGAAGAATGGGGACGATATGTCACTATTGTCAACCAAACAAAAGACCTTCATCAGGTGAACTTTGATCAACTGAATGATTTTCTGAAACAAAACCAAGCTGAAGCGAATGAAGTAAGGAAAGAAAGATTGGCAAAGAATCATGATCCATTGGCACTCATTGCAAAGACTCAAACTCCAGTGAATACACAACAACAAGCTTCATCATCTTCCAACAACAACAACTTGCAGCAATACATTCCACAACCACAACAACAATTCTATCCAGATCCACAATACCAAGAACAAGGAATCACTGATCTAGAATCTGATCAAGAAGACCCTATGTCCCAAATAATTTCTCTCTTGGGTCAAGTAATCAAAGGTCGCTATTCCACACCTACTAACAACAACCAAAGGATATCATCAAACACTCGCAACAGGCAAATTGCACAGCCGGGTGTGAATATGGGTAATCAAGGACAAATGGTTGGAGTTATTGGGAATCAGCAGGGATATGCTACTGGATTTCGCATGGGTAATTAGGCGGTTCCGAATAAGGGTAATCAGATGAGACAGAATGTTGGGAATAGAGCAGTGGGTAATCAGAATCGGAATGTTGCAGCTCCAGTCGTTGGGAATCATGGAAATGTGAATCAGGGTAATCAGATTAAGTGTTATAACTGTCAAGGAATGGGTCACATGGCAAGGAATTGTCCTACTAAGCCGCACAAGAACGATCTTGAGTATCTTCAGAAAACTGTCATGTTGGTACAAAAGGAACGCGCTGGATTTCAGTTGAGTGCTGAGGAACATGACTTTATGGCTATTATGGATGATTTGGAAGACCTCGAGGAAATTAATGCGAACTGCATCTTCATGGCAAATCTTCAGGAAGCTAAGTACGACACTAAGTCAGACTCACCTCCTGTCTATGACGCCAATACCGTATCTGAGGTACCAATCATTGATCCATGCTATAACAATGTCATATTTGATGTGTTTACTCATGACAAACAGAATTCTGTAACGCCAGCACCTACTTATGATACATATATGGACAATCCGAGTTGTAGCAATACGAACTCCGAAACTCCATATGTGGATCCTAGTGGAGGCTGTGTGGCACAAAATACTGAGACTGATGAGGAAACATGTGCTTATGTTGAATCATTAATCAATCAATGTGGCATTGAAGTTGAGAAAGTTAGAACGGTCAATCGCGAAGTTAAGGCCGCGAATGCTAAATTGACCGCTGAGCTTGAGAGTTACAAGGAGCATGCCAAAGCCTATGAATTTCATACAAACAAAATGTCAGAATTAGAAATTGGTTATCGAGATTCTGTTTTAAGAGAAAAAGATTTGCAACTCAAGTATGACACACTTGATGTGAATCTGAATTTGAAAATCAAATCTTTAAACAAGGAAATTTATGAACTAAATGACCAACTTTCAAAACAAAAAGCAACATATTCTGATCTTGAAAAAGAGAAGAAGAAGTTGATAACTGATTTTGCAAAACGAGAAGATTCTCTTCTTGATGAGATTCTGGATAAAACTGAAACGATCAAAAAATTGGACAATTTACTTCTTACAACGGGTCATTCCGCTAAGACAATCAAGATGCTTTCTAATCAAGTAAATCCGATTTTTCATACTTCGCAAAAAATGGCTCTTGGTAACTCACCTCCTTGTTTCCTCAAGAAAGCTCAGAAAGAACGGAATGTGTTGAACAATGGAAAACCTTTGCATGAACCTATAATTGTGCATGATTCTCTTGAAACGTTGGAACTATCTGAGGAGAGTAGATCTAAAATGAAACAAAAACATCCGGAAATCAAACCGATTGATTATAACAAATGGAACCAAATTAATGTTCTTCCTTTTGTTTCTCAAAAAGGACAATCAAAGTTTTCCACCACACAAAGTGTTTCAAACAAAGTGTCAACACCAGTTTCAAAATCAGTTTCAAAACCAGTTGTTGTCTCCAAATCTCTTTCGAACATTGAACAAATGTCTTCAAACAATCCTTTTAACACAAGTGATGCGAGAAGTATTTCGGAAAATGTGAAAACTAGAATTGCGGATCTTCAAGAGACTGTTAAAACTAAAACCAACATTACAACAAATATCTGGTTTAATAGTTTTGATAATGAACAGAAAAAGTTTTTTGAAACTCAAATTGCCCCTCAGCTGAATAACATCAACTCCAGGGTAATTCATTTTGAACAAGACTTTTTGAAAGAAACAGCTGACTTTGTCAAGGACCATAAATCCCTGGTAAAGCAAGCTAATGAAAGTGTTGAACACATCAAATTTTTGGAAAATCTAAATGATTCTCTCTTCGAAGATGTTCTGACTACTGATATTATGTCCATCATTTTGCAAACATATTCTATTGAAGATCATGAAAGACTCCTGGATGAGACCTCCGAAATTGTTTCAAAATATGAAAAAGCTCTTATGAAACTTGAAAAAGAAAATATCTCATATTTTAAACAACTTGATCGAAAAACTGAGGAATGCAAGTATGACAAATTGTCGTATGAGCGTGCCTACAATGACATGAAAGCTAAAAATGATCTTTTGAGGGCTCAGCTGGAAAGTCAAAAAGGAAAGGCAGTGGAAACTGTGATTACAAAACCATTGACTGCGGAGAAAGCAAATGTTCTCAAACCGGTTTCAAAACCAAAAATGTCTGTTTCTTTGCCTCCTCCAAAAGTCAATGAGAAAAATGTTTCATCAAAACCAGTCACTCCACCTGTCGTGCCTAAACAAAATGTTGATAAAGGGAAAGCGGTTATTGAGAATCCTAAAGTTTTAGCACCTGGCCTTTTTAAGATGAGTACCACTAATGCGTCTGCCTCCACATCTAAATAGACTAGGATAGCTGAAACCACCTCCCTTCATAAAAATATGAATCCTAATGCGTGTGCCTTACCTTCTACAGGACTAGAAAGCACCTCTAGGAGCAGCAGACTAAAGCCTAAGAGCAATACAAGGAACAATAGAGTCTCGCATGCCTCTAGGAGTAGTAGCTTGAATAAAGAGAAGAAAGTAGAAGAACACCCTAGGAATTTACAGCTTTTGAATAAGAAAGACATTTCATCTGAATGTACTGAACCTATGAAACTTGCTAAGTCTAATGAATGTGTTGAATCTCTTTGTTTAACTTGCAAGAAATCTTTAAATGTTCAAGATGATTGTGTTTCTAAGAATGTGAATGATAAGCCTGTTAAGAAGAACGTCCCAAAAAGTAATTACGCTAAACGAGTAGGAAGACTAGTTGCAAAACTTAGGCTTTACACTACTGACAGGAACCAACGTGTATACTTTAGGGATGATATTTGGAAACCCACAGGTAGAACTTTCACACTCCAGAATGGTACAATGAGTGATAAACCAGAATCCCCTGTAGAAAACCTCTCTGAGTGTGATAAGGATTTTACCTCTAACCCAAAGGAACCTAAATCAAAACGGTTTCCACAATATTCTTTTTCTGTTACTGGCAGGTTATCGAAATTTGTCTTTGGATCGTCGACTCGGGTTGCTCCAAGCACATGACCGGGAATCTGAAGCTGCTGATCAATTTCGTCTGGAAATTCATGGGAACCGTACGTTTCGGAAATGATCATGTAGCAGCTATCATGGGTTATGGAGATCTACCTTTTGGAAATTATTTGATCACTCGGGTTTACTATGTCGAAGGGTTGGGACACAATTTGTTTTCAGTCGGGCAGTTCTGTGATGCAGATTTAGAGGTTGCTTTTAGGAAAAATGCTTGCTTCGTTAGAAACTTGGATGGCACTGATCTCTTAACTGGGAATCGTGATACAAACTTGTATGCTATCGACATCAACAAAATGGCCTCTTCATCACCAATATGTCTTATGACACGAGCATCTGGAACACAGTCCTGGTTGTGGCACAGACGGTTATCCCATCTCAATTTCGACACCATCAACAAAATTGCCAAAGACAACATCGTCAATGGACTTCCAAAATTCAAATACACCAAGGATCACCTATGTCCATCATGCGAACAAGGAAAAAGCAAAAGAGCATCATATAAACCCAAATCCGTACCTAGTTCGGAAGCAAAGTTGCATATGTTGCACATGGACTTATGTGGCCTAATGAGAGTTGAAAGCATTAATGGGAAAAAGTATATTCTTGTTATCGTCGATGATTATTCGAGATATACGTGGGTTAAGTTTCTGAGATCAAAAGACGAAGCACCAGGCATCATCATCACTTTTCTGAAGCGAATTAAAGTACTTCTTCAAACTCCAGTAAGGGTTGTAAGAACTGACAACGGCACATAATTCACTAATCAGGAGTTAAGAGCTTATTTTGAAGATGTTGGAATTACTCATCAGACATCAGCTGTTAGAACTCCACAGCAGAATGGGGTAGTTGAAAGAAGAAATAGAACTCTTGTGGAAGCTGCTCGCACGATGCTAATCTATTCTAGTGCACCGTTATTTCTATGGGCTGATGCTGTTGCCACTGCTTGTTTCACTCAGAACCGATCCCTTATCCATCCAAGATTCAATAAAACCCCATATGAAATAGTGAACAACAGAAAACCGGACATCTCTTACTTTCACGTGTTTGGCGCGTTGTGCTATCCTACGAATGACAGAGAAGATCTTGGAAAACTGAAAGCAAAAGGTGATATTGGAATCTTCATTGGATATTCAGATAACTCGAGGGCATTCAAGGTGTATAACAGAAGGCTAAGGAGGATCATGGAGACGATGAATGTGAAGTTTGACGAACTTACACTGATGGCTTCTGAGAGACTCGCTCTAGAACCCGCACTAAACCGACAGACTTCTGGACACATCAGTTCAGGACTCGTACCTCAAAGAGCTCAATCAACTGCGTATGACAATCCTAAAGAACAAGAATGGGAGAAATTCTTCGAGTTAATGTTCGATGAATACTATGGTGGAACTTCGACAAATGCATCAAACCATCATTCCGCTGCACCCGCTCAATATCATCCTCCACCACCAACAGAAGATGCATCTACAACGGTCGAAACCAATGCACCAACTCCATCTACATCATCTACATTTACTCAAGTTCTTGCACCCGTTCTACCAGCAGTTGATGAGCAAAACCGAAACCAGAACGATGCAACGTTAGATGAAGACTTATTTGAAAACCCGTTTGCTACGGAATCAGCTGAATCATCCTCAAGCTTACGAGAACCATCTAACTCGCATACGTTTAACCAACGGTATCCTTCTACTCTGAAGTGGACAAAAGACCACCCAATTGAACAAGTTATTGGTGAACCGTCAAGGCCAATTCAGACGAGACGCCAACTTGCCACCGATTGCGACTTATGCATTTACCTTTGCTCAATTAGCAATATAGAGCCAAAGAACATTCGCGAGGCAATGGCAGAACCCGCATGGATAGAAGCGATGCAGGAGGAACTTCTCCAATACCGTCTTCATGACTCTTGGGAAATGGTTCCAAGACCAATTGACATTCGCGTCATTGATCTCAAATGGTTATGGAAGAACAAAAGGGATGAAGAGATGACTGTAATTCGCAACAAAGCTCGTCTTGTGGCCAAAGGATACAGACAAGAGGAAGGGATAGACTTTGAAGAGTCATTCGCGCTGGTAGCTAGACTTGAAGCAGTCAGGATATTCTTGGCCTATGCAGCTCACAAAAACATCACGGTTTATCAGATGGACATTAAGACCGCGTTCTTGAATGGAACTCTGAAAGAAGAAGTGTACGTGAGTCAGCCAGAAGGCTTCATAGACATGGAACATCCAGACTACGTCTACAAACTCAAAAAGGCTATATATGGTTTGAAACAAGCTCCGCGAGCGTGGTATGACGAACTGTCCTCTTTCCTTATCCAAAACAATTTCACCAAAGGAACAGTTGATCCTACCTTTTTTACACAAAAATGCAAAAACGACATTTTGATTGTTCAGATTTACGTGGACGACATCATTTTTGGGTCCACTAATCCGAATCTTTCAAAACATTTTGAAAATCTCATGAAAAGCAAATTTGAAATGTCCATGATGGGGGAACTAAAATTCTTTCTTGGTTTACAAATACATCAGTCCCCTCGTGGAATTTTTATAAATCAAGCTAAATACACAACTGAGATTTTGAAAAATCATGGTATGGATAATTGTGACTCGGTCGGAACACCAATGGTAACTTCACCAAAAATTGGAGCCGATTTGTTTAGGAAACCTATTGATCCGAAGAAATATCGGAGCATGATTGGTTCTCTCATATATCTTACTGCTAGTCGACCAGATATTCATTTTGCTGTTTGCTTATTAGCACGGTTTCAGGCAAAGCCTACCGAAATGCACCTCAAAGAGGTTAAACGGATCTTTCGGTACCTGAAGACATCCATTCACAAGGGACTTTGGTATACGAAGGAATCCGGATTTGATCTAATTGCCTTTTCAGATGCGGACCACGCAGGTGACCAAGTTACAGCAAAAAGTACATCTGGAGGAGCACAATTTTTGGGAGAAAAGTTAGTAAGCTGGTCTCCAAAGAAATAAGATTACACTGCACTGTCAACCGCTGAAGCTGAGTATGTGTCTCTATCTGCGTGTTGTGCTCAAGTTCTATGGATGAGAACACAACTCACAGATTATGGCTTTACTTTCGATAAAATACCTATGTATTGTGACTCGAAAAGTGCCATAGCCATATCATGCAATCCTGTTCATCACTCAAAGACTAAGCATATCAGAGTCCGCTATCACTTCATCAAAGAGTACGTCGAAAATGGTACTGTTGAATTATTCTTCGTGAAGAATGATTACCAACTCGCCGATCTATTAACAAAAGCCCTTCCAAAAGAAAGGTTTGAGTATTTAGTTCGACGAATTGGAATGCGAAGCCTAACCCCTGAGGAGTTAAAACGTCTTCTCGAATCTTCTTGAAAATGATTTTCCAAAAAGCTTCGCTGTAAATATTTTTGAAAAACAAAATACAAAATTTGAAAAACCAACAAAAACAAAATATAAAAATATAAAACTTTCAAAAAATACAAAAACAATATAAAATCAAAAATCCAAAAATATTCTTCTACGACATGTCTCTTGTATAATCGATATTCTGTACGTTTCTAGAAATGTCATTCAACAATGATACGGGCATGTACAGATGCTTGAGCGAGAGTTCTTTAATTTGTTTTCTAAAACATGTCGTTTCTCAAAATTACTTCAATAATGGCTTTCGTATACATCAGTACGAAACCCGGACCGAAATGATGACTTTTGATTATATTTCAAATCAAAACTCGTGCTTTTATAGAAAAAATCAAGTGAACGCTTCAGTGCACTACATTTATAAATGGTGAGAAATCATCATCATCTTGAGCACCTTTTCAAGATTGTTCAAAAAGATTTTTCAAAATCTTTCAAAATACTTTGTGCTCAAGATAACTCCCTAAAACCCTTTAATTGATTATGCTTTATTAAAGGGGGAGTATAAAACTAAAATGTTCCAAATTCATGCTTAAATCAAATCCGTTTGTCTCCCCAAAAGATTCTAAAATGTTGTTTAATCCGTTGATATCAAAAATATCACGCTTATGCTATTTTTGAGGGGGAGGAGACGTGATTAAAATGTGATCAAAAATGTTTAATGATCGTGGTTTGAATCTCATAATGAGCTCGACTCAGTTGAAACCAATGAATTGACGAAGAAACATGTACCATCTCGAGAAACTTTCTATGGACTTGACCAGGACGGGTAATAATTTCAAACTAGTTCTCTAGTGATGTAAACGTGTCTCGAATCGGTTAGTTCATTTAAAGTCTATCAATTCAAAAAGTGCAAACTCTACTCTCACTGTGCAGATTTTTGTCAAAACATATAAGCACATGTGAAGGGGGAGTGTTTATGAAAATATAAAACTCACGGAGTGTTTCAAACTTGTTTTCTATCATAAACACTCTGAGAGATTTTGAAGAAAAATGGTTTTATGGCAACAATAGGACAGTCATGGAGTTATAAGGTGACTAAGGATAGGAAATTCGTCCTATGATCCGCCAGAGCCGGAGGGATCTACCCAAGGACAATACCCATAGTTAGTATTAGAAGTCCTCAGGTATGATTGAAAAAAGGAGTAAAGTGAGAAAGGAGAAAGAAGGGGTTGAAGAATTAAAAAGAAATGTAATGAAGAAAGGGTGAAAAGAAATAGCCCTCCATATTCAACCTTAGGGCAGAAACCGGGTTCAATTCATCTGCTACTAGCTGTCACTAGATGACACTGGTATTGAAGACAAAGACGTCATGGACCCAGTGACGCACTGCACTAACCTTCTAGCCACTCAATTCCTCTTAAAAGGATTTGTTTCATTTTCACTGGGAACCCTACATAATCTATTGACCTTCTCTTAGAGTTGGTTGGTATTGAAGAAGGAGACCCTCTCCCTAGTCTCTGCTCAGGAAAACCAAAATGCACTATTGAGTCTAGAGCCACAAGATTCATCAAAAGATCTCATAGGAACACTTGACATGACATCGCTTGTTGTTCATCAATAAGGACACAAGTGATATATTATAGAGTCCTACGCAGATCTTAGCAATCTGCCAGAACATTTATGAGAAGTTTCACATTTGTGATCTTCAGTGATTGAATGGAAACTCCTGCCAGGGTCAACATCAAACAGCCCTGACAGCAGGTCACTTCGGTAACTCCCCGTGGATTACGCTTAGTGTGTCTCAAACGGTCTACAGTCGTGAAGTGATGCTTCGGTGTACTTCAGCGACTCATCTGAACTGTAGATGTACTTCGGTATATCGCGTTATCTCACTTGTGGGACTCCAGTTCAGGTACGGCCTCTGTGAGAATTAGAGACGTGTTTTCACACTATGCTGTTAACACCCTCGAAATTCAAACTTGTAAGTGCCGGAATCCGCTTATTACTAACCTGTTTTATGTTTTCTTCTTATGGAAGCTCCGGAGCGGATGGATCGTGCAGACTTGCCACATGCTCATACCAACAACACATGAAAGTTCTCATCATAATCAAAGGAGATGATTCTTCGTCAATGTCAAAGAATCTACAAAGTTGAAAGACTCCAGAACTACATCATTGGTAACCAAAAGGCAAATAGAAGTGTGAGCATGGTGGAGAAAGAAGTGGAGAATGACGTGGAGACACCTAACCAACGAAGTTGACAATGGCAGACAACCACATTATCTGATCACAAAGCATGAAGGAACAAAGAATCTAGACTATTCTATATCTACACGCAAAGTTCAAGCTCAAGGAAAGTAGAGACCTAATCAAGTGGAGCATCGTTTGAATGACCACCCCTTAGGGGGAGATTGTTAGCCTTAATAGTTTTATTAGAAGTGATGGTCATTCACTTTTAGGAACTTTGTATCGTGTATTAGATATCGTGATAGAATAGTCAACATGCTCGTGGATTGGGCTAAGCTAAATGGCTAATAGTTAAGATAAGCTAGCCTTCTATTATGTGTAATCCAATCCAAGTCCACGAAGCCCAAACCAAGTCCAACGAAAAGCCCAAGCAAAGCCTTTAGGGTTTTAAGTTGCTTGTACTATAAATACCCCTCAAATGGTCATTTGAGGGGTGTGCTTGAAAGTGTGTGTGTGTGTGTGTGTATTTTCTCTCTCAAGGAATATACAACTTATTGTTTGCATATCTTATCATCACATACACGGATTTTATATCATCAAGTCACCAAACATCTTTATCTTTTCTTTCTTTATACGCATAGTATTTGTGTTGGGTTTCACGAGTTCCACGCATAACTTTGGTTAACGTGGGTATTACGTGATAAGGTTGATATATCGTAGTGGTCCTACAAGGCGCTTCTTGGGATAGTGACACAGAAATAGATGGATTATCTATGTTGACAGGATTAGGAGCCGCCTCTGTTGATGGTGTAGAATGGTTAATGTCATGAGGTTCATAGTATTCATCAAACATCGGATCAAAAATTTATTCAAATCTTCTTCAGAAGGAGGTACATATGGAAGTGTAGGTGAGGGATTCTGTACAAGAGAAGAACTGATGGGACTACAAGATGAATGTTGAGATGCGGGTCCTGAACTAGATTTTCCAGGAGCCATTTTCCCAGACAGCTCATCGAACGTGACGTAAATAGTTTCCATGATATCTCGGGTTCTTTTGTTGTAGATTCGGTAACCCTTCCGGTTTGGTGCATAACCCAAAAATACTCCTATGTCCGCCTTAGCTCTTAATTTACCTAAATCTTGACCATCATTCGTTGGATAGCATAAGGCACCGAACACACGAAGGAAAGAGAGATCAGGTTTTCGATTGTGGACACGTTCGTATGGAGTTTTTCCATGAGTGGTGTGGATAAGGGAACGGTTTTGGGTATAGCAAGCAGTGGCAATGACTTCAGCCCAAAGAAACATTGGAACCTTTGAGTAAATTAGCATAGTTCTTGCAGCTTCCACAAGAGTCCGATTTCGTCTTTCAACTACACCGTTCTGTTGAGGAGTACGTTGAACACTTCTTTGTGGCTGATTCCAATGCTTTCATAAAACTGACTTAGTTCTTTGTTAACAAACTCAGTTCCATTGTCCGTTCGGATAATTCTGACAGTTTTGTTAAGTCGAACCTGCAGCTGTTTGATAAGTTTGATGGTGACATCTGGAGTTTCATCCTTTGTCCTAAAAAACTTAACCCAAGTAAACCGAGAGTAGTCATCAACAACGACTAACACATATTTCTTCCCGTTTATCGTTTGCACTCTCATTGGTCCGCATAAGTCCATATGAAGAGTATGAAGAACTTCCATAACTGAGTTTGCAGGTTTGGGTTTATGGGCATATTTCTTGCTTTTTCCCAATTGGCATACTGAACAAAGATGATCTTTTTCATACTTTAATTTGGGCAAGCCTCTTACGAGGTCCTTTCTAGAAGATCATTAATGGTGCCGAAGTTCAAGTGATTGAGACGACGATGCCATAACCAAGACTTTGTTTTCGAAGCCTTTGATAACAAGCAGATTGGAGAAGACTTCATCATGTCTTCGATAGAGATGGTGTACAAATTGGTTCCACGTGTTCCTTTCAAAAGTTCAACACCATCTAGTTCTCTAACGAAGCATGTATGTTTTCTAAAGGCCACCTCTAGATCAGAATCACAGAATTGACCAACAGAAAACAAATTATGACCAAGACCTTCAACATAATATACCCTGGAAATTACACTATCTCCAACAACATAATCTTCGTAACCCATAATTTCCCCAAAATGGTCGTTCCCGAATCTAACAGTCCCAATGAATTTACTCACGAAGTTCATGAGCCGTGAGCGATCTCCAGTCATATGCTTGGAACAGCCTGAGTCCAGGTACCACAGAACGATTTGAATGACCTGCAGTTGAACACATACAAGTATGGATGACTGGATAATTTGGATCCCCATGCGAGAATGGGTTCCACTTGGTTAGTAAATGAGATTGGAACACCCACATCAGAAATAGAATCAACGAGATCACTAGAGATAGATACAGGACTAGAAGTGACAGTAGATCTATTCAAAGTGTGTTCACTTCTTAAAGGTATCACTCTACCAGTGGGCATCCATTTCCTAATGGGCATTGATCTAGATAATTTAGGGCACAACTCATTAAGATTGAATTTACGGCCAGTAGGTATCCATTGATAACCTACATTACTAAAATTTCTTCCTGTTGGTTTCCAATGTTTTCTAGCCTTCTTCCACCTTGGTTTTCTGACATTCTTATCCTGTTTCCTAGTGTTAACATTTTTTACCAGAGATTTAACAGCATTACTCAAATCATTCACAACACATTCATGATTAATACTAAAAATAAAGCATTCATTACATGTTTTGCAAGTAGTAGCAGAATTCGAATTAATTACAGTACGCTTATAGCTAATACTAGAATTAATACAATTCGTCTTATTCAACACAAACTTATTGTTCCTAGGGTGGTCTTCTACTTTCTTCCATTGATCACTCTTAGCTTGCGAGGTCCTATCTTGCTTTGTATTGCCTGGAGGCTTTGACCCGCTTGCCTTTGTGTCGCTGATCCTGTAGAGGGAATGATGGGAACATTAGTTGGTTTTGCTACTTTTTGTGTTCCTGATCTAGAAGTGCTGGGATCTGAAGTACTAGCAGACACATCAAAGTTCGCATGCTTTACTTTTGGCATAGAACAAGGCATATCAAGAGTCGCATGCTTAATACTAGGCATAGAGCATGGCATAATGACTTTATCTTTAGTACAAAAGGATTTAGGGCATGTTGCTCTTAAACATTCTAAAAGCTCCTGAGATCGTTTGGCATATAAGCATGCATACCTAACTTCTCTATCAAGTGGTTTATTTATGCTATCCTCTTCGACAATCTCACGGAGACATTCTAGACTATCCTTAAGATATGAAAAATATTCTTGACACACAAATTCGTTATTTCTAAGATGAGGGGGAATATACTTTACAGTCACATCATACTTAGAATCCGCAGATGCCTTTGATACAAGATTCTCATCACCGACAATTGGCATTTTCCCTTTTACCTGACTCTTCAGATTCTTAATTTCCTTTTGTAAAGAAGTTATTTTTTCATTGTTCTTGTCACGAGTGACTTTCATTTAATCATGTAACTCTTTGAAATGTTGTTTAACCTTTTCATTTTCTTCTAGAAAACTCTCATTTTCTTGTTGTAAAACGTTAATGATGTTTTGAAGATTAAAGTTTTGAGAATTCTGAGAATCTAACGGACGAGGCATTTGGGAGTCATTCACATTATTATTTTCACCCTTCAATTGTGAAATTTGGGTTTTCAATCTTCTGATCGTGTTACAATGAGCTCGAATATGTTCATCACGTTTGCTTATTTCAAAAACTGCATCAAACTCAGGAGCATCCGAGGATGTCTTGAAATTTGAGGTTTTAACATTTTCTTTGAGATGTTGATATTTTAATTGCAAAGCAAAATGTTCAACTTCCAGCTTAGAAAAATGTTTTACCAAGTTATCATGATCATCCTGTTCTATTTTCTCATTCAGTTTTGAATTTGTGTTTTCAAGCTCAATGACACGATCATGGGAAACTTTCAAAGCAACAGATAATTCATAACATTGAGAAGCAGTAATAGAATAATTTGTAACAGTATAAAGTACATCTTGAGCAACACAACTAGAAATCAAGTTCTCATTTAAGATATGCAGATTCTTCCTTTCAATTTCATTACATTTGAGTTCACGTTCATAATCATTGACCTCAATTTCCATTTCGTTGAACACCTTTTTCATTTCTTTAATCTCTGTATCAATGCCCTTTTGAAGACTCTCAAATTGTTCTTTTAGTAGTTTAAAGAAAGGCATGACCTCAGTTAAATAACACTCTTTAGTTTGCTCAAAACCCCTTTCCCCTTCAGTAATCCCTGTGGGTGTAATTCTCTTCTTACATGTTTTCTCAAAGTCAACAAACAATTGATAGACTACGTATAGACTGATTAAGGTATTGCTTTGAGTAGAAAGGGTTCTGGGCACTAAATGCATAGGTGTATTTGGGGGATACACAGTGGCTGGAGGCATTCTCCTACAGGGAGGATTCTTCTCAATCAGGTTATTGATTTTTTGTTTATCCAAATCTTTCTTCCAGAATACTTGCTCAGGGGTTAATTGAGTTTGCTGTTTAAACTTATTCAAGGCTATCCAGTTTTCTTTAGTGTAATCATGGGGTTTAAACATTATATTATGCTTTGTACACTTAGGATCATTTAACTTCTTTGCCATTTTCTCCCTAGAGGCATCTTCTAATTTTCTATCCTCATCAGTGCTTCCTATACATGATGGTGTTTGCCTAGGCTTAAGAATCTCATTACCATCATAGGCTACCTTTTTTGCAGCTCTAGCTACTTTTCCATACTCTAGATTTGGTACCTCTACAAGGGGAATACTATGCTTATCGCTTAAGACTCTATGCTTAGTGATCATGTGAGCAGTCTGAATGGTGTTCCCTTGTATGTACAGTTTGTTCTCAAGTTTGTTTTTCAAAGTTTTTAGGTTGGAAAAGTCATTTAAAAGTTTTGATTCCTTAGCAGTAAACTCATGTTTAAGCACCTTTACGTTTTCTTGAAGTTCTTGCTTTTGCTTAACAGTTTTGAACATTTCTTCCCTAAAGTTACTTTTTCTGATAATTGTACGCATTTGGAAATCCATCTCCTGCTCACGGTTAATCGATTCAAACTTAGCAAGTTGTTCATATATAGCAACTTGTTCCTTATAGGCATTCAGTTCAGAGGTTATAGAATCATCAGGGGCACATGCAGTGTATCCATCAAAAATATAGTCATCATTGACTGCAGAAGATGCATTGCTTGGTACACTTTCACTTTTATTTTGCTTCACATATTGATCATATGGGACAACATTGCTATTACCCATATTTTCAATATCTGATTCAATAATTTCAGTTGGTTGTACCTTGTCGTGTATCTTTTGCACATCAACGTCATCGTATAGTTTTAATACCTTTGATATGATTTATTCCTTGGAAGGACTGGTCTGTTGTGGTGAAGGAGCCTTTGTAGAGACCATTGGTGAGATACTAGCCATGAAGATGGTATGGGCAGTGGGTTCATCATCGACACAGAATCAAATGCATCACAGTCTGCAACTTGAAATGCATTGGGATTGTTGTGTCCCATACCCTGCACTGGTTGTTCATCCACATCTGTATCGTAAGTTTTGGCATTTCCCTTAGCAAGAAACAACAATTCTTCTTCATCTAATACTGCTCCATTATCTTGAGTTTGTACCAGCAGCATTTTGTCTCTGAAGTACTCTGCATTTTGTGGACGTTTAGGAGAAGTGCAGTTCCTCGCAATGTGTCCTTCTTCGATTCTGATTCTGATTACCCACATATCCTCCACCTACACCAGCATTTCCATAACCCGCTCCTGTCATTCCTTGATCATTCTGTCTTCCTTGTACATTTTGCACCACTACCTTTCCTTCTTTGACAGTTGCATGATTTTGGAGATTGGAAGCAGTTCTGAGATGATTGTTGGTGTGTGGAGTGAAGTTCAAGTTTTGCTTAACCATTAGAGCCAATTGATTAACAAGTTGTTCCATGAATGTGTCTGAATCTGGAGGCTTATACCCTGGATCTAGAATGAGTTTGTGATTACCATTACCAGTTGGTATGACTTGTGATGCTTTGGTGGTTATTCCTACATTAGTGTAGAATGCGGTTGAATCATTTGAAGAGCTTGCATCTCCAGCATTTGTTTTGAACTTTTACAAGATCATTCATTCAAACACAGCATGTTTCTCATTCTGAAGTAAATAAGCATACAATTGCTCGTAATTTGTGTTCCTCAATCCTTTGTTTAGTTTGACTGCAGTGACAAATTTGTGCCATTCGGGATTCATGTTGTTCATAAACTTTGAATTGAGCTGGATATTTGGCATAGTCATTTTGATATTCCTCATGTCATTCACAAGCTTGTGAAATCTCACATAGTATTCTGTAAGAGTTTCCCCTGGATTCATCTTAAAGTTCTCAAAGTCATCATATAGTTGAGACTCCCTGTCTTCTTTAGTCAATTCAGAACCCGAGAGAAGCATCTTAACATTGTCCCATACTGCTTTTGCTTCAGTGTTGTGATTGATCAACTTGTAAATGTCCTTAGGTAAACCCTGAAGTATGATGTTTGAAGTCTTGATATATGCATCGTATCTCTTCTTCTCCTTATCATTAAGTTCATCATACATCTTTGGTCTATCCAATCCTAATATAACTTAACCATCAGCAGCAGTTTCAAGGATGTCTCTGGTAGTCTCAACTTGATATGGTCCTTCATCAATTGATTTGAGGATATTAACCCCATTTTCCTTTCTTAAGCAGTACAGTCTGATTCTTTGAGCCCAAGAGTCATAATCGGTTCTATCCAGCATGGGAGGACGAGTATCAGATCATGCAGCTTGAACGTCATCAGCAACAAAAGAAGTGATTGTTGACATGATTACAAGTTCCACGGGATTTTACAACTCAATGATTAAACCAAGAAATAGATTCTTTCACGGGATTTTACAAAATCAAGAGAAAACCTTAAAACGTAACACGAAGAAACAATAAGCCTAAGAAAAACAATAAGTCTCAAAAGACAAATCGCACACTTGACAAGTCGCACCCTTGACAAATCGCTCTTCAGACAAATCGCTTTGACAGACAAAACTCACCTTCAGACAAATCGCACTTTTGACAAAACGCACTCCAGACAAATCACTTCTCTGACAAATCGCACCGTAATTACCAAATCGCTTAAACGACAAATCGCTTAGCAGACAAATCGCATAGAAGACAAATCGCATAAACTGACAAATCGCATAGTACACAAGTACACCCACTATTTCCACTACTTTGTCCTTTCTTGTCGTTTTGTCTCAATAGAAAAATCGCTTAATGGACAAGTCGCTTCTTTGAAACAGGCAAATCACACAAAAAGAGTGACAAATAGCTTCAATAAGCATTCACGAAAGGGACAAATCGCATGAATTTTGAGACAAATCGCTTAGAAGAAAAGTGGTACGAGACACAAATCGCATTAAAGAAACCTTCCAAAACACCACTTTTCAATCCAAAAACAGTCCAACCATGATGATTCAAGCCTTCCAATTCAAAACCTAAACACTTATAATGATTCTAAACACAAGAGTACTATTAAAATCCAAACTTTAACACTAGAAATGATCCAAATGATGCAAACTACTCTAAACTCATTCAAACCCAAAAACCTTATGAAAACCACTAGAAATCCAAGAACATAAAGGATGAGTGATCAAACCATGGCTCTTAATACCATTTGACACATATTGGTTTTCATAAATACATCATAACATAACAATAAGGGGCGTATGGTATGAGTTTTAGAGAGAGAAAGTGGAAGAGATTTGGGAACTTAGTGAGACAAAGAAAAATGATATTATGAAGCTCCAACCCTTTGCCTTGATAGGCAAAGGGTATTTATAGGTTCTTACAAGACACGCCTCCTACGGGCTGTGGATCAGGCATACAGTGGGTAAAGACCCGTCCGTCCTCCACGGTGTTACTTAACGAACTACTTACTAACATTAAATGACTACAACTACGAGCTTTCTAACGAATACATATACTTGAGATGACCGACTCTTTAACTCCCGGATTTTCCAAATCCTAACAAAGCCACCCGTCAAACCCTAGCCACCATTATTTATCTCTTTTAGTTTAAACCAAAATTTTGTCAACATGTGTTGTACTTATTGGTTTGGCAATCGGTACTTGATCTCTTCAATTATTGATTTTCTTTTTCTTTTTCAAAAAATGTGTTGGCAGATTGTTTGTACGGCTTTATTATCATTCAATTAAAGTTGACCGTTGGTACCAGTCCTTAAAGTCGACCGTTGGTACGGTTTTTGTTACCAGTTGACTTAGACGACTGTTGGTACCAGTTGACTTAGACGACTGTTGGTACCAGTCGACTAAAGTTAACCTTTGGTACGATTTTGTTACGAGTTGACTAAAATTATGTTTTTATTATGTTAATATTTTTTTTCCTTGTCTAGTTTACTACTTCAGTCCAAGCTTTCGCGATTTCGACGCTCGAACTGCGAGGAAGTATTAGAGAATAAATAGGCCCAAACCCAGTTTGTGGGTTTTGGGCATCTATAATTTTGCCGTTATAAATAATGATGAATAATAAAGTTATACCGATGGATTTCATTGTCTAACAAAACAGACTAAAAGTGTAACCTAAGCTTTACTATAGCTTATAAAGCTTAAGCTAAAAAGGCTCAACATAACTGGTGTTTTTTAATTGTGTATCTAGACTAGAGCTTGTTCAAACTGCGCATATATATAGGTAAGTAAGCGGGTTGTTTTACTCAAACTCGAAGGTGTATATATATATATATATATATATATATATATATATATATATATATATATATATATATATATATATATATATATATATATATATATATATATATATATATAGGGAAGGGATCGGGTGCGGATTACATTTTAAGTAGGGATGGTGCGGATAATATCACAGTAACATTCAAAAAAAAATTAATTCAAAAAAATCTGAAAAAATTAAAAAAAGAAAGAGGACAACAATTTATTAAGAATCGCTGAAAAAAAATTCAGAAAAAAAATCATTTTCATGGTTAAAAGGTACAATGATATTATGAATTTTGTTAATATCACGGTAATTATCAAGCTTTCTTAATATCACTACTAACTAAGGCTAGCAGTAGTTTCACTAAGGCTAGCAGTAGTTTCTAAACTAGCAGTGATATTAAGTTTTTTTCTAATATCAAAGTAACTTTTTAAGTAAAATTGTTAATATCCCAGTTATTTTACATGTTTTCTTAATATCAAAGTTAATTTTTTTAATATCACCGTAAGTTTTCTTAATATCGTAATAAAAAAGGCAGTGATATTAAGTAAAATTGTTAATATCACAGTAGAACTCATAATATCGTTAATATCACGATAGAACTCATAATCAAAAAAGCAAAAATTGCTCAGAAAAATCTGAAAAAATTAAAAAATGAAAGAAGATAACAATAGTAACGATCCCTCAAAAGGAAAAAAATTAAAAAAATAATTTACATGGTCAATTGCTACCGTGAAATTAGCGCAGATCTTGACTTTTTTACAAAAAGTCAAGATCAGATCTGGAATGGGCGGTCCAGATCCATCCGCACATCCGCACGAATTAAAAAAATCCGCACCTGATCCTCACTCTATATATATATATATATATATATATATATATATATATATATATATATATATATATATACTAGTTTTCGAAGCCCGCCTAATGGGCGGGCATGACTTATAAATATTTGTTTGTTGTTCATTGTTAACTGAAATAATTTATTTAGAATTGTGAAACAATAACTTTAAACAATTATTTCTTTTGTTTTTAGTCGTTTTTTTTTTTTAATTTTTTTTTGTTAACATTTTTAAATAATGTTATTGTTTGCGGGGATGTAAATTATAAAAACGTTAAAATTATAAGAAACTAATTTTAGTGTAATACATATAAAAGATAATGAAACAATTAAATAATATAAGTATATCGGCTTTTGTAGAAACGAACGATATACAAAAATAAATTTTTTTGTACACGTCATTCGTTGCGTAGTTCGTGTAACAGTTAAAAACCTTTTAATGCACACAAATTTTTTTGTACACGTCATTCGTTGCGTAGTTCGAGAAAGGATCGGACCTCGATTTTGCTGCAACAACTAATATAGCATAATGAAAGTCACATAAACATAAAACATAAAGACCTCCACAATGAAATGAATTAATATAGATACCAAAACAAAATTATTTTGACCCATTTATAACCGACGTGGGTTAAATAAAGACCGTAACTTTTTAGTTTCAATGCCAACCTTTGCTGCCATTCCAGTACAACCAAACGACCAACTATAATAACTGAGCAACTGCGTGTATTTTGAAAAATTAGCCATCTCTCCTAGATAATGGGTTACGAAGTGATTATGATACCTTGTTGTACCTGATTTTTGGGATTCCTCTTTCAAGGAATTTAGTGAAACGACACCTTTTCTGAACGACCATTAGTATTCTTGGGTAGCTGAAGAACATGATGACCTAGAAGTGCCAAATCTCTATTCTTTTTTTTTTTCAATATTCACACCTGACATGTACCACAGTGACATGCAACATGTTATATGACAACAACCTTAATTTGAAGAATATTTGTTAAATACTAAACAAACTTGATACGGTAACAAAAAATCTGTTAAATTCGCCATCGTTTCTAACCACGTCGTTTTTTCTTTGCCTCCTTGATCTTTCCCATTTACTGGTCTTCTAAACACTCTTAACTTCTCTTTCAAAGACAGTATTGCTGAAAAAACACTAAAAATTTACAGTCAACCATTTCGTCAAACACATGTATCGGCCACTGATCAAGTTGTCCAATAAGTTAGGCCATGACTTTTGATTTTCTTATTACCATTTTTTAAAAAAATGTATACCTATTTGGTTTTCTGAGACATTGGATTTATTAGGTGTCTCATTTGCATCATCATGCATCCTCCTGACCAAAGTGAACACCAAAATAATAAGATAAATAGCACTTGATAACTTGAAAAAAAAGGGCAAATAACCTATTTAAGCATCATACTTGTCACAAAAAGCAGTTCGACGTAGCGAATAAAAAAAATAGCCCTTTTGGCTACTAAACCCGTCTAGTTTGTCCTTTATTAGTCATTTTACCTCCACCTCAACAGGTTAGTGCCACTTTGGCAGTCATTTGTCCACGTCATTTGTCCACCTATACATTAAATTAATTTTTTTTTCTTTTTCCACCTCCC